>CP126893.1:30822500-31432500 GCA_030440675.1 Furcifer pardalis | reverse complement strand
ACTCATAGAAGTTGAAATTCACCTTTCTTAGCCTTCTTTGAAGTATATTATAAAAGACTTTCAATACTGCCACACACACAATTACACTGAGAAACCTGCACACTGCACATATAAAGACTGCCTGATATAATAATCATAAAATCCAGTGAGTTCATTATCACTGCATTCATAGATAAGCAAGAGTCAGATGAAATGCTCTTTAATGAATTGAAAGGCTCTAGATTTAGGAATCCTCCATTTTTTATTCATCTTAATTATATGTCAGCTTTCTCCTAGGACGGGTCTCTCCTCAGCAGATGGTTTTTAAATATTTCACCAAGTGACTTGGTACACGAAAGCCCATGTTTAAATACAAGAGTTAGTCTTTAAGGTGCCACAAAAGTTTATGTCTTCTTCTTTTTTTTGCTGATCTGTTTTGTTTACTCTCAGATATGCTTGCACAAACTAACACAGCTACCACTTCATTTAATGAAATATCTTGTGACTGTTTACCAGATATTTCACAAAATATATGGTAACATCTTTTTTGTAATGTCTGTGAGATGCCCAGAGCACCAGTTGGGTGGGATATGAGTCAAATGAATGAATGATGTTTACAGGACTGCTATATTTCATTATGGGGTTCAGCCATTCTGAAATATAAGTCTATTTGGCTGTTCAAGCAAATGATTACTTTGACAGCATGAGCAGGGAGAAAAATTTAGCCCTGACCCATTCCTGCCACTATATCCACTGGGGAAAATAGCAATAGAAATTACACTTCCCGCCCCAGGACACTTACTGCCATTTCTGGCTGGTTCACAAGGCAATTAGCTTTTTGCCCTCAACATGCAGGGTACTCATTTTTACCAACCTCGGAAGGATTGTAGGCTGAATCAACCCTGATCTCCATCATAATCAAACTCACAATGTTTTGGCAACAGGACACAGTTTAACAACTGCGCCAACAGGGCTCCTTCAGGCTGCACGAAAAAAATGTCATGAGTAGAAACAAAGACACATGAAGTCTCTCTAAACAATTTGGGGTCCTGAAAAATCAGAAATCCCAGCTATATGGACATTTTCCATGTGTTTTCACTTTCTTTAGTCTGCCTTTCTTCATATGGGCATAAGGCAAGTGGGGAATGGGATTCTGTCCCATCTCATGCTTTCAAATAACTCATTTTCTTAAAAAAACAAACCCCTGCTTAAATAGGGCTTGGTGTTCTGCAAGACATGCGAAGAAGGAAATCAAGAACAAGCATTTTGGGAGTCTGCAGGTGATGTAAAAACCTGGCCTCAGAACTTCACCCAAGTAAAAGGAGATGAGAACAGTGACTGAAAGAAGGGAACCATTTTAGTATTCAGTACAGTATTTGCTAGTAGACAGGCATTCATTTTGCAGTGTCATGGAAGAATGTACTTGACCTTTGTTATATAAGTGGCTGTATTTGTAATTATATTTATAGTTAGTGTTTGATGATATCTGAGAAACGGCATGTAAAGATGTTTAGTATATGACAGCTGAGATGTATGTTCTGTTATACCTAAGGCTTTCCATAGCATGTGTCTTATCTCTTTTCCCTCTGTTTCGGTATCCAACAATTTTAAAAAATCGTGTTAGAAGCACACAAAGGTGCTTTTCTGGGTTGAAATGATTTTTTGCTGGAGGAACTCTGTTCAGGGGATGGCCTGAATGAGTCTCCTTTCATGACCCCAAGATCTTTTTCACAACAAAGTGGTCCCTATTTATCAACTTGCAATTTCTTGCTTTCAAACTGCTAGGATGGTAGGAACTGGGATAGATGACATCGTGCAGTATTCAGGTCTCAACCTTCCAGCTAACAAGGCGAGCTTTCAAAAATGTCACTGTGGTAGCATTAAGCTTATTGTGCTACCTATTATGCAGTTTTGGAGTTAGTGTAAGTGTGATACCTGATACCAGTGAACTGTGCAAGCAGTTGTGCAAGTAATCCCATAAGAACCCCAGCCTCTTGAATGACGGTGTGTTCCTGTGCATGTATCATGCATCAGTACTAGTATCATATAAGATGACTGGATCTAGGTCCCTGGCAGCAAAGTCAATGTGCCTTGTGGGAGAGGAGACAGTCTGTGTAGCGTGCACAATCTCAGAGCACCCATAGAACAAGCAAACAACATCTGAGCTCTCTTATACCTAGAAAAGCTCAGAAAGGGGTTGCTATAATGTGTCTATCCATTTCCCCTCTGTTTCTATATCCAACAATGTTACTGTGGTAGCATTAATTCTGTTGTGCTACCTTGGATGGCACTGTTGTTGTTGCTGTTGCTGCTGCTGTTGTACTGGATATACATTATTAGTGGGAGAGTGAGAGATCACAAGATACTAGGAACTCTGCAGCTTTTCAGTTTGAAGGTAGGGAGTTCACAGTCAACACTTCATTGATTAATGTCAAAACAGAGATTTTCAGCTTTTCTATTGTGAAAGGTGAAGCTGTGATTTTGTCAACTTATCTACTTCTTTATAAAAATATTCCTCCAGTTATAGGCAGAAGAGGCCATACCAGATGGACTGGCTGTGAAGGCCAGGCTATTTTCACTCCCGCTGTCAAATCCTGCATGTCTTATTTCATATGTGCTGCAGGAGATGGCTCTGTGATCATAGTGTGTGGGTCACTTCATGGCAAGCTGGGGACCCACCTTAAACAAATTCACGCCAATGGCATTTTTCCTGCTTCAGGAAAAAATGCATTCTCGGATACGAATTGCAGCTGCTGATACCGATAACAATAGTACTAAATATAATGGATGGACTTTTCCACCACATTTTAGAATCTCATAGAACAGTGGTGGCAAACCTTGGCACTCCAGCCATTCTTGGATTTCAATACCCAGAAGCCCAAGTCAACATTCCTGCTGAGCAGAGCTCCTGGGAATTGAAGTTCAGGAACACCTGGAGTGCCAAGGTTCGGCATCACTGCCATAGAACTACAGTATATACCATTTTCTAGTTTAGTCGTATGCTTCTGCTGGACAAATGTTCCTGCCATACCTCTTGACCTTGAAGTTCTACCTGTTAATAAAAACCACTTTGCTATGAACATCTGCTCAGAAATGTTCAATCTGTTTGCATTGACCTTGTATCTCTGCAATGCTGCAGCGTGACACTAATCAAATAATGTTATATAGATGCTAGGTCTCCTCTACTCCAAACTTTGCCCCTGGTTCTTGTGGATCTATTGTCTCTACTACAGAATCTGAAGGTTGCTGGTTATAATATCTATGCTTTATTTCAATCTACTTCATCTTCCCTTGCTTGCTCGAAAGCCAGTCATATCCAACTCTAGGGTCCAGTGCTCATCTCTGTTTGCAGCCAAAGAACCAGCACTGTCTGTGTCTGCAGATGTTTCTGTGGACATGTGGCAGGCATGCCTTGACAGCGGCATGCATGGAATGCTGTTTACATTTCCACCGAAGTGATACCTATTTATCTACTTGCAATTTCTAGCTTTCGAACTGCTAGGTTTGCAGGAGGTGGAACAGAGACAGGGACTCATTCTATAATGCAGTACTCTGGTCTTGAACTGCTGGCCTGCCAACCTTCCATTAATCAAGTTCAGCATCTTAACCACTTGAGCCACCGCAGTCCTTCATCCTCCAACAACATCAAATTCTAACTTGCTCTAAGGCAGTGTTTCCCAATGTGGGGCCCACCCATGCCCCACAGGGAGGCCTCAATTCCCAGAAGACTAAGTCAGTACATTGGCTGATCAGTACTTTGGGGAATTGACTTAGGCTTCTGGGAATTGAAGTCCAAAAACCAAAGGTGAGGAAACACTGGTCTAAAGTCATGTAACAGGGCAACTGCCATGGGGTTTTTTCAGGGTGGGTGGGTGGAGTTGCCTTAGTAGGAAAATAAATGGCTCAGAGGACATTAAAAAAAAGCAGCACCTCTTTGCTGTCTTGAACAATTTACAGAGAATAGTTTTGTTGTTGTTCAGTCACACAGTCGATTCCGACCCTCTGCGACCCCATGGACCATTGCCCGCCAGGCATAGTTGCTGTCCCCTTAATTCATTTTCATTATTATTTTCTGTTTGGTTCTCTGGTCTGTCATAGGAGTGGATTAAGTGCAGTCCCCAACACCATCCAAAAGGCAGCACCCAAATTCTCTTTTTAAAATGCTGGGAAAATCTCCCTATATCTTCTTGTGCAGGGGTTCCCAGCCTATGGCCTATGGCCCTGGCCCCAGCCAGTGTGAATGTGGAAGTGGGTGCATTTACATCAGCTGTAAATGAGCTCACTTCTGCTTCCAGGGGGCGTTGTCTGGCCCACAGCACTGTCTGAGGTGTGTGGTCAGGCCTGTGATGGAAAAACGTTGGCCACCCAGTGGTGTAGTGTGGGTTTCAGCCACCCAGGACATAGGCCTAATTTGCCACCCCCTGGGCGGGTCCCAGGATGCTGGAGGTGGTGCAGGGTCCCGTCTCCCATCCCCACAGTGGCTTCTTCACCCCAGCTGCTAGGAAGTCTGGTGGCAGTGAAGTCCTACCATCGTAGCGACCTTTTGTGCCCTGGCCCAGGGCGGGGCTCAGGACGCTGGCAGTGGTGGAGGGTCCTGGCGCCCATCCCTGCAGTGGCCTGTTCACCCCAGCCACTAGGATGTCTGGGGGTAGCATGGCAAAGTCCTTTTTATTGTGAAACTTTGCCACCCCAAAAAAGTGCCCCCCAGGGTGGCCCCCTTGCCCCCCATGCTACGTCCCTGTGGCCACCCCTGTTCTAGAGAGTGGCTGGAAAGAAATTTTATTAGGTTTAATCACTATGAGCTGGTTCAGGGGCATCTTTTTGTCTTCTTCTTCTTCTTCTTCTTCAAAAAAAAGCCAAGCATCACTCGAAATTGTTCAGGAGCAGCAGAAAAAAGGTGTAACTAATTCTTGCAGTTACTAGAGTCTGAAAGGGATCTTCCCTTCCATTTAAGTACTTTTAAAAAGAAATACTTTTGGGGAGGATGCGACAGTCCTTCAAGGCCCAGTGGAAGGGGGAAAGGAAGGTATGTGTGTATTCCTTTCCAAGCTTCTTAAAACAGTCTGTCTTCTTCTGCAAGGATCAGTTGGAGCCAAAAGTTAATTATGCCATCACCAGTCATGGTCATGCTTATGATTCAATGGAAGGTGTGTTGCAAAGAAAGTGAATGAAGCTGTAACTGAGCCAGCAGGTGAAAGATTTATTGTGCAGTACAACTTTAGCGGCTCGCTGATATATCTAACATTTTCACGGCAGAAGTCAGGTGGTGACATCAATAAACGAGAAAAGATAAACTTTGCAGATGCTTCTGTCCCTAGCAGGGAACAGAAACTCTCTTGCATAAAACTGGAATAATCTTAGTGCTTTGATAAGGGAGAGAGAAAAAATGGTGGGACTCACAATGAAATCTCCCACCTGTTGTAGTCAGTCTTGCCTCTTTCACCTTGAAAACAATAGCAAAAAATAGCCGTCATAAAAACTATTGGGTGCAGCTTAGGTAGTCAAGTCAGCACCATCCCATTCCATGAGATTTCAGGACCCAAAACCTGAGACCAGAAGGATGTGGCATGCTCTAGTACAGTGATGGCGAACCTTGGCACTCCAGCTGTTCTTGAAAGATTCCCAGAAGCCCTGATCAGCAGGAGTGCTGGCTTGGGCTTCTGGGAATTGAAGTCCAAGAACACCTGGAGTGCCAAGGTTCACCATCACGGCCCTAGTATGTCCTTCCATAATGTCCAGAGGTACAGCAGAGGACAGAGTGCTAGAAATTCCCCTGGGCCAACTGATTTTGAAAACTGAGTAAAAGAAAATCCAGATGAGTGGGAGCAGAATCTCAGAAAATCCAGCTAGTCAATTACTATGACAACCAGAAACCTGGAAAAGAAGGAGCACACTATTTTGAAGGGCATCTGGGCAGGCCTCAGAAGATACCTAGTGGCTGCCATGGCTGTTGCCATTCTCATTAGGATTTGCTTTTCACATACCATTACCAACAGTTCTTATGAAACATGGGAAATGTCAGGATTTGAGGCCGCTCCAGTATTCACAGGATGAGTCCCTCAGGAATGGACTTCCACTCGGAGGGCAACTCTAGTGCTTGCAGGGTTAGACCCTCATCCTGCTTAATTCCACCCATAAGATGCCTCAGCAATGAAAGTGATTGGTCTTGCTATTGCTTGGCTCCTGAATCTCTTGCTTTGTTCCTGCCTTAGAAGATCTCTTGGCTTGCTCCTGGTCCTTGCCTTATTCTTGGTTTTCAGCTTAGAAGACCTCCTGCTCTGTTCCTGGTTCCTGTGGATCATTGCTGTGCCTCACCTGGATTCTTGCCCGATCCAGTCACTGCCTCATCTGCTCTCTCAGTTGAGAATGTTTTGACAAGGTCAAATAGGACCTGGGATGGGAATTGGTGCATCCGATACAAATTCTAGGTTCTTTTAACAAAATCCAAACTTCTCAAGAAAATTCTGTATTCCCAGCATCTTTACATAAAGCATTTGTAGGTATACAGACACCTTCTTTACAATTACTGAGAGACAATGAACATGGCAAGATAATTTTCCCCCTTAAGATTTATTTACTGGTAACATGATTACCAGTGGCTCAAGTGGCTAAGACGCTGACTGGGAGGCGGATGTTCAACAGTTTGATTCCCGAGTACTGCAGGACAGAATAAGCTCCCGTCTTTGTCCCAGCTCCTGCCAACATAACAGTTCGAAAGCAAGAAATTGCAAGTAGATAAATAGGGACCACTCCGGTGTCTAGTCATGCCTGCCACATGACCATGGGAATGTCTGCAGAAGCAGACAACGCTGGCTCTTCGGCTTTGAAACAGAGATGAGCACTGAGACCTAGAGTCAGATATGACTAGCTTTCGCGCAAGGGAAACCTTTACCTTTACCTTAACATGATTATATATAGAATTATTGATTATTTAAAAAGCAAGGCTTCATATAAATGACAAGCAAAAAAATTCAAAAGTACTTATTACTTATATCGGTTGCAGAAAGAAAAATGACATAATATACAACGTTGGCTCTTGCCCTAGTATCTCTCTCTCTCTCTCTCTCTCTCTCTCTCTCTCTCTCTCTCTCACACACACACACACACACACACACACACACACACACACATTTCATTGCCAGAGATATAGAGGAGAAGGAGGGCTAGGAGCCAAATTGGAGGAGGGTTTTTTAATAGCCATTTTGCCCCCCATGAAGTAATGCCTGACGGCGGTCCCGTGGGGTGGCAGGGCGTAATGGGAGGTGGTTTTAGTGGGTAAGAATCCCACACACTGTGAAGCCAGAGCAAGGGCTCACAGTGTCTTTTGAAGATTTCCACCTGCCCTTAAAACACACACACACACACACACACACACACACACACACACACACACACACACACACACACACACACACACACACACACACACCATACTACAGGTAATATTTTTTCTCTTTTGGTGATACTTGGCCTGAGAATTTTCTCTTTGACTAGAATTCCAAGCAATTCTCCAAGACTTCTGCATCGGCGTTGACATTTCACAACCCTTGCAATTGCTATAATTTAATGTTCTAATCAACATAAAGAATAAACATGTTTAGATCTAGACACACAGCCTGAAGAAAGAAAGCACTACGGAGGAAGATAGTAGACTGGCATCTTTAATTGGACAGAAAGCCAAAGAGAGAGAATGACAGGGTTGAGGAATCCAACTGGGTGGGCATTTAAACAGAGGCAGAAATCCAAATGATACTCCCCTCAAAGATTCTGGAGTAATGTGACCCCAAGATAGCTATTTTGATTTTATTAACCTTTTCCCTTGACAAAATAAGCATGTAGTTAATGATGCTTGCATAATCATTTTAAGAAATTATTTGTGCTGAGGGTGTGGAATAGCCAGTTATACAAAAGTTCTGTGTCACTTATCTAAGCAAAGTTGACATATATGACTGTGCATTTCTAAACATTCCAAAAAGTAGGCAATGCCAAAGTAAAGACATGAAACACCTTTCCCTTCAGCCCCACCTGGGCCAAGAGCATGTGTGTGTAATTGGGGTCCTTGAATCTGCATGGATTCAAGCACCAATAGATGCATACCGTATATTATGGTATACTGTAATTGATCTTGTTGATCAATTCCTTCAAAACCTCTTCGGCTGTTTTATTTATGTTTAAAGAAACTTAAGAACTGATTGCTTTTTGGAGAGTTTTCAGGTGATAGTAACATACACAAAGGGGGCAGGGTGTGTGGTTCTTTTAATGTAAATATTGGGTAGGTGTCCAGGGAAATACTAAAATGTAGCTGGACATAGAACCCTAGACAACTGGCTATTTGTCTGTCCTCAGAGAAACTCTCCTTTTATCTGCATGCGTGTGGCTAAAATTTCCATTTCTGTCTTGAGTTCAATCAAGGCCCACGTGTAAATCTGAACATAGAGTTACTCTACCAGATTTATTTTGCCACAGCCCATGCTTTGTTGTTCCAATTACTTTTTATTGTGGGCCAATGTATCTGGAATATAAACAGCCATGCTTTTAAAATGGAATCAATTCCTAGAAAGCTTATTGCAAACAGTGTACTACACACAGAGAGGTCAATCTTATTTCAGCCTAGGAAATTAAAAAAGGAAACCTTGTGCCAGACCAGTCTCTTTTGTTTTCTTTTTCAAATATAGATTCTGTTTTGAAAGACCAATAAACTTAGCACATGTGCTCAGAGGGTCTAACCAAGATTTTGAGAGATAAGTCCTTATGAATTATTTAAGAAAACACTCAGTAATAAATGAGTACAGCTATTAGAAGAAGGCTTTATAAGCTTCAAGGGTTATCTATTTGTAGTTTTAGGATATCAGCGCCTGGCAATTTCAGATGGGATACATATTTACAAGATTCCTCAGCCTTCTTCAACAATCCAAATCAACTCATTCCTCAGCCCATAGCCTGGACCAGAATAGACCTTGACAAATCTAAGATGCAGAATAATGACTGTAAACTAGACTTCTCACTGCTTTGCTAGAATTTCTTCTGCAGAGAGAGATGATTGCTCTTTTACTTCCAACAACACTCTTCTCAACATTAGATCTTTCTAGTATTTGAGAAGGCCTTGATGCTGGGAAAGGTGGAGGGCAAAAGAAGGAGGTGGTGGCAAAAAATGAGATGGCTAGATGGTATTGTGGATGCAGTGGGCACAGAGCTGGGAGGGCAGAGGAGGATAGTGGAGGACAGAGGTGCCTGGAGGACAATGGTCTATAGGGTCGCAAAGGATCGGAATCGACTGTGCGACTGAACAACAACAAAACTTCCATTTCTATACACACACACTCATTATCAACTCCCAAATTCCCCCCTCAACCAGTGGCCATTCTGGCTAGGGGACTATGGGAACAGTACTCCAAAAACTATAAAATAGCATGACTACAGAAGAACTACACAACTTTCATGCTGACAAAAAAGACATTGAGATAGTGAAAGGTTTTGAATATTTAGACTCAACCATCAATCCAAATGGGAACTGCAGCCAAGAAATTGGAAGACTAAGACTTGGAAGGACAGTGAAGAAGGAATTAGTAAAGACCATCAAGTGTAAGGAGGGTTACTAGAGATTCTTCTGCTGCTTCTGATGCAAATCCAAATACAGTATTGGCAATCATCATAACAATCAGCCATGAAGACTGTCCTGAGAATATAATGCAGTGTCCTCTCTTCTGCCTTCCACATTACAGAGTGACACCCATACCACTGATCCAGTTCTGTGAGTCTCTTTCTGGTCCTGAGCCCTTATGGCATGCAAAGTCCTCCTCATCCCCAGGCCAGTATAGATGAAGCTGCTGCCATCTATCAAGATAGATTCAAGTAGGATTTAATCCATTTAGGGGCTATTACCCTTCCCTGTGGACTTCGCCACCCAAGGCTGCTAGTCCTCAGGGTTGTCAGGTTAGTTAACTGCTGCCTGACACTCAGCATTGAGTCACTGACAGTATGGTCTACTCTATTACCATAGCAGGATAACCTGGCTAGACTAGAGATTAAAATCAAGAAAATCCACATTCTTGTATTCCCAAGCACTATGTATGGGTGTGAAAGCTGGACAGAAGAGAAAGCTGACAGGAAAAAATTGATTCACCTGAAGAATGATGCCAGAAAGATGGACTGCCAGAAAGATGAACAAGTGCATCCTAGATCACATCAAGCCTCAGTTGTCTCTGGAGGCAAAAATCATGAAGCTAAGGGTGTCCTACTTTGGCCACATCATGAGAAAACAAAACTCTGGAAAAGACAATAATTCTAGTAAAAGAAGAAGGCAGGCGGGAAAGAGAAAGACCCAATACAAGATGAATTGATTACCTAAAAGAACCCACAGTCTTGAGTTTACAAGAGCTGAATAGAGCTGTTGAGGGCAGGACATTTGGATATAAATTGGAAGTGATTTGATGGCACATTAAGAATAACAACCCCCCCCCCCAAAAAAACTTTTTCAACCTCTGGATATTCCATCTACCTACTGAAAAGTCCCAGTCTGTAAACCGCTGTCCCACATTGGTTTTGCCCTGAATGGATAGATTAGCGTCCTAGATTCTTTACCTTTCAACCTTCTTTCTTTTCCTATATACATTCAAGAACTGTCAACTCTGCTCTACTGAAGCACAACCCTCTATTCTTGTGTTACATTTACTTGAAAGGTTATATTCGGAATTTTTCAAGGTCAAGGACAGTGGTTTAGAATCAAGGTGAGGGTGTTCATAAATCCTAACATTCTCCCTTCTCTTTCTTTTTTTGGCTGTCTTTTCCTGTTTTAGGGTCCAGGGAGTGGTGCTCATCACATGCTTGACTGCTAGTGTATGCAATGACTTTAAAAAACATAGTGGCATACACTAAGAAGAATGCTATCGGCTTTGCTCCAGAGTTTGCATTCATTCTGATGTGGCTCCATAAAGGTATTTGCTAGAGCCCTGAAAAGGTTTTTCTTTTTTGACTTAAAATTTCCAGTTTTCTCAGCCAACATGGCTACTGGGGACAATGGAATTTGCAGTTTAAATAATAGGTTTTCTATGCTATTCTCAATCCCATCATCTAACTGTTGGTATCTGCCTTCATCTCAGGGACTTTGGGAATTTAAAATGGGATCCACTGATATTCCCCTCCATAGGACCTTGATTATTTTCTAAAATAAGATGGAAAGGTAACAACACTCAATGTGCTCTGGCATCTAGTTATGCCTGTAACATGTGGGAAATCCAACATGTTGAAACTCTGAGCGTGATAACCGGAAGGTCATCAGTTCAAGACCCAACTGCTGTGCTAAGAAGTGGATTCTGTCCCAGCTCCTGCCAACCTAACAGTTCTAAAGCAAGAAATTACAAATAGATAAATAAGTACTGCTTCAGCAGGAAAGGTAACAACACTCAATGTGCTCTGGCATCTAGTTATGCCTGTAACATGACCATGGAAATGTCTGCAAATCAGACATCGTTGGCTCTTTGGCTGTAAACAGAGATGAGCACTGCCCCCTAGAGTCAGATACAACTGGCTTTAAAGCAAGGGAGACCTTTACCTCTCTCTCTCACTATATCTAAATAGATCAATATATCAATGAAACTACAGTTACACAATAAAATGCTGATCAAAGAGCAGTGTCTTTGAGATGAAGGCTCTTCTTTGAGGCTGCATGCAGCTTATTGCTCTTGGACTCTGAGTATGACAGTCTGTGGGATAGAAACATGGACTTTAACAAAGACAGCCACAAAAACCATGAAGCATTTGAAGTGTGGATTTATCATAGCATGCCAAAAGTGTCCTGGGACAAAAGGGTAGCCAGGAAAGAGGTAGTAAAGCGAATGAATGAAGGCATAGGAGTCATAAAACACATCAAACACAGGACAAATTAACCAGGAACAAAGGCCCACCTTCAAACAGGGTGGGGAAGAATGGATTGACATCAGACACACTCCTTTCTCCCAAAAATAAAACCCTTTGGCCACATCTAAATTGATTTGTTTTAAATGTACCGAAAACCTCCACCTTTATGAATTCTTTCTAGAGGCAGATCCAGTGGGTATAAACTTCTTCACCTCTCATCCCCCTAGCTTCACCTATGACACAAATGTTAAGGTTAGACCGGTGTTTTCCAACCATTAGTGTTTGGACTTCAATTTCCAGAAGCCTAGGTCAATTCTCCAAAGCACTTACTGACTTAAGGTTCTGGGAATTGAAGTCCCCCTGCAGGGCGTGGGCCCCACATTGCAAAACACTGGGTAAGACCATGTTGTTGTTGTTTTTACAAAGACATGATACTGTTACTCTTCACTATGACCTTAATGCGACTGAAAGGAAGAAAATTATGGGAGAGACCAGAGAAATTTGCCAACAATTTTATTGCTTCATGCAAAGGATGTAAATCTGTTTCAGAATCAAATTCACCAACACCTTTGAGGAGGCACAAAATTGATTCAGTCAGCTTTGACAAATTAGTCTGTCTGAAACAGTGCAGATCACATAATTCAGGACTAGCCCATTTTAGTTAAAATTGCACAAGCCCAAATTGTTGGTAATTTCACATACATAATTTACCAATACAGTGATTTAATTCTGTAGACAGGGAGAGATTAAAGCTAAACGTGTCCTTCCTGCTCCTAATGAAATAGTACCAACAGGAGCAATAATGAGAAAAAGTTTGGCGGCTGTAATAATCTAGCCCATCTTTGGAAATGGAACATTTCTTTCTTCACACTCTAGCTTTCACGTAGAAATTAAACTGATGTGCCCCACTGCTGCCATGAGGATTACAACAACCAGCCCCAGCCCCTAACCCCTGGCCCCCAGTCCCCGGCCCTTGGCCATGAAACCGGGCACTGGGCACCTGTCACCCAGCACCTGTCACAAGAAAACTCTTGCCCAGCAAGATATTTCAAACAAATTATTTTCCTGTTAACTTTCTACACACACTAGCTTTCACTTTGTAATTAAACTGATGTGCCCCACCTCCACCATCAGGATCACAACACCTGGCCCCGTCCCCCAGGCCCCCGGCCCAAGGCCCCGGCCTGAGGCCTGAGACCCGAGGCCAGAAGCCCACGGCCCCAGACCTCTGGCATTCAGCATCCGGCCTCTGACATTCGGAACCCAGAACCCAGCCCTGCAATCCTCTTGCCCAGCAACATATTTCAAACAAAGTTTCCTGTTAACTTTCTTCACTCCCAGAACAAGGGCCCCCGAGCCCCCAGAACCCCACCTCCGGAACCCAGAACCTGGAACCCAGAAACCGGAACCCAGCCCTGGAAACATCTTGCCCAGCAAGATATTTCAAACAAATGATTTTCCTGTTAACTTTCTTCACACTCTAGCTTTCACTTTGTAATTAAACTGATGTGCCCCATTGCCACCATCAGGATCACAACAACCACCCCCCACCCCCAGCCCCCTGGCCTCCGGCATCCGGCATCTAAAACCCAGACAACCGGCACCCAGCACCCAGCACAAGAAAGCTCTTGCCAAGGAACATATTTCAAATAATGATTTTCCTGTTACATTTCTTCACACTATAGCTTCCACTTTGTAATTAAACTGATGTGCCCCACCACCTCCATCAGAGTCACAAAACCTGGTCCCCGCCCCCTGGGCCCCAGACCCTGTCCCCCAGCTCACTGAGCCACTGGAACCTGGAGTCCGGAACCTGGAACATAGCCATGGAATCCTTTTGCTCAGTAAAATATTTCAAAGTTTCCTGTTAACTTTCTTCACTC
The DNA here is from genome assembly GCA_030440675.1 of Furcifer pardalis. Taxonomy (NCBI): domain Eukaryota; kingdom Metazoa; phylum Chordata; class Lepidosauria; order Squamata; family Chamaeleonidae; genus Furcifer; species Furcifer pardalis. The sequence goes on along the minus strand of CP126893.1, from coordinate 31,418,782 downwards.
TCTAGCTTCCACTTTGTAATTAAAGTGATGTACCCCACCGTCACCATCAGGATCAAAACACGCACACACGGCGCCCGGCTCACTGGGCACCTGGAACCCGGAAACCAGCCGGGTTGAATGACAATAAAACACAAAGATTACCTAAAAATCTCAAAACTGTTAAAATACAAATTTAAAATTAAAATCTAAAAAAAGATTAAAAGCACACCAAATGCTACATCTTACTAATTAAAAAATGTAGGGGGAGAGAAGGGCTCAGATCATCCAGTGAGCTGGGGTCATTATACCTCCTGCACCCCATACCTGCCCCGCCAGCCATGCTTTTAGATTCTTCCTAAAGGGCAGCAGCTCCGTCTGGAGATGTAGCTCCATTGGCAGGAGGTTCTATAGGGCCAGAGTGGACACAAAGAAGGCCCTCCTCCTGGTGCCAGAGAGATGCGCCTCTCTGACCAATGGAACAACTAGAGATCCTCTCCAGTCCGCTCTGGTGGGACGGACAGATGTTCTTGGGGTGAGGCGGTCTCTTAAGTATCCTGGAATCCTCTTGCTCAGCAACATATTTCAAAGTTTCCTGTTAAATTTCTTCAGTCTCTAGCTTTCACTTTGTAATTAAACCGATGTTCCCCCACAAAACCCGGCACCAGCACAAGAAAACTCCTTCCCAGCAACATATGTCAAACAAATGAATTCCCTGTTAGCTTTCTTCATGCTCTAGCTTTCACTTTATAATTAAACTGATGATTCCCACTGCCGCCATCAAGATTACAACACCCGGTTCCCAGCCTCCAGCCTCTTGCCCCCTTGCCCCCCACCCACGGGCCCCCTGCCCAGAACCCGGAACCCAGAACCCAGCACTGGAATCCTCTTGCCCTGAAACATATTTCAAACAAATTGTTTCCTGTTAATTTTCTTCCCTCTCTAGCTATCACTTAGTAATTAAACTGATGTGCCCCACCGCCGCCATCATCAGAATTACAACAGCTGGCACCCAGCACCCAGCACCTGGCACAAGAAATCTCTTCCCCACCACTGCCATCAGGATTACAACACCCGGCCCCCTGGAGTCCAGAACCTGGAATCTGGAACTTGGAACCCAGCCCTGGAATCCTCTTGCCCAGCAACATATTTCAAACAAATAGTTTCCTGTTAACTTCCTTCACTCTCTAGCTTTCACTTAGTAATTAAACTGATATGTCGTCCCCCCCCCCCAGAACCTGGCAACTGACACCTGGCACCTGGCACAAGAAAACTCTTCCCCAGCTACATATTTTAAACAACTCTTTTTCCTTTAAACTTTCTTCATACGCTAGCTTTAATTTAGTAATTAAACTGATGTGCCCCACCGCTGCCATCAGGATTACAACAACCGGCACCCAGCACTCGGCACCAGAAATCTCTTGCCCAGTAGAATATTTCAAACAAATCTTTTCCCTGTTAACTTTCTTTACACTCTGCACTTTTCAACATTTTCTCTCCAGGTTAAATGTGCTGTATCCATACAATGATTGGATGCAATTCCATTGGGAATAGACTGCAACTTGGCAATAAGAAGGTGTTATAGTATCTCTGATGTATTTTTTAGGATGTCCTGATGTTTTGTAATTTGTAATTGTTACTGGAGATTTTTGGGATGTATTTGGATATGTTTTGGGATGCTATTCTTGCTATGTGATATTTGTAATTTGCTATGTGATATATGTAATTTGCTATGTGATATATGTAATTGTTTTTTATGCTATGGAATTTTGCTATGTAATTGTAACTGTTTCCTCTGTGAGCCGCCCAGAGTCGCTGTGCGAATGGGGCGGCATATAAGTCGAAATATAAGTCGAAATATACAATACAATGTTTACTAGGAAGCCTGCAGTTAGGAAGTTTAGATCATTAGTATGAATCAGTATATGAAATTCCACTGCGTTTTTTTTAATGGGAAGGAGAATTATTCATGCTGAAACAGACCAACATGTCTACCTGTTTGAAGTTGTTAGTTTCTCAGCAACAACACTACAGCAGGATCCAAGAGTTCCCTTCTATAATACAAGGGTTGTTTATTTATGTGTTTATTCACTTGTCACACAGATGAATGTACTATGCCATTGCTAATGCTTTTACAGTGCTGAATGATTTAAAAAACCACCAAGATATTAAACAGTAAAATATCGGCATCTCTGCAAATATTTTACAAAAAGAATTGTCAGAACCATCCCTCCATCTTTTGTTATGCAGCAATTTAGTCCAGTATATTGCAAGAAAAAGCATAGGTGGGAGCAGTACATTTCCTGTGTAGATGAGCTTGAAATTTACCTTTAGTCTTTTATAGCATTTCACCGGTGACAAGAACCAGCAGTGACCATCCATGATGCAGAAATGATCAGGCCCTCTCTTGTAAAGACTATGGTAAATTGTGACTGTTTGATCTCTACTTGAGTACTAGCTGAAGGACCCACTTTTTAGCGAGATTGAACTTTGTACCAGTTTGCTGGGGATCTAATGAACCACTGTGTTTCTCCTACAAACTTCTTTAGGAACTCCTCTTTTTTTACCCAAGCTGTCGCTCTTGCATTGATTGATCATCCTTGATGAGACATTTCAGATTCCATAGTTTATCTGCACAAGTAAAAACAAGGATTCATCCTTCCCTCACTTCTCAGTTGCCAGTGAGGCAATAAATCAGGATCCCTGTGACTCCTGAGGGGAAAATCATGTGAAACCAGACTCTGATTAACCTGAGTGAAATTGTTAAGTGTCTAGCTTTCCCCCCTCCTGTCAAGGCTGTAGGTTGACTGGGAAAAAATGATTATGGTTTGTTCAAGATTCAGGCAAAATCATCCTTCTGAGTTCAGCTGTTATAGCTAAATAATGAAGCCTAATTGTTACAGCAAGCTGAGCAACACCTTGGCTGCTTGGTTTTGATTGACCTAACCATCACACAGATGTTTCAATATAGTTACATGAATTCCACATCCAGTTCTAAGAACCCAAGAAGGCTTTTTAGACGGAGGGAGTCTGCCTTCATCAAAAAGAATGAATACAATATGTTAAAGTTGCTGGAGCTGATGACTTGGGGAGACATACAATCTACTCTGGGATACAGTCCCAATTTGTAGCTGCTGTCCAGAGTGCTGAATTTGTTTTGGTCAGAGGTTTCAGCATGATGGCTAACAGAGGCTTAGTCAGAAGACAGGCTGGTAGCCAGGAATCAGGTTGAGCAAATGTAAACCAGAGACAGAACAAAGGCAGTTTATGCTATTATTCTGTCAAGCAAGCTGTTCAGTCTGAGTTACATATAGCCATTATGGCCACTATTGGGTCTTCTAAAGCACATGATCCTAGATATACAGAAAAGCCACTATATGAAAACCAGAAAGAAACCCAAGTACCACAGAAAATAAACCTTAATAATATACCATTTAGTGACCTGAGTGTTATGTTTTGCTATTTTGTCACCAGTCATGTACTCTTTGAATTACAAAGGGAATATTTATTATTAGAATTAATTTCCTCAACCTCTTACAGGCGTGGCATCAATGTGTGTTACCCACTGGACTCTGCTGAACTTTGAAGGATATGGGAGGCCTTGTTGTTGCATTTGAGTTTGCTCTGGCCCCTAAAGTAATCAACAGTATACCTACAGATTGTGGCTCAGCTCTAGGCACTGATGCCGCCCATAGTCAGCAGCTTGTCATACTGGGTACATCCAACATGGCCCATCAACCAAGGAGAGGGACCAACCTCAGGACCAAAAGGATCCCTCAACCCTGGAGTTGACCCTGGTCAATTGCTTAGTTGAATTACCACATTTGACTGCTAAGAGCCCACAGCTCAATTGAATAGAATGCTATTTAATGGTTTCACTTATTAAAATACACCAAATGTCCCCCTCAGATTCAAGAACACTGGTATGCAAAGCAGCCATGCATATTCCTAGTAAGCTGGTTGTGTGTGTATGTGTGTGTGTGTGTGAGAGAGGGATAATTACAAATGTCAGCATAATTTAGACTGAACACTTTGAAATGTACAGAGCTTTGCATATTGCTCCTAAACTCCTCAGAATTTATAACTCTAGCTGACAATTTGCTTTCCTTTAATTGGTATAGAAACAGGCATATTTTGAACTTGTACCTTAAATCTGTGATAATGAAGCATAATCTCATGAAGGTGAAGATATTAAGTACGCATCCCACCAAGAGCTACTGCTTCATAAGAATGATCCTTTGTTGCCTGAATAACTAAAGTCCTGCATTTTGCTTAGGTGTGTTTGGATATGGAAGCATATTAAGAGTCACAGAAAGCATGAAATTCACAACACTAAAATACCACGTGGTTAGTCTATTGCCATAAAAATAGCAAAGCATCTTGAGGGATGTGAAGGGCTGACAGAAATATCATGGCATAAGCTTTCATGAGCCAAAGGCTATGTCATCAGATGAAAAAAAAAACTTAGGCCACTTACGTGTATAGTTTACATATCCACAACTGGCATTTCAAAATTCTCCACACTGTTTGTGGGCAGAAAAATTGAGAAGGCCATTTGTCTGATTTTTTCCAAGAGGAAAGAAAAACCTCACAACATTTTCTCAGAGGTGGGGGAATTACCATTAAGCAGAACCTGGAGCAGAGATACCACCATTTTGTTTTAGTGTCTTCGGTACTGTCACTGTGGGGAGTATGAACTGCTATTGACCTGACATCTGGAGCTACCATTTTGTTTCCTTCACACACACAAAACCTATATATAGTGGCATTCTAAGAAGGTGAACATATAATAATAATAATAATAATAATAATAATAATAATAATAATAATAATAATAATAATAATAATAATAATAATAATAATAATAATAATAATAATAATAATAATAATAATAATACCCCTGTCCACAAATTCTGCAGAAGAAAGATATTTGAGGACGTTTTGGTTCATTCATAAACATAAAATGAGTACCCAGCATGTTGGGGGCAAAAATGTTAATTACCATGTGAACCACCCAGAGAGTGCATTCTTGTGTCTATATGTTGTCAGGGCAACTGGTGGGGATGGGATGAAGCTTCATGAAACACACACAACACTCCGATCCAGCGGAGAACAACTCTTCCTCAAACTCACGTTCGAGGAGCCGTTTATTGTTATAGTCTTATAAGGAAATGCTTACATAGAAAATCACAGATTGGCTATTTAGGCTCAGTACATTGGCCGTGATTGGGTCATGTTAGGGTGGGCTTCTACCTGATTGGTTAATACATTGTATGCATGCCTCCTATATCATTCAATAACAAACAAACAACCCAAAAGCAGGAGACCTTTGAACTGGATCAGGGATGCGCGCACCCACACCAGGAGCCTTTTGACATCACTGTGATATGGACCCCCCATCAGTTCCCCACAATATGTGATTGTGTATTTTGGACAGCAGGTTACAGAAATATCTGAATTGTTTAGGCTTAAACCAGTTCACTCAGACTGATTTCTGCAATTCTTTTCTCGCTAAATTGAAAATGCCTCAGCTTTGTGACAGAGCTGTTAATTGGCTACAGTATTGAAAACTTCACTTACTACCAAAACAGGATCCCCAGAGAGCAATATTGGTATGTCTGAAGGCAGAATGTGTCCTTGTTGAAACAGTTATTGGCAGCCTTTGTCCATGAAGGTGAAATTCAGTCAGTTACAGCTGCTATAATAACAGACTGCAGCCTGTCCACTGCTGTTCAATTTGCTGGATACATTTTGTTTGAGACACTAGGGAAATATCATATTCCCCAGTTCAGTAAGTTTTGTCTACACTCTATATTTCTTCTTTAAAGGAACTGCTAAGATGGCGAAAGAGAGGGAGAGGGACTGAGAAGGAGAGAGGCTGGATGGACTTTTCCCACCTAGAAAAGCTAAATCGCTTTCTGTGCCAAATGCTGTTGAGCTTGCAAAACAGACAAAGCGAAGGGAGAAACAAATTCTCAAGTGAATTTTCTGAATCCTAAATTCCTTGCATAATAAAGATAAGGATAAAAATAAGGCAAAAAGGGTGATATTAAAAATAAATTATTTTTCTCCTCACATCACATCATCTCTATTCATATTGTTTTAATGGAAAACTTAGAGAACACTAACAAGACTATAATAAAGAAAGAGTCTACCAAGGTTCAAATTGGCTATTAAATGTCAAACTAAATCGATGTCTGCTACTTGTATCCAAGTACTGTATACCTGTTTCCAGAAGGTTTCAAAAAAAAAAAAAGCCATTGGTGTGAATTTGTTTAAGGTGGATCCCAGCTTGCCATGAATTGATCCACATCCAAGGATCCATCTCCTGCGGCACGTATGAAATGAGACATGTAGGATTTAACACCAGGACTGCAATGGACTGCCACAGCCTTGAGGATATTAACAAGGTGAGCCTTCACAACCACTCCATCTGGCATGGCCTCTTCCACCTCCATGACCACTGGGAATAAGAATAGTGAAGTGGTTCCTTCTCCACTCATTTTGCCCTTGGGCCCAATATGATGATTTCCAGTGGCATTTCCTCCACTGAAGGGACCATCACCCCAGCTAAAGGGGCTCATCCACCCATAGCCATTGGCCCCTTTAGGGAGTTAGGTTATTTACTACCACCCAATACTTGGTGTTGAGTTGCTGGCTGTATGGTCTACTCCACTGCAGTAGTGGAGTGTCTGGTCAAATACCTTAGACACTAAATATTTTCTGAGTAAACACATTTCCTCACCAGTGATTTTTCCAGATATAGGTGCAAGCAAGCAAGAACAATTGTAATGCCAGCAGGGGCTGTAGAGGCTCAGTGGTTAAGAAGCTCGCCTTGTTGGCTGCAAGGCTGGCAAGTCAGCAGTTCGAGACCCGGGTACTGCATGATGGATTGAGCACCCGTCTCTGTTCCAGTTCTTTGAGACATGAAAGAAGCCTCATTTGGGTATTCCATGAGTGGAGTTCTTCTGCAAAAAGCCTTTCAACCCAAAATAATTTCTGGCACAAAATGATGAGGATGAGGATGAGGATGAGGATGCAGTGCAATGCAGTAGTGTAAATCCTGAAGTTGCAAAAATTAATCAGAAGAAAGATTAGAACATGCTATTAATAACTGGTTTATTATAAGGCACTTACTTCTACCAAATAACTTTATACTAATACAGGGGTGCCCAAACTATGGCCTGTGGGCCAGATCCCGCCCCCAATGCCAATTCATCTGGTCTGCACTTCCCTCATCGCTCCTGGATGTGAAAGTACAGGCAGATTTTGCTTCCACTTCTTGGAGCAATGAGGGCGGTGTGGGCCAGATGAATTGGCATTGGGGCCCAGTTCTGGCCCACAGGCCAAATTTTTTGTACCCCTGTACTAATAACACAGAGAAAACTATCATTCAAGGTAAATATGACACTTTCAAGTTCACCATCACATCCATAATGGGGCTTGCTTGGTTATCTTGCCACTTGTGAGCCGGACTCCTTCTAAGTTAATAATAGAGAAAGAGAAAAACTGGAGAACAGCATGATACTTCAAATGCATCCCTGTCGAAAGTTAACATGGCGTCTAAATCACACCAAAAAAGAACATTTAAGAGACTTATATTTCAATACTTAAACTTTAAGGAAAACATTTAACTATTTAAACCAGAATGCATTAATATTGTAGAATGTGAAAGAAAACTAAACTATTAGGTGAATTAAAATAATGCTGTCTCTATTCTTATGTATTATTTACGCTTCCTTGGCAATGTGCCTAGGAAGGAGAACAACCTATTTTAAGACACTGTTGGTTTGCAAGATTTTAGCAGAGCTGTTAATGATAGAACATTTTGGAGTTCATTAACTCATATAGTTACCACACATTAGATATTATTTGATGGCACATAGAATCTTTGGTGCTTTTTAAGTTAGCTACCAAAATTGTATAGTGACAAAACTGGTGAAACAGGCATGGAAGTCCTGGTAAGATCCAGTAAGATCCCAAGCTACCAAGCAAAAGGCAGTAATTTATCATCTTAAATGAGTGAGCTTCTGAATATTTGTTTTCTATATTTGTTAAAATGTTTTACCATCAGAAACAGGTTTCTTTTTTTAATGCCTTTTTGGCTAAGAAAGAGTTAACAAACGAATTTGGTAATCTGGTTGAGTCAATAGTTCAGATCATGGAAGGGAACTCACAACAATGTTATCTGTAATTTAGAACTTTGGCAGTTTATAACAGAGTTCCAGTATAACAGTCAAATTTCACTTTTTTAGAGGCCTTTTTCAAGGATCAGAATTACAGGAGCTGCAGACGGGATTTGCTTTACTTGATCTATTTACAATCTCATAACTCATACTGTAGGGTCACTTGCTTCTGAATGGGGGTGGGTAGAGATAAAACAGATTTACTTTTTAAAAGCCATAACTCAAAAGCATTTGGCCAAACTTCCTTGAATTTGTCACAGAGCAAGAACCGACTGTCTGCTACACCTGTACCATGTTCGGTGCTGACCCAAATCTCAATTTCAAAGTTACAATATTTTTGGAGGGTGCCCCCTTTTAGAATTGCCTTCCAGTATATCATTTTGCTCTGTCAACAAAATATCATATTCAAAATATATGAATAAAAGTAACTGATGAATTGCTAAATTAATTGATTAAAAGGAGCCCTTCTTCTTCTTTATCTTGTGCTGTATCTGATTCTGAATATAGGCAATCCTCATGGCAATCAGCCATGAAAACTGTCCTGTGAACATAATGCTGTGGCTGTCCATTTGTCTTCCACATTGCAGCATGACCCCCATATCTCTGATCCAATCCTGCATATCACTTTCTGGTCCTGAGTCCTTTTGGCATGCAAAATCCTCCTCAGCCCCAGGCCAGTATTAATGAAGCTGCTGCCCTCCGTCAAGATGGATTCAAGTGGGATTTAATCCAACTGGAGACCATCACCCTTCTCTGTGGACTTCACTAATGCTGCTAGTCCGCTGGGTTGTTAGGTTAGTTAACTGCCACCTGACACTCAGCATTGAGTCACTGGCAGTATGGTCTACTCTATTACCATAGCAGGACTCTGTAGCCCCATTTTTATGAATTTTATTTCATAGATAATACAACAGGATTTACATTTTTCATTAGAACCAGAGTAGCAAATTTTATGTATCTCGCTTCGATAATAGCTAGGACTTATTTTATCCAATTAATTTAGTAATGTAGTAATTACATTTATTTAAATGCCTGAATTTTAGTAATGCGGCTTTTTTTTGAGATATGACAGGGAAATATAAAATCACATGCATTGGACTAAATGAGAGGTAGCATTCATAAGAGGAAAAAGTGCATAATTAGCAATTTCCCTCCTTACCAATTATGACACCAGAATCAACTTAGGTAAAGTTAAAGGTCTCCCTTGCTTGAAAGGCTTTTGTGTCAGACTCTCCATTTAGCCAGCACTGTCTGTATCTGCAGAAATTTCCATGGCGTACATGACTAGACACCCAAGTGCACAGAATACTGTTATCTTCTGTGCCAAAGTGAAACCTATTTATCTACTTGCTATTTCTTGCTTTCAAACTGCAAGGTTGGCAGGAGCTGAGGCAGATGATGGGCACTCACTCCATCATGTAGCATTTGGGTAACCAACTGCTGACCTGTCAGCCTTCTGGTCATCAAAGTCTGCATCTTAACCACTAAGCCACCATGGCCCAAGAATCAAATTAGCCAGAGACAAATAAAGTAGCATGCCCTTAAATGTACACTACCACTAAATAACATTTGGCTCAATTATGAAATAGCTCCACCCATGATGTCATGACATTGGCTCCACCTATGATGTTGGCTCCGCCCATTTAATTATTTAAAATGATTTTATAATTGTTGTAAGTCTCCCTGGGTCCCTTTTGGGAGGAGGGCAACAAACAAATTTAAATAAATAAATAAATAAATAAATTTTGGCTCCACCCACAATGTGGTAGTAAAAATTTTGGCTGCCCACCACTGAGTGAACTCCCATCTCTGTCCCAGCTCCTGCCAAGCTAGCAGTTTGGAAGCAAGAAATTGCAAGTAGATAAATAGGGACCACTTTGATGGGAAAGTAAACAGTGTTCTGTGCACACCAGTATCTAGTCATCCCTGCCACATGTCCACAGAAATGTCTGCAGACACAGACAGCACTGGTTCTTTGACTACAAACAGAGATGTGCACTGAACCCTAGAGTTGGATACGACTGGCTCTTGAGCAAGGGCAACATTTACCTTTACCTATTGCTGTGCTTCAGAGAAGGGATTTGTATTAAATTCTTGGTTTGGGTTTCTTTTGTTTTTGTAGGACAGTGAGAGATGTTGGAGAGAGAAAGCCAAGTAGCAGTCATTATAGTTAATTCTAGTCTCAAAAGACTGGAAGCACTGTGGGGAACTGTACACAGCACAACATGACAATTAAGTGGGAAGCAAACACAAATAAGGGGGAAGGAGAAGGGGATAATGATCTTGCATAAAAATCCCTGCAGGTGTTCTTTCAAAGCTTAAGTAGCCTCAATTACCTCAGAGGAGTAAAATATGTGGGCAAATATTTTCCACTTCTTCTCTCCCCAGCTAAAAGAAAGGGGGGAAGAAATTTTTTTATCAACTATTCCATTTTTCAGGAAATTGCAATTTAAAGACATGTGGCAGAAAAAACATTAGTTATCATAGTCTGGCAAGTGCTTACTTGTCAACACATTATTACACCTGCAAACTACAACAAATTCTGACAAAGAAAAATATATTAATTTCCCAAGAGAATAGAGTAACAAACCTTTGACTGAAATTCTATTCCATATCTTTAATGTGTGTGTGTGTGTGTGTGTGTGTGTGTTGTTACATATATGTAAGAACAGCAACAGTAATAAAAACATAGCCTCAAACTAGATTCTTCTTTTTGTACAACCCTAGACTCTTGAGAGTCCCCTGGACTGCAAAGAGATTAAATCAGTCTATTCTAAAGGAAATCAACCCTGACTGCTCCTTGGAAGGACAAATACTGAAGCTGAAACTCAAGTACTTTAGCCACCAAATGAGAAGAGAGGACTCACTGGAGAAGGCCCTGATACTGGGAAAGATTGAAGGCAAAAGGAGAAGGGGGCAACAGAGGATGAAATGGCTAGATGGCATCATTGATGCAGTGGGTGCAGGGATGTGCTGGGCACCTTGGGAGGGCAGGTGGACAGGGAGTGATGGGGGCACCTATGGGGGTGGGGTGGGAGGAGAAATCTCATACATTCCCATTACCTCCGGCAGGGCCCCCCCTCCTCTTAGACTGATGCAGGGACTCACCAAATAGAGGGGGTAAGCAAGAATAAGTACATAATTCTGCCTGCCTCTGGGGGGTGCCAGTCACTGGGGTGCACCGGGACAATTCCCTGTATCCCTGTGGACCAGCACACCACTGAGTGGGCGTGGATCTGGGCAGGCTATGGAGGATGGCAGATGACAGAAGAGCTTGGCGATCGGTGGTCCATGGGGTCATAAAGTGTTGGACTCGACTGTGTGACTGAACGACAAGTCCTTTTCACCAGCACAAGAGCAGGCATTGCAGGACTTGAAGAAACAAGGAAAACCACAAATGGCTCTTTCAAGCCTAATAAGGCCCCAATGTATTAATCAAGCAAGGCAGGAGATCCCCTGCATCAGTGTTTACCAACCTTTGGCTTTTTGGACTTCAGTTTCCAGAAGCCTAAGTCAACTCTCCAAAGCACTGATCAGGCAATGTACTGACTTAGACTTCTGGGAATTGAAGTCATGGGGCATGGGCCACTCATTGGGAACCACTGCACTAGAAGAAGATAACAGCTCCAAGCACATACTCTTTAAAGTCCAAAAATGCAAATGCAAACACATACAAAGGTCACTATGTGTGTTTAACTTTCCAGAGCCTGTCCTGCACAAAGATGATGATGATGATGATGATGATGATGATGATGATGATGATGATGATGATGATGATATTTTGATTTGTATACTGCCCTACTTGGTAGGACCAACTCAGGGAGGTTCACAACACATGTAAAGTTACAAGTTCATAAACACAACATGTCAATTAATCATAAATAATCAATATCACAGAACATCAAAATATCAGTATCATTACAGTAACAAAAAGATTCAATAAACATAAATATCAAGTACTATAATAGTAAAAAAATTCCATATCTCAATCAAGTTTACACAAAAAAACAGAACTAAACAAAAACAAAATAATTGCTAACGACAGGTAGCAAGCCTCTCCGCCCGCTGCACAGCATCTCTTAAAGCCTCAGCAGGGTGGGGTCCTGGGAACAGGTAGAACGAGTCCCAAGGCTGGACACCACCCCAGCCTCTCATCCCAGCCGCAAATGTTACTGCGCGGTGGCCACCCACACAGCCGGAAAGGGCCTTATCCTTGGGAACATCTGTTCTTGCCTTTTCCGCTCTTTCTCAACTCAAATCTTGAATCACACCCTCTTTCTAAAAGACTTTCTGAACCACTGAGCTGGACCACGTGGTCCACCGCAGGATACAGAATCTCATTGTACAAGGCGGACTGCAAAACACTCAACCAACTTCACAGACAGCTGCTTCATTTGGAGAGTAGGTAAAGGAAATCTCAGGAGTAGTGAAGAAACTGTTGTTCTACATGCATTTCTAAGACTTGTACCTGGGGAAGAAGATTTCATGCTGTGCCTGAAGAAGAGATTCTGGATCTCAAAAGCTTGCAGCATTTTAATTTTCAGTGATCCAATCAAGGCATCGCCTTCCTCCTGCATTTTTTAAATGTGAATATGGATCACAGGGCTAATCTGCTTTGTTTGCCTCAGGAATAGTGAGTTACTCATTACATAGTTTCCTGTAACTACTGTAGTTAATTTTTGGGGTGGTGACAATGAGGATCGAATAAAGTGCCATTCAAAAATAGGGGCAAAGTCCCTATTTGTTTTGTAATGAAAAGAACAAAATTATTTTATTGGTGTAAAAACCAGCAGTGTTTTCTGCTATTTTCTTAAATTTCTTTTTTAAAAACATAATTTTTTTTGAAACATTTTGATTGCAATGTCACAAGCTTGATGTTCTCTTGTCAAAGTGCCTTCATTTTGGTAATTTCACAGCTGTCCTAGACACGGAAGAAGAAAAGGAAGAAATCCTGGCGTCTTCTTGTCCCCAAAGGAACATGAAGGATTACAGAAGTAATGAGCAGCACAAGAAATAAGGTAACAAGTAACCCTTTCAACACAATAATGAATAATGGCAATGTCATACTTTTCAAACGAGTTACTTTAAAAAACACACACCTTTTACTGGTGGTGCAATAGTTAAACTTCTATACTGCAAACAAAAGGTTATGAGTTTGATCCTAACCAGGAATCAAGGTTGACTCGGTTCTCTATGCTTCCAAGGTTGCTAAAATGAGTACCCAGCATGTTGAGGGCAAAATTCTAATTAACTTGTGAACAACCCCCTCCCCCCCCAAAAGGAGAGTGCACTAAGGGTTATGGGGCAGAATATAAGTGTGATTGCTTTGTTTCCAAACATGTGTGTGTGTGTGTGTGTGTGTGTGTGTGTGTGTGTGTGTGTGTGTGTGTGTGTGTGTGTGTGTGTGTGTGTGTGTGTAATTTCACAATAAACAGGACTTTGTCGCCCTATTTATTGTGGGCAAATTTGGCCTTGTGTTTAATAAGTTTTATGGACACTCTGGATGTATACACTTGCACAAGATGCACAGTTTTTGCACAATCCCAACTCAATACATATTTATTTGAAGTTTTGCACAGACATGCACTTTAGATGTTGCTGAGAAAAGTAACCTTTTCAGGCTGCAATGCACAGAATCCTGCCTTCTGAATGGCAGCTAAGTTGAGGATTTTGGAAGTGGTTAAAAAAAAACTTTTTCAAGTTTTTCCAAACTCTAAGGAGTTTCCTTTCTTGAACCTATTTTTTATACACTGCAAGCTGAGATGGACGTCTTCAGACCACTGAGCAATAGCTTGTGCAAATCTCCCCAAGTGTTGAAGGCGTGAAGGCCAGAGAAGGGTGCTTTAAAAAACCCAAGCAAATGCTTGTTAAGTCCTTTTGATCTGCTTGGTTGCTAGTGGACCAGCAGTCTCTCTCTCAAACTCTATGAAACTGATCCAAATCAAGAACATTGGATTTGAGGAGCATGAATAATTCCTAGATAACACAGTCAGCCATGAAGAATCACAATTGGCATCCGTCAACAACCCCAGTTGAATCACATATAGCAGCAATAGCAATTATACTTCTATACCACCCCGGTGTGGTATATAAATTCTGGGCAGTTTAGAGGTAATTAGCATTTTGCCCTCAACATGCTGGATACTCATTTTACTGACCTCATAAAGGTGGAAGGCTGAGACAATCTTGATCCCTGTTAGGATCAAACTCACAATGTTTTGGCTGTTGTAAATAGTTTAACTACAGTGCCAGGGGGCTCAGTAGTTAAGAAGCTCACCTTGTAATCTGGGAGGCTTTTCAAGGCCTGGGTACTGACTCCATGATGGATTGAGTGCCTGTCTCTGTCCCAGCTCTTGGGGACATGAATGGAGCCTCATTTGGGTATCCCCTGAGCAGAGTTTCTTCTGCAAAAAAAATAAAATAACAATAAAATCCTTTCAACCCAGAATAATTTCTGACATTACATTATTATTACTTGATGACCTGTTTTGTTGACTTTCCCTTTATTTCTCAACTTTTCCCTGATTTTGCCAAGATCCTTGAAGAGACGTCCTTTAAAAAGTATATTGAACATTCCCCCCCCCCTTACTCTGTAGATCAATGTATTCCTAGAAACCATGCCTCTAGCATTGTTTGACCTGAAGCTGCTCAGGAAAAAAGGTAGCAAGTAAGTGTACCATTCATCCCATCTGTGATCCAAGTCTCTGGCGGTAAATCATTATTAGCCCTTAAGCTTCCTGTGTTCCTGGCCTTTCTCTTTTGTCAGGTAGTAAAATAATTATGTGTCTGCCATTAAGAATCCCTGCTTCTAAGGACTATTCCCAAAGAAACATCTAGTGTTATTTGAAGAACTCATAAAGTGCTGTCACACAAAGAAGAAAGAGGATTACTAGAATCCTCATCAAAATATCTTGGCAAGAGCCAAATTAAGAAACCTCTCCCTGGATCCTTTTTAGCTCTGAGATATGAAACCCTGGCCTGGTGGCGCAGGACATACATATTTGATATTTTAGCTTCGGGTTTTGTTCTTACATACTCAAAAGCTAAATTACCTTGGCAGAGAGAAATAAGATTGCAAATTGGCCTTTTCCCCATGAAGCATGCATCGTTAATTAGCAGCTTGTTGCCCTACCGACTGTATCAGCTAGATCTGGTAAAGAGAAACTGGAGCCTCTGAATAAAAGATAAGTTTGGGTCTCAGCTTACTGTATTAAGTGGAACTCCATTCACAGGATGCTGCCGCCTATGGAAATGGGGGAAGGGAGAGGATCCTTTTAATGGATCTCCCATTTTCCTTGCTGACTCACATGGCTTCTGAATACTCCCATAGCATGTCCTTGGAGATCTGGTTGGAGGAAAGAGGAAACCGGAGAATGCCTCCTCCAGAGCTGCAACTGCTGCAGGGCCTTTTCCATATAAAGGCAGACCTCTTTTCCTGCACAGATGATGACATTCATTACTTACCTGTTACCTGGTACTTCAGCATGAAATTAACAATCTCAAATGAAAACAACAGCATAGAGATGCATACTAAATGCTGATTTGGCTCATACTTACAGCCCGTAGCTGTAGATGTGATTCCACTTTTACCCAGACCAGCATCTGATTTGGCTGTTAGTTTGCCTGTCCATCTATCAATTCATGACATGTTATAATATGCTACCTGGGGTATTCTGGGAACTGTAGACTACAAACATAACTCCAAACACTTTTACAGGCAAGCCAATTAATACTAGAGAAACAATAGGTAAAGGTCACCCTTGCTCGAAAGCCAGTCATATCCAGCTGTAGGGTTCAATGCTCATCTCTGCTTATACTCGAAGAGCCAGTGAGGTCTGTGTCTGAAGACGTCTCTGTGGACATGTGGCAGGCATGACTAAATGCCAGAGTGCTCAGACTGCCGTTTACCTATTTATCTATTTGCAATTTCTTGTTTTCAAACTGCTAGGTCTACAAAAAGGACCTCAACACTCCTGATAATAACAATGATGAGAACATTGAACTTGACCCAGACATCCTAGAGAGTGAAGTCAGAAAGGCCCTACAAAGCACTCCAAACAACAAAGCCAGTGGAGATGATGGTATCACAGCTGAATTTTTCAAAGCCCTAAAAGATGATGGAATCAAATTATTACATTCTATATGTCAGCAGATTTGGAAAACACAACAATGGCCACAGGATTGGAAAAGATCAGTATACTGTATGTTCCTATCCCAAAAAAGGGCAATGCCAAAGAATGTTCAAATTATCGAGAAACTGCACTCATCCCACATGCTAGCGAGGTGATGCTCAAGATAATACAGGATAGACTGCAGCAGCATGTGGAGAGAGGATTAGCAGAAGTGCAGGCAGGGTTCAGAAGGGGCAGGAGAACTAGAGACCACATTGGCAACATATGTTGGATCATGAAAAAAACAAAGGAATATCAGAAACAAGTCTACTTCTGTTTCATTGACTACACCAAGGACTTTGACTGTGTGGACCACAACAAAATGTGGCAAGTAATTAAAGAGATGGGAATACCAGAACGCCTTATATGCCTCATGAGAAACCTGTACATGAGTCAAGAAGCAACAGTTAGGACAGAATTTCGGAATGAGAGAGTGGTTTGTAATAGGAAAAGGAGTAAGACAAGGCTGCATTTTATCACCCTGTTTATTCAACTTAGACACAGAACACATAATGTGCAATGCAGGGATGGAGGAATCACAATTTGGGATCAAGATTGCTGGGAGAAACATCAGCAGTTTGAGATATGCAGATGATACCACCCTAATGGCAGAAACTAAGGAAGACCTAAAGAAGCTGCTGATTAGGTTGAAAGAAGAGAGTGCAAAAGCTGGCTTGAGACTCGACATCAAGAAAACCAAGATAATGGCAACAGGCCTTATTAGTCCCTGGAAAATAGATAGGGAAGAAGTAGAAGCAGTGACAGATTTTACTTTCTTAGGATCAAAGATCACTGCAGATGGTGATTGCAGCCATGAAATAAAAAGGCGACTGATTCTTGGGAGGCAAGCAATGAGAAACCTGAGGAACATAGTGAAAAGTAGAGACATCACATTGCAAACAAATATTCATATAGTCAAAGCAATGGTATTCCCTGTGGCAATGTATGGTTGGGAGAGCTGGACCATAAGGAAAGCTGAGCGCAGAAGAATAGGTGCCTTTGAAATGTGGTGTTGGAGGAGAGTTTTGAGAGTCCCCTGAACAGCGAGGAGAACAAATAGGTCAATCTTAGAAGAAATCAAACCTGACTGCTCCTTAGGAAGGTCAAATAGTGAAGGTGAAGCTAAAGTACTTTGGATATCAACTGAGAAGAGAGAACTCACTTGAGAAAGCCTCGATGCTAGGAAAGGTGGAGGGCAAAAGAAGAAAGGGGTGGCCAAAAATGAGATGACTAGATGGTAATGTAGATGCAGTGGGCACAGAGCTGGGCAGGTTGAGGAAGATGGTGGAGGACAGAAGTGCCTGGAGGGCAATGGTCCATGGGGTCACAAAGGGTCAGATTTGACTGTGCGACTGAACTACAACAAAGGTTGGCAGGAGCTGGGACAGAGACAGTAGCTCACTCCATCATGAAGCACTCGGGCTCAAACTGCTGACCTGCTGGCCTTCTAGTTATTAAGTTCAGCATCTTAACCACTAAGCTACCACAATCCTGAGAGAAGCAATAGCTGTTGGTAGCAAAGGGATGAGTCAGAGGTGAAGTGATTCCACCTGAATTTCTAAATCTCTTTGGCCAACACCTTGGAAGAGGCCCAATTTAATGGCTTTATATCAAGCTATACTATTTCATTTTTGTCCTGGTCCCCTTCAGTTCAAGCTTAACTATTCAGCACACAGTGGGAGTGTTAAGTAAAAGTAGGAAAGCAGTTTTTCCAAGGGCTATGCAGGATAAAGCAGGATCTCTTTCAAATACCTGACTTCCTTTGCAAATTAAGATGAGCATATTATACCACAATCCTGGCTGCCCTGTGCTCAGAAGGACTCATCAGAAGATTAAAATAAATTCCCACTTTAGTGAATAGTTACTTTGAATATCATCGTGCCCAGGACCGAAGCCATCATCTTTTTGTGAGTTCACTTCAAGTCTGCCGGGTCCTGAAATTACAAAATTAGTAGAGCAAACATGGCATATATTAAATTGCTAGCCTTACCAACCCAGCAGCATGAAGTTTGTTCAGATTTCTAGCAAACGCTTAGGAATGGGATCTGAACCAATGCAAACATTAAGAAAACCTTGAGTAGTTCACTCTCTGGATGTACAAGGAGTTAATATGTAGAGACAGGGCTTCTGTTTTAGATTAAAAACACATCCCCTCTTGATCTGAATGATTAAACACTAAAATATTCACAGTTCCTCATACTTTGGGCAAAAATTTAATTAAATTGGAAAAAGTGACTTTCAGTATCAACTGGTTCGGGCCTTGAATATTTTATGCTTTCGAACTATTAACTCCCCAAATTCCTAGCCACCTTGGTTGAGAAATTCTGGGAGATGTACTTCCAAAATCTATTTCTTTTTTTATCTCTCACACAGACAGGCTGATGGACTGATGGACCAACAGACCGACCTACCAACATATATGTGCACAGAGAAAGCAAATAGCCATTAGGGTCTAATGTTGTTTAAGTCTATCCTGCCTTGATAGAAGCAGTTTACAAATCCATTTTATAGTTTTCTTTTAGAGGCACAGATGTCTCTAAAGATTGTCATCAGAAGATTTTTGTTTTTGGGGTTAAGGATTTTCTGGCAAAAACAAATATGTCTTTACATCAGGATGCCAAAAATGTTTGTCCGTGCTTTATGTAAGACAAACAGGACAATCTTTACGCAAAAGAATTAATGGACACAAATCAGACATCCAGAATGGCAACACAGAGAAACCTGTCTCAAACCACTTCAATCTAACTGGACACTCTATCCAAGACCTGAAAGTTACAATTCTGGAACAGATAAATTACAAAACTAGGATTGAAAGGGAGACAGCAGAAATCAAATACATCCATCTGTTAGACACCCATCGCAGGGGACTAAATAGTAGTAAAAAGTTTCTGGGACATTATCAAATTTGATACACAGATTGCTATGTGATTTTATATATTATATTACAACTTTCCTGCCAATTCTCTTTAGCAAATCAGAAAGTAACTAATCTGAATAATCTATTGTTGCTAATGGATGTGTGAATCTGTATTGTTGTGCTTGCTTGTCTGTCATCTTGCTTAACCACACCCATCTCCTTTTGACCCCTGAATTTGGTGTATAAAAACCATGCCTGTAAGTTTCACTCTTTGTCTGGAGAAGTGGACTTGATCCATGAAAGCTAACAATAAAAATAAAGCCGTTAGTCTTTAAAGTGCTACATTGCATTTATTTTATTTTATTTTGTTTATTTTGTTTTGTTTTTTGATATGCCTTTACACCAGGAATGCACAAACTATGGCCCATGGGCTGGATCTGGCCCATGGCATCAATTAAACCAGCCCTCATCACCCTCACTGCTCCCAGAAGTGGAAGTAAAACATGCATGTGTGCAGAACTTTTGGATTCTTGAGTTGTTGAACTGTCAATTTGCTTTAATTTCATGCCTGGCAAGGCCAGGGGCTGCAGTGGCTCAAGTGGCTAAGATGCTGCCTGGAAGTTGGGAGGTCAGCAGTTCAATTCCCGAGTACTGCAGGACGGAATGAGCTCCTGTCTTTGTCCCAGCTCCTGCCAACCTAGCAGTTTGAAAACAAGTAGATAAATAGGGACCACTTCAGTGGGAAGGTAAACAGTGTTCCATGCGCTCCGGTATCTAGTCATGCCTGCCAGATGACAATGGAAATGTCTGCAGAAGCAGACAGCACTGGCTCTTTGGCTTTGAAACAGAGATAAGCATTGAACCCTAGTGTTGGATACGACTGACTTTTGAGCAAGGGAAATCTTTACCTTTATGTAAGAAGTTATCAAAGACTGGCTGATGGCACTTTCAGCATCCCCTACCCATGTGCTAATCAAATCACTACTGCAGTAATGGTAGAATGGAACCAAACCCACAACTGAATTAGAGTACAATGACTGAACCATAAAAAGCCATTTAGAACAAGACCTTGGAAAAGTTTCACCTTTTTGGCTACTGGCTGTGTTGGCAAGAGGTAGAATTGTAGCCCTGAAAGCTTTCCAAGCTTTGCTCAGCACTACTTCATATAACATTGTAGATTCATTAGTATTTGACTGGCTATAATGCTGATTGCCAGGAAGATATAAAATGGGGAAGGAAGTTGTGGATTTCCCAACATACTGTAATTTTATTCTGAGCACTAGGAGGGGCTGTGGTGGCTTAGTGGTTAAGATAGTGAGCTTGACACTGGAAAGTCGCCAAATCAGCAGTTTGAGAACTGAGAGCTGCACCTGTCTCAGCTCCTGCCAACCAAGCAATTCAAAAGAAAGAAATTGCAATAGGTACTGCTTTGGTGGAAAACGTAACAGCGTTCCATGCGCTCTGGCATCTAGTCATGCCTGCCACATGGCCTTCTTCTTCTTCTTCTTCTTCTTCTTCTTCTTCTTCTTCTTCTTCTTCTTCTTCTTCTTCTTCTTCTTCTTCTTCTTCTTCTTCTTCTTCTTCTTCTTCTTCTTCTTCTTCTTCTTCTTCTTCTTCTTCTTCTTCTTCTTCTTCTTCTTCTTCTTCTTCTTCTTCTTCTTCTTCTTCTTCTTCTTCTTCTTCTTCTTCTTCTTCTTCTTCTTCTTCTTCTTCTTCTTCTTCTTCTTCTTCTTCTTCTTCTTCTTCTTCTTCTTCTTCTTCTTCTTCTTCTTCTTCTTCTGGTGCCATATTCATTCCAGATATTGGCTATCATTGTGGTGATAGTTTTCCTGTTTTTAACTCCTTGGAACAGTTCTTTCGAGGACATGCCACATCAGTCTCTCTGGTTCTTCAGCCATGAAGTCCGTCTACGTCCAGGGCCTCTGTCCCCAGGGATCTTTCTTTGCAGGGCACATTGGAGTATTCTATATTTTACGTCATTCCTCATGATAAGGCCAAGGTTTTGGAGCTTCCTTTGCTTAATGGTCTTAAAGAACAAGAACTCTTTAAGACCATTAAGCCACAGGACCATGGAAACGCCTTCAGATGCAGACAGTGGGCCATAAACGGTGATGAGCATCACCCCCTAGAATCAGACACGGCTGGCTTTCAAGCAAGGGAGACCTTTACCTTTAACTAGGAAAGTAGGGTTAATTCTCTCATGTTCTCTACGTACAGTGATACCTCGCATAACAAACTCATCGCATAGCACAAATTCGCATAACGAAGGATTCGTTATACAAAGACGATACCACACATATGCAGGGTTATTGGTCACTGGGGTATACCTGCTCAATGGGAACCCCAGTTAATGAACTTTTTTTGCCGTTATGTGGGGTATCTCCCATAGGGAACTGCATAACAGAAAAAAACCCACACATAGCGAAGAACTCTTTAGAACGGAGTTTTTTCGTCATGCAGGCTTCTAGTGTATTTACAAACCTAAGGGGAGAAACCAGAAGGCAAAAGAGATGGCTTTCTACTGCCATTGTCTGCTTCATTCCATTTAGTAGGACTAGAAAGAAGGGGGCAACCTCCTTAGTTGCACTGATTTGCGGGAGTCACTCCACTGATCCATGCTTAGGACAGGCTATCCCATAGCGTTTAATGGTTAGTGAGACTTCCTAACTGAGAGACCACTGGGGTAAGTTTTTGAATAGATATCACAGTGGTGATATCTATTCCAAGTACAGTAAAACCTTGTATAAAGACACCTCACTTAGAGACTAACTCGCTGAAAGAGCAGAATTTTCTCTGAATGGTTGCCTTGCTTAACAACTAAAACCAACCAAAAACCTGCTTAACAACTACATTGAGGTTCACACACACACACACACACACACACACACACACACACACACACACACACACACACACACACACACACACACACACACACACGATGTCACAATTGGTAACTTACAATGGTGCTTTGCTTAAAGAGGAAACTTGCTTAAAGAACAAACCTGCAGAACACATTATGGTATTTAAGTGAGGTACCACTGTATAATAATCATTTCTAAATTTGTATTTCTATCTAAATTCTAAAATATAACAATTTAGTGTAGGAAGTCATAACCATAATAGGCTCATTGAATCAGTGAGGATTTGGTATATCAACTCCTCTATAGGTTTCATTGATTCAATGGGTCTACTAGACTTTCAATTTACAGTTGAGCCTTGGTTAACAAACAGCTTGGTTAACATAAAAATTGCGTAACAGAAGGAAATCCATAAAAAATATTGGCTCAGTTTGTGGAATTTTTTTCCAGAATGGATTAATTGGTTTTCAATGCATTCCTATGGGAACCATGTTTTGGTTAAAGTATTTTGGTTTTCAATGCATTCCTATGGGAAACTGCATTTAATGCATTCCTATGGGAAATTCGGCTAAAGTAATTTTCACTGTAAGAAACGTTCTGTAGAATGCATTAATTACATTAACCAAGGTTACACAGTACTACACTAAGCAACAGGATTTCAGCTAGTATGTGCAAACTCCCTGCATACCAGTGTCTTCTTTTATCCCCGTTTTTGTTTATGCATTTCCTCTTTTTCTTTTTTTGGCTCATGCCCCAAGTGGCCACGTTACTCCAGGAACAAACTCCGAGCTGAAGATGCAGCTGTACCTATGCGCAGACTGTATGCATAACAATTATAATCCTATTCTGTTGCTCTAATGCACTGGATGTAGCATAATGTAAAAATAAGAAGATAAAAATTTAGATTAGATAGAAAACTAATTAAAATCAAAAGGAAGTGGAGAAACAGCAGACCCTGAGAGCTACTATCGCCATTGCCGGACTCTAAATGGCAAGGGAGGGAGTACTGAAAGGAGTGGGCAACATGTTGGAACCTAATTGTTGTGATATCTGAAGGAAATTAGTCTGCTGGAGTGCTGACAGCTGTTTCACTGCCTTCATTTACATCTCATTTGTATTGTTTACCTAATATTTGAAGTGCACTTCCAAGACAATTTACCAAGATTTCTGCATTTTTAAAGGGGTGTAGTAAAAAGTGATACACCACACATGTACACATGCATGCACAAGCTTGTTAGACGTCAGGGTAGATAACTGCTTTTGCTGTAAGAGCTGCTATGTATAACTGGGCCCTCTCATAACTGAATGAAACAGGTTTCTTTACCTCCCTGCACGGCATGGCCAGCCCCACTCTGTAGAAGAGAGACATATCCACTGTCACTTGGTTTATTGCCTGATACTGCAGCAGGCTTAACATATTAATGACACTTCTTTTGTAATACCAAATTTAACATGTTAATGTCAATCCACATTGTTTTAGTTTGTTACTATGACCTGGTAGTGTTACGGGTGAAGCACTGGTGACTCCAGTTGCTTATTCAAAGTACAGTGGAACCTCAGTTAACGAATGGCTTGGTTAGCGTAAAAATCACATAACAAATGTGTAGAAAATAGTGGCTTGGTTTATGGATTTTTTTGGAATGGATTAATTGGTTTTCAGTGTACTCCTGTGGGAAATTGCATTCAATGCATTCCTATGGGAAATTCAGTTTAAGCAATATTCATTGTATGAAACATCCCAGAGAATGCATTAATTCTGTTAACCGAGGTTCCACTGTATAATAATCATTTCTATATTTCTAAATTTTAAAATAAAACAGCTTAGTGTAGGAAGTCATAACCAGAACAGGCTCACAGAATCAGTGAGGATTTGGTGTATCAACTCTTCCATAGGTTTAACTGATTAATGGGTCTTTAAATAGGGACTTTGCTCCCATCCTGTTGCATAGGTGTGCAGCTTTAAGTACACATTGCACTTTTTACCTACCTCTCACTTAACATGTGTGTCCTCTTCAGACCATGTGTTTATTTTTTCAGGTGTTTTGCATGTTTTGAAGTTTTGAGAACTGGGGTGATTTTACAAAGGTAGTCAATAGTTTCAATACATGCTTGCATACACTCCTTTCTTACACCCATGGATATGTACATGAGTAAAATTTATGGAACAGTCATTACCACCCAGGCAAAACCCATCCTATTAATTACTCTGCCTTATGTTTTTTTGGCATCTTTCCCTATGCTAAAATTAATACTGTAGTAAGAATAATTGTGTGTTGTCAAATTGATTCCAATTTATGACAATCCTTTCCAGGTTTTTCTGGGTGAAGAACACATAGAAGTGGTTAAGTATTCCCTCCTTCTTGGGACTGTGCAGCTTGCCCAAAGCTGCACAATCTGGCTCTTTTCTCAGGAGGCACAGTTGGGAATCAAACTCCCAACCAGATGTCTAAACCACTGAGCTATCCAACCAGGCATACTAAAATTACCATAGGTGTATTTATAATTTTGAATACCACTTTCTCTTGTTGTGCAGAATTTTAATATTTGGTTTCCTGAGGTTTCCCATTTGCAGCTCCAAATGCTTCACAATGCATTGAAGTGTGCATTGTTGGAAACACAATTATTTGCCTTGGGTCACACAATGATACAGAGCCCACAGGATCTTTCCAGATCCAGAAAGCACAATGCTATGTATATTAAATTCATTAATCTCTAGAGCTTACCATTCTTTCAGTATACACCCGATCTTCCTTGATGCTGTTAAAGCCAGGAAGGCGATAGCAGAAAGCCTCTGGAAAAGAAAATATATACATGACATTTCAGACAACAGCCATGACATATCCTGAAGAATATCCTATGATCCTAAGAGTAAGGAATGCATTCTAACTGAGGAATTATCAGATTATATTATATCCTTCCTGTTTACCCAGTTTGAAGTTTGTATTTAAAAAGTTTCTTACAGTTAGTTTATTTCTTGGCTTCTACACCCTGGTACACCTAGGAAATGTTCTTATTATTTTGGCAGCTTGTAGTCTGATTTGCCATTTGCTCTTAACAATAAGTCTTTTAATCAAGGAGCTAATACATTTTAGGAAACCTATTTTTCAGGTGCTATTCTTTAGACACTGGCGAAGTAATACATCCTTTCCTTCCTTCTTTCCTTCAAGGTGGGGATTGTGTGCTTTGGATGATGTATGTCCTCAACTTATCAAATGGGCGCATATGTGAACTGTGACTTCTCTCAAGCAATATAGTGTAGGCATAATTAAAAGCAAAATAATTGAAGAGCAGCTATGGCTGCTGTCGCCGATCCTCAGGCCCCGCCTGCAGCCAGAAGATTAAGGACATTGTGGCCACCAATGCCTTAGGACCTTGCTGCTCCCCCCTCCAGGCTCCTACCATCACCCAGGGGATGAAGAGCAGCTGTGGCCTCTGTCACCGATCCCCAGGCTCCACCTGTGGCCAGAGGATAAAGGACACTGCAGCCACTGATGCCAGAGGACCTCACCGTCCCGTTCCCCCGGGCCCCTATCATCAGCCAGGGTTGAAGAGCAGCTGTGGCCACCATCGCCATCCTCTGGGCCCCACCTGTGGTATGCATGATCTGTGCAGAGATAGTTACTTTGTTGACATGGACTTGTGAATTGAACATATGGACTTTTTAAAGGCCTGGTTTTTTCCCCTTGCAATGGTTTTTTATGATGTTTTATAATGTTGTATTTATGACCTGTATGATTTTGTGATGTTTACCTGTTCTGTGAGCTGCCCAGGGTCGAGCAATTGAGGGGGTGGCATATACAGTAAATGTGAATATACAGTACAATACAATACAATACAATACAATACAATACAATACAATACAATACAATACAATACAATACAATACAATACAATACAATACAATACAATACAAGGGATTTGGGGGTAAACAAAATGATTTTTTATGACTTGTAGAAAAATTCTGGAGACTCAGGCATGTCATCATCAACATCAGTCTCCTCTTCTTCCTCACCATCATAATCACAGTCATCACCATCTGTAATGAATCAAAATGGAGCCTTTGCTTTTTGTGAGTTAAGAAGATCACTATGGTTCTTTGCTCCCTAAGAAGAGAATGAAGAAAGTCTGGGAACGTGTCCTTCAAGCCAGGTGCTGCTTTCTGTCCTCTTGGAATTCATAACAATTTTATACTGTGGGAACGGAAGATGAAAATAGAAAGTAAAGTCTTATTGGGTAACATGCAGGAAGAGGTGGAATAAAAAAAATGACTTTGGTTATCTTAGAATGTTGAACAAGAAACACCATTATGAGTGAGTGCGCATGTTCCAATAGCAGGTGGAGACAGGAGTTACCTATGCTTTTGAATGTTTATTGTTCAGTCGCACAGTCGATTCCGACCCTCTGCGACCCCATGGACCACTATGTCTCCCAGGCACTTCTGTCCTCCACCATCCTCCTCAACTCGCTCAGTTCTGTACCCAGTTCTCTACAATACCATCTAGCCATCTCATTTTTGGCCGCCCCCTTTTTCTTTTGCCCTCCACCTTTCTCAGCATCAAGACTTTCTCAAGGGAATCTTCTCTTCTCAGTTGATGTCCAAAGTACTTTAGCTTCATCTTTACTATTTGACCTTCTAAGGAGCAGTCAGATTTGATTTCTTCTAAGATTGACCTATTTGTTCTCCTCGCTGTCCAGGGGACTCTCAAAACTCTCCTCCAACACCACATCTCAAAGGCGTCTATTCTTCTGCGCTCAGCTTTCCTAATGGTCCAGCTCTCCCAACCATACATTGCCACCGGGAATACCATTAGAAGAAAGTGAAAAAGCTGGCTTGAGACTCAATATAAAGAAAACCAATATAATGGCAACAGGCCCTATCAGTCCCTGGAAAATAGATGGGGAAGAAGTAGAAGCAGTGACAGATTTTACATTCTTAGGATGAAAGCTCACCGCAAATGGTGATTGCAGCCATGAAATAAAAAGGCGATTGATTCTTGGGAGTCAAGCGATGAGAAACCTGGGGAACATAGTGAAAAGTAGAGACATCAAATTCCAAACAAAAATTCGTATAGTCAAAGCAATGATATTCCCGGTGGCAATGTATGGTTGTGAGAGCTGGACCATTAGGAAAGCTGAGCGCAGAAGAATAGGTGCCTTTGAAATTTGTGTTGGAGGAGAGTTTTGAGAGTCCCCTGGACAGCAAGGAGAACAAGTAGGTCAATCTTAGAAGAAATCAAACCTGACTGCTCCTTAGAAGGTCAAATAGTGAAGATGACGCTAAAGTACTTTGGACATCAAATGAGAAGAGAGGATTCACTTGAGAAAGCCTTGATGCTGGGAAAGGTGGAGGGCAAAAGAAAAAGGGGGCGGCCAAAAATGAGATGGCTAGATGGTATTGTAGATACAATGGGCACAGAGCTGAGCGAGTTGAGGGGGATGGTGGAGGACAGAAGTGCCTGGGAGACAGTGGTCCATGGGGTTGCAAAGGGTCGGAATTGACTGTGCGACTGAACAACAACAACAATATTGATCTATTTTCCCTTCAAGTAAAACCTGAATCATAACAGAAGATGTAGATATAGAGAGCATAAACTGGTGGGAGATTTCCAATTCCTTTATTTCTTTATGGGAATGCTACATATTGCTACCTAATTTACATTGCATACCTGATCTGGCTTGTTTGTACGCATAAACAGTCAGTGATTGAAACCTATCATAGATTTCTCTAGCCTGGTAGCAGAACCATACGTACTCTGAAGCAGTACTCATCCTGGGAGTGATTCTTGCAGAGACCCCTCCTTATGTGCAAGATGGATAGCTTTGCACACAGCAGAAGATTCTACTTAGCAGCTGCTAATTAATGAGTCCCTGCTTGAATTCCAGCTCACACCACTGCAGGTAGTGTCATTTCTCCAATGCCTACCTAAGTAAAGCTAGAAGATTTTGGCCAACATAGCAGGAGCTGTTATAAAACCGATTGTAACCGCTGAGACTAGGCTTTACATAGAAGACACCAACTTTCCTTGGGACATATCCCACTTAGTACAGTACAGTACAATTTCTCAGAGAAGCTGGTCACTCCTGTAGTACAGAATACATTGAGCCTTGGATTTGGGATTGCTCTTTCAAGATTTCACACCCACTCAATTCTTAAGAGGACACGGTTCTCAACTGAGAAAACCAGACTAAAAGAAACTCTGAAAATACATTGTGGCTCAATCTAGCACAAAGTAGGCAGCTGGTCCTTTGACTGTCCCAGTTCTATGAAAGATGTATGTGTACAGGCACATGTGCAAACATGTACATTGTTACTCAATTTTCTTTCACTGGGCTTGAGCAGGCTCAGAGCTCCACAAAATACTGCTGGTTAGGATGGATTAATAACACATCAGGATAAGAAGAGGCATGGAATAAAGAAAATATCTTACTAGTTCAGAGTGTCTTTAGGGCAGAGTGTCTTTATATTTCTTTTCTACAGTAAAATTCCAAGAATACCTTTTCCATCCTTGTTGGAGTGATTGCTGGTACCAGCTTAACAACAACAACAACAACAACAACAACAACAACAACAACAACAACAACAACAACAACAATCCAACGGCTTTTCTTCTCCCCAGCTCCAGTAAGTCGTTCCTCCACCAAAAAGGTACTTCTTTGAATGTTCTTTCAGATCCTTGTTTGAAATATATGCCTGTCTTTCCTTGTCAGCTCACATAGAAGTTTGCAACAGGATAGTGTTAGCTAATTAAACATGTTATGGCTACCATGAAGATATGTATCATGTGAGTCAGCATTTTGTGCTGATCACATAGCACATCTTACACTGTAGGAGATACTACTGAAGCTAGAGACATTAAGAAGCTCAAAAAAGTTGTATGGCTAATGGGGAAAGTTATATGTTCAGCATTTGTTCTCATTCACATTTTTTAACCACTTCAGAATGGTTGTATCATTAGGCTATACTTTGATTGGGAGACAACTCTTTCCTTGACCTTGGACATATTTGTTGAAGTAATAGCCATGCCAGTTCATTTCAGTAAAAAGAACAGAAATAAAAACCAGAGTTATGGTATCTTAATGAATAACAGATTTATGTTAGTTCTTCAGACTTACAGAGTTATTCCAGTCCCTTAGACATACGGAGTCTAATTGGTAAGCCTAACTAACAGCTTCACCTAATTAAATAGACTTACCTGTTATGTTCCATATGTGTAAAGGAGTAGATTGTAATCCACAAAATCTCTCAGTGAAATGAATCCATCTGTAAGTCTTTCAGGTGTCACAACTCTTTCTTATTCATATTGAATGTTTGTTATTAAAGCACAATAAGTTAAAATGTTTGAAAATATATAGATATTGAAGTTATTATTCATTTTTATAACACATTCACTCTCTTTAGGTGGACTGACTGTCTTTGAATGTATTCCATTGGGATTTATAGAGGATGAGAAAGTATGGTTTTTCTGTGATACTTTACCAAATCATTATTGTAACTTGAACAGTTTCTGTCAAGACCTGTGATGGTATAAATAGATTTTATTTCAGCCTAGTATTGGAGCATTAGCATATATTAAATCTACATAAAAGGGGTACCAATGTAAGTGCTGGTTATCAAAATCATGTCAATTGGAGAAGTCATGTAGGTGAAAGATGTCATGGCAGTAGGAAATCCCACCATTCCTTGAGATGTGCATATCTAATAAACTAATTTCAGTCTTCAGAAGGTAATGAGTGTAATGACAAGGGAGAAATTGGAAATGTGCAAGCCATTTTATATCAGACATGTAACATACACATAGATGTACATTCATACAACAAAGTGTGAACAGACATGAACAGTAGTCCTTTTGTGTGTCCCAGTGAGATTTTTTTTTTTTGGGGGGGACATATCAAAGAAAAGATTTAAAAAAAACAGAGATAATGATAGTAATTTGTTTTTCTGCTCTGAGATAATTGATCCACACTGTCAAAATAATTATAATACATTAAAGAGAAGACAAATGGAAGGCTGATGATTAAAGACAAGCTTGAGTGGATATACTGTAATTATGACATTGGGACAGTCATAATATTTGGATGTTAGCCTTTTTAATTACAGGAGGAAGGAATAGGTCAGTGATGCAAACCTTACCACTCTAGGTGTTCTTGGACTTCAATTCCCAGAAGCCCAAGTCAGCACTTCTACTGATCAAGGTATCTGGGAATTGAAGTTCAAGAACATCACTGGAATAGGTTATTGGCATCTTTGCAATTGCTGTACCTGTTGTCATCTGCCTGCCATTTTCTCCTAGCTGTCTCTTCAGACTGCTGGATACAGCCAAGCTCTTTGCCTTTAGCAATAAGGCAGTTCAGAATGCATGGCAATCCACTTAGTTGCAGATGAAAAAGGTTGATGCTTCGGTGAGCTTCACAGAACTGCCAGTCATGCCTTCAGGTAGATGACTGATCTACTGACTTGTCTTCTAAGTCATAAAATCACTGCTTCTTGCCATGCACTCTCACTACAGTTCCAATTATGGGGGAAACTGCAGAAAATTGTGATACCTGGCAATGGAGATGGCGAAGCGTCACTATTTCACCACCCTTATTGCCTCTGCAGATTATTGTTCAGTGACCCTGTTCCGGGTGGCTAGGTCCCTCCTCGAAAGAGGGGGCCAGAGCCTGGGCGGCAGGGGTCAGTTGATGACTTTGCAGATTATCTGAGAGAGAAAATCACTCGGATTCACTCAGGTTCAATCGTAACATGGACATGAGCGGTCTGGAGTTGACTGGTTCACAGTCTTGCCTTATTATCTGGGATTGCATTGAGTCAGCTGGCCCTGAGGAAGTGGACAGGCTCCTTGGATCTGTCCATGCCACTGCCTGTGGGTTATACTCCTGCCCAGCCTGGTTAGTTAAAGCAACCAAGGTGGTGACAGGTGGCTGGGTTGGAGCGATCGTTAATGCATCTCTGTGGGAGGGAGTGTTTCCTGCACCTTTGAAACATGCCTTGGTGCACCTCCTCCTGAAGATGCCATCGCTCAACCAAACAGTATTGGCCAACTTCCACCTGGTCTCCAATCTTCCCTTTATAGGGAAGGTATTGGAGAAGGCAGTGGTGCGACGGTTACAGGGGGTTCTGGATAAAGTGGACTATCTGGACCCTTTTCAGTGAGGATTCAGGTGCGGATATGGTACTGAGACTACATTGGTTGCGCTGATGGATGATCTCTGGTGCAAGTGGGATGGAGCTAAC
Source organism: Furcifer pardalis (assembly GCA_030440675.1). Lineage (NCBI taxonomy): Eukaryota > Metazoa > Chordata > Lepidosauria > Squamata > Chamaeleonidae > Furcifer > Furcifer pardalis. The sequence continues at coordinate 31,387,496 of CP126893.1, read as the reverse complement.
CTGTCTGTCCTTGCTCTTCTTGACCTCTCAGCAGCCTTCGATACTGTCGACCATGGTATCCTTCTGGAATGGCTCTGAGGATTGGGGATCCAGGGCACTGTGTGGTCCAGGTTCTCCTCATTTCTGAGGGGCCAAACTCATTTGGTGTGTGTGTGTGAGAGAGAGAGGTCCAGCCCTAGGCCTCTCCAATATCTTGGTGCTCTTGCCTCTCCTGTTCTACATCTATATGAAGCCTCTGGGTGAGATCATCCATTCCCACAGGGGTGAAGTATCATCAATATGCTGATGATACCCAACTTTACATCTCAGCCCGTGGTGATCCCAGCGATGCAGTGGAAGTCCTAGCCAGGTGTCAGGAGGCTGTTAGGGTGTGGATGGGGACAAAAGGTTACAGCTGAATCCCGGCAAGACTGAGTCGCTGTGGGTTGGGGGGCCTGTGTTAACCTGGAGTTACCATCTTTTGTTCTGGATGGGACTCCTTTGCCTCAGACAGACCAGGTTCATAACTTGGGGGTCCTCCTGGACTCACGACTCCTGTTCAATGAGCAGGTGGCAGTTGTGGCCAGGAGAGCTTTTGCACAACTTCACATAATCAGCTACATCCAGTCCTGGACCAGGACTCCTTGCTCATAGTCTCACACACTCTGGTCACCTCCAGACTAGACTATTGCAATGCGCTCTACATGGGGCTGCCCTTGACAACCATTTGGAGGCCGCAACTGTTCAGAATATGGTTGCCCGTGTAATGGTGGGGAGTGGGTGTTATGCCTGTGCCTCTCCCATGTTGAAGGAGCTGCATTGGTTGCCAGTGTGACTCCGGGTGCAATTCAAGGTGCTGGTAATGACCTTTTAATCCCTACATGGTAGTGGACCAGGTTATTTAAGAGACCGCATCACCCCAAGGACATCGGCCCACCTCACCAGAGCAGATCGGAGGGGCTCCCTAAAGGTTCCATCTGCCAGAGAGGCTCCTCTCTCTGGCACTAGAAGGAGAGTCTTCTCTGTATCTGCTCCGGCCCTGTGGAAGCTCTTACCGTCCGAGTTGCGCCTCCAGGCAGAGCTACTGCCTTTAGAAAGGGATTTAAAAAATTGGCTACCTTACCAGGTGTGGGGTGCTGTTGGTAGGGCAGCCCCCTCCCCCCGTTGGTTGATATAATGGCTGTCCATTAAATCAATCATGGTTTTTAGCTTTTTTATTTTAGTTTTAGTTAGTTAGATGAGAATTGGGGCAGAGGATTTTTATGTTTTAATGATTTTAACTTGAGGTTTTATGTTGGGATTGTGATTTGTTGTAAGCTGCCCAGAGTCATCCTGGTGATGAGACGGCGATACAAATCTAAGGAAAACGAACGAACGAACGAACGAACGAACGAACGAACGAACGAACAAACGAACAAACGAACAAACGAACAAACGAGCAAACGAACAAATGAACAAACGAACAAACACCTTCTTGATAAAAGCAGAGTTATGGTATCTTAATGAATAACAGAGCATAAACAGCAATGCTTCCTCCATAACCACTGCAGCAGGAAATGAAGGCTCAGAAGAAGGCATAGAATGAAAGTATCTGCAGGTATGTGTGAGCTAAAACTCCCCACAATTTTGCATCAGGAGTTTATGGAGAATTCTGGAATCTGGAGTCCAAAAAATGCAAAGAAACAAGTGGCACATCATTGTTAGGCATTCTCATAGAAGTCTTGGAAGCAAGAAAGCCTTTTGAGAAATTTGACTCTGTTGTATTTCACTTTCCTGAAACTGATGGATGGTTTTAATGGGGTTTTTATTGGTTATAAAATGTGACTGGTTTTATTTTCTGTGAGCCGCCCAGATTCTTCATAGTTGGGCAGCAATAGAAATCAGCAAAATAAATAAATAAATGGAGGTATACACATAGCTGGGAATGACCCAAAGGTCATGTTTTATTGCCTGAAGGCCAGAACTTTGCTTATTTATTTATTTATTTATTTAATAGGATTTCTATTGCTGCCCAACTTGGCAATGACTCTGGGTGGTTAACAATTAAAAATAATAACAAAACTAAATAAAAACCCTTAAAAACCCCATTAAAAAGTCAAAATAATTTACTCCACACACCGCATCCATTAAAAGAGAGAGAGAGAACTCTTAATTATATAAGCTAGCGGGGTGTGTGTGTCTCCCCTCTATCGGTGCCCCACACCTGCCCTGCCATCCAGGCTTTCAGTTCTTTCCTAAAGGACAGCAGCTCTGTCTGGAGATGCAGCTCAATTGGCAGGAGGTTCCACAGGGCTGGAGCAGACACAGAGAAGGCCCTCCTTCTGGTGCTAGAGAGATGAGCCTCCCTAGCAAATGGCACAACCAGAGAGCCTTTCTGGTCTGCTCTGGTGGGATGGATAGATTTTCTCAGGGTGATGTGGTCTCTTAAGTATCCTGTACCATGTAGGGCTTTAAAGGTCATTACCATCACCTTGAATTGCACTCGGAGGCACACTGGCAACCAGTGCAGCTCCCAAAGCAGCGGCGAGGCATGGGCATACTGCCCGCACCCCATCACCACCCAAGCAGCAGCATTCTGGAGCAGTAGCAGCCTCTGAATGGTCAACAAGATCAACAAGATCAACATAGCCACTCAGTCTTGCAGGGATTCAGTTGTGGCCTGTTGTCCCCCATCCAGACCCACACAGCCTCCTAGGTTGGAATGGTTCTATCTCTCTTTCATATATAGTTGGCTGTCATTTAGCTAACACTTCTTATTAGCCAATAGCAATTCACAAGGCAGAAAGGTTTTGCTTCACCAAGAGATGACATGCCACAGTTCAAATACAGGAAAGAAAGAGCTGTCACATTTATTCCCACTATTGGGTTTTATCTGTGTTCCTCTGTGAATGTCTTTGATCTATACAGCTTTAATTCATGTGTTGGGACATGATTCAGCAGTTGTGAGTGAGACATTGGGATACAGAATGTTTGGGTAAAGGGTTGGGAATAGAAGATGTAATGGATGATGAATCTTTAAGAATATTTGGTATTGATGCTAGCAGAACACATAGGGCTAGTGCTGAGGTTATAGCTGTTAAACTGCTACATAAACCTGTGATTAGATTGAATGTACATTTATTGCTGCAGAAAAACCTTGCAGGGATAAGTGCAGATTAAAGAGGTCTTAATTTGGTTTCAGAAACCCTAATACAGTAGTGGCTTCTATATATGGAGGTGTTTCCCAGCCTTTGGTTTTTGGATGCGAATCTCCAGAAGCCTAAGTCAATCTCCCAAAGTACTGATCAACCAATGTACTGATTTAGGCTTCTGGGAATTGAAATGTCCCTTTGGGGTATGACTGTGCTAGAGTCTACTTTGCTATCTATCCCTTTGTTGCCATGCCCCCATTTAGAATTACTCATTATCTTTGCAAGCACTTTAATTTCCAGCACTGCCCTCTCTGGAGATAGCCCTGGCATGCACATCCATGCATGCTCAACAGTGCTGTAAAATAATCCATTTGCCTGGAGGTCCTATAGTACAGACACTGTGTTTTGCCATTTCTTATGCCAAAATGTTGGAGATGTGCTTTCTTGCAGGCTTCTTCATAATGGACTCTCTCTCATCCTTGTAGCTGGTGAGGATTCAGCACTTATATGTGATCTGAAATGATTGGCAAAGAGAGAGAGAGAGAGAGGATGTGAGACAGAATGAGACATACTTGTAGAAGCCATGTAAAGGTAACAAACCCCTACAGATCTTTGATGGAACAAATGATGCATGTGGATGCTCGAAGAAACATTACATTGCACTAGAAACAAAGAGAATCATGTGATCCTTATATAATACAAATGCAGGAGTAAGGTAATCCTTTTATTGGATCAAAGAAAAATCAAACATTACATGAACTTATATGATTTAGGATCACTTTTTCAGGCATACACCAATTGTACTGCTATATTTTTCCTTGTTGGTGAAGTAGGGAAGAAAAATTATTTCTGTGTAACATATGATATGATATGATATGATATGATATGATATGATATGATATGATATGATATGATATGATATGATATGATATGATATGATATTCAAAATTACTGACCACATGGACAACTGAGATGAATACTTTACCAGCTGCTGAAATAATTCATGTAATGGACTTAAGGTATATCTGCATAATACTGTTGTCCATATAAGCAGGTAGTATGGTATGTATCATGCTCCATGTCCTGTGTCGTGACTCCTTTCCTTATTGTGAATGAAAAGTAAGTAGAAGATGGATAGTAAAAATAAAATTAAATTAGGAAGGTGGAATGGGAGACATGTCATTTTTAGGAGCCCAATACATGGCTGCATAGAAGTACACTTGAAATATAGTTTTTCTTTGCTCTCTGATATGGCACAATTATTACTTCATATATACTTCATATATACTTCAAGACTGGGTGATTCACATTTGTCCTTTGATCCTAGGATACAAAAGGAAATAAGCCTGGAATTTTTTCTGCCTACCCTAGGGCTACTAGGTTTTTTTTAAAAAATGAATCCATTTCCATTTGTTCAGGCATGGTTTGCCCTTTTCATATTATTTATCTTGCATTCTTGGTTAATGGATATAAGGTGTTAATGTAATTCCTTAGCTGTACTTGCTATCAATGTCTGATCATCTGCAAAAAGTAATTTGTTGATATTGTTCCCATTCATGGACTGAGCTTATTTTGCTTATGCTATTCATTTAGGTGATAAATAATAATGGCTATAGTATGCATCCCTGTCTCACTCTGGATGTTATTGCAAAAGGGTCAAATATTCCATGATTTGTTCTTACTACACTTCTACAGTTGTTATATAAGCCTTTACATAATTTGATAAGATGTTCACTTACTCCATATTGAGCCAATGTTTGCCATAGTAGTTTCCTGTCTACTCTATCAAATGCCTTCTCTTGGTCTACCAATGCAACACTGAGATTCATATTCTATATTTTTCTTTATTAGTTGTTTAACCATAAAAATTGCATCTGTACAGCTTCTGTTTTTTTCTGAAGCCCATCTGTTCTTCTGCTATTTGTGGTTCTATAACTGGTCCTATTCTTGTTTCTATTATCTTGCCATACATTTTTCCTGCATGGTTTAAGAGTAAGATGCCTCAGTATTGTGTGCATTCTTGTTTACTCCCCTGTCCCACAGTGGTATTATTATTGCTTTTTGCCAAACAGTGGATGTAGCTAGTTGTTTCCATGCGGCATTGAAGATTCTGTGTAGCCATCTGATGCTTGGATTATTTTTGTTGGTAATCCATTCTTGGTTTTTGTGTTTGGGTGATTGTTAATGACTCTTGCTATTTCTTCAATTAATATTTCTGATTCTAGTGCTATAGTTGAGTAATCTTGCATTGTTTCACTGTGATACTCTTCCAGGGGGTTGAATTCTTTAAACTTGTGTTCTCTCCACCTTTCTGTAACTTCTGATGGATCTAACCCACTTACCTGCCTCTATTTCAAGTGCCATGTCATGTCTCTCAGCTGTGTGTTTGTATTAGTAAAGCAAAAGTCATCAGTGAAATCCAAAACGGTCAAGTTGCCTTGTTCCTTCCACAGAATGCCAAAATCTTTAGTTAAATAACAGTGTCAAAACAACACTAAGTTTATTCAGTGTAGTTCTTTTTTTATCAGCTCTTTCTCTTTCTCATGTTCTCTCACAGAATGCTATCAAAGAGAAGCTAGCCTGATCTCTCCCCAGACTCCACTCTCTCACACACTTTCCCCACCCTAATCTAGTTTTTCTCAACCAACCAGAACCGTTTCTAACAACATTCCATGTTCTTTACTCGCCCCCTAATAAAATGCCATACAGGTTGCTCCCCATATCCATGGGGGATATGTTCAGAGACCTCCCACAGATAATTGAAACCTTGGATAAGAGCAAATCCTATATTTTATATTGCAGACGGTGTCTCTGTTGGCCAGTTCTGGTAATGTGCCATAGAAATATTATTATGTATTTCATGATTTTATTGAATATTTTTAGACCCATAGATAACTGAAAATGGATACTGTGCCCACAAATATGGTGTGTGTGCTTGAGAGAGAGAGAAAGAGGGAGAGACAGACAGACAGCCAGACACCTGCATTTACCAAACCAAACAATATTTTTTTTAAAACATCATCAGGTATCAAAGTGGCTCTCATTGCATTTTAAATCTGAAATGTTTAAACCAGTATCTTTATCATGTTTGGAAATAAATTTGGGATCAATATGGCAGCTGACAAAAGGGATTTGTTCTAAAAGAATCCATGGGGATTGCCAAAAGCAAAAAAAAAAAAAAAAAAAAAAAAAAAAAAAGCTGTTCCAGACTGTAAACTTTAGGTACTTTGCAACTGCCATGAACAGATTAAGTACTGTCTCTCTGGAAAAATTAACCATCTATAATGTGCCACTTGAGCTCAGATTTTATGTTGCCGATAGCCTACCAACGGAAGAGGGAATTCTTAAAGTTCTGAAAATGTCAGATTGTCACTGCATTGGCTATTCACATTTTCTGTAGTTTCTACACCAGATGGCTTTGTTTTTGTGATTGGGCCTTGGGAGATAAGTACGGATTTTGTTTGCAAGCATGATTGGTGAGCTACCTAGGCCTGTCAGAATCAGGTGTCTAGAATACTAAAAGGTTCTCGATCAGTGGTTCCCAACATGGGGCCCACAACCCACAGGCAGTGGTGGGTTGTCAAAAATTTTACTACCCCACCGTGATGTCATCACAGTGTGGGTGGAGCTGATGTCATGATGTCATGACATTCTGGGTGGGGCCAAATAAGTAATTAAATAAATAAAAATAAGCACACACACACACACATCTCAACCCACACACACACCTTAAACACAAACCCGTCACTTACCTGTCAGTATAAGTGCCTGGGCAGCACCATGTTGCAAGATTGATATGGTCATCTTACCAGTTGTCTAGGATAATATGCCTTAATGTAAATGTAAAACAGCTGTACCTCCTTAAGGGTTCTCCAATTGGAACAGCAATTGGAACAGCACAGGTGTAGCTTATTGATGAGGTAACTCCAAGACTTTGCTTAAAAACCTCAAGCCAGGCCACCAGGCCTTTTTAGGAACTGTGGTAGTACGTCAATATAGGTAAAGGTATTAAATACACATTAAAATACACACAGACATACCACATCCAAAGGTGAGTCACTTACCCTAGGGAGCAGGCTATAGGGAGCTTCAGGCTAGCAGCTTCTCTTCCTCCTCCCTGCTTGGGAGGACACCAAGTGCTTGTCGCGCATGCACAGTGGGGGAACCAGTGAAAAAGTAAGCCTTGAAGGTGGTTCCCCCAAAAGCTGCTACCGGTTCTCTGGGACACTGGGAAAAGTTACTACCAGTTCTGGCAAACTGGTGTGAACCTGTTGCATCCCATCACTGCCCACAGGGGGAATTCAATTCCCAGAAGCCTCAGTCAGTACATTGGCTGATTAGTGCTTTTGAGAATTGACTTAGGCTTCTGGTAATTGAAGTCCAAAAACCAAAGGTTGGGAAATACTATTCTAGATGCTAATGAATGGGCTATTTGGAACATATACTTTGGCCCCGAGTTACCTTTAACTGTTCCACATCTAGTCCAGTACTGATTCCAGATGCATGGGTTCAAAAGCTACGCAGCTGTGATGAAAAGGAGAAACAGGCTGTATGAGGAAATAAGCCAAATAATTCATTAAACATAGTTGGCTTGTTAGAAGCTATATTTGATTGACCTGCCAATGGTTTCTGGGTGCACAGACATTAAAATGGCACCCCCCATCCACAGGTATCCATTAATTATATTGGATCAGCTTTCATTTACACTCAACAGCCCATTGTATATTTTCATTCTTTTGAACAAAGAATACTTTTAGATGGTCTGTCTTTTACTTATACAGAGCAAATCCAGTGAAAAGGTGTAAGAGAAGACAGGCCAGGGAAGCAGATTTTAAAAGAAGAAGCCCTGGTGTGAGTGTGAGTCTTTGACTTGAACATGTGTTATCTAAAAGACAGCTTTTGGCTGATGCTGATGTGGAAAGAAGCCAGGAGTTCTACTTGGATTCTGCAGAAGTCAGTGGCTAAACTCCTATTGACTTCAATTGGATTACATTTGCCCCTGAATGTCTAGCAGGCTTTTCGAGCTGTTGTTGCACTGGCATGGATAACACCCTGTGATTCCCTCTGTGAAATCAAATAAGGATTATCTCTTCTTTTACTTGGAGAAGGTTCCCTGTAGAGTGCAGTGTGATGCTTTCGAAACAGAGCCAATTTGAAATCGCCTTTCACCCTGGTAACGAGCAGAATGTGCCACACATCCCAAAGCAGGGTGTTAATTAATGCTCCTTTAAAACAGAATCTTAAAGCTGTGCTTGCAAGTTACTCCGCTCTTCATAATAAATGCTGCTTTTGTCGTTAAAGAGGCGGTGTTTACATTTGGCATATGAGCTAGGTCTAACTGCAGTAATTAACATAGTCATTAAAATACTGCCCATCATGTTTCCAAATAGTAAAGAAAATAATGTTCTTTATTATGAGCAGCTGGGGTTAGGGAATGGAAGTGTTATGTGTTCTGGGAAGAAAGGCAAAACAATCCCTGGAAAACAAATGGAATTGAAGCACAAGGTCACAAATTAAGAAACAGCAGGAGGAAAGTAAAATATGCTCATTGCAATGTACTCCATCCCAGATATGGGAGAAAGGACAAGAGACTGGTCTAGACCAAACCTCCTGGAGCAACTGAGATTAGGAAGGAGTTCAGATCTCATTTTGGTTCATTTTGGATTAGAATTACCACTATTTGCTAGCCTTCTGGAAATTTGTTCAATGTTTGCATTTTTGAATCTTTTTAGAACAAAAGGTTGTCATTGAATTGATTGGAATGTGCAGGAAACTGAGGGCAGAAACAGAGAAGAAGCCAATTTCACAAAATCAAAGTGACACTTTGATGGTGGGATTGTATTATCTCTTCCTACCCCCTTTTCTTGGCTTTGCAGGCTAAAGAATTATCCTGCATCTTATTCTGGTATTGATTTAAAATTGACAAATCTCTCCTCCCCCCCCCCTCCGGGGTCAGGTCCCTCATGACAGGCAGATACAATATGGTCCTCCAGTGGTAGATGGTGACTCTGATATCTTTAAGGAGTGGGGGGAGAGTGCAGAAAGAGTAGGGCATCCATTCCAGGTTTTAGTCTAAAGTTTAAAAGTGCTATTCAATATGATGGGAATAGGGTTCAGAACCTTGGAGAACTCCTTTGAAGTTTATTTATTCATTCATTTATTTAAATTTGTTTATCACCCTCCTCCCAAAAGGGACCCAGGGCGATTTACAACAATTATAAAATCATTTTAAAAAGTTAAAAGCTATAAAAACTTAAAAAAAAACCTTGGTATTAAAAGCCAAAAATTACAACACAGGCATACTGGGGTCAGACAAAACAATTGGCTGGGGAAATTGAACCATCTACTCCCCAGACCAAACCTGCCAGCCAGGTTTTCACTCCTTTTCTAAAGGGCAGCAACTCTGTCTGCATGCGTAGTTCTATTGGCAGGAGATCCCAAAGGGCCGGAGCGGACACTGAGAAGGCCCTCCTTCTCATGCCAGTGAGGTGCGCCTCTCTGGCTGATGGCACAACCAGAGAGCCTCTCCGGTCCGCTCTGGTGGGACGGGCAGATGTCCTTGGGATGATGCGGTCTCTTAAGTATCCTGGTCCACTACCATGTAGAGCTTTAAAGGTAATAACCAGCACCTTGAATTGCACCCAGAGGCAAACTGGGAGCCAGTGCAGCTCCCTCAGCAGCGGTGAAGCACGGGCATAATGCCCGCATCCCACCACTACTTGTGCAGCCGCATTCTGGACCAGCTGAAGCCTCTGAATGGTCACCAAGGGCAGCCCCATGTAGAGTGCATTACAATAATCAAGTCTGGAGGTGACCAAGGCATGTGTGACCATGAGCAAGGAGTCCCAGTCTAAGAACGGCCATAACTGGCGAATCACACGAAGTTGTGCAAAGGCCCTCCTGGCCACGACTGCCACCTGCTCTTTGAGCAGCAGTCGCGAGTCCAGGAGGACCCCCAAGTCTGATTGGGGCAGAGCTGCCCCATTCAGAACCAAAGGTGGTAGTTCCTGAGATAACACAGGACCCCCAGCCCACAGCCACTCAGTCTTGCCAGGATTCAGTTGTAGCCCGTTGTCCCCCATCCAGACCTTGGCAGCTTCCAGGCCCCTGGAAAGGACTTCCACTGCATCGCTAGGGTCCCCACGGGCCGAGATATACAGTTGGGTGTCATCTGCATACTGATGGTACCTCACTCCGTGGGAACGGATGATCGCACCCAGAAGTTTCATGTAGATATTAAATAGAAGAGGTGAGAGCACCGAGCCCTGAGGCACCCCGTATTGGAGCAGCCTAGGACTGGACATCTCACCCTCCAACCACACTGACTGGGTCCGGCCCCTCAGAAATGAGGAAAACCAAGCCAAGTTTAGACAAGAAAAGGATGAAATTCACCATCTTTCTGATATAGATGGTGATCCTCTCTGTGCTGGGAATAGCACTGTCTCTAGTGGGTGCAGCCCATTCAAGTTGTTTCTTGAACAATTTAACACTGACCACCTATTTCTGGGAAAGAAAGAACACACACTTTTAAGCAAAAGTGAAATGGAGAGGCAGTACAATTGGAAGATTGTACAGCCAGCCACAGGGGATGTAATATGTGCAGAGATTCCTCCCAGGGACTGCTCTTTGTTTTGATGAATGAAAAATATTGACTCCAAAAGGACCAAATCCAAACTGTATCTTTGTCTGGAAACAAATGCAAGAGGGAGAATGGGTGAGAATGGGAATTGTGTATTCACTTGTTCCACTGAAGTTTGGTTGCAAGGGGTAGGGGTGGGAGAGGAAATGAGCTCCCTGTCTCCAGCAGCATAGTACAGGACTGTCGTCCATGTTAGGATTTTTCTGTGGGCAAATTAGCCACAACAGACCTCCCCTGCGGTCTGTGGTTAGTTAAGAAAGCTTTTGTTCTACCAACAAACTGAACACAGTCCACCAGGCATGTCTAGAGTGGTCAGCATACAATTTACAAGCGCCCTGGTGGGGCAGTAGTTAGTTGTTCTTCTTCTTCTTCTTCTTCTTCTTCTTCTTCTTCTTCTTCTTCTTCTTCTTCTTCTTCTTCTTCTTCTTCTTCTTCTTCTTCTTCTTCTTCTTCTTCTTCTTCTTCTTCTTCTTCTTCTTCTTCTTCTTCTTCTTCTTCTTCTTCTTCTTCTTCTTCTTCAAATTTATACCCCGCCTTGCTCAGGTGAACCTGACTCTAGGCGGCTTCCATAATATACAAAAAACAATATCCCACCAGAGACCCCCCCCCCCCCGATACAAAAGTCCTCTATTGCCGCCCAAGACCCCCAGGTTTCTCTCCCTTCGAGGCCGGCTGGCCGAGGGAGAGTCCAACAAGCTCCTTTTTTCCTCCTCCTCCTCCTCCTCCTTCTTCTTCTTCTTCATCCAATTCTGAATTTTGGCAATTCATCATGGTGATCAACCATGAAGATTGTTCTGCAAATATAACCAGATTATAGAGCCTCTTTCTTGGCTGTGCTTAGAATATAACCAGATTATAGAGGCACTTTTTTGGCTATGCTTAGTTTGACGCTGAGGTGCTCTGAGGAACAGGTGAAGAGTTCAGCACATCATAGATCCTATCACTTTAATAGATTAGGTGCAACAATTTCATGAAAATATGTCTCCCTGTGTGTAATAAACTAGCACATTAAGGAGACAAAATCGGGTTTTGGAAGTGCAGTTTACACATCCTGACAATAGCCACACCCTCAAGAAGAGTCCCAATATGTTACCATAGTTGTGTTGATCTACTAGTTTATATTTCTAATGAAAGCTGGTATTTTGTAAAGCAACAGGGTATCAATTGCCCATCCCAGACACCCCAGAAACCTCTAAACGCCATGCATGAGAAGAAATCCAATTCCTTTTTAAAAATATTATACAAAACAAACAATATAAAAAACAACAACAAAACCCAACCAACCTACAGTATATAATACAATTCACACATTATCATAAAATAAAATTTCATGTGTGCATCCATCACCCACGGGACAAGCGTGGGGACACAGGAATGTAGGATCCCACACAGGGTGGCTAATTTAAGGGACAGCCTCCCTTTCTGTTTGGTTTTTATCCTGTGGGGTTGTTTTATTTCCTTTTTTAATGAACTTTTAAAGTTTTTTAATTATTAGTATTCCATAAGCTTAACCTATGATCGCATTTTATCTTGTAAGCCGCCCAGAGTTGGCTATACCTGATTGGGGCAGGATAGCAAATGTGAGTAAATAAATAAAGAATAAATAAATAAATAAATTTCAGATTGCTTTTAAAATCCACATAATTCTCACTTTTATAACAACTATCCTCCTATTTCCAAAAAGTATATGATTCTTGACCCGGTTTCATACCCTTTCCCTTAACAAATACGTAATCAATAATTTCCCCCAAATACTGTATATTTAACTTTGTTAATTTTCACCAGATTTTTTTTTAATTTTAAACTTACATGCCATAATTGCCTATACTTGTCTTCATACTTAAAATTTCTGTATCTTTTCAAATTTTTGGCTATCAACAGCCTCGCTGCTGTTACCATAGTACTAGTTAGACTCTTTTTATTTTTATCTATTATTGTGCTTCCAAAGTCCATTAGTAAGGCAACTCAGGGACCTGACTGCAGTTTTAAATCTAGTATTTGGTTATTTCCTTATAAAAATTGTATCCAAATTCTATTAATTTCTTTACATTCCCACCACATAAGAAAGCTTTTGATCTACCAACAAACTGAACACAGCCCACCAGGCATGTCCCATTATGTTGCCTATATCTACAACATTGTTTATTATAATTTTTATCACATTGGTTTAACCAAACTGGTGTCATATACCATCTCCACAGTATTTTGTAGCAATGTTCCTTTATTCTCACCTACATGTTTTTCCTATTTCTTTGATTCCATGTTTTATCCCAGTCTGCCTTGGCAATATTTTCTTTTAAATCTTGTTTCTTGATCATATTATGAGGAACAACATAAAGTGTAGAATACTCCAACTCAGATGGTACTTGACCCCAGTTTGGTTACATCAAATGGATAATAAAAAAACTAAAAATTGTTGGAGACGTAAGGATAAACCAAGGAGGTAGGACATATGTGGTGGAGCTGCAAAATGACTATGGATTTCTAGGTAAGGATAGAAAAAGAGATATCAGAAATACTGTACTGGGTTTTGATCTGACGTTGGAGTGAAGTACTGTACCACCTTATTGACAGACATAGATAACATGGACAAAAATGGATAAAAAGGATTTGTTATCCATAATGTTAACAACAGCAAAACAATGTATTGCAAGAAATTGGAAAATCTCCAGGGCTTTGTATATATCAAGGGGACACAGACATTGTTTTAATATATGGGTAATGACTAATGAGGGTGATATTGGTACAAACAGAGTAGTAATATACAAATATACTTTCCCTCAGCCAGCCCCTGGCCTGGAGGGAATGAGGAATAGCTGTTGCGAGGCGACCGGGAGGCTACAGGAACACTCCCTCCGCCGCCTCCGCCACTGGACTTTCCCTTGGCTCGCCCCCGGCCTGGAGGGAATGAGGAACAGCTGGGCAGACTGGTGGGCAGCTACAAAAGACTCTGCCACCCCACTACTGCTGCCACAAGACCATCTCCAGATGCTCTCCCCGGCTGGTTATGTAGCTGACTGACTGAAGACGATGAAAGATGCATAAGAGACACAGACTTTCTAGATTGTTTTGTACTGTATTTTCTTGATCTTGGTGTATTTTTTGACCTTAGCGTATTTTTTATTGTATTGCATTTTCCTGATTGTATTATATTCTTATTTTTTATTAAAGATTTGTTGACTATATTGACTGTATCATATTTGTTATATCTATATTATGTTGTTTTTTAATATTTGATATTGTAACATTGTAAGCCGCTCTGAGTTGCTTCGGCAAGAAGAGCGGCATATAAATTGAATCTAATAATAATCTAATAATAATATGTAGATATAGATATATACATGTGGATATAAACAGACATATATATCAAAATATGATAAAATGCTGTATAACAATATAACAAGGATAGAATTGAAAGTATTCCCATTATGATATTGTTTATTTTTTTCTAATGCCTTTTTCTTGTTATATAATACATGGTATTGTAATGTTATATATGTTTATTCTTTTTTGTTAAGTTTTAAAAATTAAATTAAAATTATTATTTTTAAAAAAGAATACTCCAACTCGCTCTGCAAGGAGAGAGGCCCTGAGATGAGAGGCCTTGGACATAGACATACTTCATGGCTGAAGAACCTGAGAGACTGGTGTGGCATGTCCTCAGAAGAATTGTTCCAAGGAGTTAAGAACAGGAAGGCTATCACCATGATAGCTTCTAGTTGCTGCCCATTAGGAAGGGGGTTAAGACCTGGCTGGCGGGACAGGTATGGGGTTTGGGTCAGACAGGAGTGTCAGCCTGTTGGCCTATCTGACCCCTCCCTCTCTCAAAATATGAATTTTTAATCTTTTTATCTTTGCTTAGTTTTTAATATTTTAATATTAATTTTAAATTGGATTTTATATTGTATTTTACGTCTTTTTAAACCTTTGTTAGCTGCCCTGGGTCTCTTTGAGGAGGGCGGCATATAAGTCATAATAAATAAATAAAATAAATAAATAAAAATGATGCTAGCCAATATCCAGAATGGATACGGCAACTGAAGAAGAAATACTCTTCTCCCCACCTCTTCCTTAATATTTTTGGTATTTTCCTCTATCAGTTAAGATTTTATAAACTTTACTAACTATTCCCTTTGTTGTTATTTCTTTTCATTCTAAATATCCTAATATTTCTTCAAATTTTGTCAATTCTCTGCCAGTATCATACTTTTTGAAAACAATTTTTATTCCATTTCTGCAGTCATAATCTATTAAGCCAATTCATCTTTAAAGTTGTGTATATTGTTTCCCTGTATTCCATGGTTTTAACCTTATCTATCCAATCCTTTATGGTCTTCCAATTCCTCACAGAAGGTGCAATGAGATTGTAGGTAAGCTCAGAGGAAACTGGAACACATGTGGCTGTTGACTTAATAATTCTCATTAATCAAAACATCACAGCATTTCAGCCCTGTGAGTCCTAGCTCTGCTTTGTGTTGCTACACTCTAAAGAGCTACAGTCTAGCTATAATATCTATAGCCTCCTTGTCAATCAGTCACAGTAATTTTACAGATGTTTTTTGTAACATCTGTAAAAGGGCGTGAAGGGCGTGAAAACCTGGCTGGCAGGACAGGTTTGGGGACCCAGGAACGTGGGTTCCCATACCAAGTGGCTTATATAAGGACTGCCTCCCTGGGTTGGTATGTGGGAATACTGGTGTGTAGTTCTGTGTTGTTTTAACTTCTGATGATTTTTTAATTTTGACGCTTTTATTGATATTGAGTGTTTAGGTTTTATTTCTGTTTTTATCAGGATGTAAGCCGCCCAGAGTCGGGTCCTCCCGATTGGGGCGGGGTATTAAATTTAATAAATAAATAAATAAAATAAATAAATAAAACAGAAAATCCAATGGTTAATTAAATTTTAGAGCATTAGCTATGTTTCTTCCATATGTACTGGAAGTAGAAAGATAAATATCTTCCTTGTGTCACCATTAACATTGTGTCATCAAGTTAGTTCTAACTGATGGCATCTCTTTTCAGGGTTTTCTACATAAAGAATACTCAGAAATAGTTTACCATGCTCTTCTCTGGGGTGTCTTGGCAATCTGCAGTATGCCTATGGCCACACAGGCTGGTTCTTCTCCCAGGAGACATAGTAGGGAACTGAACTCCCAATCTCTGACTCCGCAGCTAGGTACCTAAACCTCTGAGCTATCCAGCCAGCTACAATTACCTTTCTGCCTCAATGTTATGAAAACTTTGTTAAAATGTACCATGTTAGTTCTTAAATATAATCTCTTCTCTGTGAAAGGATTAAAGTTAATCTGGAGGCAGCTTTACAACAGGATCAATACTGTAAAATGCTAAAAAGAGTTGACTATTCTCACATAAATACCCTCCTGTGGAAAGGAGTTCACATTCTGACAGCCACTATGATCTTGGGGGAGTGAAAGGCAAAGCTCCCTTTCCCACCTTCTTGGCTGGTTTTACTGAAGCAGAAAGGAAACTACTGGTGCTGATGGGGGTAAATCAGTGATGGGCAGCCAAAATTTTTACTACCACACTGTGGGCAGAGCCGACATCGTGTGTAGAGCCAACATCATGGTGTCGTGATGTCATGGGTGGAGCCAACGCCATGACATCATGGGTGGAACCAACAACATCATGGGCGGAGCCAAAGTAAAAAAAAACATACACCTAAGTACACATAAAAATACAAATTAAATTGACATAAAACACGTAAAAATACACATAAAAACACATAAAAATACACATTAAAAATAAATACACATTAAATACAAATTAAATAGACATAAAATGCATAAAAATACACATAAAACACTAAAATACACATTAAAAATAAATACACATTAAATGTACATTACAATATACCCGCCAACCCCACACCAAAAGGCGAGTCATTTATCCTGGGAGCAGGATGTAGGGAGCTTCAGGCTAGCAGTTGCTCTTCCTCCTCTCCACTTGGGAGGACAGCAAGGAGGCTGCCGAGGGCCTCAGCAGCAGCCACCGATTCCTCCATGGCTATGCATGGCCACCCAACACTCTGCACTGCCACACTCCAAGCAGTGAATGACTGCTTGGCTCGGTAGGCAGAGCGCTGTAGGTGTGCATGTGTGCCAAGCGCTGTAGGCACACACGCGTGCAGAGCACTGTAGGCACACATGGGCAGTGGGGGAACCGGCAAAAAGGTAAGACCCCGAGGTGGTTCCCCCCCCCAAAGCTGCTACCAGTTCTCCAAGACACTGGGAAAAGCTGCTACCGGTTCTGGTGAACTGGTGTGGACTGGCTGCTGCCCATCACTGGGGTAAATGGTATGGAGGCAGGGAAGACTTGCGTACAGCTTTATCTATTCTTCTCTTTTCAGATTCCTCAAAGGAAGCAAGCCTAAATGTATGCTTCCACAAAGAAATGAGAGTTTAGCAGTACCATGACAGTTCCATGACAGCTGTAGGCCACCATGGCCCTTCTGCTCTGCCAGGGTGGTGAATGGACAGAGTTGGCATGCACAGCTCTCAGATCTGTGGAAATGACTCACCTCTACCCTACAGCTTCAGCCTCTTTCTGTCACAAATTATCAAGAAAACCCTTGCCCACATTTGCTTTACCCACAATTTCCATCAGTCGTAGGTGCCTGATGAATAATGGAAGTTGAAGTCCAAATTCAACTGTAGGCTCTCAATCCCCCATGTGTGTGTTAATCGTTAGACAAACCCAAGGTTACAATTCCTGTCATTCCATACTTGTATTAGATTATAGAAGAATGTGTCAAGGAGCCCAAGAAAAACCTTGCTTTGAGCATATGTCTCTCACTGGGTAAGCAAAGACACCAATTGATAATGTCCTTGTGCATTTAATTTTCAGTACCGACACATCATTACTTTGAACAAAGGAGATCACAACCGTACCAATGGTTGTAAGAATATATTAGTACTATTTTCTAATGAGAAGCCCTTCATCAGTGTCTGTGTCATTATTGCAGGCAAATACTCCCTTAAGTATTGTTTGAAAAAGAGGCTACAACGCCCAGCAAATTGGAAATAAATGTACAAGGGTACGGCCATGTTCATACAAAAAAGCAATATCGGTTGTGCAGGCATCTCTGTTGTGCAGTGCTAATTAGGAAGGGAATGGAAAAGGAGATAGTGGTTGAACATTAATTATACTTGCACGTCTAAAGCATTTAAAAGACCTCGGCTAAAGGAACGGGTTTTTTAATATGTATCACACTGCAATTGCCTTTCAGACAGTTCAACTCTTCCAGGTGAAGATAGGCTTTGCATTCCCTCAAGTGTTGGAGATGGATTCCAGTCACGCAAGATTGCGAACCAGGATTAGGGATGCTTGAGGAGTTCCATCCTTCTGAATTCGGGTGCGAAATAACCTGAGCTGTACTCCTTTGACTAATCTGTAGATAGCAACATAGTTATCCATCTTGCACTGCCTGAACATCTTGCTGTATTTCTGGGCTTAAAAAGAGAAAGAATATAAAAAAGCTGTTAAAATGTGTTTTCAGCATCTCTCCATCAGATTTTTGTCCAAGGTGACAGTGGCAGCTGCACTTTAACATGCTCCCCACCCCTGCTTTCAAGGTCTATATTGGGATGGGGCAAAGTGCGGCCCAATTTTGTTCTGCTGTCCTCAGCCCCCAATTCCCCTTGAACCCCCCTCCTCCAGCAAAGAAGATGTTGCTCTTGAAATCATCCAGTTGTGACCTTTTAAACAGGTCACATCTGCTCCTGCACCAATCCCTTGAAAAGCACTTGTTCAGAAGCCAGAATTGATTGGTTAATCTAGAAGTTCTAGTTGCACCATCACTGAAATATAGCTATTTGCTGCTCTGGATACATCTATTCTTTAAGATAAAGGTCTCCCTTGCTCAAAAGGCAGTCGTATCTGGCTCTAGAGTGTGGTGCTCATCTCCATTTACAACAAAAGAGCCAGTGCTGTGTGTGCCTGCAGACGTTTCTGCACATGGAATGCTGTTATCTTCCCAGCTGATGCAGTACCTATTTATCTACTTGCAATTTCCTGGTTTTGAAATGCTAGATTGGCAGGAGCTGGGCCAGATGACGGGAGCTCACTCCATCACACAGCACTCTGGTCTCGAACAGCTGACCTACCAACCATCCAGTCATCACAGCTACCCCTCTCTGCTGGGATACGATAAGGACTCTCTTGACTCTCCTGACTTTATTGTATTTTTTTTTGTGCTAGTGTATTGTATAATTTTTTTGCTTTTGTATTTTATATCTGTGGTAGTATTGGTAACAGCTCTTCTCAGCAGAGGGAGTTGACTTTTAAAATGGTATATTGTTACAGGGATTGTATCCCCTGACTGTATTGTATTTTTATGATTTATTGATTGTACTAATTGTGTTGCATTATGTGTTATATTTATACCATGTTGTTGCATTTATATTTGAGAGTGTAAGACTGTACTGTATGTTACCCACGACATATTAGCTGCTCTGAGTGGCTTCGGAGAATAGAGCGGCATACAAATACAAAATCAAAAATCAAGCTCAGTTTCTTAACTACTAAGCCACCACAACCCTTCTTCTGTTACCTATTAGCTACCACTATATCTGTCCAGTACAATGAAGTACCCCTTAATTTACTTCATAGATAGTATCTTATTCCTTGAATGCTGGTGTAGAGATAGAAACATCATTATTCCTCTTCACACGAGGCTTGTTGCCCAGCTGTTTCTGCTTTCTACTACCAGATATTATGTCTGTTATCTTGGATGGCTTAAGCCAGAGGGCATTTTGAGTTAGGGGAAAAAAACCCTAATCAGAATATTTCCCAGGGTGGCCAGAGGTGTGGGCAGATGCAGGGAATGCCATGCTGAGACTTACACTCAGCAGCAGTGAGGTGTTATTGATATATACTCATATATTCATAGCACAACATTCTAATTGAATATTACTCACCTATGGGTAGGCTGCTGATTGTGAGGAGGTGTTGTGATCCAGCCCTCCTCTGACTCCAAAGACGAGCTAAATCAGGGGGCACTCCTTATGACCAGTCTAGTGCTGCCTGCACCCGAGGCCGAGGATGCCCTGAGCCAGGTATCTCAGCCTGCCCCTGGCCCAAGTCTGTTTTCCTTGGCAGCTGACCTGTCAGATCAGGAGTCTGGCTCTGACAGTAATCAGCCCTCAGTCAGGGAGAGGTCCAGGCAGTGGTGGGATTCAAAATTGTTTACTACCTACTCCGTGGGCATGGTATGGTGGGCATGGCCAGGGGAAAGCCCTGTGTTGCACCAAAACTTGGATGGGCAGGGCCAGCCAGAATTTCTGCTGCCGATTCTGGCAAACTGGTGCAAACCTGCTGAATCCCACCATTGGGTGCAGGAAACAGCTACACCTGAGACACAGGCAGGTTAGAGCGAAGCACCAAAGAAGGCTCCCAGGTGATACCGATTAGCTGGGAGGCTTATAAGCAAGCTTCTTGCAGTCTGCCAGTGTCAGTACAACTCTTGTGCAAAGACTGACATACTGCTTGACTCCAGACCCTGACCTGCCTTCTGTGACTGACTTCTCTGCCAACCTTGACAATGCCCCTGGACACCCTTTGGATTAGACTACTGACCCGGACTACCGGTAAAAAGACCTCGGCTTGCCTTTTGGACTTCGATATCTGGACTATCCTCGAACAAGACTCTCTGAGTAGCGCTGCCATGTGGCGACTGTGCCTGGCTGGATGGGTCAGCAAAGGAGGCTCTAAGACTCCTACAAAGAGAAGGTTGTTGGGTGGAGGGAAGCTTGCCTTTCCAGAACAGCTCATTCCTAGTAAGAGAGTTTGAGGCTTCAATGGAAACAGTGACAGTTGTATAAGTATGGAATCCTTTGACCCTGTTCACTGACGAGAATTCTTCTACTGTGGGTTAACCGAATGTTCTGAGAAAAGTGGATGTTGTACTTTAAAACTAAATTAAAAACAAGAAAGCAGAAGTGCTCCTGGCTTACACTCAAAATGCGTACAAAGTTGGCATCTTTCACCTTTTTGTGTCCCATCCAGGGTGGGAACACTAAATACACACTGTTTTACACCCTCTCCTTTCTCATCACGCTAACTATGGAGTAATAATTTTGTCTCATAGATTACTCTGGGTTGAAAGGATTTTTGTTGCAATAGGATGCTCTAATGAGGCTCCTTTCATGTCCCCGAGTGCACCCTTGGGTATTGAAACCCAACCTTCTAGTCTCCAGCTCAGCATCTTAACTACTGAGCCACTGGAGGAGCTGCAAGTAGGGGGTAAAAACTTCCTAAAGTTTAAAAAAAGAACTCTTCTCGTACCTGCAGTAAATAAATAAAATCAAAGACACAGGCTTTTGCTGGCTTGCTATTGTTTTGCATTTAATTGGCACTCTAGTAAAGGAAGGAAAAGGCAGCTTGTGTTGTAAAGACTTTCTCTTGTTCAAACTCCACACCCTTCCACTTCAGAAATCAATCCATGTACTCCCTTGTACTTCAGAAAGAAAGAAAAAGTGAAAGAAGGATTAAAGCCTTTTAGAAGTCATGTTAAATCTCATGTTTTCAAACAGCAACTGGATGGTGCTGCTGTGATGATGGAGAGCCCCTCTTCATGCAGCCGTCTGGTTTATCCTTTACTGTTATATTATTTTCGCTAAATACATGTCTATTCTTCTTTTTTTAAAGTGTCATATCTGATTCTGAATGTTGGCTATCATCATAGCAATCAGTTGTGAAGATTGTCCTGGGAACAATATAATGCAGTGGACTTCCATTTGTCTTCTACATTGCAGGGTGATTCCCATAGTATCACTGATCCAGTTCCATAATTCACTTTCTGGTCCTGAGCCCTTTGGGCATGCAAAGTCCTCCTTAGCCCCAGGCCATTATGGATGAAGCTGCTGCCCTCCATCAAGATGGCTTCAAGTGGAAATTAATCCACTTGGGAACCATCACCCCCATGGATTTTGCCACCCCAGGCCATTAGTCCTCATGGTTATCAGCAGTAGTGTATCATGGGGGGCAGGGGGGGTTGGAGGTGTGGCCTGCCTGGGCGGCACTTTGTGTGTGTGTGTGGGACAAATGGAGGGTGCCAGGAGGGTGTGGGCCCAATAGCCTGGGGGACACACACCAGGGGACACTTTTTCCTCCTCCACTGCCTTCATCCTCCTCTTCCTCAAGTGAGGACCCCCCCCCGCAAGGTTATGATGCACACTTAGAAAAGGTATGCATAAAAAGAGAGGCTGAAAAATGTTTCTTTGACCAAAATAATTTCGTCCACAGAGATGTGGACATTTTAAAAATCATAATAAAAGTTGTTCTGAAGTCCACATGGCAGGAATCCCTGAGATACTTGGCAATAGAGAATGAAGTTTTTTTGCAGAAAGTAAGAGAAGTGTTCTATAGCAACCTTGGAAAATTTGAGGCAACCTTCCCAACCCACATTTGCCTTCTTCCTAAAAATAAATACTAGCAAGTACAGTATGTGTATAATATACAGTAATACCTCGGATAACGGTAAGACTTGGTTCCACAAGTCTTGGTGTTATCCGATTTTTAGTGTTATCCGATGCATGTTAAAATCCTATGGGATGGATCGGATAACGTTAAAGCTCCATAGAGATACATTGTAACCGCACAGGCTTTAGCGGTTGTTATCCGATCCATCCCATAGGACCTTAACGTTATTCGATCCAATTCTCCTCCCCAGATTACTTAACGTTATGCGATTTTAGCGTTATCCGAGGTAAACGTTATTAGAGGTATTACTGTAACTTCAGATTTTCATTGGGTTGTGAACAATTTTCCATACGAATGGAATTATAGTTATCCAATTCACCTAGCAGTTTTCAAAATTGTTGGATGTCCTATTAAGAAGACAGAACACAAATCAGAAGCAAGAAAGAAAAACATACAACAGCCCTGGCTGGCAATTAAGACTAGAGTGAGATGTAAATGATCTTTGAGATCCAATAGGAACAACCATTGATTTTGTTCTGTGGTAGAAGGAGGAAAGACATAGGGCCTATCTTAAAGTAGCATAACAGCAAATTTGAAACATCCTAGCTAAAAAAAGATCAGCATCTTAAACTTGCTGACTATCTTGATTCATTGAAATAGAAATTTAGCCAGGTTATTGAAGTAGGTGAAAGGAAGCTGGAGAACTATACCCAATGCTGGGCATGGGCCGGTTTGCCATGGTTTGGTAGAACTGGTAGTAAAAATTCTGGGTGGTCTCCCGAGGGATAGTACCTTACCCGGGAGACGGCCCGGGGAGGTTACCTTTTTTTTGTGAGGCGACCGGTTCGGTTGCCTCTCTAGCTGCCCGACAATGCAGCCCAAAATGGCTGCTTTGTCAGTGTGCATGTGTTAAAATACTAATTGATGCATGCACACCTCCAGTGCTCAGCGTGCATATGTCAATTGATATTTTAATGCATGTGCACTGACAAAACAGCCATTTTTGACTGCATTGTCAGGTGGGCGGCTGATGAGGCCCTCGGTGGCCTCCTCGGAGGTGTGGCGGCGGCGGCAGTAGTGGTGGTGGCAGCTCTTGCTTGAGTTGCCCCATGCCACGCTGTGCCATGCCATGCTACCACCCTGCACCACCATGCTGTCACCACTTGCCGCTGCATGCAGCCACCACCACTTGCCACCCTTGCCACCACTTGTCACTGCTGCTCACTGCAGCACACCGCTTGCCACTGCTGCATGCCGGCACCACTCACCACCACCACTTACCAATGCCGCATGCCGGCACCACCATGCCATTGTGCCAGGCCATGGTACACCGCCATGCCGTGCCAGGCTGTGCCAGGCTGCACCGCCATGCCAAGCTTCATCACCATGCCACCATGCCGTGCCAGGCCATGCCATGCCGCTGTGCCAGGCCACGCTGCCGGGCCATGCTGGGCCATGCCGTGCCACCCTGCCATGCCACCGCTGTTGCCACCTGCTCCCCAGAGTAAGTGACTCAGGTTTGGGTTTGGAGTGGGTGGGTAGGTGGGTGGGTGAGTGAGTGGGTGTACTTTTATGTGTTTTTATGTCTATTTAATGTGTATTTTTATGTGTATTTTTATGTGCTTTTATGTCTATTTAATGTGTATTTTAATGTGTATTTTTGTGTTTTTATGTCTATTTAATGCATATTTTAATGCGTATGTAATGCGTATTTAATGTGTATTTTTATGTGTATTTTATGTGTTTTATGTCTATTTAATGTGCATTTAATTTGTATTTTTATGTGTTTTTTATGTCTATTTAATGTGTATTTTTATGTGTACTGTATTTTTATGTTTTTTAAACTTTGGCTCCGCCCACATCATTGGCTCTGCCTACGACATCATGATGTTGACTCCGCCTATGATGTCATGATGTTATGCACAACATTGGCTCCGCCCACAGTGTGGTAGTAATTTTTTTGCCTGGCCATCATTGACTATACCAGCACTGCCACAGTTTGTCTTAAGCAGGAGAGAAGTTGGAGCTGCTTGTACCACTTAAGGAGGCTTATAGGAAACACTGGGTAAAGCTTCAGCCACTAAACATCAAGATTTGCATATTTCTATATTGTTGTCTTGATTCAAACCCCCACCCCCTCTTTTTTTGTACTATGTTATTTGGCTGTATCCATTGTTATTTTACTTAATGTTATATTTCTTTAATTGTTTGGGTGTCTTCTTGTTTTATTGTATGTTGCCTGGAGTAGTGTCTAACAATAATTGTTGGCTGGGATATAAGCAAGCAAACAAAAACAACTTAAATGCCTTCTGGCTGCAATATGAACTTGAAGTTTACAGTTCCCTGTTTCTATAGTCCTCTGTGAATATAAAAAATAAGGGTGAATTTCAAACAGACACAGTATAGGAAAGCTGCTAGACTGGATGGAATCTATAACTATTGGAAAAAATTAACTTCAGTCCACTTAATATCTAAATTTTGTTACAAAGCTTTTGGCAACCAAGACCTTAGTCCAGAATTATTTATACACAGAATGATCCCTCTCCTTTACAAACCTGGCAATTGTCCTAAAATTTACCAAGCTGTTGACATCAGTTATTGCCCTCAATACTTATAGTTTTCTCAATTGTGATTGAATCATAATGAACCAACCAAGCAGCTGTATTAAGAAATTTTATGACTGCAAAGATTTGTTCATTGTTGATTCCCTTCTTATTAAATCAGGATCAAAGAAGTCCAAAAATTTATCATTTGCTTATATGAGTTACTAATTTACTGATTTTATGCCCCAAACTGAGGTGCAGAGATCTCCTTTCTGACAATATCCTTGTCAGAAGAGATATTTTCCAGGGAGATTATTTCAGACCTTTGTGGTTTATTGTGGTTTTAAATCCCCGATCTAGTCAGCTGAATGATAGTGCTAAAGGATGCAAACCTAATTATTGAAGAAATGGCTTGATATTTCACACTTAACGTACATGGACAATATTAAGGTACTGTATTTGCAAGCTCCCCTGATAAACTGAATAGTCTCTTTAAAATCATTGACTCTTACCGTATAGATATAAAAATGAATTTGGATGTGCTATTATTCTAATGAAAGTAGGCAAAAATTTCACTGGGTAATAACTATGAGATCACTAATGAACAGTTTATCCAATGCTTTGAGGAGCAGAAATATTTAAGCATCAATGAAAATTTCAATATTAAAAAAGGAAGTTAGAAATAGGTTCCTTGATAGACTGAAGGCTCTACTCAAAACAGAGCATGGTGCAAAGGGAAAAAACCTTCAACTAACATGTGGGCATTTCCAATATTAAGATATTCTTATGGAATCATGCACAAAACATAAAGTGATTTTTATTATTTAAATAGGAATATTCCACCCCTCCAGACAAAATACTGTTGCCATCATACAAAAGCAAGTATTGAATAATGTACTGTTTATTTGCCCTATTAGAATATGGGTGGCCAGGAACGTGTTAATCTCAAGAAGCTCAGTAGGGCTTGAATGGCCACATTTTGAAACTATAATCCATGGAAGCACAGTTCTATGTCAGCAGATGACAATAGAAAATGATACAGGACTCCTAATATTACTACGGTAGCTAACGGTTTAAGACAGGGATTCCCAACCTACGGCCAATGGGCTGGACCTGCTCCATTATGTCATTCCATCTGGCCCATCACCATAAGTGGAAGTGGATGCATTTACAACAGCCCATGGCTGTCCTAAATGTGGAAGTGGGCACATTTACTTCTGCTTCCGGGGGGCGTGGTCTGGCCCACTCAGCTGTCCAGGGGGCGTGGGGAACCCCTGGTTTAGGACCTCACTACTTGGTGGAGCACCTATCACTGATACACACAGCCCTGTCAACCAGATTTTCTCAAATGTGTAGATTTAGGATCTGACATATAGTACTATACTGTCTATCCAAACTTCATTTTTATCGATGCCAAAACAAAAGTTTATAGTTACAGTATTTTGGTTTTCAAATGCAAGTATGTGGGAGACTTTCCAAATCAGACCTAGGGCACAAATCAAATTGGATGGAGCAGAAATGATGGTTCCCATCAACTGTTCCAAGTGATAACGTTGACTCACATTGTACCTGCTTCTCAAAAGTACTCACCTGATAATGTATCTGCAAGCTGTATAGACAAAATAAGCATTTTCCAGGGATGTCAAGCTTCACATAGCAAAGGTCAGTTTAATGTTGAAAACACCAATGTCAACAGTCAATATAGTCTACACGATCCCCTCTTACATGCTCTACTGTTCACATAGAGACACCAAGCAAGGGAAAATCCCAGAATCTGACTGTCATTCACTGGTTTGTTGGGGTTTTTATTACAGCCTCACATGCTGCCTGTAGCTGGGGACATGGGGAGGGATTTTTCTGGCCTGGGGTGACTGTCTATGCAGCACTAACCAAAAAATTCCTTCCTGACTCTGAATTTAAAGAAAGTCATGCCTTTATTTGTTCTGTGTTCTTTCCTTCTCTTTTGTGTGTTGGTGTCATCCCCTCCCCCCCATCTCTGTTGATCTGCTGAGTTGGTTACTAGCAAGCATACAGTAGAGAAAGCAGCACGAACATGTCTAATTCCAAGTAACTGTAAATAAAGAAACATTTTAAAAATGTATTCTACAAAATATCTCAAAGTGAGTTTTTGAGTTTTTGAATGCCAGTTAATGAGAAAGGGGTGGACTCTGGTAGACTTGTTATTTTTTGTCAGATTTTGTATTTCTTCTGCACAGTTAAAGGGACTTTTACCAGAATCTCAAAACTCTGTGACACAGTTAACCACTTCTCTACCTTAACGGTTAGAGCAGTACGACAGTGGAACCAATTGCCTGGATGGGGGGGGGGGGGAGTGAGCATTCCAACACTGACAAATCAAGCGAGAATTGGACAACCGTCAGTCATGTCTGCTTTGACTCAGATTCCTGCATTGTGCAGGAAGTTGGGCTCAATAGTTTAAAACAGGGGTTCCCAACCTATGGCCCATGGGCCAGCCCTGGCCCGTGGCACCATTTCATGTGGCCCACGCCATCACCACCTCACCTGGAAGTGGACATGTTTACATCGGCCATAAAACACACCCACACATGCATAAATGTACCCGTAGCTGTCGTAAACATGGAAGTGGACACATTTATGACAGCTGTAAATGCAGCCATTTCCGCTTCTGGATGGCGTGACCAGGGGCATGGTCAGGCCCATGGCGTAAAAAGGTTGGGAACCCCTGGTCTAAAAGGCTCCTCCCAACTCAGTTGTTCTATGATTCTCACCCAAACACAAAGCAGTTGTCATGGGTCGATGTCAGCAAGTTTTGTAGGTATTTATTTACAGTATGTTTGGGTGAGATGTGGCTAACAGAAAAAGAAAAAGGAGTCAACTTCTTTTTCTTCTGTTTAGAGTATCTTCTTTGTCTCTCTTCCTCTGTGTCTGTTTCTTTGTTCAAAGGGACTTATTCGTGTGGTAAGGTCTTCATCTTCCAGCTTGCAGATAAGGAAGCCCCATTCACCTCATTAGCTTCTTGAAACACTGGCAAGAAGACTGGGCAATTGCTATGGAATATTTCAGTAAAGCATGCATAGCTAATGTTTATGAAAAATGTCCAGTGGAAAAAGAAGCATAACAAAGGTCCTGTGTAATTTAAAGCAGATATGTTGTCATCATTATAGTTATTAATACTGGACAAAAGCCAATCAGGCGTTTTGCAAGAAGAAAGACCAAAGACACAAAGAATAAGAACAGAATTAAAAACAATAATTAAACAAAGCATAAGCATAAAAAGCATACATAATATACTAAAAATGAAATAGCACACAGAGCTTGGCTCTATCAATTAGTGTGACACATCAGAAAACATCTGAGGGGGCTCCCTTCCATCCTAGGAGCTTATGTTGTAATAAGTATGGCATTTGCCCGCTTTGAAGTTATTTGTTCCAGAGCCTCCACAGGTGAGCTGCAAAGCATGAGAGGTGTGAATAGCTCTGGCTGTGACAATCACCTGTCTCCCAGCACCTAAGGAAGTCCCTTACAGATTATCTGTAATGCACAGTTTGACTATCATATGTCCATGTATGTTGTGCAGGGATGGAGGTTTCTTGGAAGGCTCCATTTATGCGCAGCAAAGCTCACCTAACAGCCTCCTGTTAGTGGAAAGGCTGGAGGTGGTCTCTTGAATTTCTCTGGCTAGGCTGCTCCCCTTTCCGCAGCCAATACTGCTGGCATTGCTACTGCTGCCACTGCAGCTGCCACAATTTTTAATCCGGTTATGCTCTGCACACAGAGAGGCCCTTTCTTGCCAGAACAGTGTCTTGTCCTCACTCTGTTCTCTGGCCCTTGTTGTAAGAGGCATTGTTTGCCTCATGTTTAGTTATCACAGAAAGACACCAGAGTACCTACACCGAAGCCAAGTGCTAATCCTCTCCAGGAGCTACAGCTAGAGCGGAACTAGTGGACTGCCTCCAGATACGTTGCCAATTTAATTAACTGCAAAAGTGAGGTGATCCTCAAATGTAAGCTTGCAAAATGTATCCCATGGTTTTGGTAAATCTGAATGGCTGGCAAGGGATGAGGAGTAGTTGGTATTTGGAATCTCATGTCTTGAACATAACCGTGAAGTGCCAAAGTTAAATTGGAATGGAGATTCAGATTTTGATAAGCAAGCAAGTTCTTTGCAAAATTGGCTTCTGCTCCACATCCCATCACACTTCATGATGCCATCATACTTCATGATGTTTGGATTCTTCTTGAAGTAATTCCAATTTCAGGACTAATGAGGCAAGACCCAGGTAATGAGTTTAAGTTGGGTCACAATTTTTCTTGTGATTTAACTGTCCCACTCTTGCAGTGGAACCTTCCCCAGTGCCAATTCTGGGAGAAAGGCAGGAGGTCCCTTCCAACCTCCTCTCTTGTCAACCTTACTGGAGTAATTGCAAGTTGCATGTAATAGTTAAAGAGAGAGCAAGGTTAAACTAGATAGCTAATTGTGACTGTTTATCCTAGTTCAGGCACTCTGTAGCTTATAAAGCTCCTCCTCTCTCCTTCAGCTTATCCCTCTCTCTTTCTCTGTCCTTGTTTAGAATCCTCCAGAAACTCCACATATGAGATTGTGGAGACCATTTATTCTGTCAAGATGTCCTGCCAGAAGGACCATAAACGAACTCCTTGAATGTCAGTTTGACCTATACACATTTTAATGTATGTTAAGTAATTTGTGAATAGTAAAAAAAAAACCACAACCAACCTCTAGCTGAAACTTTGTTGATTTAGTGCAAGAAAAGACATAGCATTGAGTAAAGGCCTTTTATTTTGCTGTTGTTTGATGTTGTTTTGTTCTGGCTAGATGATAAAGGCCTCTACTAGCCATATGGGGTAGGAGCTGTGCATGTGTCCTTCCAAATAACTCGAGGGCAAGGGTTCCATCTGGCCCACGGCAATGACCCACTGAGTTGGTTTTCCCTTGCAGCCTTTGGCTATATTCAATAAAGAAGACAGGGAAGTTACTTAACTTGAACACAACTGGTGGCTGTACTGCATAATTTGGTACTCACATACTATGAGGTTTCATATAACACCAAACAGGAGCTGTGCTGGGTTTAAGTGATGCAGTCGGAATTTACAACAGAATACAGCAGGGATTCTCAACCTGTGACCTGCGGGACGAATGCAGTCCATGGAGCCATTTCATGTGACCCCACCACCACCTCCACCACACCAGAAAGTGCCATGTGGTGTAGGAAGGGCACAATGGCCATCTGGCCCCTGAAGCTGTCTGAGGGAGCATGACCCAGCTTTAAAAGGTTGAGAACTTTTGGAATAGTGGGACACATATAGACTCTGTCAATATATCTTGAGAACTCATAACACACTTGCTGACCAGGACTTATCACAGTCCCTGCCAAACAACTAGCTGATTGGTTACTTTAATTTAAACTGTTCATTTAGAGCCTTTGGCTTAACCCTTAATTTGCCAGTTTGGTTTCAGAATCCTCCCGAAAGTCCACAAGCTTGCAGCTTTTTTGTTGATCTGAGTTACTACATCTGAGATGAAAGAAGACTTGTTGTTGTTCAGTCACACAGTCGATTCCAACCCTCTGCGACCCCATGGACCACTGCCCGCCAGGCACTCCTGTTCTCCACCATCCCCCTCAACTCGCTGCTCTGTGCCCATTGTCTCCACAATACCATCTAACCATCTCATTTTTGGCCGCCCCCTTTTTCTTTTGCCCTCCACCTTCCCCAGCATCAAGGCCTTCTCAAGCGAATCCTCTCTTCTCATTTGATGTCCAAAGTACCTTAGCTTCATCTTTACAATTTGACTTTCTAAGAAGCATTCTGGGTTGATTTCTTCTAAGATTGACCTATTTGTTCTCCTTGCTGTCCATGGGACTCTCAAAACTCTCCTCCAACACCACATCTCAAAGGCGTCTATTCTTCTGCGCTCAGCTTTCCTAATGGTCCAGCTCTCACAACCATACATTGCCACCGGGAATACCATTGCTTTGACAATATGAATTTTTGTTTTCAATATGATGTCTCTACTTTTCATTATGCTCCCCAGGTTTCTCATCGCTTGCCTCCCAAGAATCAGTCGCCTTTTTATTTCATGGCTGCAATCCCCATCTGCAGTGAGTTTTGATCCCAAGAAAGTAAAATCTGTCACTGCTTCTACTTCTTCCCCATCTATTTTCCAGGGACTGAGAGGGCCTGTTGCCATGATCTTTGTTTTCTTTATATTGAGTCTCAAGCCAGCTTTTTCACTTTCTTCTTTCAACCTAATCAGGAGCTTCTTTAGGTCCTCCTCACTTTCAGCCATTAGGGTGGTATCATCTGCATATCTCAAATTGTTGATGTTTCTTCCAACAGTTTTGATCCCCAATTGTGATTCCTCCATCCCTGCATTGCGCATTATGTGCTCTGTGTATAAGTTGAATAAGCAGGGTGACAAAATGCAGCCTTGTCTTACACCTTTTCCTATTCCAAACCACTCTGTCCTTCCGTATTCTGTCCTAACTGTTGCTTCTTGCTTCATGTACAAATTTCTCATGAGGCATATAAGGTGTTCTGGTATTCCCATCTCTTTAATTACTTGCCACATTCTGTTGTGGTCTACACAATCAAAGGCCTTTGTGTAATCAATGTAACAGAAGTATACTTGTTTCTGATATTCCTTTGTTTTTTCCATGATCCATCTTATGTTGGCGATGTGGTCTCTAGTTCCCCTGCCTCTTCTGAACCCCGCCTTCACTTCTGGTAATTCTCTCTCCACATGCTGTTGCAGTCTAGCCTGTATTATCTTAAGCATCACCTTGCTAGCGTGTGGGATGAACACAATTGTTCGATAATTTGAACAGTCCTTGGCATTTCCCTTTTTGGGAATTGGTACATATACTGATCTTTTCCAATCTTGTGGCCATTTTTGTTTTTTCCAAATCTGCTGGCATATAGAATGTAATAATTTGATTCCATCATCTTTTAGGGCTTTGAAAAGTTCAACCTGGATACCATCATCTCTGCTGGCTTTGTTGTTTGCAGTGTTTTCTAGGGCCTTTCTGACTTCACTCTCTAGGATGTCTGGCTCATGTTCAATGTTCTCATCATTGTGATTATCAGGGGTGTTGAGGTCCTTTCTGTGATTATCAGGGGTGTTGAGGTCCTTTCTGTAGAGTTCCTCTGTGTACTCTTTCCATCTACTTCTGTGAAATAGCACAATCTGGTTAGTTTTGTGGTTCAAGTCTGACCTTCTCTACTTGTTTTGGAATTCACCGGCATTCCAGAGCAAAGATCAAATATTTAGCTTTATCCACTAGAGAAGCCATCAGCACCTTGGGTGTTGGGAAAGTTGTGCTACAACTCGTACCATTAGTGACTTTGGGCCTGGTAGGCAGGATTGATGAGAGATGTAATATAAAATATCTGGAGGACACTAGGTTGGGGAAGGCTGCAGCAGGAAGCTGTAAAAAAGGAACTCGAAACAATGAATACTTTACCTGAATGCTTAATGCTCCAGTAACTCATGGCATTTGGTTAGTCGGTGACTGACACATTGCTGCTATCAGAAGATGTGTAGCAGCATTATAGAACAGGATGAAATATTCCTGGAGGTTAATGGAGCAGCTCTTCCAATTCCTCCTCTCCCCAAATTAAAGGCTAATACAGTATTAGGGATTTCTCAGAGTTCAAATTAAGCAGATCTCCACTGATATGACTGAGCAGAAATCTATTGAAAAACCATGAATATTTCTCTTCCCTATCCTAAATAAACAGATGTTCCTCCTAATCTCCATTCTCTTTACTTACTGCCTTATCAATGACCTTTCTTTTGAAGGCATTCACAGGAGTAAATGGCTGCATTTATCTACCTGCTGTGCTTCCATCTGTCTAGACTACAGACGGATATGCACAAATTACATTTTCTTTAGGAAACTTTGAATGACAGGAGCATTTGTGACGGCTTTTTATGCATAGAATGATAAAACATTATCTCATTGGTATTGTAACGAAGTATAAAAACATTCCCACATCTGGGCAGTTTTATCCAGTGACAGCTGTTAAATTGGAACATGAATTTCAAAATTCTAACATTTCTATCAAACTTTCACACAGTGGGATGTTTTTAATTGGAAACTTAGTCTAACCATTAGTACATTTCTGGGATGCTACAAATCATATTATTTATTTATTTGTTTGCTTATAAATACACATGTATATACATACATGTATATGTACACACATATACATACAACAATTATTCACAGGCTGCCTTTTAGGACATTGTCCTTACGGCATAGCTGATACAAAAAATAAGATCGAAAATATAAGAGTCTCAGATTTTGATCCTGTGTTTTGTTGACAAAGGTTTTAAGACAGTGGTGGACATATAGGTAAAGGCCGCCCTTGCTCGAAAGCCAGTTGTACTGACTCTAGGGTTCAGTGCTCATCTCTGTTTATAGCCAAAGAGCCAGCGTTATCTGCGTTTGCAGACATTTACATGGATATGTGGCAGGCATGACTAGACCCAAAGTGCATGGAATGCTGTTTACCTTCCCTCCAAAGTGGTACCTATTTATTTACTCGCAATTTCTTGCTTTCGAACAGCTTGGTTGGCAAGGGCTGGGACAGAGATGGGAGCTCACTCCATCGTGCAGTACTCGGGTCTCAAACTGCTGAACTGCTTACCTTCCAGTTGGCAAGTCCAGTGTCTTAACCACTAAGCCACTGCAGTGGACCTTACAAATGGCATTGGAAGTACCTTGTCTTGCTTTCAGAGTAAGAGTCTCTGAGGGCACAATGTCCTGACATAGAAGATATGGCAGTCTGAAACCTACAACCAGTTCCTATTTAAAAAAATCAAGACTGCAGTTGTTATTCATACTATATTCATTAGCTATTTGTTGGTTACCTTTGCTGAAGATGCTAAGAAGCATATCCAGGCTAAGCTACCTGAATCTTGAAACTACAATTTGGAAATATTCCAAGCCATTTAGGAAGTATTGCAGGGACTTGAATCCAGATTACTCTAGTTCAACTCACATGCCCTGTTAAGATAGTTAAGATAACTTCTTTAGGCAAATTCTGCCTTCCTTCTAAAAAATCCATTTCACATACAAGGTTGGAAGTGCAGTGCTCTACTGATTCAATTTTTTGTTTGTTGGGAATTTAACCCAATTTAAAAGATAATTACATTTCAAAATAATGCATCTAATTATATATAGTAGTAGTCTGGATATGTAATTGCAAATTATAGTGGAAGATTTCTAACAACTGAATATGTAACATGTCATTCATAATCACAGGGATCTGAGAACAGAAAGAAACTTGTAATAGAAATCTGAATTAGGCGGCTGTGCTTGTGCTGTTTTACAGAAAGGTCACAAACCTCCATCACCGATGACATGCTAGCTAAACACACACCTGAAGACAAACAGATGTCCAGTAAGAATAGCAGCTGTTCATATTCTACCTGGCTCCTTGTTTCAAAATGTGGCAACAGAGAAGAAAGCTCACCATCAGCTGGAAACATGGGTGTGATCTATTGCTTTGATCAAACCACTTCTGTGTTTCTAGCCTTAAGCTTTCAACAACATTGCATAGTTTGGGTGTTGCAACTCTGATTCTCATCAACAAGCTAAATTGACAGAGGTTTCTTTCCAGATGCTGATTTTCTTGCCTTTCAAAAGATTGTATATTTTCTTTACTAGTTGAATTATTTGGAAATGTGTGGAGTTTGAGATATTGGAGTCTTCCCAGCTAACAGTAATTAAGCTCTTGATGAGTTCATTTCAGGCGAAGCTGGTTTTAGTTCTTCTGGCCTGAAATTGGGCAGCTCAGACACATTTCGCCTACCAACATCCAAGCATAGCCCAGATGCTCAATTTTGACATTGAAGTGTCAAATCAAAGGTTTAATCATTTTTTACCCCAGAGTATGAAATTGTACCTCAATAACAACAGCAGGGCTTTACACATTTAGGCATCTCCTCTACTTCAGTTTTGGCAGGCTTCAATGCAGGGCCGTAGCCAGGATTATAGATGTGGGTGGGCGAATATTTTTTCAGGGAGGGCAACAAAGCCTCTTTTCAATGCATTCCTATGGGAAACCATGCCTTGCCAGGGTGGGCAAAACCACTAACTCAGCATGGGCCAAGCCCACTCTGGCCCGCCTCTGACTATGGCCCTGCTTCAATGAACAAACTGCCATATATCAACTACTGATGCAATAGTCACTGGAACCATCAAGGTGCACCAGACATTAAAAAGGGTTGCATGATGATCAAACATGAAGTACAATTGCAGGCCTGAGGTAAAAAATAAATAAATTGTCAAGTGCTAGAAAAAGGTCTGTGAAATGTTGTGCAACATTGAGCAGTTATTTGGAGTACTATGACAAATCATAGAATTATAAAAGAACTGAGTTGGAAGGGGTCTATGCCCATCATATCCAGTCCCCTGTTCAATGTAGAAATCTAAACCAAAGTAGATCTGACAGATGGTTGTCCGATTTTCTCTTGAATGCCTCCACCATTGGAGCATTCGCCCTCTGCTGAGGTAATCAGTTCTATTGTTGTACTGCTCTATCAGTTACGAAGTTTTTCCTGATATTTAGCCTATATCTGATTTCCTGTAGTTTCAGTCCCCAGTTAGCTTTATAATGAGTCATATTGGGCCAGCTGGCTCTCCAGGAAATTGGGATTTAGTTTGCTGAATGCCCAGTTCTCACATGTGAGTGAATGAATGACATCTAATAGTTTCTTTTCACTTATGAGATGGCAAGATTTTTGGCATATACAAGAACACTTTTGAGCAAATAACAAGATCATTTTGTGCAAAATGTGACAGCTGCTGCTTTGAACAATTAAATAGTTAGAAGCACTGGATAGGTTGCTTGAATTTTTTCAATAAGCTGTCTGTGCACTTGCTTTGTGTATATTTGTGTATATGTGTATATGTGTTCTTCCACAAAAGAAAAAGGTTGTACTTGTGTGATGACAGTTTGCATAAAATGCTGAAGAATAAAGTCCCCATTGTCTTGTTGTTCTGTTGATACTGCAAACTTTCCTGGGGTGGTGATGATAGCAGTTTCTCAACAGGTTACTTATACGTATCAATATTCACTATTTGGCAAACAATGATAAATTTTGCAAGAATTTGTTACATTGCTATTTTGCAAGCAGAGACTTCCCCCTCTTTCAATCCAAACTTCTTGGAAATGACAGGCAGGGTTGAACACAGGATTGAATATATGGAGAGTACAAAGAACATACAGTGCATGTACTTTACCAAGACCTAGATACTGAAACATGCTAATACAAATTTTCATACATACACTACAACCTTGTCTGATACAAATACAGAATATTTTTATAGCTAGCAGTGGCAGCACAGCCTGTCTGTGAAACTAGATATTTACTCCCTTGACTTTTGGGCCTTTATATCTCCATTGTTAACCATATCAGCACCATTGGTTCCTACTATGACCTATGACAGTGATGGAGAACCTTTTAGAGACCGAGTGCTCAAACAGATGGGTGGGGCAAACTCTGTGCTGGGGGATTGAGGAAGCACTCCCATTGTGCTGCTGGGCAGAGGGGCAGGGTGAACTGTGTGCTGGGGGGGAGGAAGCATTCTCATTGGGCTGCTGAGCAGAGGGGAGGGGCTGAGGTGATGGCACACATGCCAACAGAGAGAGCTAAGAGCGCTCCATCTGGCACACATGACATAGGTTCGCCACCACTGACCTATGATCACTGTGATTGTATGTTGTCCTTTCCATCAGTTGTCCCTCCTTCATACTGTGTATCCATAAGGTGAGCCTGGGACTGATGGTTCTTGAAAGAGTATGTCACATATGAAAGTATGACCTTCTTTGTGAAATTACAAAGCATAATTTTAACTGTATATTCCCTCTTTTTAAGGACCAGAACAGCAAAATACAGTTCAGCAGAGGTGGCTGGATCAGGCTCAGGTTGATCCCATTTTGAATGTGACCAGCATTAGATCAAACCCTTTCTGTTAGCATGAATGTGCAATACTGCTAAAAAAACAACAACCAAATATTTGCAAAGAATTTAATGAGGTGATTTGAAGTTTGTCTTAAAAACAATTTCCTAACAAGGGTAGATTGGTTGAATGCAGCTGAGATGGGAACAGTCATATCCCCATTCCCCACCATACAATAGACCTGTGAAAAATGGTATAAGAGATTTTGGCAAACTATAACGTCTGTAAAGGAAGAGAAAGGATGTTGAAGTATCTTGAAACCAGGTCCTATGAAGACTAGTTGTGGAGTAAGGTATGTTTTCTCTGGAGCATAGAGGACTGAGAAATGACACAATAGCCATCTTGAGTGTAAGTCATATAGAAGATGGATCAAGCTTTTAAAATTAGGAAGAACCTCCTGATAGTGAACACATTCAACAGTGTAATGAAGATGTAGGATATTCCTTCATTGGAGGTCCTTAAACAGAGATTGGATGACCACCTGTCAAGAATGATGGGGTCCCTTCCAGCTCTAAAACTACATGATTCTATTGTTTCTAATAATCTACCATCCTTCCCATTGGTGTTCCAACTGAGGAATGCACATCCCACACTCCAAATTCTTCAAGCACCCTTAATATTCAGAATGCATTTGTTTTCTTTGGCCACTGCTTCTGATTATCTCTAGCAGATCTCAGAAATGTACAGTACTTCCATTGATATCCTCAAGCAGCATTTATAATTTAGACAAAAATATCCTCATGGTAATCAGATTGGTTCCCGGACTACCTCCTTCTGCAGCTTTGATTTCTACTGAAGTTTAAGCCTCCTTATTCCATGGTAGTAATGTATGGTTGTGAGAGCTGGACCATAGAGAAAGCTGAGTGCAGAAGAATAGATACATTTGAAATGTGGTGTTGGAGGAGAATTTTGAGAGCCCCCTGGACAGCAAGGAGAACGAATAGGTTGATTTTAAAAGAAATCAACTCCAACTGCTCCTTGGAAGGTCAAATATTGAAGATGAAGCTAAAGTACTTTGGACATCAAATGAGAAGAGAGGATTCACTTGAGAAAGCCTTGATGCTGGGAAAGGTGGAGGGCAAAAGAGGAAGGGGGCGGCCAAAGATGAGATAGCTAGATGGTATTGTAGATGCAATGGGCACAGAACTAGATGGGTTGAGGAGGATGGTGGAGGATAGGGGTGCCTGGCACGCAATGGTCCATGGAGATGAAAAGGGTAAGACTCAACTATGTGATTGAACAACAACAAATTCCTTGGTTGTTCCATTGACAACTTGTGACTAAATCACGTAGCATCTTCATAAACATTTAGAGGTGAGCCCCTCCCCATCCTTGTCCTCAAGCCACTCATGGATTAATCCTGTGCCATCCTATGAAATCCTGTCTAATGTCATCTACTGCTACTGCTACTGCTTCATCTTTGGAGATGCAAGGTTCTTGTTCTAGCACTTTTAGCAGCCTCCACTGGTGTTATTTGGTGCTATTGTAATATTTCTTTATTGCTCCACCTTCCTCTAAGTCTTTCCAATGTCAACAAAGTCTCAAACCCAGATCCAGATCAATGACATCTATTCAATTACATCACAAGTTTTTTGGTTCTGTATAAAGAGATAATAGTCTTAAGAATGTGGTTTGAAGCAATGAAAATGAAATCCTAGAACAGTTCAGTGAGCATAAGAATAAAGAACATAAATGGAATTAATAGGATTATCTACACATAGAAATAGCATTCATTTTTAAAATAGAGCTTGCTATTGTTAACCATTATCAGTAATGGCGAGTCCCCAAACCAAGAATTCCTAACATCACGTTGTTAATTAAAGTCTCCATTATTGAGCTCACGTCCCATTTACTTGTTACAGAAGACAATTAAGATTTCAATTAACATAAAATCCAACTTTTAACCATCAGTTTAAAAAACATATTTCTCATATTTGTCTTAGTCATACCCACCTACAACTCTTATTCATTTGGGTGGTGTTTACTAAGCTGACTTCTCAGACAAACAGTACATTAGGTATACAAAGGTTTCTCAAACTACAGCCCACGGCACCATTCCATCCAGCCTGCTATCACCCTCAACACACCTGGAAGTGGAAGTGGGCATGTTTATGACAGCCGTAAAATGTACCCACACATGCATAAACATGATTCCGTCAGCTGTAAATGCACCTATGGCTGTTGTAAACATAGAAGCAGGCGTATTTACTTCCACTTTCAGGGGGCATGGTATGGGAACCTCTGAGGTATACCATGCAACTAGATATTGTATTCTATAACACACTATGCC
The DNA here is from genome assembly GCA_030440675.1 of Furcifer pardalis. NCBI lineage: Eukaryota > Metazoa > Chordata > Lepidosauria > Squamata > Chamaeleonidae > Furcifer > Furcifer pardalis. The sequence continues at coordinate 31,348,503 of CP126893.1, read as the reverse complement.
ATCACTCTCTCTCTCTCTCTCTCTCTCTCACACACACACACACACAACAACAACAACAACTTGGCACACACTATGCCATCACACACACACACACACACACACACACACACACACACTCTCTCTCTCTCACACACACACACACACACAAAACAACTTGGCACAAACATTTGCATGTATTTTCCCATTCATTTTCCTAAATGTACACACTGAGGTACAGTATAGACATTTTACAATGTACACACATTTTGCAAACAAGTTCCTCTAGCAGGATGGCTATACATTTTTGTAAGCAGTTTTCCTGAGTTTGTGCGCACTTTCTGAATTGCACAACACACTGCAAACTTCTGAAAACAATTTCTGTGGAAATGTACTCCAATCCTCTTGGTTTTGTAGGATGAGTTTGTCCAAAATTTGGATGAAAATATTTCTCTCTCCATACTTTGTTCTGATGAGGACTCTGGTTCCTTAGTGGTTAAGATGTTGTCATTTTAAATGGGTGTTATTATTTTTGTACTTGTTGATATTTATAATGTATTCAATTTGTTTAATTTTTTATTGTAAAGATTTAATATGTTTTATGCCGCCAGAGTTGAAGAATATCCCAGATGGGCAGGATATCAATGTAATAAATAAATATGAACTTGATGACTGGAAGGTCGGCAGGTCAGACCTGAGTGCTGCTTAATGGAGTGAGTTCCCATCTCTGTCCCCAGCTCCTGCCAATCTAGTAGTTCAAAAGCAAGAAATTGCAAGTAGTTAAATAGGCACCACTTTGGTGGGAAGGTAAACAGCATTCTATACACGCTAGTCATGCCTGCCACATGTCTGCAAAAATATCTGAAGACTCAGACAGCACTGGTTCTTTGGCTATAAATGGAGATGAGCACTGAACCCTAGAGTCAGATATGACAAGCTTTCAAGCAAGGGCAACCTTTAAATTTTGTTTAGATGGGGACCAGTTCCTGGACAGAGGCAGCTAAAAGAAGGAAGTCTTGCACAAATCTAACAGAAATAACAACATTCTTTAGTTCTTCTTACTGCAGCCTTTTCATTTTGCTATTTTCTTTCATAATTTGACTTTGCTTTCCTAGGGTTCCTTTGATCATACTATTATACATTTGTTGTTTGGGGGCACTTATGAAGCTATTACTAACTGGATGAAATTCTGTTGTACGGTTTACACAAGCTGTGTAATTTTAGAAGAAAACTGCAGTTAAGAAATTTCCATTGCATTCTGAACTGGAAAACCTTACCTAAAATAGCACTATTATCCCTTTTTTTGACAATGATCATTGGAGACAGTTGGAAAAAAAAAGAACTAATTTCAGATTTATTAACTGCAGCGAGATTAATGATTGCAAATAAAACTCCCCCATGTTCTGATTGGTATAACAAAGTTTTAATGCTAAATTGACATATAATATTAAAATAAGAAAAGGATGGTTAAAAGAGAATATTTTAATGATATTTGGAGAGATTTTATCAAATATGTGCTAATTAAAGGGAAAGGTCATTTGCTTGCAGAAGAAATGTTGCATGTTTTGAAGGAATATGGGCTCTGAAATAAAGAGATAGAACAAAAAAGAGAGAGATGGCATCTTTATTTGTTTATTTGAGTATGAGAAAAATGTTCAAATGTATAATTTAGTTACAATGATTTTTGTTGTGTTTCATTTCTGTTAAATTTTTAAAATATTTTTAATAAAGAAACCATAATGTATTGCACATACATACATACATACAGTAATACATTGGATAATGCTAAGACTTGGTTCCACAAGTCTTGGTGTTATCCAATTTTTAGTGTTATCTGATGCATGTTAAAATCCTATGGGATGGATCGGATAACGTTAAAGCTCCATAGAGATACATTATAACTGCACAGGCTTTAGTGGTTGTTATCCGATCCATCCCATAGGACCTTAACGTTATTCGATCCAATTCTCCTCCCCAGATTGCTTAACGTTATGCGATTTTAGCATTATCCGAGGTAAACGTTATCCGAGGTATTACTGTACATACATACATACATACATACATACATACATACATACATACATACATACATACATACAAAGGAAGGAAGGAAGGAAGGAAGGAATACAGCAAGCAAGCAAATGTTAATTTGCTCCAAGATTTTGGTGCAACAGGATTTCAGCCTATGTGTGGTGCTATCATATATAAAACCATCAATAAAATGTGGTAAGAGTTAGATTGATTGAGGGCAAATAAGGCAATAGAAGAGGATACAAAACTATTATTAAAGACAGGAGGCGTCCTAAAATAAACAACAAATGTTCTAGTATCTCATGGTCCAAGACAGGATGATATGTAAACTTGCCGTTCGATGGGGTACCCCACCTTACCCCACTCCAGTTAGAAGCCACCCATGTGAGAACATGGTAACTGGTTCAGACTCAGATAGAACCAGAAGAACAGAAAAAACAGTGGAGAAAAGCATCTAAATCTTCCTGAAGGAAAAAGATGGATTAAAAGAAGACAGGAACATCTGCAACCTATTATCTAAGAGGGTGGGACATGAATCTTCATACTTAAGATAGCTCCAGATTTACACCCCACTGATCTAAACAAATGGGCCTGGTTTTGTTCATTTAACACCATGTGTGCAGAGAGTAACTGAATAGAAAAGGAAGAATCTTGGAGAACCTTTTTGTTGTTGTTAAAAAAGCAATCAAAATGAACAAAAAGGGTTTGCAAGCCAAGGGACAAAGATACTGGTAATTCCCCCCCTTGACATTAGAGATGAATCAGAGAATTATAACCAATTATGTTGAATTTGTTGCCCTTAATCATTTCATAATAAGGGCTTTCAGAGAGCTCATTTATTAAGCTTAGCTGTACTAAATGGAATGCCATGCATATTTATTGTTGAAGTTCCTGCTGAGGTATAGGGACGGCAGCCAAACTGTATGTGTGTACATGTCCCACTGGAAAAATGGATGAGATTTCAGTGGGCCTGAATTGAATCATGAGCAACGTAAGGCACTTGAAGAAAAGAGAGCAACAGCACATCAGAATTTTAGCTGAGGCAACTAGAATAGAGACCGTATGACAAGACTCGTGGCCTGTCTATGCTGCCTGTTTGTAAGGAGCTGCGATAATGGACTAACAGGAGCTAGGGGAAAACAAAATGCCATTTGGTTTGATCCCTGCATCCCAATGGTATTTTGCTCCTCCAAATTAATGGCACAGCTTTGCTTCAGCAGCATTTTGGCAGTGGCGGCAGTTGGAGTGGTGATCACCCCAGCAGCAGATCACCAATGGCAAAGGAATGAGGGAATGAATCTGCTGAGCAGCTTATTGGTGGCAGCCTCTGAGCTAAGCAGTGGGCCTGCCACTCCTTTCTTTTATGGATTAGGGTAAATTTTGATTTTTAAATTTTCGAAATGGTAGGCGTGTTAGTCTGTGTTTCAAGCATGTCAGAGAGTCAATGAAACAAAACAAAAAGACAAAAAACATTCCAGCTTTCATGGATCAAGTCAGACACGAAGCAGTGGGCTCAGAGAGACCTAAGCAAGAGAATGACCGTCAACTTCCTCTGAACGGATATGAGCATCAAGTCTGCTGGCTCAGATCCAGGAAGAGCTTTATGGCAAGAACAAACATTCTTGAGTGTACAAAGAGCAAAACCAAATTAGACGATGGAGGAAGAAGCTCATTGGGAAAGGAACATCATTAAAGGTGGATATAGCGGAAGATCTCAATCTCCCCTATGTCACCTGGAGGACCCTGAGTACGCTAGGTTTGGAGTCCCTAAATGCAAAACCAACATGCTCAAGTGGAGGCTGGGCTGCTGGCAGACAACAACATGCTGCATGAATGTGGAGAGATACAGAATCCTGCCCATTTACTGGTCTGCTGATTACTACCAGAAACATGCACCGATGAGGACTTAAGCTTGGCCAACAACAAAGCCAAGAAAGTAGCTTTGTTTTGGCAGTCCAGGGTTTGATCTGGACATGAAAGTAAAAGAAGCTGAGATCATTCACAGGTACCATCCAAAAGCTAAAACCCATTTAGGACAATAATACTTCCCTCTCTCAAGTTTTGAGAGGAGGGTCTGAGCTACCTTACAGATACTTTCTCAATCTTAAATAATTAATAGGACAGGTCATACAATGTGGATGCAGAGGTAGGAATGAGACCTCTTCACGAGTCTAGAGACCACCTATGTCATTCACAACATCAGGGCTTCATTTTCTCACATGCTCTATGTTAGTGACGGTGAACCTTGGCATTCCAGTTGTTCTTGGACTTCACTTCCCAGAAGCCCAAGTCTTTGTGAATCCACACAAATGGGTTTACTGTGGATATGCGTGTCAATGGGTTTACTGCGTACACATAATAAACCCATTCATGTGGATTCACAGACACTTGGGCTTCTGGAAAGTGAAGTCCAAAAACAGCTGGAGTGCCATTCACTGCTCTATGTCATTCTTCATCAGCAGTTTGCCTCTTTATCCTACATAGGACAGAGAGAGCAACCTTTAAACAAATGAATAAAGGTAACACAAATCACATTGCAATCACCTCACATTTTCACTTTACTTTCACTGGATTAAGGGGGATTTCTACTTTTGTTTGCAGTTGAAAATATTTCTTTGTCCCACAAATTTTTGTAGAGGAAACTTCCACACATGATGAACACATGGCTCTATGTGTTCATCATGGGTCTCCATGTGAAACCCATCAAATGATCTAATACCAACCTAAGGCTTGTGGCACCATTTCATGTCGCCCCCACCCCTCCAAGGGCATTCAGGAAACAAAGAGGCCACACCTTTTGAAGCTGTTGGGACAAAATGGCTGCCCCATCATGCAGGCAGGGCAAAATGGCCATCTGCCTCTTGAAGATGACTGAGAGAGTGTTACCTGGCCCCCACCTTGAAAAGTTTGGAAACCCCTGATCTAGTATTTTCATCTACAAGAAAAGAAAGGATAGATCATTTATTGCAATATGTCAGTGAAGAATGCCAATCCTCATTTGACATGCACAGTATGTGTTAGTCCTCTCTCTTGTCCCACAAGTCCTCCTGTTCTCATTCTCTTTCTTATTTCCTATTCTCTCTTCTCCCCAGTGTCTTTTATGATTGTTGAAAAATCAAACTAAATTATGCCCAAAGTCATTTTGTCATTTGCGACTGGGCAATAATACAAGAGCTGAAATCCTGTTGCTTTGTGTAGTAAGTCTGAACTAGAGTAGGACTGTTGAAGCTGTGCTAGGGATTTAGAGGATCAACTCCTCCATACATTCTATTGACTTGGCTCTACTCTAGTTGTGACTTACTATGGTAAGTAACAGGAATTCAGCCACTAAGCCACAAATGGAAAACAAGAACCTCTCCACAAGTTGCTGGATTGCAGCTCCACTTACCATTAATGATGTAGACTAGTGCTGAGGTAAGCTGTGATCCAACTCCATCAGGAAAACTATATGTTTGCTATGTTTTCAAGAAGATGTAAATATATACTGTCTCATTTTCCCTATGTGTTGGTCTCCCTCACTGTCCCCCTTCCTCATCTAGAGTACTAAATGGGAGTGTGTCTGGATCAAACTGAGAAGAATCATCTTTTTACATACTGAAAGAAAAAAAAAATCAGAGACTACATTATGATGACAGAGGCTTGTGAGATTGTTTTGACTGAGCCTCAGAAAAGGTGTTTGTGTTAAAATCAAGGGGATTATGTTAAGCCTCTGTGCAGATTAAATCATTATAAGAGAATCAACATGAATGGCAACACTTCTAAGGAGAGAAATTTGCAAATAGTGTAGTAAATTGGCCATGGTCTCTGAAAAGAAGCTTTTACGTAGCACTTTCCATAAATGGTTCGATGTATCCTACACTTTTCTATCAGACCAACTAGACTGGGTCAAAATAACAAAGCAGCAACCATCTCTGGAGGCTGTGTGCATTCAACAAAGGATGTGGTAGAAGAGCTACATGGCTACTATTGAAATTGATGCTGTGTAGTGAATTGATTGGGTGAGAACAAATTTTGGACTTTAAAGAGGATGAAATGTTTTTAAATGAAAACCAATAGACAGAAATTTTTCCAAATCGAAGTAGAAAGAACATACGGTTTGGTAGTGCCAGGCAAGCGGTAATATTTCTGGAGTAGACTGAAGAGATTCTTGCAATAATCTTTACCAGTATAGTGCTTTCATTTGAAATTGCTCCATCCCAGCTAGTCTAGGTGGGGAGCAAGTCTTTTGCCCCTGCCAAAGGAAAAAAGAAGGCTCGTTGGGTACATATGTCCTCTTCTCCAAATGCAGAGCATGAACATTTTTTCCTTGCCAGATTAGTATATCTCTCTCAAATCAACTGACAGTTCCCGGAAGGAGGAGTCCCCACCTCCCCAGGTGTTCAGCTCAGGCTCTGTTCTGAGAGATGCCTCATTGCTTGACATCAGAGCCTTCCCTGTTTTATCCCATTCTGGCTGGGGAGACATTTTGTAGTGTGGTAATAGGGACTCACAAGGTTGGTGTATCCTCTTAGCCCAGGGAGAATGTGCTACTTTTTTAGCTTGCCAGAAGACAAGGCTCATAAACAGAATTGACCTAAGCAGGGGAAGATTTACTTGAAAGAATCCAACACCAGTCATCTGAGTTTTGACAGAGTAGAGATTTCTTTGTTGGTTTTCTCTTTGGTTCTTTCTCTGGCTCCTAATTCAGAACTAGATTCTGCATCTGCTGCCGAAACTCCCTTGAGCTGCCACAGTCAAAGAATAAAGCATTCTCACAGAGCACAGTCCACATTTCTGAAGTGATTTCACTAGCTGTTGGTTAAGTCTTTTCAAAAGGATAGTGATTTTTTTTAAAAAGATACAGTCTGGGATAGGCTCTCTCTCTCTCCCCACTTCCCCCAAAATAGAGAAAGGAGTCCTTCATGTAATAGACTGTGTTAGGGGAAATTTGACAGACTTGTTTTTATTTTGGATGGATAACCACTGCTGTCACAGGGAGAATTTAATTAGAAGGAAGGGGATTCGAGGAGGAAGAGAGATTTCCTTTGAAGTCTCCATGAGGAGCTGCCTGTCTCCAATTTCTCCTTACAACAAGTTTCCGTCTCCCCCTGTATGAGTTGTCATGGATGTAAATATTGAAGGATGAACTATGTGAGCTGAGAGATGATTGACGAGGCCCTGGGGAATGTCCTTCCAAATTACCCTGGAAACACAGTATTTGACAGGGTGTATTGAAAAGGGAGAGGCATCATTGCCAATAGGGCCTGTGGTGGCTCAGTGGTTAAGAAGCTTGCCTTGTTAGCTGGAAGGCTGGCAAGTCGGCAGTTCAAGGCATGGGTACTGCATGACAGATTGAGTGTCCATCTCTGTCCCAAGTCCTACTAACCTAGTAGATCAAAAGCAAGAAATTGCAATGTAGATAAATAGGGACCACTTTGGTGGGAAAAGATCTTGGGGACATGAAAGGAGCCTCATTCAGGTGTCCCCTGGGTGAAGTTTCTCCAGCAAAAATCCTTTCAATCCAGAATAATTTCTGACATGAAATCATCATCATCATCAGCATTGCTAGTTATAGTGGTACCTCAGATAATGTTTACCTCGGATAACGCTACAATTGGAAACACTGCGGAATTTGAGGAAAACATTTGCATTGGACAACATTAAGATAATGTTGTGCGATGCAAATGTTTGCCTCAAATTCTCCAACGTTGATCTCTTCCCCAAAGCCTGCAGGGCTGGAGACCAACCATGCAGGCTTTGGGGCAGAGATTTCTGCTGTGATCACCGCTTGGGTTGGGGGTTGAACTGGCATGTGGCCCATTCTTCCCCCCAACCCAAGCTGCAATTTCAGCATGTGATTGCCAGCTGGGTTGAGGGTTGAACTGGTGCCTGCACCCATCCTTACCCCCAACCGAAGCGGCGATCACGGGCATGTGATCACCGGCTGGGTTGGGAGTTGAACCAGTGCATGCACCACTTGGGTTGGGGGGAGAACCGGCGTGTGCGTCTATTCTTCTCCCCAACCCAAGCAGTGATCGCAGTGTACAATCACTGGCTGGGTTGAGGGGAGAACCGGTGCGCGCACCTGTTCCTTTCCCCAACCAAAGCATCCCACAACATTAAAAACCGGATAACGTTAAGTCTTGTGGAACCAAGTCTTAACCTTATCTGAGATACTAGTGTACTCCAGAGATACTGGAGCAGACCAAAGAATTTCAAAGGAAGTTGAGCCTGTGCTTTACAGACTACAGCAAAACCATTGACTCTATGGATCATGAGAATCTATCATCTATTGTGAAAGAAATGCCTCAGCATTTAATTGTTCTAATGGAGGGATAGCCAACCTTGGTGCTCCAGGTGTTCTTGAACTTCAGTTCCCAGAAACCCTGATCATCCGGAGTGCTGACTTGGGCTTCTGGTAACTGAAGTCCAAGAATGACTGGAACATCAAGGTTCACCATCCTTGTTGTAATGCATAACTTGTTTTGTGGATGAGAAGCAACCATTAGGACAGAAAATGGAAAGGCAGAATGGTTTCCTATAAGCAAAAGTGTCAGACAAGGGTACATTTTATTCCCCTCACCTGTTCAATCTGCATACAGAATATATCATATGGAAAGCCAGACTAGATTCCAGTGAAGGAAGAGTGAAAATTGGTGGAAGAAACATTAGTTATTTAAGATATGCAGATGCCACCATCTTTTTGGCAGGAAGCAGCAATGATCTGAAATGACTTTTAAAGAAAGTTAAAGAAGAAAATATCAAAAAGAGAACTGGAGTTGAACATTAAGAACACAAAAATCATGACTACAAAAGAACTATACAACTTGAATACAGATGAGAAGAGAAAGAAACTTAAATTGTTAAAAATGTTGTATATCTTGATTCAGTGATTCAGCCAAATGGAGACTGCAGCCAAGAAATCAGAAGAAGATTAGACTCAAAATAGATAGGTTGAGGGAAAGAATTATTAAATGGTTGAACGAATTGAAGATGGGGAGGAATTTTACACAAGAGGATATATCAGCAGCTTATAGACTGGGAAAGAAAAGAAATGGGACATTTAAAAGATATGTCTTGGTAAAATTTATTAGCTTGGATACCAAACTAAAGTTGATGGCTTACTTAAGGAAAAATAGTACACAGGTACCAAAAATGGAAGGTGAACAATTGGATATTTACCGGGATTTAACAAAAACAGAAAGATTGTGGAGGAAGGGAATTAAACCAATTACTAAATTGTTAAGAGATAAGGGAGTGAATTATAATTGGCAACAATTTCAACAGTTGAGATTTTTCTGGGCAGGGAAAGTGGTGGTCATAAGAAAACAAACTGATTACCTGGATATATTAAAATCATGTAATATTATCAAAGAAGGATCAAAAGAATGGAGGAAAATTAAAGAGGAGCTTTCAAATACAGTAAGTAATGCGAACAATAAATAAATAAATAAATAAATAATAGTAATAATATTAGTAAATAATTTTTAAGGAAAGAAAACAGATATGATTCTTTTTTTTGGACCAAAGGAATTTTAGGGTATCATAGTTATAGGGTATCATAGTTATAGGGACAAGTGGATGTAACTATTAAATCACCATGAAGTGTTTATTGATTAATTTGTATAAAGGAAATTTAATTTAAAGGATTATGAACTTATATATATATAAAAAGAAGAGAAATAACTTAGCGATAGTAGAAGAAAAAATTAAAAATGTTGAAGGGGAAGTTAAAGATAATTAAAGCAAGAAAAATGACAGAATGGAAAACTAAGAATTGGATATTTAGAGAAAAGTTGAGAAATGGTTGCAGCCTTTTTTCTTTAAAAAAAGAATAATAATTTAGTGATAGTAGAAGATAAATGAAACTTAATGCAAAAGACTGTGAATTTTGGAAAGTAAATAATGAATTGTTATTATTTTTTAAAGGAAGATAAGATTAAAGGGATTTCCTGGCAAATTTTTAGAAAGTAATAGACCTGTAATAGTAACATTGTTAGCAATTTCAAGGAAAGAGAATCGATACTGTCTCTTTTGAATTAAAAGAAGTTCGGGGTAATATAGTTGATAAGAAAAATGGTTTCTAAGTAAATGTAATTTCTAAAGGGTTATGAAGTGCTCATTGATTAACTGGTATAAATGAAAATTAATGTAAAGGATTGTGAATTTTGAAAATCAAATAATGAGTTATCATATTTAGAGGAAAAGAGGACTTCTCTCTTTAAAGAGCAATAATTTAGTGACAATAGAATAAGAATCAAAATATGTTGAAGAAAAATTGATGTCATTTTATAAGTGGATATGACTTCCAAATTGTCATGAAGAGTTTACTAATTAATTTGTATAAATGAAATTTAATGTAAAGGATTGTGAATTTTGGAATGCAAATGTAGAGTTGTCATTATCTTTTAAAGGAAGCTGAGGAAATGTAGATCGATAGAGGGAAAGAACTATTAAAGGATTGAATAAGGTAAAGATGGGGAGAATCGTAAATAGAAAGTTATATTAGTAGCATATAGGTTGGGGAAGAGAAGAAAAGGGACTGTTAAAAGATATGCCTTGGTTAAGGAAAAGAAATTTGCAGTAATATAGCCAATAAGAAAATCTGACAATGCAATTATTTTGTGGTATGTATTAAGTCAATTTAATGTTTAAAATGTCATGAAGTGTTGATTGATCAACTTATACCTCTTCTGTTGGGTTAAATTTTGAAGGAAAAATACATTTTTATAGCACAGAATATAAAAGAAGCGGGAAATTTAAGGAGAAGGAGAAGGGTAAAAGGGAACTTTTATAAAAAGGTCACGAAAAGGAAAATGACTTGTCAGTGAAGGATAGAGATGTATAAGGATTGAAAACTCAATTAGGAAATTTTAAAAGAAAGGCAATAAAAAGAGAATTGTAAACAACCAACGGTTAAAAGAAACGAGAAAGAAAGCAGCTGTTTAGTTATGAACAATAAGGCTTAATTGATGCCTTTAAAGATCAATGAGAACTCGCCTTAGTTCCGGTCCCCCTCCCCTTCTTTGACACTCGGAGGCGGTTCTTCAATGGAAGGATAGGGGAGAGAAGACGACAAGAAGATGAAGGGTTGGGTGAAGGATGCCTCTGTCTTATGTTGTGTTGTTCTGGGATTTTAGGTGGTATGGGGTTGGATGAGGGTGAACGTATTTATTTGTATCTGTTGTTGTGTTCTCTTGTGATACTTAATGTTTTTTTTGTTGATTTTTTAAATGTGGACAATTATGTTGTATTTTTGTTACCTTTTGATTGTGTTTTTTATTTTAAAATTAAATAAAAATTATTTAAAAAATAGACTCAAAATGGCAGTAACAAAATATTTATTTTTTAAAAAAAATTCATAAAATGTTAAGGAGCTGTCACTGGGGACCAGTGTCAAGATTATCCACAGTTTTATTTTTCCATTCATTGTTTGTAGGTCTGAAAGCTGGACAGTAAAGAAAGCTGAAAGGAAAAAAATTAAGTGATTTGAAATATGGTTCTGTAGGAGAGCTTTGCAGATGTCTTTGATTGTAAGAAAGACAAATAAATGGGCCCTAGAACAAATGAAGCCTGAATTGTCTCTAGAGGGGAAAATGACTAAACTAAGGCTGTCCTACTTTGAGCACATCATGAGAAGACAAGATTCTTGGGTAAGGACAATAATGCTAGGAAAAGTTGAAGCCAACAGGTAAAGATGAAGAACAAAAAGTAAATGGATTGCCCCCAACCCACCCAAAGAAGTCGCTGGCTTTTGCTGACAAAAGCTGAGCAGGGCTATTAATGATTGAAAAGCTTGGATATCACTCACTTATTGGGTCACCAGAAATCAGAGGCAACTTGATGGCACATAACGACGACACATCAGCCAGAAGCTGCTGTTGCCCCCTTGTTGACTTCATGGGCTTCCCAGAGGGATTTGCTTGGCTTTTGCATGAACTGCCAGAAAAACAAACAAGTGGATCTTAGAGAAAATGAAGCCTGATATCTCTCCAGAGGCAAAAATAATGAAATTGAGGCTGTCCTACTTCAGGTGTATTGTGAAATGGCAAGATAGCTTGGAGGAGACAATAATGCTAAGGAAGGTTGAAGGGAGCAGGAAAATAGGGACACCAAATATGAGATGGATTGATTCTGTAGAGAAAGTCACAGTATTGGGTTTCCAAAAGATAAACAGGGCTGTTGAGGACAGAACATTCTGGAGATCGTTCATTCGCAGAGTCATCATATGTGAGGTGCAACTTGAGCCTAAATGCAACAAAAACAACAAATTGCAGTCATGGCAGCACACTCCCCCAATTACATATAGATGGGAACTATGCTTGAGTTTATTTTTGAGGGGAATTTTTCAAAATCCACAAATTACTTAACAATAACGATGGAAGAATTTGAAATGTATTTTTTTTAAAAAAACTCAAATATAGGAGAGACTAAAGCTGACATGGTTTATCCATTGGAAACCTTCCAGGTTGTGAATGAAATATAGACACACTCTGCCTATACCTTCATGATTAAATGTGCTCTAGCTACAACATTAGCTTTGTGCATAGCATTAGCATGTCTGTGGCAAGCTCACCTGAGTTGCTGGTTACTGGGATGTTAAAGTCACTTGTGTATGGGATGGTAATGTGACTATAAAATACTTGGGTAAATATTCTTCTCATAGCCATAGTCTATGGCCAGAAACTTAGTCTTGGGAATGACACGTACACATATGGCTCACCTGATTCTTCCCCAAATACTCAGCTGTATATCTCAACCCGTGGTGATCCAAGAGATTCAGCTGGAGTCCTACCCAGGTGTCTGGAGGCTGTTGGGGTCTGGATGAGGGACAATGGGCTTCAGCTGAATCCCGGCTATGGGTTGGAGGCTCTGTGTTATCTTGGGAGCTGCCATTTTTGGTTCTGGATGGGGCTATCTTGCCCAAAACAGATCCGGTGCTTAATCTGGGGGTCCTCCTGGACTCGTAATGAGCAGGTGGCAGTCGTGGCCAGGAGGGCTTTAGCACAACTTTGTGTCATACGCCAATTACGCCCACTCCTAGATTGAGACTCCTTACCCATGGTCACGCATACTCTTGTCACTGGACTATTGTAATGTGCTCTACATGCGGCTGCCCTTGATGACCATTCAGAGGCTGCAACTGGTCCAGAATGCGGCTGCCTGGGTGGTGATGGGGTGCAGACGTTTCGCTCATGCCTCGCCACTGCTTCGGGAGCTGCACTGGTTACTGGTGTGCCTCCAGGTGCAATTCAAGATGCTGGTAATGACCTTTAAAGCCTACATGATAGTGGACTAGGATACTTAAGAGACTGTGTCACCCCAAGAACATCTGTCCATCCCACCAGAGTGGACAATAGTGGCTCTCTTATTGTGCTATTGTGCACTTCACCAGAAAGAGGGCCTACTCTGCATCTGCTCCAGCCCTATGGAACCTCCTGCCAATTGAGCTGCGTCTCCGGACGGAGTTGTTGCTCTTCAGGAAAGAACTAAAAACCTGTCTGGCAAAGCAGGTGTGGGGCACTGGGGATGCGGTGAACCCCACCTGCTGGCTGATATAGTAATATTGCTCCCTCGCTCTTTCTATTGCCGGGCTAATTTTTTATTGTATCTTTAATTGGGGTTTTTACTAGTTTTAAGTTTTTTTATAGTTCTCTAGAGGGATTTATGTAGTTCATGATGTAATTGTTTTATGCTGCCCAGAGTTGCTTGCCGAGTGGGTGGCAATACAAATGCGACTAATAAATAAATAAATATTTGGTTTTCTGATCCAGCCATGGATATACACATAAAAGCCTCTTCATGGATCAGAGCATCTCAACTGAGAAAGATTATGCTAATGTTTGTGAAAAGCATATTGCAGGAACCTCTAATTTCTCATAGACAAAAGGGGAGACACATATTTTTGCAATTCCATGACTAAATGTAATGAAAGCAAGGCTGGACTTGGAGCAAATCCCTTCATAATAAAGTCCTTGGAGCAAATTTTTCATCTTAACCCTGTTCACTGGAGACATAGCCTATAAATAAACATATGTAAGTTATTGCCAGCGTGCTCTGCTTTATTAATTCTGTGTCGAGCAAGTTGGCTTTTGCAGAGGTTAATTCTCTGAATGAGGAAGAAAATGGCACTTCACCAATCTGAAAATAAATTATTGTGCTTGGGTCTCAGTTCATTATATTTAATTCTGCCAAGTTTTTCAGGCTCCCGAGATGTGGTGACAGCTCTGAGAAACAATTATTTTCACTTCCCAGCTCTGCTCTTGCTATCTGTGAAACAGGCTGTAGGAGATTCTGTTGAGTTTATAGCAGGCAGATCCACCATGCTTTGCATGTTTTGCATATAACATAGAGGTAGAAAGGAGTAATATTTAACTAACAGAATAATTGCTTGTTTTTGAACCTAAACAGCCAGTCAGTAGGCTAAGGAAAAGGAATTAAAAGGTTGGTTGAGTTCTTGGTTTGCCCCAACCCACAATGGGTTTGTACAGGCATCCCACCAGCTTCAGATCTCAGCCAGACCTTGGTTTGATATAGGTTTGCAGGTTTGTCCTGCCTTTGGAGAAACTGTCCTAGGTGCTTGTTCTGGTGTTTCATCTGCCAGTGGCACCTCTGTGATGCTGTGGATTCTGGTGTCTTGGGGCTCAGCTTGGTGCCTGTGCTTTTATGGTTGGGGCCTGAATTAGGCTTCATCTGGTGCACCCCCCCAATGGGCTTTGTCTATAGCAGGAGTTCTCAACCTTTTCCAGCTGCGGGCCAGACTGTGCCCCCTCAGACAGCTGAGCAGGCTGGACACGTGGTTCCTCCCACCATAAACGCTGCTGTTGTAAATGTGTTTATGACAGCCGCCGGTGCATTTACGGTATGTTTTTCAACTGTTTTTGCTGCGTCTGGTGGTGGTGGCAGGAGTGAGTGTGGTGGGCCACATAAAACGGTACCATGGGCATGGGCCAGCCCAAGAGCTGTAGGTTGAGAACCTCTGGCCTATAGAGAAGCAGAACCATTTGACTGCCCATCAAGCCTGCAGCAGCTGGTCCTTGACAATGGTGCAGGATGTAAGAGGACCTCCTTTGAAGCTCCAGCCCACTCCTCCTCCTCTGAGTCTGTAGAGGAGGATGACTCCCTTTCTCTTCCTCCTCCTCTAAGCCTAGGTCCTGCCAACCTGCATTTCCCTCCTCTTATGGCTCATTTGCTTTCACCTGTTCACTCCCACCTTGACTTCTGTTCTTGCTTTCTGCACCTTCAGCTACCCTGGCACCAGGTCTCCCTACTGTTTACTTATTTATTTATTTATCGAATTTCTATTCCACCCTACTCGCAGGAGTGACTCAGGGCAGATTACAAACAGTCATATAAAACTACAAATTCCAAGATACAATTTAAAAAATCTAAAAACAGTTTAAAATAGAATCTCATTCCTTTCCTAAAAGAGAGAGAGGGTGGATATAAGATGTTAAATAAGCCAGCATGGAGGGGCCAATGAACCATCACTGCCCCACACCTGTCCCACCAGCCAAGTCTTCACACCATTCCTAAAGGCCAGTAGACGTAGTTCTAGAGGCAAGCAGTTCCAAAGGCCAGTGCGGACACAGAGAAGGTCCTCCTTCTAGTGCTAGATGGGACAACTAGGGAGCCTCTCTGGTCTGCTCTGGTGGGATGGACAGATAACCTTGGGGAGATGCAGTCTCTTACTTGGAGGTTGGTGGGGACTTGAAGCAGACAGCCCCCTGGGGACAGGTAGAGTATCCCTCTGAAAGGCACCTTTGTTGCATAAAAAAAGAAGACCCCCCTGGTGACTCAGTGGTTAAACTGCTGTACTGCAGCCAAAACTGCTGACGTGAATTCAATCCTGATGGGGCCAACGTTGGTTCAGCCTTTGATCCTTTTAAACTTGGCATTTTGTTGGGGGCAAAATGCTAATTACCTTGTGCAGTCATCATCAGCTGCTACTCGTATTCAAGCATACATTCTTTCCTGGAAGTCATTTTCTCAGTTGATGGATGTGTCTCTGGTAACTCCATAAACTGATCCTGACATGGAACATGTGACCACACACAGTACACTGAATAGAGGGGGGGGGCATGGTTGAATTTGATGAAGCTTCTGTGCTTGTCTCTTAGTCTTTTCATGCCTGCGGCATTCCCCTTCAAAGTGATCAGTAGTGGCAGAGATGGTTTTGCACCAAAGTGGGCGATCTTCAGTCACTGACTCCCAAGTTTGTGGGTTTATACCTGGCACCTTCATGGTTTGTTTCAACTGGTCCTTATAATGCTTGAAAGACCCATGAGGTCTTGTGCTGGAGTTAAATTCCCCATAAAGGATTTGGCAAGGAAGGCTGGAATTATCCATATGGCGGACACACCCTATCCATGATGGAACCTTCAATGCTGTTTAGACTGGCCTTCTCAAGGACTATGATGTTGGTGACATAGTCATCCCACTTGATATTCAGGATGGATCTTAGCTTCTGTTGATGAAAGCGCTCAAGCTTTTTGATGTCTTGGCAATAGAGGGTCAATGTTTCACAGTACAGTATATACAGTGCTAATTGCTAATTGCAAAATCATTTTTGTTGAGCTCATACCTGTGAGAGGCTCCTATGTCTGTCTCTCCAGGATCTGATGATGCTCTTCTCCCCATGGAGAATATGGAGGTTTGGACCCTTCCACTGCCAATCCCACTTTTTCATTTCCTGCTTTCTCTTCTTCTTCCATACCCTCCTTCCTCTTATTGCCTCCTTCCCATCCTTCTGTCTTTCCTCCCTTCCTTCTTGTTATGAACCTCAAGGTGCTATGGAAATCTTCAGGCTGTACAATTACCATTCCAAGCCATACTCAAAGCATACTAGCATAACACACCCATCATTCCAAAGTGATATGTGTGGATTGTTCACCAAAATGTCAACATTATCTTACCAAGCTATTACATCAATGCAGCTCTTCTTGTGCGTGTGCTGCAGATGGCTTTTTACCTCCCATGCTGTGTTAAATCTGTTCCATCTTTGATATTTAATTTGTCTTTTAAAATGCATGCCCCCTCATTACATCTCAAGCAGAGAATGAGTTCATTTTAGATTCACAGTGTCAAGCCTTTTCTGTTCTTATTGGTGAAGCTTTAATCTGATCTGTGGGGTTTAGCTGTATGTTGTTAATAACAAAATTATGCTAAAATGTTTTTGGGGTAGAAATTAAATATGTGCTAAATATGCTCCCCAGACTTCATGTCTGCAGAGATTGTGTTTATTAGAAAAATGCCTTGGATGTAATTGCATTGGAGCATAAAAGAAAGCCAAAGAAGAAATAAGAAGTGATTTAAACTCTGTGAGGGCATTTGACATGGGCACTGTTACGATATTACTGAGTTTCTCCTATATGATTCATTGTATCCCTCAGTTTTGTCCCCAGGATATTTGTCTGAAATTTCTGCACTTCACATCTGCCTAATGCAGTCATTCCCAATGTGGGGCCCAGGCCCCACAGGGGGACTTCAGTTCCCAGAAGCCTAAGTCAGTCCATTGGCTGATCGGAGCTTTGGAGAATTGACTTAGGCTTCTGGGAATTGAAGCCCAAAAATGAGAAGTTGGGAAACACTGAATGAAACCACACCATTCCTCACCTTGCTTTGGGACCTCTCCAGCATTCCTTCCAAGGCAAATTATTCCAAAATCCTCTCTAGAACTCACCCAAAACTGATGGCAAGGAATGTATGTTCATCACTCTCTCTGCATACAGAGCCCAGCCAAATTAATAGTAGAGAGGCAAAAAGGTAGCATTAAAAAGAGGCCAGTGGACTTACTGTATCTTATGGGCTATGGGTGGATGAGCACCTTTAGGTGGAGTGACGGTCCCCTCCATGGAGGAAATACTACTGGAAGCCATCATATTGGGCCCAACAGCAAAATGAGCAGAGGAGGATCAACTTCACTATTCTGATTCCCAATGGTCATGGAGCTAGATGGCTGTGAAGGCGTACCTTGTTAATATTATCAAGGCTGTGCCAGCCCATTGCATTCCTGGTGTTAAATCCTGCATGTCTCATTTTATATGTAGCATAGGAGATGACTCTGAGATCACAGTGTGTGGATCACTTCATGGCAAGCTACGATCCACCTTAAACAAATTCACACCAGTGGCATTTTTCCTGTCACAGGAAAGAATGTATACACAGATACAAGTAGCAGACAATGACTACGACGAGTGGCCAGAATCCTGGTGGTGGCAATTTTTGGACATTAAAGTTTCCCCCTTCATCTCAAGGCTCCCAGAGGCATCCTCAGGTCAAAAGAGATCCCTCAGATGTGGGAGGCTTAGAAAACTTTAAATTAAAGTCCACAGCTGATGACATCAGCAGCCTTTACATGTGTGGATTTGCGCAGCAGGATTGTGCAAGCCATTGAATAAGTGGCCTGCCCATTACAATGACCTGGAATTTTTACCCAAATTTATCCCACAATAACATCATTTCACCCTATTCTTGTTTAGCTCATTGCAGATCATGCTGTCTTATAGCTGTATTTTTTTTTATTAAAAAAACGATTACTTGCTCTTATAAAGGGCCTTGCATTCAAGCTGTGGTATTTATAGTACTGTACTTTCTTACAATGGTTGGATGTTTGTCTTATCTTTTTGTTTTCCCAAGTGTGATCTGTTTTTATTATACATCCATTGATTCTAGGTCATCAGTTATTTATTTACACCATAGTTAGAAGACAGTGGTGACTGGAAGATAATGCTGTGTGGTGTAAATCTGTATTTAGTGTGGCCATAACAATGTATTTCATATTCTTCACCTGAAACAACCAACAGCTGAGAACTGAGTTTCACCAACTATTATTTTTATGCAATCTAAAAACACAGGCATTTAAGAGGAATGTATGGAGAGGATTTCATTAATTTACTGGGATTTGTACTAGCTTTGTTGCTGCATACCGATGGCGCAAAGCTGTAAGAACAGCTGTCAAACATTATATCAATTATTTTTCCTTCCTAAAAAGTGTTTATCCCCCTCCCCCGCTCCTTCCCTTCTTTCTGCTCAGTACTTAAGAAGTAATCATTAATTCACACATCTGTTCCCAAATGTGCTCACCTTCCTAAACACCTTGATTTCAGTTGGCATGAATGCAAGTCTTCACGTAAATCCAGCCTGAAAAGAAAATGGCTTAAAATAAACAAAATAACTTCAATCAATTTAAAAGACTACTATTTCTTCTTCTTTCGTGTCTAGGCCAAAATGAAGCCACCTTTCAGTGAATTCATTCCATAGTTGTTTTCATCTGACCCACTGTGAAAAAGATTAGCCAGCACAACAAGGTGGCCTTTGCCGAGTGTATGCCCAATTGCGGTTCAAAAACACCACATTCGTTGAGGAGGCTCTTTCTGTGTACCCAAAAGTCTACTGCTCCTTCACTGCTGAAGGATCAGGGTGGTTATGATAGTGAGGACTGACCTTTGAAGGGGGATCAATGCCCTGGAAGAATTTTACCCATCATCCACACCCTAACAGGGGTTTGGGCTTGCTTGTAGTATGCCCACCCTCTCTTTTCTGTGTCCCTTGGGGTGGTAGGGGAAAATTCAATCAGGGATCATGTACTCTTAACCTGGTGAGTGGAAGCAAACTATGGTCACTTTATTGTTTCAATCAGCTTTTGAATGATTCTTGCTACTGCCAGTGCTTTATCTGCTACCAGTCTGCTAAGCACAAAACAAATCCAGATCCTCCCATGTGAACTTGCTGATTTTCTGATTGTTCCCTCCAAACAAGCATCCTAAGCAACCTTTGCCCCTATGAAGAAGTGGCTGGTGAGCTATTTACCCACATGGGCAAATGAAACAAGGCATCGTTAGACCAGAGGCAGCAGTTTAGGGCCTAAGCAGCTGTTCAGCAGCTGAGAATCCTCTCCACCAAGCAATCCACTGGTACAGTGATGGGGGCTGCGCTCAAGGCTTGTTTTATGAAGCAGTGGCCTGTTTTATGAAGAGAATTTGTGAGCCTCGTCAGATCTGCTCAGATTGTTCCTCCTATTGTACATAAACCTTCATCTATATTTTCCTCGAAGCTTGCATCTCCATCTCTCTTCCAATCAGTTTTAAGCCCTCCTGATGAAGTTCTTCATGCTGTGGCCAAACACATTCTTCTTAGTTCTTATGAGGTGCAACCCAACCTTTGCCAGCAGTAAAAACCAAATTCCTCATGTTGGCACACCTTTGTCGCCAGTTGTTCACCGAAAGTATTTCCCTTTCTTTTGCTATTCCTTTTCTGAATACAGCTGAAAGGAAGGTCCTCCCCAGCTGAAAGGAAGGAAATTATAAGTTTTCTTGTTGATATTGTGGTACCATTGCCTGGTTGTTTTGGTTCCATGATTAATTTTGCTTATTATAGTTTTGAAGCTTTTGTCATTTTAAATCCTGTCCATTGATTGTAAACTGCCCAGAGTAGTAGATTTCCATCCATCGACCCATCCATTGACCCATCCATCCATCCATCCATCCCTCAATTCAGGACTTGTTCGTCTGGTATGGCTCTAACAGAAAATGACAACAAAATGGATCTTTTGAACCACAGAACTTTGTTATCATCTGGCAAATTAGCCTTTACTGGAGGTCATTTAAGCCCATGATACAAGAAAAACATCAAAGTCTCCATTGCCCCTCCCTGAGATCCCTCTTCTGAGCTGTGACTTGGGCAAAGCCATCTACTTTCATCACCCCCTATGGAATAGATCTGAGAGCACATCAAGACCGGTTTTGGCAAAGCTGCTTTCTTATTGACTCTGCAGTGACATCCTGCTCTGTTTCAGAGCTGAGTTCACCAATCCCTTAAGTGTGAGAGACTATGAAGAAGGAAGAGAAATTGCTCACCTGCACCTACTGGATGGTTTTTGGAGTCTTCATCTGTACCAATTGCTCCCTTCTCTTCTTCCCTTACTTCCCTTAAAGGTAAAGGTTGTCCTTGCTCAAAAGCCAGTCATATCCAACTCTAGGGTTCAGTGCTCATCTCTGTTTGCAGCCAAAGACCCAGCACTGTCTGCATTTGCTGATGTTTCTGTGGACATGTGGCAGGCATGCCTCAACACCTGAGTGCACAGAATGCTATTTACCTTCCCACCAAAGTGGTACCTTTTTATCTACTTGCAATTTCTTGCTTTCGAACTGCTATGTTGTTAGGAGCTGGGACAAAGACAGATGCTCACATCATTGTGCATTACTTCCCTTACAATACACGTAAACACCAGCAATTTGCCTTCCTCTTAATTTCTTCTATTTTATTTTTACAACACACACACACACCACTGCGGTCCAGGTTTCACCACTTTTTTTTACATTTTTCTTCTTATTTTCTCATCTGAATTTCCCTGTCTTATTTTTGCTGCACCTGAATCTTCAGGTACCTGTTCTCTGGAATGGGAAGACTTTTAGGGTATATATTTTTCACTCTCCATTTTTTGGGCCAAAAAGCTGGGGAAACAGTAAGCTTTAGCTAGAAACATCAGGGGCAAAAAAAGAGCTAATTGGAACTAATTTTGCATGTTATAATTTTATCTGATGCTTGAAGCCAGTTTACTCTGCAGTGTACTTTTCATTTCATCATTGTATTGTCTTCATTAAACCATTACTTTTTCTTGCATTTCTTTTACATTATCACTTCATTTATTAGCATGTATTCCCTGTTTATCCATTGTGATTGGCATATTTTCATATCATTTGTACCAGGGACCAGCCTCAGCTCATTTTTGCTTACATCCTCTTGCCTACTGGGGCACATATTGAACCTCATTTTGAATCTGAATCACTGCAGGTTTGTTGCTTTTCTTAATTAATTTTAACAATTGATTGTAGTAGTTACTATTGCACCCCCCATTTCCTGATCATACGAATATTAGTCAATGAATTTTATAGTCAATTCATCTCCGTTGCTTCCCTATTTGAAATAGATTTTTAAAAATACAATAATTTCAGGAAGGAAAAACGGTTTCTATTTTAGGGCAAGTATTAAACCAATAAGCCAGTGATGGCTAACATTTTAGAGACTAATTGTCCAAACTCAAGATGCTGCTGTCCATGCTGCAAAGGGATTGGGTGAACTCTGTGCTGGGGGGCAGGAAATAAGCACTCCCATTGAGCTTCTGGGTAGAGGGGCAGGGCAAACTGTCCTGGGGTGATGGTGCACATGCCCACAGAGAAGGCTCTCAGTGCCCCCTTTGGCACGTGTGCCATAGGTTCACCACCACTACACCAAGCAATCAAACTTTTGTGCGTAAAATCCACTTCCTCAGGCTTATGCACCATTTCATGGATAGTGCAGGGGGAAAATGTAAATACTGTAGTCCAAAACCTCAAGGCAGATTTCTCTGCTTGGCTTGCTTCAGGTGAGTTCACCTGTTGAATGTAAAGGCTGGGGTGGGGGGGGTCCCAAACCCCATCTCTAGCAGTTTGTTTGGAATTCTCCACCCAGATCTTCAGACAAATGCTTGCCAGTTATCCTGCAATGCACCCTCCTATGCAATCTACACATTGGCTACTTTTGAAACATCAAGTCCCTTTTTTTGGCTGTGGGGCTGGAGGAAAAGCCACAGA
Organism: Furcifer pardalis; assembly: GCA_030440675.1. Lineage (NCBI taxonomy): Eukaryota > Metazoa > Chordata > Lepidosauria > Squamata > Chamaeleonidae > Furcifer > Furcifer pardalis. The sequence goes on along the minus strand of CP126893.1, from coordinate 31,325,944 downwards.
TACATAGCAGCCTCCATCAGAAAGTTGGAGGTGGCACATACACTTGAAAAAGTGTGTTGGGTAAATTTTATTTCTATTTTCCCCAGCTGCTACTCTAGGCACAATATCTTAAAATATTATTAAGTAGTTTATTGCATGCATAAGCCAAATAAAATCAGAACACATTATATACAGTACAGTAACTTAATAATAAAGGGATGCAAGTAATATTAAGATTGGCCAATAATATAGAAATTTGGAACAAAGCAAAGTTGGGTTTCCCAAAGATCTCGTGTTTGCAATGTCCGATTGCCTGTCTTTTCTCCTCCCTTATATACCTTCTGAAAATGCCTTCTTTTAACACATTAAGTCATGTTAGCATTTTGGGGTTAGCATTGGTCATGTTTTGTGGTCAGTGTGAGGCATGTGTGACCCTGTCTTGAGCCACCTGCTCAGGTTCCTCTTTCCTGTCAGGTGACAGTGACCTAACCACAAAGAACATTCTTACCGACGTGATTACTCCCTTTATATCATTTTGATTATACTTTTAATTAATATGGCTGCACTTATGTCAAATAATATGAATCAAAACTTCTTTCACACATTTTAGTCACAAAAGTATACTAATTATTTGATTATTATTTTTAGTGGCCTAATGCCTGCTCCTTGTCTAGCCAGGTATCCTGCAATGGTAATCGAGTAGACCATACTGCCAGTGAGTCAATGCCGATAGTTAGGCAGCAGTTAACCAACCTAATAACCCTGAGGACTAATGCCCTTGGGTGCCAAAGTCCAGAGAAGGGTGATGGTCCCCAGGGGATTAAATTCTACTTTAATCCATCTTGATGGAGGGTAGCAGCTTCATTCATACTGGCCTGGGGGGTGAGGAGGACTTTGTGTGCCAAAGGGCTCAGGACCAAAAGGGAATTGTGGAAATGGATCAGTGGTACGGGTGTCATACTGTTGCATGGAAGGCAAATGAAAGGCCATTGCATTATATTTTCAGGACAATCTTCATGGCTGATTGGATTAAGAATCAGATACGGCACTTGTAAAAGATTACCTGCTCTTGCATCTGTGTAAATTTAAAGAACACACAGCCATTTCCTATTCTTTTCTGTGTTTACTTTATAAGCATTGTACACACTCACCCTTTACTGAAATAGTAGTAGCTATAGCTCCCAGGAAAAAAAATTGCATCTAAAGGTTAGTCTGTTCTTACCTTTAGAATAGTCTGCCAAGGGCTAGCAGAGGTCATCGAAAGCTACCGGTAATTAGCAACCTTGTGGATAAAGGGAGTGATATTGCTTTTTAACTAAATGGCCACTAGAACATTTTCTGCAACAGCTGACCCCCCTGTGTGAAGGAGTTATGGTCTTTAAAACAGTTATGGAACAAGGTACAGTTATGGCCTCCATGGAGCAGTGGTTAAGCTACATTTGGTTCACAATCTGAATTTGATCCTGATGGCTCAAGGCCTACATCCTTTCTAGAGTGAATTCTGTTTCACCATGGCTTCAATTTGGAAGGTTAAACCATTGGGAAGCTCTTGCTACTGTAGGTAGTGCACCAAACATGGTGTGGGGGAAAAACACTAGCACTGCATTTTTAGGTTAGAGGCCAACAGCAGAGCTATCTTTATAGAAGCAAAAGTTTGCAAGGAAAGAACATCACCATCAGAGAGAAAACAGAAAGTTCTGACAAGGGCAATAAGCAAAGCGTTTTATATCACCCAAATACATGCTATTTTCTATGTAAGACAGACTATGGTCAGCTTATCAGTATAGTAACAGTAAGCCTCTTATCATTGATCAGCATACCTACTATGTCTACCTTTGTAAATAATATTTATCTGTTCTGTTTGGCACCAAGTTGTATCTAGTTTACTTCCAAAAAAATCACATTCCTCTTCTTCTCCTACATTCATTTCCCATTACTCCATACAGAAACTGACATCTGTGTAATAGAAAGAGGCTCTGAGGCACATAATTCTAAAAGAACTTTTGAATACATATGACATAATATAAAAAGATATGAGATGCACATACTATGCTATAAAAGAAGATTGAATGCATAGAATACGTTTCCACAATGGGAATCCTCTTAATAAAGTTAGTACCCTTTTTCTCACACCCAGGAGGCAAATGGTTCTTTTAATGATTTACATATGCATGAACATTGATTGACTGTGAGAAAGCCATCAAACCAAGCTGTTGGAGTCTTTGATAAATAAAGGTCTTGATTCAAGCGGTAGCGGTGTAATTAAACAACCTGTATTGACAGCAGGAATCTGCTGTGAAAGTTGAAAAACAGAGGACAGAAGACAGAGAAATACATGACAAGAATGCAGATTTTTGCCACTGCTCTTCTATTTGAATTCTGAGAACATCTTGAGAAAGACACTTGCTGATTCAAGTCATGGTATCATAGTCAATCAACATATTATCAACAACATTCAATATGTGGCGGGTATAGTATAAATAATGATGTGCTCTTAAGTTGATTCTAACTTAGCACACACCTTCTCTGGGTTTAATACTCAAAACTAGTTTACTGGTATTACTCTGGGACTGTGTAGCTTGACCATGGTTACACAGGCTGCATGTTCTCCCAAAAGACACAGTGTGGTAATGAATTCCCCTGAACCTGTCTCTACAACTATGTGCTCTAAACCAATAAGCCATCCAGCCATTGATATGGTACACAGAAGGTGTCTTCCCAAAGATTGTGAGGACTGTGAACATACTTGAGCATATCTGGGCCAATAACAGTATCCTGTTGGCTGTTCCTTCTATTCCAGAAGCTCGTTTGGATTGCTTCTGGTGTGAGCAAAATGGACAAAGCCAACAATTTAGAACAGGGATTCCCAACCATGGGCCTGACCACACCCCCTGGACAGCTGAGCAGGCCAGAACACACACACTGGACAGCTGAGTGGGCCTGACCACACACCCCAGAAGCAGAAGTGGGCATGTTTATGACAGCCGTAAATGCACCCACTTCTGCGTTTACGACAGGAATGGGCGCATTTATGTATGTGCAAGCGAGCGCATTTTACAGCTGATGTAAATGCATCCACTTCCACTTATTGATGCGGTGGTGGTGGCAGGCCACATGAAATTGTGCTGTGGGCAGAGTTAGCCCGTGGGCCATAGGTTGGGAACCCCTGATTTAGAAAGTCTGCAGAGATGACTCCACATGGTCTCAACTGAATGGTATAAAAACCAAATTCATGACAATCAGTAAAAAGGAAGCAGATTAATAAATGCAGTCCATGATCTAAATTGGAAAACAGGGAGTGAGCTGACAAATAAAAGTACAGTATTTCAGAATTTTGTGTGAGTGGAGAATGGAATCACAGTCACACAATGATAGTCAATAAAGATGGCATTAGTTGTTCAAAGCATTTTAAATTGAATGATTTATCCATCAGATTACAGCACTAGTTGTTGAGTAACAATAATCAGCAGCAATATTACAGCGGAACCATCAATGTATGTCATACTTTAGAAAGTTAAAGAATGGAAGTTGTGTTATGTCTTGTAAAGCTTATTCTTTGGTCAGCCTGTGTAAAAAGCTAATGGGGAAGTTTACTCATACCTCATTGAAAATGAGTAATTGCCTCCCTCTGCTTCATTCACCCATGATGAATGGAGCCCCTCCTTAGCAACAGATGGGAGGAATTATATTGTGGGGTCTGTCTCCTTCTCTGGATCTGGGAGGGAAACAAGAGAATGCACACACACAAGAAGACTCCAGGTCAAGTGACTTGCCTATTTCTTTCTTAACTGAGGAACTATCTGGCAAATGATCCAAGCAGAAATTGAAGGACAGACTAGATCATTTCTAAGAAGAAACTGTATCTAAAAAAAGGACTGCAACAGATTGAATCATAAGTTAAAGCAAGGTAGACACATCATAGAGGCACATTCCTGGGCACAAGCTTAAAAAAGGGACAAGGAGACCTATTTAGGCATGTCTGGATAATAAGCACAGTTGAACAGAATCATAACATCTGATGTGGCTAACTCATTATAGCCCTGATTCTACTGTCCATGTCTAGTTGTTTTGTCTCCTCCCAATATCCTGGGTTCTGCAGTGGCTCAGTGGTTAAGAAGCTTGCCTTGTGAGCTGGAAGGTTGGCAAGTCGGCAGTTCCCCTGAGCAGAGTCTCTCTAGCAAAATTCCTATTAACCCAGAATAATTTCTGACAGAAAATTATTATTATCCTGGGTTCAGTGTTATTGTCCTCATCTGGAGAGAGGAAGGCCCAAAAGAGAGTCAAAGGAAGTTCTCTTTTTCTTTATTCATAAATTCCTCAATCAACCTGTTTGGTTGATGACTGTGAAGCACCCAGTGATACCTGTGCGTTATGAGTAGCACCACCACTGCACATCACAAACTTTATTTCCCTGGATGTTAACCACTTTCCACCTTATGCGTGGGGCATGTCTGTCACATACACATTCAGACTTTTGACACAGGTTGCTGCCATGACATCACAGCAACATCTTCTGCTCAGCACAAGCCATTGAAGAAGAAGAGCTGGCTAAAGGTAAAGGTCACCCTTGCTCAAAAGCCATTCGTATCCGTCTCTAGGTTTCAGTGTTCATTTCAGTTTCAAAGTCGAAGAACCAGTGCAGTCTGCATTTGCAGATGTTTCTGTGGTCATGTGGCAGGTATGACTAGACACCTGAGCACACAGAACGCTGTTTACCTTCCCACCGAAGTGATCCCTATTCATCTACTTGCAATTTCTTGCTTTTGAACTACAATATTAGGTTGGCAGGAGCTGGGACAAAGATGGGGGCTCATTCCGTACTGCAGTATTCGAGTATCAAACAGCTGACCTGCTGCCTTCCAGTCAGCATCTTAGCCATTTGAGCCACTGCAGAGCTGGTTAAGACCTGACAAACTTGCAAAGTCCCCTGAAGTGTTACAGGGCAGGATATGTCCTATGCTTCCCTCTTCTTCTTTTTTCTAATGGGATTGCTGGGTGCAAAGTGTGTGTTGCTGTCAATAGATGTCACACTTGGACTTCTGTTGCTGTGGGTTAGACATCACATGGCAGCACTGAATGTATATTTCCCAGCACAACACAAATAATTTATCTGGAAGCTGGAGGCTTTATGTAATAAGATCAAATCTGAGAAACATTTGATCTTGTGAAGCTTTTATGATGTTAATCTACTGCAGGTGTGCCCAAACTTTTTGGGCCGTGGGCCAGTCATGTGGTTCAGGGGGCTGGTCACTATGGCCCAGGGGCCGTATCCAGCCCCAATACCAATTCATCCAGCCCATGAAGCCCTCATCACTCCCGCAAGTGGAAGTAAAACGCACCCGTACAGGCATGTTTTACTTTTGCTTTTGGGAGTGACAACGGCTTTATGGGCCAGATGAATTAGCATCAGGAGCTGGATCTGGTTCCCGGGCCGTAGGTTGGGCACCCCAATCTACTGCAAAGTAGTAAGTGGAAAAGAGAAGTAATAATACAGAAATAATTGTTCTCCCTTGTCCTTCTTTAAACAAAAACCTTGAATATCTATATGTGCTTTCATTGATTTCATTTCAAAGAAATGTGAGGTGGTCATTTTAGAGATGCTTGTAATAGATTTTTATTTGCAAAGCTGTTTTTCAGTAACTGGTTGTGGACAGTGGTGGGATTCAAAAAAATTTCCTTCCTATTCTGTGGGCGTGGCATGGTTGGCATGGCCATGTGACCATGTGACTTGCTGGGTGAGGCCATGTGACTGGGTGGCCATGCCGTCCAGGCAGGAAGAAGGTCTATGACCCGAGGCTCCAGCAACCGGATGAGGGAAGCCTGGGGAGCAGTGATGGGATGTTACCGGTTCGGACCTGTTCACCCAAACTGGTAGCACCCCATCAGGAGGGATCGTTGGGGTGGTGGTAAACCCCCGGGCAACCAGTTCGGTTGCCTCTCTGGCCCCCTCTAGAAATGTATTTCCGGGCAGTCAAAATGGCTGCCCGGAACTGCCCATGCATCAAACCTCCATTTTACGCATGCGCAATTCTATTTTTTAGTGTGCATATGTCAAATAGAGGTTTGATGCATGAGCACAAAAAAAAGAACTGCGCATGTGTGAAGCGGAGGTTTGACGCATGGAGAGACATTTTTACATTTTTAAAAAATCATGACGTTGCTATGCCCACGACATCCATGACATCATGGTGGGGTAACGGAAATTTTGACAACCCACCACTGCCAGAGAGGCTGTACCACTGGTATGGGAGGTAGGTGCAGGCCTATGACCCGAGGCTCTGGCAACCAGATGGGCAGGGCCCGTCAGAATTTCTGTCTGTGGAGCCAGAAATTGGGGGTTCATTTCCCCACTTTATTTCCTGGGAGAAGAACCAGTCTACGTAGCTTTGGACAAGCTAAACAGTTCCAGGACTCCATCAGAAGAAGGGAATTGTAAACAACTTTTGTACATTCCTTACTTAGAAAACCCTGGGAAGGGTCACCATAAATCAGAATTGACTTAAGGGTATACAGTTTTTAGTCAGTTAATTCCAGTCCAGACCAATCACACATTTGTACAATCCATAGAATGAAGTGGTATGAGAGCAGTGATCATCCAGTGAGTTCAAGGAAGCAAACCCATGTTCCATGACCCATCAGCAATAACTAGGACCAAATGAAGTATTTTCAAGCCCAAGGTATGGTTTCCAAAGCAAGGCAGAGAGACCACATCCCTCTGGGCAGCTATATGGGAATCAGGCTTATGTGCCCAAAATGAGGGGTGGCTGGAGGCACATTTGCTTTCGTGCACATCCAAAAAGGTGAATAGTGAAAGGTGTGAAACAGGATGCTTTCTGCCCAGTAACCCAACAGAGGACAAAAATGCCTTTTTCCTCTGCAATAAAGCTGACAGGTTTACCTTGGTGATAACAGGTCAGTTGTGTAGAAGTCCTGCTGGGAAAGGAACCAGGTACATTTTGAAATTGCTGGCAGACATGTTAGGGAGGTTTTAGATTATGAAAGCACATCTTTGAACAGCTGGGAGGAACCCTCACATATGAGAGATAAAGTGTTAGAGGGCAGTGATTCAGATTGTTTGTGAGCAGTAGGCAGACTACAGTTCTTGAGGCAAGAAAACGTCTCATGGGCAAAATGTCTGGATCTTGGTGGAATAAGACAAAGCCCCAGGATACATACAGTTAACTTTGCTCCACTGGGATGATGTTCACAATATTAATTGGTATGAGGAAGGGGCTCATAAATCTTGCCTTTTCACAACTCCCAGAAATAACTTTAAATGTAAAGGGAAGATGGATTAAACAGAACTGAGGGAGGTAATTGCTCACATACTTTCTTGCCCAGTACTAATACATCTCAGGTGATGTTGGCCAAGATGGTGTCTATTTCCAGAAAAGGAAGCTATTTGTTTCCTATTATGTGATTTGGAGGAGATTGGTTCTTCATATTGAAGAGGAGAAGCATCAGGGAAGAGTAGCCAACAAAGCTCTTTAAGGCTGATCCGGATAACGAATGCCCAGCAAACAACTAGAGATACTTACAACCAATTGAATAGGGATGCCTTCTTTTTTTTCAATAGTGTTTCCTAACCTTTGGTTCTTGGACTTCAATTCCCAGAAGCCTAAGTCAATTCTCCAAAGCAGTGATCAGCCAATGTACTGACTTGGGCTTCTGAGAATTGAAGTCCAAGAACCAAAGGTTGGGGGAAGTGGTGTAGCATGAAGGTACTTTGGCTTTAGCCAGTGGCTCTAAGATCACTGCTATTCTGTCACACTGATCGCAACATGATCACCTCTTCTTGAAGTACTTTGGTCAACATTGTGAATTGAAGAACACCTACTGTAGGAATGGTTCATAGCCCCTTGCAATGATGGTGAGGATCCAGACATCAGATGTTATACTGGTCCAGTTGGAGAGATAATCTGTTAGTGAGGGCATCTGGGAGAGTTGTGGAGCAATTGTATCGGACCTCAGCACTAGGAAGTCAGAGTTGTTGCTGTTGTTGTTGTTGTTGTTTGCTTTACTTCTTTGCAGAATGTTTAGCTGGATGGTGGACTGGAAATGGAGTGAGAGGATTTCTGTGATGATGGATGTCGAGTCATTGACATCCTCTTTGCAGTTGACTGTTTGTTTTTGCAAATATTTTCTGTAACATCATCGATCTTGGCATTAAAAATACTCTTTCAAAATATCAGTGGTCCTAAGCCAGGCATATCGATGCAGGGAGACAGAGGTGGTGAGGTTTCTGGCAAAACAATTGAAGGCATGCCACACTGTTAACATTTGCTAAGCATCCAGGACCAGGGCCTCTTAATGAAATGTCAAAAACAGTGATCTATTTCATTTTTTAACCAGGAAGACTGTTAAGCAAGTCAGGATCTTGTCTCACAGGAATTTCTGGTATGCCCTCATAGCACCCTGGTAGATGGTAATTAGCATGCCAAGAATAGACGTAGAGTACAATTTTCTGCCAATCACATCCATTTTATGTCCACTTTTGCCCACGGGGACCACATGACCCTTCATTTTCATTTGGGCAGCCTCCACTATTTTTGAGTTGGACTGTGGATGCTTATGTAAGAATTTGGCTTCCTCATAAGATGCTTTGGACACATTTTCCATCTTCCAAGATGGTCACCATATTGAAGAAGGTTTTTCCCATGGCTGTTTAATGCGGTCCAATATGGAACCCAGCACTGAAATCTGATTAGGCATTGCAGAATCCCTAATAATCACATCATATAGCTTGTCTGACTTTCTGGGTTCTGGTTTTTTAATATCAAGTTCCAAGCCCTTTGCCATTCAGAGCATGACTACTGAATATGATTGGAAATCCTCAGATGTGATGGAGGCTTACTATTGACTATCTCTGACAGAGTAGCAGAGAGTATTTGAGACATAGAATGCAAATGAATGACATCTGGTTCCAATGTCAACGAAAAATCATCAGGTAGGTCTGTAGAATGCTTATAATAGGGAGCTTTTCACGAGTGGCATTTTGAGGTGATTGGTTCTAAAGCCTTTGTCAAAGTTTTTGGGCCGGCATTTGGATCTGGACAGAAACTGATCTCTGGAGTAGGAGAACGTAAGCCCAATTCCGATGCAGGAGAATGTTGGTGTCGAATGGCCAAGGTCTTCCCATGCTGAAGAGTCACTTGGCGCCTGCTGCTTTCAATCAGATAGATGTGATCCTCTTGGATGTATGTCAAGAAACCCAAAGGTCCACATCAGACTCACTTAGGCAGAGATATTTTCTGATGGCCTGATGACAATCTCCAAGGCAAAACACTTCCAGTCTACGCAAGGTGTCTGGAGAACACCTGGATCTGGAATAAGACTGGGGCAATGAGGAGTGTCCTCACTGGCCAAAATGTGGTTGCTTTGATTTCAAGTTCCCCAGTGGTTTGGAATTGTGGAATTGGGGGAACATGATATGGTGATGCTTCCATTCCCAGTACCTACAGGAAACTGAACGCCTCCTATCTGAATCTGTCTCAATGTCAATGTGCCCATATTGAATCGGCAATGCTTGACAACACTTAACTCTCATGGAAGGCACCAGAGAATGGAAAGCCTCCCTGCCACTCTGTTTCTGAGACTACATGTCTGGTGCAAATGGAAAGAAGCCAATTGGCTGACCCCCTTATGGACCATAAGGACCCGGTTGGAATTGGATTGCACTGTGCCATTCTATACCTGGCTAATATTCAGGCAAGTAGATGTAGCAATAATAGGAAGAGTACTGGAGCTTCACTGTCTCTTCTTGATGTTGACAGGCTGCTGGAGGCTTGACTCTCCAGTGTTGTACCGTTGTCCTGTTGTGCACTTCTTTCCAAAGTGGGTCTGTGAGGGAAAGACTAATGCTCTGCTTCTGAAAATGACTCGATGCACACCAGATATTCATTCTGTTTTTTGCTCCCATGAGTGTGGTGTGGAGAAGAGAAAGGCTTGGATGATTGTTTTGTTTTTGGTTTAGATGTTTCTTTGTCCAATTCAGGTGCTGATTTCTTTTTCATGCTGTGTTTTTTTTTGCTCCTGTCAGGATGGCAACCACTTTGAGCACCTCTTGTAATTGCAGAAGTCAAGTGTGACTTATATTTATCTGTTTTGCTATTGGTATATATTAAGTATTAAAAGTTAAATGCAGTTTTTCCTCCTTCCTTAAAATGTATATACATTTTGGCACCCTCTGGATATACCAGATTACACTGTTAAAACAATGGGATAGATATGATAACTTCTAAATCTTTTGCATAATCCAGACTAAAATGCAATACATATATTCAGTGTGCTCAGGAGAAGCCATTTATATGAGGCATGCATGCGATTATGGAGCCAAAATTCTGAAAACTATTCTTTGTGTTCCTAAGGGGAATAAAATGGAAAAATATACAACCCATCAACAGCGCATCTGGCCCTACATGGAGCAATTTCAGAAGAGAACTGATGAAAAGGAGCACATGATAATTTGGAATATTCTCACCCTGACAGTTGCAGAGATGAAATAGCACAATTTTGCTCCTTCTATGCAAAGTGTCCTCCGAAGAAAATGGCACAGCAAGTATAATTTTCTAGAAAGGTTGACAGAGGTGGGGAGGGAGGAAGAACCATACAGTCCCAATGGAGAGAAAAAAGGAAAAGGAGGGAGTGATGAAAGCAGCAGATATTTTGAAATTCAGGAGGTGGGTTTTTTTTAAAAGAGATCCAATATTACTGAGCCGAATGGATTTTACATGGGGAAAAAAAGCTTCTGTTGGGGACCTTGGAATATTACTAGGGCCCTTTCACAGCTTTGAAAAAAAATGATAAATCTTTGTCCCTGAAACAGCATCTTTTATATGTTTAATTTATTTTCCTTTAGCCCCCGAGAAGGCTTTCCTATTTATTTTCCTCAGCCCTGAGGGTAATAATTTATTTTCCTCATCTTCAAGAAGATTCTTCATTTAAAAAAAAAATCCCTGGGAGTGAAATCTCTTTTAATTTTTTTTTAAAGTGCCAAGTATACAAAAGATGTGGGAAGCACAAAGATAAATTGATGTCTATATCCTGACAGTCATGCCTTATCACTACCCCTACTGGTTCACTACTCTAACAAGCTCCTGCAGTGGGTGGGAAGAAATAAGAGTGTGACACTGCTGTGGGCTACACCATCCCTCCCCTCTCCAAGCAGAAATCTGCAAGAAGGAAAAATGCTAGGAAATGCGGTCTGGAAATAGGATGACCATGCATGTGTGTGTGTGTCATTTTTAAAGAACAGACACAAGCCACCCATTACTGATAAAAGCCAGGAAGCATATGACCTGCCATGTCTGTTCTTCAGATGCGAGGTCAATCCCAGGAGTGGACATTCTAGAACAGGGGTGCCCAAACTACGACCCAGGGGCCAGGTTTGGTCCCTGATGCCAATTCATCTGGCCTGTGATGCCCTCGTCGTTCCTGGAAGCGGAAGTAAAATGCACCCGTACAACGAGGGAGTTGTGGGTTGGATGAATTGGTGTTGCAGGCCATGTCTGGCCCCCAGGCCATAGTGACCAGCCCCCTGAAACACATGACCGGCTCGCAGCCTGAAAAGTTTGGGCATCCCTGTTCTAGAAGCACCGTTGAGACCATTCCTTTGAAATAACTGATTGTTGCTTAGGCAGATATTGGAGCAAAACTACTGTGACCCCCTCCCAAAATTCATTTTCAGTAAACTGCACACACACACAAAAACCACACCAAAAAAAAACCAAAACAAAACAAAAAACAAGGCCCAAGGCATTAAACACTATTAATGTTAATAAACATTATGCCTCATTTATTTATTTGATTTCATCCCATCTTTCTCTCAGTGCTGTCTCCAATGGTATCTACCTAGTCACAAATGTCTCTCTCTCATGGCAGTTAACCCTTAGCTGTGCTTTCCCCATAAAACTTGCACAATAAACCAATTGTAATGTCAAAATGTTTATTTCAGAAACCTAACTCCTCAACTGACACCACCAGGGATTCTCTGCTGTAAAACTTTTTATTACTGATTGTAAATGACTCATTGATTTCCATGTCCAATGAACATGAACAGCTACTCTGGATCTCTAACACAAAAATGTATACTGTATTCCATGATATCCACTCTTATGTCTGATGAAGTGGATTTGATCCACGATAGCTAACAATAAAATACAGGAATTAGTCTTTAAGGTGTCACAGCTTTTTTTGTCTTTTGTTTTGTTTACTCTCTGAGATGCAATGAGTAGTGTATTTCCACTTAAGTCATAGTAGTAATGTATACTTGTGACCACATTTGCTGATATTAGCTGAAACTAGCATATGAAAATTCAATGCAAAGTGCCCTCCTTTTTGTGTGAAGAATAGCCTTCTTTTTAGTGATGCCTGTTTTCCTTTTAGGCAGTGGGGAGCAACTTGTTCCCAGTAAACCCATTTGCGTGGATTCACAGAGACTTGGGTATATACTAGTGATGGTGAACCTTGGCACTCCAGGTGTTCTTGAACTTTAATTCCCAGAAGCCTTGATCAAAAAGAGTGCTGACTTGGGCTTCTGGGAATTGAAGTCCATGAAAACCTGGAGTGCCAAGGTTTGCTATCTGAGGTATATACAGATGACACGGGAAGGGTTTTTAAAAATAGAATTACAGCATGAGTAGGGTAATTTTAGGAGGAGTCACAGCAATGGTGTGTGCACATACACATGTGTGTCCTCTTTCTCTCCATTCAGGCTATTTAAAATTTGCATTGAGGTAGAAGTGGAACCATTTGTAGAGGGTGGTTGCAACACTAGAGGAGGGGCTATCCTTTTTCTCCAAGGAGAAACAGCTCATTGTATAAATGATAGGTAGGGAGAGATACCGTGGTACCGTGCTTAAGGAGCATAATGTGTTCCACGGGATTGCTCTTTAAGCGAGTTTGCTCTTTAAGTGAAACACCATTGAACATGACCAATTGTGACTTTTGGCAGGTGGGGGAGGGGGATTGCAAAACCCGATTTTTTCATTAAGGAAGGTTTGGTTGGTTTTATTTGTTAAACGAGGTGACCATTCAGAGAAAATTCTGCTCTTCAAGCGAGTTACTCTCTAAGTGAGTCGCCCTCTTTATGCGAGGTTTTACTGTATATCCTTTGTTTCTGTTCATTAAAGGAGGAATGATCACATTGCTGAGGAACTCAACCTCCCCTACAGTCACTTGGGGGACCTGAATAAGCTGGGTGTTGGAGAGCTTAAATGTTAAGACCAACATAGCAGATGTGGGGCTGCTGGTAGATAACAACACTCTGTATATGTGGAGAGATACAGAATCTGGTCCATTTGCTGGTCTGCCTGCTACTACTGAAAACATGTGCTGACGAGGATTTAAGTTTGGCCAATGACAAAGCCAAGAAGGTGGCTTCATTTTGGTAGTTTAAAGTTTGACCTGAAGATGAAAGAAGATGAATCGATAAAAGATAAAAGCAGGAAAGATGTCAGGACTCTTCTATGGAAAGCATCCAGACCAGGGACCAAAACATCTAAACTCTTCAACTATGTGGGAAAAGTTACTGTTTTTTTAAAAAAGAGTGGGAAGTAGACAAAGATCTCTTCAGAACACCCATCTTTTTATGTTGAAATTTCATCACTAGTTGCCTTTATGGCATTATGCAATCGTTATCATAAGTTTTTGGTGTTATGCAGTTGTTCAAACAAAAATTGTTAAACTCAACAAGATCCCAGCTTACCACGTCCCTTAAGGGGGGAAAATCAGGACTTTGTTGAAAATGGAAAAGAAAAAACAGATATTTCATTGAACATAATAGGAGCCCTGCTACAATAGACTGAGAAGCAATTTTAGTCCAGCATTTTGGATTCAACACCAAGATGCTCCTGGGAACTCATCTAAAATGTACCTGGCCTTCAATATCTTGATGAATAAAAGATAGCTTGTAATTTTAACAAACAAACACTGTCTCCAAAAATGATGTTTGACAAGGAAATGCACCATAGGCTGCTTCTGCTTGGATTTTCTTTATACCCTTTGATGCAACACATAAATAAAACATAAATGAAAACAACATTTTGGGGAATAAAAGAACAATTCCTTCCTTATTTTGCAGGCCCTAGCTCCAGGTGAATCTAGAAAATATAAGCCAGGGTACAATTTGAGGAAGAAGGTTTGATGTATCTGGAGAGGTATAACCTTGTTATTTTAATGTGTGGGCAATGATTTGTTGTTATCCATGTTTAAAACATTGCTTGTGCCCAGTTAAATTAAAAAACAAAAACAAAAGTGGGCCCCCGGTGGCTAATGCTGGATGAAAGTAGATCTTTAGTTTATGGACTTAAACCTTTAGACAGGATCCAAAGAGAGACAGCAGAAATCAAATACATTCATCTGTTGGACACCCATCACAGAGGCTTAAATATTAGCCAAGGGTTTTCAGGACATTATCAGATTTGATACACAGATTGCTACATGCTGCTAGATATTTTATACACTATATTTTGGTGTATTATACCACTTTCACTAACCTTCCTGCAAATTAATTCTTACAACATGAGCACAACAGGAAGTAACCATGTAACCACAACCAAGTAAGAGGTTAAACTAATCTGAATAATCTATTGTTACTGCTAGCAGTAGGAAGCTTTATTGATATGCATGCTTGTCTGTCATTCTGCTTGATTACTCTTTACCTCATTGCTTTGTGATCCTTTTGCCTTGTGACATCTTGATCCCTGCATCTGGTGTATATAAATCATGCCTGGAAGTTTTATTCCTTTGTCTGAAGAAGTGGACTTGATCCATGAAAGCTAACAGTAAAAATATAGCAGTTAGTCTTTAAAGTGCTACAGTGTTGTTGTTGTTGTTGTTGTTGTTGTTGTTGTTGTTGTTGTTGTTGTTGTTGTTGTTGTTGTTGTTGTTGTTGTTGTTGTTGTTGTTGTTGTGTGATATGCCTTTTAGACAGGGTGCATCTTGAAATCACAAATGAAGCCCACAGGGACAATTTGCATATTCTCTTCCAGCTCCACAATTCCTTTTTAAAATCATTATAACATGAAAGATAATGGTTGCCCTTGCATGAAAGCCAGTTGCATCCAACTCTAGGGTTCGGTGCTCATCTCTGTTTATAGCCAAAGAGCCAGTGCTATCTGTGTCTGCAGACGTTTCTGTGGTCACGTGGCAGGCATGACTAGACACTGGAATGTTTTTACCAATTAGGAAGCTAAGGTTGGCAAAGTTACTTTCTTGAGCTCCAACTCCCAGCATGGTCAAAGATTGGTCAGTTAATGAGATTCTGGATGCTGCCCCCCCCCCCCCCCCCAATTTTCAATCTCTGATATGAATTTGATTCCTAATATAGCACAGCAGTGGGAGTTTAGGAAGCAGGTGGCACTTGCTTATGTGTGTGTGTAGTCAAATATAGCAGAGAAAAACAAGCAATGATATTTTCTATTTATAATATACAGTAATATTGTCTGCATCTTGAAGATGATGATACCTTATTACCCTCCCCCTCTCAAATTTCTGCAGCTTGCACTTGCTTCCCACACCCTACAGATCACTTGTCACTCATTGCGGGGAGGGGGGGGGGACCCTGCGGTTATTCTCACTTTTGGGGTTTTGATTTTTGCTTGATTCAACAATAAAGACTGGTGTGGGAAAAATAACAACCATCTCACAAGAATCTAAATGAGCTCGGCAAGATGTTACTATTTATATTCCCCAGCAATGTAAGTGGGTGATTTACCTTCTCCCCGTTTTATCGTAAAAACCACCTTTGCCAAATTCTGATTAGCCTTGCTGAAAGCAAAAGTGATGTGCAGAAAAAGCAAAGGACATCTGCCCAGGGATAGCTGGCTAATTTCTGCAATGTGACGGCTCTGATTTGGCAAAAACACAGCTCTTTCCCATAATTTGTCCATTTACATATTTACCTTCGATTAACACAGAGATTTACTTTATCCCATTTAAAAATCTTGAATAGGGCTATATTGATAGGTAGCGTCCGATGCTACACAGCTATTTGTTTTAGCATAAGCATTTTCTGATTGGCTTTTGGGAGGTAAGTGGATATTTAATTTGCCAATCTAATTGCTCAGGCCAACCTGGAAACATTGTTGGTAGACTGACGATCTCTTGTTCTTTTCAAAGAGCTGCCGGGAGAAGTATCAGGATCACAGCCACAGGAGTATGTATGTGGTTTGCCAGTCTGAATTTCACCTGTGGTTGACAGCTTCTCTCATAGGACAAGACTTACAAACAGTTCTCCCAGGAGATGAAACTTACAAGCAATTTGGAGGTTTAACTATGATTGGCCTTCCCATTAAACAAGAGAGGAAACTACCTCAGGTGACACAGATACTAATGGGCAACTTTGACAGTCCTCTCTGTGTTTCTGTGTGTGCAATGTAGGAGGAGCCACCATCTTGTTTTCGCCATAGGCAACACCATTCTTGGGATGCCTACTGAGATCCTAATTTGATGCCTCACCTGCTTGGGTTGGGGGAACCCCATGAGTCATCACCATTCCCAGATATTTTGGCCCTTACCTCAAGGGTGATTGATTCCAGCGGGTCTAAGAGCTCTTTTTCAGATTTTCCAAGAATATGAAGATTGCTCTCTCAAGAGGGAGGAGCCAAAGGGGAGGGTGTGGTCAAATAAGTTGATTATTTATTTATTTATTTATTGGTGGGGATTTTTTTTTGGTAAATGTCATTACAATGGGTTTTCCACAAACAAAATAAGAGTTTGAAATTTTCCATTCATTTAACTGGCAAAGCTCCTTTGTATCCTTGTAGAAAATGCATTGGGGAGTTATGAAGGATGTGTGCTGCCCCCCCATACCCTAGGGCAGGGGTGGCCAAACTACAGCCCACGGGCCGGGGCCAGCCCATGGCACCATTTCATGTGGTCCGCTGCTGCCCTCACCACTACCAGAAGCAGAAGCCGGCACATTTATGACAGCCATAATATGCACCCTCACAGGCATAAATGTGCCTGCCATAAACACTGCTATAAATGTACCTAAGGCTGTCATAAATGCATTTACAATAGCCATCGACACATTTTAAGGCAGTGTTTATGGTGGGAGGAACCACGTGATCGGCCCACTCAGCTGTCTGGGGGACGAGGTCAGGACTGAGGTATGAAAAGTTTGGGAACCCCTGCCCTAGGGGGACAATTGCAGTCCATGAGCTCCACATTTCCCATGCTGCCTTAGATGAAGAGCTTATAAAAGAAGCACATATGTATGGTGTGAAGAAAATTAAAGGTAAACTTAAAGCTTGCCCTTGCTCAAAAACCAGGGTACAGTACTCATCTCTGTTAGAAGCCAAAGATCCAGCACTGTCTGCATCTGCAGATGTTTCTGTGGACTTGTGGCAGGCATGACTAAGCACTGGACAACATGGAGTGCTGTTTACCTTCCCACCGAAGTGGTACCTATTTATCTACTTGCAATTTCTTGCTTTCAAACTGCTAGGTTGGCAGGAGCTGGGACAGACAGCAGGAGCTCACTCCATCATACAGCACTCGGGTCTCAAAATGTTGACCTGCCAACTTTCCAGTCATCAAGCTCATGCCAACCTAGCAGTACAAAAGCAAGACATTGCAAGTAGATAAATAGGTACTGTTTTGGTAGAAAGGTAACAACACTCTGTGCTGTCCATTGCCTAATCATGCCTGTCACATGACCATGGAAATGTCTGCAGACACAGACAGTGCTGGCTCTTGGGCTGTAAACAGAGATGAGTACCATCCCTTAGAGTTGGATATGTCTCTCTTTCAAGCAAAGGCAACCATTACCTTTACATGACTGGGCAGCTAATATTCTTTGTAAAAAAATTAAGTCCAGAGTTGCATAATAACTTTTAAATGTGGAATGCACTGAGTATGTCATTGTTATGATACAGCTTGACGTCACCTCTAATGGGAAGAAAGGAAAATTTATCCCTTTCCTTGAGCAAGATTTCTTGGCTTCACTCTTCTGGAAAATAGGAAGATTATTAGATCCACAAAGCTCAGCTGGTAGAAGGTTGGAATGTGCTTTTTGTGTGAATACTGTCACTATAGTCTAGGAGTTTCTCTGTTTAGTAATTCTCACATTTTTTCTTAATTAACCAGTAAAGTGGAAAGATTATTTTACTACTGCAGGTACAACACAGCAATCTTTTGGTGCTTTTCAGATCTGTTGAAGCCTTAGCACCCATCTTCTCTAGTCAGTGTGCTCACTCGTGCCTCTGGTTCAGACTGATGGGAGCTGTCAGGTTGCGGTACAGTTGGTTACAGAATTGTATTTATTAATGTTGTTGTTGTTCAGTCACACAGTTGATTCTGACCCTTTGCAACCCCATGGACCACTGTCCACCAGGCACTTCTGTCCTCCACCATCCTCCTCAACTCGCTCCTTCTCAAACTGGAAGTGAGTAGCAAGGCTCATTCCTGGACTTGGTGTTCTTCAGCATTTTCATTAATGACTTGGTAGAGGAAGTGCTGGGAGTACATCACATTTGCAGATGTCACAAAATTGGATGGAATAGAATTCAAAATGATCTTGATAGGCCTGAACACTGGGCTGAAAACAACAGAATGAAATTGAACCGGGATAAGTGAAAAGTTCTACACTTAGGGAAAGAAAACCAAATGCAAAATTGCAAAACAAGGGATACTTGGATTAGGAATGCTATGCGTGAGAAGGATCTTGGAATTATTGTAGATCACAAGCTGAAATAGAGTCAACAGTGAAACATGGCTGCGAAAATGGCAAATACTATTTTAGGCAGAATTATATTCTCTAGAATCCATGTGGTACTAGTGCCCTTCTCTTTGGCACTTGTTAGAGCACATCTAGTGTGTCTAGTTCTGAACACGTCACTTTAAGAAGGACGCCAACAAACAGGAACACATTCAGAAAAAGGCAATAAGGACCATCAGGGGACTGGAAACCAAACACACTGAAGGAAGTGGGCATGTTTAGCCTTGAGAAAAGGAGACTGAGGAAGTATATTTCAAATACTTGAAAGATAGTCATAAAGAAGAGGGGCAGGATCTGTTCTCAATCATCCCTGAGTGCAGGAAACATAATAATGGGCTCAAATTACAGGAAGCCATATACAGGCTGAGTATTGGGGGAAAGTTCTTAACTTTTAGAGCAGTAGGACAATAGAACCAATTGCCTCAAGATGTGGTGAGTGCTCCAAGGCTGGAGGCATTTAAGAGAAAATTCGACAACCATTTGTCAGATCTGCTTTGATTTGGAGTCCTATATTGACCAGGCATGGTATGCAGCCTGTTGAGTTTGGTCACTCGGTCTCTAAAGGGTTCGCCGTCACAGTCCCACCCCTCTGCCCAGCAGCCCAATGGGAATGCTTCCTCCCTCCCCCAGCACAAGGTTCGTCCCACCCCTCACTCGGTCTCTAAAAGGTTCTCCGTCTTATACCTAGTATTCAGAACCGGTGGCAAAAATTATTTCAGATCTGCTAAGGGATTATTTGATAGTAAATTAGGGAAATGATAAAGTTAAATGATCTTTCTGCTCTCTGACCTCGACCAATTCATGGCAGCTAGAGTAGCAATATTTCCCACGGCTCCTCAGAAGCTGAGAAGAGCTGTGCAAGGAAACAGACTGAATTGCAATGATGAAATGTTATGGTCTTCATGTGTAAAAGACTTTTACCTTCCAAAAAAAAAAAAAAAGGTATTCATTGCTTTTCCATTTCAGCCTCTTTTACTGCTTTGCCAATTTTTTGTCTCCTTCCAACTTAATGGTATGTTTTAATGTAAATATGGATTTTTAGTTATATAAAAAAATAGAAACAAGAATGTAGAATATGGTTGGTTGTCAATCAGGTGTACCCTGGGCAACAGCCACCTTGTGCCAGCTAATCTTTTTCACTCCAGGTCAGGCGAAAGGAGCTGTGGAATGAACTCACCAAAAGGTGGTTTCATTTTGGCAGTTCCATGTCTCCCCTAGACACGGAAGAAGAAATTTGTTTGTTCATATTTATAGTTCATATAACCACAATGCTTGAAACAATGAGAAATGAAAGAAATTTCATTTCACAACAAACATTTCTGTGTCTGATGGAGGAATGGACTATTTAAAGCTACTTGCCTAAAGTCCTCCCCCCCTCCGTACCATGATCAAAAACTTATAATCTTATATATATATTTTACACTGGGGGGAGGGGGGTAGCGTTACATGCACTCCGGTGTCTAGTCATGTCTGCCAGATGTCCACAGAAACTTCTGCTGATGCAGACAGTGCTGGCTCTTTGGCTATAAATGGAGATGAGCACCAAACCCTAGAGCTGGATACGACTGGCTTTTGAGCAAAGGCGACCTTTACCTTTACTATACTTCCTTTTGTAATCAGTGGACTTCTTGTTAATGGACACAACGTTCACAAGTAACAGCACTATCTGGCTGTAATCCTGTGCTTCTTGTCAAGTGGTAATTCCCACTTAGGAAGCTTTTGTCTGAATGATCATGGCTTAATCTCTTTTTAATCAATTAATTATTTAACAGTCTTATAATGCACATATCATCAAAATTTAATGTTACATGCGTATAGTGGCCAGAATTCCATTCTTCAAGGCACAAAAAACATCAAGCTATGCATGAGTGAGATTTCCTTCCTTAATTCCTTCCCATAAAAACAAGATGCTGATCTCATTCTCGAGGGATTTCTTCAGCAATAATTGTTGTGTGTGTCTGAGTCTATTAACAATACCTCTGGATTGTAGACCTAACTGTGTTTTTTTTTTTTTACTTTTGAACATTTAAAGAAGAGTCATGCTAAAGATTCTGGCAGTGGTGATGTGCACTCATTTCTCTCCTTGTAAGACACTCATATTATTCCATCCTGCCCTGACCATGTCCTTTTTTAGCAGTCCAATGCAGGAAAAATGCCTTCCTGTTCAGAAATGGTAATAACCTTATACCTCTTGGAATTTCACCTAGGAAGAAAAGACTGAAAAATCCTGCAATATTTCCCATGAGATTTCTTAGGAAAGAAAAGAAGCTTGTGTAGATAAATCTTGTTGTGAGGAGAAAAGAATGATCTCTCCACCTCACATGTCACACAAAACAGCTTGAGTCTGCAAGAGTCATATTCTTAATTTAAAATATTTCTAACCCCTGGGTAGATTATATTAACTGAAATATCTATACATAGAAAACCAATTTTTTCCTTGGTACTGGGGTGTTATCCATGACTGAGGTGCTGAGCTCACCTATCTATCTATCTATCTATCTATCTATCTATCTATCTATCTATCTATCTATCTATCTATCTGTCTGTCTGTCTGTCTGTCTGTCTGTCTGTCTGTCTGTCTGTCTACACATACCCTATCCATTAAGCATGAGCCACTGCTGGCGGCTTACAGACATTATAGAAACAAAAATACAAAATAAACATACCCAAGATTACCATAGACAGACCATGGCATGGCAGTATTTGCTTCTCCATTGTGATAGCTGGGTCCATTATAATGGCCAGATCACAGACCTGATCTTTGAGGAGAAGTGCAGCCCCATCCAGACAAGGTCAGTAAGCCCCAGCCTGTCCAGAGATGCTTCCAACAACATAATCTCCATCTTGACAATTTCTATCTGTTTGTCCTCATTCAGTCCATTGTGGTAGCCAGGCAGCACCACAACACTTGAATAGCATCACCAGCTGATGACGAGAAAGAGAGAAATAATTCTGTGTCATCTGCATAAATAGCACACTCCAAATCTCTGGCTGATCTCACTCAGCAGCTCCATATAGATGTTAATAAGCATTGGAGAGAGGATTAACCTGTGTAGGGACCCATATCCCTGGATCCAAGGGGTTGACACAGCCTCCCAAAGTTGAACCATCTGACATAATCATCAAGGAAGGAGCAGAGCCAGCACAACATCTGATCCCCAGTCTCCAACCTTGATTATCAACAACAACAGTTCCCAAACTATGGTGCGTGGGGACAATTATGCCTGTGCATATAATTAATCTGACCCAGGCTGAGTGCCCGGACTTTCCTAGGACAGCCCCCACTACTTGACAACACTTACAATGTCATGACGGTGATTGCGCTTCATCCCCACTGCTCCGAGCAGCCTCTGGCTCGGTCCCCTTGCTACAGCAGCCTTTGGGGACATGGGACACTGCACTGGGGAAAATTTCAGAACCTTCCCCCTTTCAAAATCCATGGCACTAGGAAAGCCCCATGGCATGCCTGGGATGACATCAAGGTCTCTTGGTCCCATACCACAGCCTGACCTCTGACTAAAATGGATCCAGTAATATTGCCATCCTCCAAGACCACCTGGAGCTGTTCCGCCACTGCCCTAATAAATGAGATATTGGAGATTAGCTAAAATTATTCAAGTTGTCTGCTGCCAGTGAGATTATTTGCTGATTTTAATATCTGTAAAGGGCAAGGATCAAGAAGACAGGTAGGTGGCTTTATAGGATACAAGTGCCTCATCCACACCGTCAAGCCTCACAAAGTGGAACTGATCCAGTCCAGATCTCACAGTGGATGATATCCCCAACACATCCCAGCATACTAGGGATTAAAAACATGGCTGAGATATCACCTTTGTCTCAGAGTCCTCGATCTGAGGGAAGTAAGTGCATTTGATAGCACTTTTTTTTTCATATTATCAGGCTATGCCAGGATAGATTAGAATGGAATGGCACCACTGCCTAGTAGCATGCTCCGTGAAACTCATTTGCTATTTTGAGAAACCAAGTCTATCCATCTTGATATGTTCTGGAATTGACACAAAACAAATCAACTTCTTGTGTGCAACTAGAGAAAGGTCTCAGGTCTCATAGAGAATGTAATTCATGCTCAGGAGGTCTATTAAAAGTCAATTCCCAAACTTCCGGGAAGACAGAGTTGTGAAAAGTTACTTTTTTGGATGATACCTCCTGGCATGCTGCAGTCAGATGAATATAAATAGTTAAAAGGGTCTCCCACATATCAAGCTTTCTTTCAAATAGGGATGGAAATCTTAATTTCTTTCTCACAAGTGAAAAAAAATGTAAAATAAGATGTCTTCTTTTTCTTTTCTATTTCAGGAGGGTTTTTTTTTGGGGGGGGGGGAGGAAATCAACAATAAAAAGTGTTATTTTCACAAAAATGTATTGGGTGTGTGTGTACAATAACATGTTCCTAATACACGTTCCCACACAAAACAAACATCACGTTCTGTTAAAAAACAACAACCAACCACACCCTAATCTTTCAAGTCTAGTGAACAACTGAGATGTCTCATAGGAATTGGCAATTGGTTTTGATGGGATGTCTTGCTTTGTTAAAACACCCTTTCCCTTGAGTAGTAGAAGAAGATAAACTGAAAAAATTGAAAGGGTTGGTTACCTCCTTATCTTTGCCATATGGCCTGCAGGGAATGTCAGCTGTAAGGCAAATCTGATGGCAGATGGAATCAGAGACAAAAAATGAATGTATTTTTAGTAGTGCAGAATTGCATCCTATTTCCTTTTCTAGTTACCACCTTTTCCTTTGCCTGTAGTGCATGCACATTCATGTGGTGGACATGAGAGATTCCTACGATTCAACCTCGCTTTATGATAAAAAAGTATCGCTTGTTACTAACACTTTCCCTTCCTTCCACACAAATCACACCTGCATATGAAGCCTCTTATGAACAATGAGAAAACAAACACAGGCTAACTGAAACATGTGAAGTACCTGTGCCCACAGACAGGGCTGTGAGTTCCCCCTCCTGTATGCGTGCCATAGGTTCGCCACCACTGTACTAGGGGAATCAGGTATCTTTCAAGGATCTCTACCAGCACGAGCCATTAAGATGGGATTATGGGAAATATATCCAGCAACCACCCACATGGTTGCAGAGTGTCCTGGTGGGCAGATGGACCGCTACATTTCTCTCTCCTTCCCTCATTGAATGTAAGCGCTACCTGCACATACATCCCAGCTAGAATAGTGTTGCTAATGTCATTTTTTAAAAAGGCAATATATTTTTGTGAGAGACTTTAGTCATGGGCTCTACACTGCTCTCTCACTTCCCATCCATGCCATTTTCTCCTCCTCTATAGTCTTCCATTTTGTCCCATCTTTTCTCTGAGGGAACCGCACATTTATGTCTAGTTGTAGGTTCCCTAGGAAACCACATGAAATTTCATTCAACGGCACTGTTATATTCTGGGATAGATTTTGGTATGATAATCCACCGCAGACAGGTGTCATGAAAGGAAAGAATAACAAACAATGAAACAATCCTCAAGATGCAAAATGCAACTAGAGCTGTGGAGCCAAAAACAGCAGAAAATGATGTACTGCAGAGAGAGACTGCACTTGATCTTGGCCTTTTGGAAAATGTGACTACTTAATTAATTTTACTAAATTTATGATTATCCGAGCATATAAAACTCAGTCAAAACAAGCAATATTTTTTAAAAAATGACTGGTATTATATGATAGACATATGTTTTAACCTCAAACTTCAGTATCCATTAAATATCAGCTTAATATGTCTGCTGTTCCTAATACTTCTGGGTTTTGCAACTCTGATGGCACTATTTCAGAGATTTGCAGTTGTTTATAATATTTTATGAAATTCCACTGCATTGTTCCCAGTATCCTGATGACAATAGGAACTACTGAAGAACATTTTATACATAATTGAGATTTTTTTCTATCACTAGGCCTCTGTATTTTGGTAATTTCCCCAATTCTTTATCTTCAACGCTGGCATTCCTTGGAATTGCAACATCACTCATCCAGACATTTCTTCATTCTGTTACTGTTATGTCTGGTGTATTATACACAAGATGTCTATTAGTTTGGATCAAAAAATTCCACAAATAAATTAGTAATTTACTAACAACTTCTCTACTAGTTGTTCCTATGAATTCTTGGATACTGGCAGGTTACATCTTTTTACATAGTGACCAGTGTATTAATTTTGCAAATCTTGCTTTGAACCCTGTCTGTGAAACCTTTGAACATTCACAGATGAGGTGTGATATAATCTTATCTTTTTCTTGACTGAAATGACATTTGCTGTTTGTATTAATGCCTTAAATTTTTGCTTTCATAACATTAATTTAGAATGCTTGTTCTTGTGCTGCAAAAATCAAACCTTTGGTTTTCTTTCTTGTTTAGCTAAGTTGTTTTTCATCAATATTTCTCACATGTTATCCATGCAATGGTTTATTTTTCCAGTTGTTTATCTCATCTTCAAATTGCTGTTTTTTTCCTATTCTGCCTTTGTTTCTGTTGTTTTCAATGTTTTTCATTTACACCACTTTAAATAATCGTTGTCTGCTTCTGCTGATATAATCATATGGGCTTATTTTTTCAACCTCTAACACTTATTGTATCTGTAGCAATCCATTGCCTCCAGTTTTTCATATTAAGTGTAACCTATCCATATCACTTTTTGGGTATAGTCTGTGATGCATATTCATTATTTTTGAAGCCTTTCTATCCACTTTTTAAAAATTCAGTTGGGATCCAGTCTGTTATTCCAGCAGGGTATCTGATTACAACTGCTCAAGTGTATATGACTTTGATTGTGTTTCTGCAATTTAAGTTTTATTTTAAAATGTTCTGCAGTCTTTTGTTGTATTCCTTCTGTGTCAAATCATGAACTTTTGTATCCAGAATGTTATCTCCTTGTAGTATTCCAAGGTATTTATATCAGAAAACAAAACAAAATAAACAAAACAAAATAAAAAACACTGTATCACTTTAAAGACTAACTTCTATATTTTTATTGTTAGCTTTTGTGGTTCAAGTCCACTTCTTCAGACAAAGAGTGAAACTTACAGGCATGGTCAAAGGGAGCAGAGTGTGTTCAAGCAAAATGGCAGACAAGAAGCAAGCACAACAATACAGCTTCCCACAGCCATCAGCAACAATAGATTATTCAGATTAGATCTAAATGTCTCCCTTTCAATCTCAAAGGGTCTGAGAAAACCCATTCGGGTCTCTGATCACCACAGACTAACATGGCTACTATTCCAAAAAAAAAAGAAAGAAAGAAAGAAAAGAAAAGAAAAGAAAAGAAACAAAAAGAAAAAATATATATATATCAAGGTATTTATAGTTGTCATAACTGAATAATTATTTAATTATGTAGCAATTTCTTCGTTCTATCTCATTTAAATTTTGGATCTTGCCATGTTGTATAGAGAGGTTTACGCATCTGTCAGTTCCAAATTTTATATGAATGTCTTGCTAAATATTTGTACTGTGTTTAACATATTTTTTTAATCACTGTGGGACTTTTTGCACATAGTTTTAAGTAATCCATGTATAGATGATTGATTTTTTTTCTGCTTGATCTGAAGTATGGTAGCCCAATCCAGTTTCATTTAGAATAACTGACCATGGGATTATGAGATGTTAAACAGAAAGGTTGACAAAGAATCCCTTTGAAATAGTCATCTTTCAAAAAGCTTTGTTATCGTCTTGTCAATTAGCACTGGTTCAAGTGCTCACAGCTTCCAGGTTCAGGGACATGTTTAGGTCCAAGTACCAGTGAATGTTTACATACACCTAAAGGGAACTGGGCTGTTTTTTCCCCTCTCTGCAATATTCCCATTTGCACATTCAATTACACAAATGATTGTGTCAATAGTACAAGCCTATCAAAATGAAAGAAAGGCTGCCAAAGTGATCACCTTTACCTGAATTCTCATTTGAAAGAGAGCACTAGGCCCTGCACTCTCCTCCATCACTTTAGGTCAGCGATGGGGAACCTTGGCACACCAAGTTTTCTTGAACTTCTGGGAATTATTATTGTTATTACTATTGTTATTATGGAGGTTGGCATCAGCATCTTCTGCTGCCCGTGGCCACAGCAGCTCTTTATCCCCCAGGCTATTGGTGGGGCTCAGAGGTTGGTGTCATTGTCTTCTGCCGCCTGTGGCCATGGGTACTCTCTCCCCCCGCCATTGGTGGGGCTCAGAGGTCAGCATCGGCATCTTCTGCCACCTGTGGTCACGGCAGCTCTTTATTATCTCCCCAGCCATTGGTGGGGCTCAGAGGTTGATGTCGGCATCTTCTGCCACCTGTGGTCACGGTGGCTCTTTAACCCCCCCGGCTGTTGGTGGGGCTCAGAGGTCAGCGGTGGCGTCTTCTGCCATCCGTGGCCACGGCTGCTCTTTATCCCCCTGACCATTGGTGGGGTTGGGATAAACTTCAAGAACATCTGGAGTGCCAAGGTTTACCATCACTGCTTTACGTGTTTCTCTATAAGCATGCTGGTAAACCCAGAGGTGACGACAGCTGAAGAAGGCCAAGGATATAACCTACTATGGAAATATTCAACACTGCAAAAGAAGCTGAAGCATATCTTAAGATTTGCCCCATATGCAGGGAGCCTCCTGCCTTGTTTGACCTCATCTTTTCTCTGCCCAAACTGAGAAGAAGGCTTTGAGTTACAGAGGGAAATGCAGGGACAGCCTGTCCCAAATTGTCAGGCTCTACTACAGTTACAGTCTCTGGATTTAGTCAAAATACACACAATTTACTCTTCATAAACCATACCTAAGAGGCCCATTGTAAAAAATGAGAGGGTTAGACCCCACTCTGTTCCTCTCTTAAATCAAAATGTAGCATCCATAGGTCTCAGGACACCAACTGGGGAACACAAAAAGAGCCTCCTTGAAGACTGTGGTACAGTAAAACTCCGGTTTACAAAATTAATCAATTCATATTATGTTTCATATTATGGAAAATCTGTAAAATGAAGCACCCATAGGAATGCACTACACGGTTTCCCATAGGAATGCATTGAAAAACAAACATTCCTTATCGTGAGCACGGTTTCCCATAGGAATGCACTGAAAACCAATTAATCCACTCTGAAAAAATCTGTAAACAGGCATTATTTTCAATTGATTTTCAGTCATAAAGTGAAAATTACATTAAATGAAACATTCGTAAAGTGGGGTTCCACTGCACTTTTGAACCACAGTTGGCCATAATCTGGCAACAGCCACCTTGTGCTGCTGGCTAATCTTTCTCACACTAGGTCAGGCAAAAGGAGCTGCAGAATGAACTCACCAAAAGGTTGCTTTATTTTGGCAGTTTCACGTCTTGCCTAGACACTGAAGAAGGATGAGAATGAGGAGGACACTAGTTGAAGTGCCGTATTTTGCTGGTCTCCAGGTGGAGGAATGTATCTCAGGGTGGGTGATGCTCAAGGAGGAGAAAGTCAGAGATCTGCATGGAAAATGGCTTTAAAGATGGAATGAAGAAAGTGTTGCTCACAAGTAGCAATTATCTCCCCAAGGCCATTTTAAAAACCTCCAGGGGGGGGGAACACCTTTTTTGGTGTGGTCCACTAGTTTTCAGGGAGGTGGAAAAAATTACAAAATAGGCTTTTGTAATTGGTAACCAACAGTACCCTCTACTGAGATGTGAGGTCCACCGAGTTGAGTGGATTTACTCTAGGGAGCTGTGGACAAAGCTACAATTTAAATACTATCAGTTTCGACTTTGGTCCTCTTTGGGCACAGACAGTCAGCTGTAAAGGTGTGTGCCTTATTGTACCAGAAAGGATCACTTTAATTGGTAGTCGCTCAACCCCAGCCAACCCCCAAAAGCAGAAGCCCTACAAAAGTCCAGCTTGGACACAGATTGGGTCAAGTTGATGCATATTTCCCATGTATAATTTCTGGGACATAGATAGCACTGGACTGCCCCACAAGCAATCCAAATTGTGGTCTACTTAACCTGTGTGATCATCTCTCTCTCTGTCCCTGAAAGTTGTAAATAGTGGAGTCTGGGATACCTCAAGGTTATCACCTTCAGAACATAGGAGTGAGATTCCTCCTGCGTTACCACCATAAGGAATCTGAAAGACCCTGCTTTCAGCTAGGAATGAGTGGACTTGCCATTCTCACATTCTCCCAAATTTGTCTCAGGTTCTTGCTATCATGCCTCTGGAGAAATGTGTAAATGTCACTGAGTTACAATCAGAAATGCTTGGAATGATGACTAGATTCATTCAGTGGAGCAGTTCTCTGCCTGGAGAGGGCCATGTTGTGCAGTTTTAATATATTCAGGTTTCTACACCTTTCTCATACTTAGTAAAGAATGTTTAATATATATTTTCCAGTGGACAGTATTTTCAGCTGTTTGTCTTCTTAACAATGTGT
Organism: Furcifer pardalis; assembly: GCA_030440675.1. Classification (NCBI taxonomy): domain Eukaryota; kingdom Metazoa; phylum Chordata; class Lepidosauria; order Squamata; family Chamaeleonidae; genus Furcifer; species Furcifer pardalis. Next base: position 31,296,849 of record CP126893.1, on the reverse strand, counting down.
ATGGCATGTGGTACACATTTGATTTCTCCTGCCGGAGCCGCAAGCTTGCAAATGTCTGGCATATTTTGCCTCTTAAAAAGCTGCAAACTCCACGTACACAAAACAAAAACTCTTTCTGACCCCTAAACCTTGAAAAATTGTCTGGATTAAAACTCCCAGCAAAGGATTAATGTGAGAAGGAATGTTTTTTTCAGCCTGGATTCAATTCTGTTGTTATATAATTGGGTGTGTGAATATGAAGGGCTGTGGTGGCTTAGAGTTTAAGATGCTGAGCTTGATGACCAGAAGGTTGGCAGATCAGCAGTTTGAGATCCGAGTATTGTGTGACAGAGTGAGCTTCCATCATCTCTTCCAGTTTCTGCCAACATAGCAGTTCGAAAGCAAGAAATTGCAAGTAGATAAATAGGTGCCACTTTGGCAGAAAAGGTAACAGTGTTCCGTGTACTCTGTTGTCTAGTCATGCCTGCCATGTGACCATGGAAACCTCTGTAGATGCAGACAGCACTGGCTCTTTGGCTGTAAATGGAGATGAACTCCTAGAATTGGACATGACTGGCTTTCAAGCAAGGGCAACGTATACCTTTATTTAAGTGAATTTCAGCCTAGTAGGTTCACACTGTGGTAGCACACTGGGACCAGTATGCAATTAAGACTTCCACTGGTCTTGTAAACCTTGTTTCTCCTTTTTGGATTGTGGGAGCCATTTTACTCAGGGAGGTGGGAAGGTTAGAAGTAACTGAGCTATCAAGTACTCCCACTGAGCATTTCCAGACACCTCAATTATTTCAGTGTTTTGGATTGGGGGGAGGGGCATTTGGGAAGCAGGATTAGGGATGTAAAGCTGTAAAATGTCGGGAAGAAATTCGGATGTGAAAATTAGTAAAAGTCTCTCTTGTTCAAAAGCCAGTTGTGTCTGACTCTGGGGTGTGTGTGTGTGTGTGTGTGTGTGTGTGTGTGTGTGTGTGTGTGCTTATCTCCGTTTACAGCCATAAACCCAGCACTGTCTGCATCTGTAGATGTTTCCGTGGTCATGTGGAAGGCATGACTAGACATCAGAGCACACAGAACACTGTTACCTTTTCTGCCAAAGCAGTACCTATTTATCTACTTGCAATTTTTTTTTGCTTTCAAACTACAGTAAAACCTCGCATAAGGAGTGTCTCGCTTAGAGACTAACTCGCTTAAAGAGTAGGATTTTCTCTGAATAGTCGCCTCGCTGGACAACTAAAACCAACCAAAAACTCACTTAACAACTAAATCGGGGGTCACAATCCCCCTTGCCAGAAGTCACAATTGGTCACTTACAATGATGTTTCCCTTAAAGAGCAATCCCATGGAATGCATTATGCTCTTTAAGCGAGGTACCACTGTACTAGGTTGGCAGGAGCTGGGACAGGTGATGGCAGCTCACTCCACCAGTCAGCACTTGGGTTTTGAACTGCCTACTTGCTGACCTTCCGGTCATCAAGCCACTAGGCCACTGCAGTCCTTATGGGAAAACTATCCATAGGTTAATCTGGTGTTTCTGAAATTATCCTTCCGCCCACTTCCATGTTTGCCACAGGTGAAGAAACCATATCAAGGTGGCCTCTTTTTGCATATTAACACATATATTATTCCCACTGAATCCTTGTACTTGTCTTGATTATGTCTACCTTAGTTCAAAAGTAGAAGTTTCTCCCACTTGGAGGACAATTAGAAAACATTGTTTCGATATAATAACGAGGGTTTATGGCACCTAATCCTTTAGTAAAACTCTGTTGGTATTTCCCCTACAACATGCATGGAGGCAAAGAGGACACAGGCTTTGCGGATGCCAGGAACAGCTGCTTCTTTGTGATCATTATGGGTCTTATGAATCTCTCCCCACCGATAAAATGTAATCATCCCCTTTATTTCTAGAGTTACTACAATCAGTTTCCAAATTTCTGACAAATGGAAACAAAAGGTGGGCAACAAACCATTTTATAGCCTAATATACCTATGACCCCCTCCCCCAGTGACAACACTCTCTCCCATTCCTCTGTTAGGTAAAAAAAAGGATGAATAGCAAGAGGAAATTCTGCAGGGGAACCAGGTGTTCATCTGTCTTTTGTTTTGCACTTCAGAAATGGATGCTGAATAAACATATAATAGAAACAGATCTTGTAGGTCATTGTTGAGAGCAGGGCTTGGAAACTGATTTGTCACTTTTTATAGCAATACAAAATATAACAACTTATTTACTGACCCAGAGAACTTACAATACTCTAGTTCACAAGATAACTAGCATTTTGCCCCAATATGCTAGATACATATTATACTGATCTTAGCAAGATAGAAAGCTGAGTCAACCTTGTGTGTCTTTTGGGATCAAACTCAGGCAATGAGAAGAGTTTTGGCAGTCGTCCTCTTATTGTTAAAAAAAAAAAATCAGTTTTGTGCATTTGCCAACTATTAATGAAATCTTATTTCAATTCTCAGTAATCTGGGGAAACCCATTCACATCAGATTCACACACACACCCTAACACACACCCTAACCCCATCTACTTTTTAAATTTTGGAGAAACAAAGGTATGCAATTAAACTGAGTATATGCACATTCTAGTCAACAGACAAAATGCTTTAAGGAAAAATGAATTTGCATGAAGCGAGAGAAGGAGAAACACTAAAGTTTTGAAAACAAATTGGAAGCAAAGATGAAAGAGGATACAGATGGGATGTGGTGGGGGGGAGAGAAATGAAAACATTAAAAATGACAATTTTACACCTCTAGCTGAAGCCATTAACATAAAAAGAAATAAACTCACATGTATTTAAATTGTGCATGTTCAAGAGCATGTATTGTCCATGGTGGGCTCCAAAAAATTTTACTACCACACTGTGGGCGTAGTATGGTGGGTGTGGTCAAGGGAAAAGCCCTGCATTGCACCCAGACTAGGACTACTGTACTTTATTTCAAAACTTGGATGGGCAGGACCAGCCAGAAATTTTGCTACTGGTTCTGGAGAACTGGTGCGAACCTGCTGATGCCCACCACTGTGTCCAGAGGGCCATGGGCCACTGCGGAAAATTATTGTAATTGCAAGGAGTTAATGATATTCCCATTTCCCTACTGTAAGCTCTGAAATGGTTAAAATCATATGAACATGTATTAAATAAGTAGAATTTGCTTGTTGAGGAATTAATGCATTTAGAAGGTTTTGCTGAGTATGAAAGGAGGTCTCCTGATTAAGCTTCTCAAATTAGCAAGATTTAGTAGAGTCATAAAGGATAGACGGGGAGTTTTTTGGCAGAAGACAGAAGATAGAATAGCTAGAGATAAAGTGATCCAACACCTGAAAGTCTCATGATGGGCAGAAAGTCCCAGAATAAATAAGGAAGGGATAAGGCAGTTCACAGTGACCCTTTCCTAAGATAACACCGGGTAACATCCCAGCTGTAAGGACAAAACACCAATTAAGTGATTCCAGCTGGCCCTTTTTTGGATAGCCAAGTGAGGGGCGTAAAGCCAAAGATGATGACACATCGTTTTAGCTTTAGAGTATAAAGAAGGGAGATTTAGTCCCCAGATTTTGGAGCTCTCTGAATCTCAGAAGTGCCAGCAATATCCCTGCCATCTATCCTGAGCAACCAGCTAGCGAGGGGGCAGAGGGAATTCACATTGGGTAAATATGGCTTGCTTGTATTCTATTTCTTGTTGCCTGCTCTGTCGCTGATATGATTTGGCTAAAAAACTGTATAATAAAGCTTTATTTTTTTCACCCATTGGGTGCTTATTGTCTCTGAGATCCTAAAAGAACCGCAACCCATCAGGCCTATTTAGCCTGTGTTGGCACTACAGAGCATTTTTTTAAAAAAAGAGAGAGTTATGTTAGCAAACAGAAAATCAGTGTGGTGTTGTGGGTATAGTATTGGACTAGAAACTCAGAAAACCCCACTTGGCCTGGGAGTAGCATTGGTATTAAAAACACTGTTTAAAAGCCTCACATGCCTTCAAAACCCTGTTATGATCATAAATTGGGAGCAATCTAATGGCACTTAACAACAATAGGTTAGTGAAATGTCAGTAATTTCTATGTTTAAAATAACCTAGCCTCCCCCTTTGAACAAGTAAAACAAGACTGGTATTCTTTATTTACTCAATATCTGTTTCTGTTGTTCAGTCGCACAGTCAATTCCGACCCTTTGCAACCCTATGGGGACCATTATTCTTATTCATCTTAATACTATAGCACTTACAGCTGTGCTCCCATGTTCTTTAAGCATCCCTAGTCTCTTATGTATGATATACATTAAATTCAATTCTGTCCAGGTTATCCTGCTATGGCAATAGAGTAGACCAGAGATGATGAACCTTGGCACTCCAGGTTGGCACCGGAGTAGATTCAACATCGAGTGTCAGGCGGCAGTTAACTAACCTGACAACCCTGGGTGGCAAAGCCCACAGGGAAGGGTGATGGTCCCCAAGTGGATTAAATCCCACTTGAATCCATCTTGATGGAGGGCAGCAGCTTCATCAATACTAGCCTGGGGCAAGCCAAAAGGGCTCAGGACCAAAAAGTGACTTGCAGAGCTGGTTCAGCAGTACGGGTATCATACTGTGATGTGGAAGGCAGATGAAAGACCACAGCACTATATTTGCAGGACAGTCTTCATGGCTGATCATCAATTTTTGGAATCAGAGATACCACACAACAAGAAGAAGGAGAAGGAGAAGGAGAAGGAGAAGGAGAAGGAGAAGGAGAAGGAGAAGGAGAAGGAGAAGGAGAAGTAGTAGTAGTAATTAAGTGATCAACATTATTCTTCCTAATCAGGGTAGTGTTTTTGTGTGTGGTGTTTCTGTTATTGGTGAAATTCCAAATAAGTGTTGTTGGTGTTTTTGAGAGGTGAAATTCCATTAAAGATGCAGAGCATGTAAAACTGTATATAAACAAAAATAGAATAATAAATAAACAAGAAGTCAGAGTTAATATTTATAGCTTAAATACTAGAAGAACTTGGAACACATTTCTGAAGCAGAATGCAGTCTCAAATTAAAGGAGACACCTGATTGTTATTCCAGTCTTGTCGTATGATGCCTGAGTTGAAATGTACCTGAATGAAAAGACATTTTGTTTATCTGTCAAAAGATAACTGGCTCTTTCTGGTGTCAGGCTTATATGAGAAAGATTCCCCTACCCATTCCCCAACCCCACAGCATTCTTGAATCCCTACAACTGCAGTGGCTCAAGTGGCTAAGATGCTGACTGGAAGGCTGAAGGTCAGCAGTTTGATACTCGAATACTGCAGGATGGAATGAGCTCCCGTCTTCATCCCAGTTCCTGCCAACCTAGCAAGAAATTGCAAGTAATTGCAATAAACAGGGACCACTTTGGTGGGAAGGTAAGGAGCATCTAGTCATGCCTGCCACATGACCATGGAAACATCTGTAGAAGCAGACAGAGCTGGCTCTTCAGCTATGAAACAGAGATGGGCACTGAATCCTAGAGTTGGATACGACTGGTTTTCGAGGAAGGGTGACCTTTACCTTAAGTAGTTCCTTCCTAGTTCTGCATCTTACATGACTGGTACCTAACGGAAATACAATCGAAGAACAATTACCCAATTCTTCTTCTTCCATGTCTAAGCCAGATGTGAAACTGCCAAAATGAAGCCACCTTTTGGTGAGTCCACTGTGCAGTTCCTTTCCCCTGTCCCAGTGTGAGAAAGATTAACCGGCAACACAAGATTGCCGTTACCATGGTATGTCCGATTGTGGTTCAAAAATACTGTAATATTTGAGGAGGCTCTTCCTGTGTACCCCAGTTACCCAATTAAAAACCTTTTCTTCTTTGAGTAACTGGGGGGTTAGGGCGCAATTCAGACTTGACCTGCAAATCTGGTTTGATTGTGTTTCCCCATGCTGAATTGCTCCAGACAACAATCTGCAGAGTCAGAATCCAACAAGAAAAGCTGAGTTAAGGTGCTAACAAGTGATAAGAGCTCATTCCCACGTATCTCTTTCCACTCTTCTAAGTGCCTTGGGAAATTCTGTTCCAATGCTGAATTAAACCCTTTTTCATATAAAGACTTAGGGTGAATCTGGTGGACAGAAAGAAGACAAAATTAATGTCGACCTCATCCAAAGAAATTTAAACCAGCCCTGTCAGCCTAACAGAAAAAAGAACATTCCTTTGTTCAGAGGAGAAGGCCCAGATAGAAGTCTGAATAGGCTGCCTGTTGTTCTATATTTTCTTTTTTGAAACCCCTTTAAAACATAAAGTTATGGCTGCTGATTTAGAGGAAAACACAACGCACAACCTCAATCTGTCTTCATTCCTCAGAACTGTCAATTATAGGCCACCTCCATGGAGAGTCTTCTTCCTTTGAATGTGAAAAATGCTATTGAACAGTTGGCATGTGTTCATCCAAAGCACATCATGATTGGTGGGAATATGGTGCCTGCAGCAAGCACTGTTCTGTAACTCAGCTATTAAAATATCCTCTTTGTTTTTACAAGTCCATGGAATTGTTGACTCTAGTGAAAAAGGCCAATGCAGTCTATTTGAACACACCGTTTTGCAGCAAGAGATCTAGTTTATGTTGTCCTGATGAAACTATGAAAACAAGGGCCTGGCTTGGTTGAAAGCCAGACGTGCCCTGTCTCTAGGGTTCAGTGCTCATCCCCATTTTCATCCAAAGAGCCAGTGCTGTCTATGTTTGCAGACATTTCTAGGGTCATGTGGCAGGCATGACTCAATGCCAGAGCATACAGAATGCTGTTACGTTTCCTGAAGTGGAACCTATTTATTTACTTGCAATTTCTGCTTTAAAACTGCAAGTTGGCAGGAGCTGGGCCAGACAACGGGCACTCACTCTGTTGCACAGCACTCAGGTCTTCAACTGCTGACCTGTCATCAGCTTACTGTCTTACCCACTAAGCCACCATGGCCCCAGCAATTGAACCTCCTGCCCACCGAACTGTGCCTTCAGACAGAGCTCCTGCCCTTCCGGAAGGGCTTAAAAACCTGGCTGGCAGGGCAAGTTTGGGGACCCGGGAATGTGGGTTCTCATACCAGGTGGCTTATTTAATGGATTGCCACCCCTGGGTCTGATCGTGGGATTGTGTATTGCTTTTAACTTCTGTTGACTTTTAACTCCTGATGTTTTTACTGATGTAGATTGTTTTATGCTTTATTTTTTGATGTAAGCCGCTCAGAGTCGGGTTCTCCCGATTGGGGCAGGGTAACAAATGCAATAAATAATAATAATAATAATAATAATAATAATAATAATAATAATAATAATAATAATAATAATAATAATAATAATAATAATAATAATAATAATAATAATAATAATCTCATAGCAATGCAAAAAAGAAAAGTCCAAGATCATTTTGTGGTGATATTATTGTATTAATTTTTTTTAAAAGAAAAATCGAAACATATACGTATTGGTATAGTTACAAGAATAGACTGGCTAAAATTCAGTAGTAAGTGATAACTACAGAGTGGCTCGTATGTCCCTACCTGTCCATATATCTTATTTGTCCAGTGCATCTGTGTGCTGTCCCTCATTCTCACTGTAGAACATTATGCAATGCCATGTTCTGTGAAACATTACCTTCAACATAGCTTAAATTGGCCATATATCTCTGGAAAAAAAGAAAATAACAATAATACTTGCATAATTGAATAAAACATAATAACATATGGATGTGTAGGGACTTACAGGCCACCCTGTAGAGTAGGCCCAATGAGTCAGTGGGAATTTGGTGACTCAACACCTATGTAAGTTTCATTCAGCCTTCTCTAGTTCTAATTTACTAATGGATTTCAGCAGCTAGCTGCTGCAAATAATTTATCTTAACTTCCAAGAAGACCTGATGAGAGTTTGCTTAAATAAAAGTTTGACGTTACTTTTCCTACTAACTTCCAGCTAACAAAGAGCTATAACCCAAAGAAGCAATTTTTGCAAACTTTGGGTTCAGCCATCACTCCATTTCCAAAATCAGGACCAGGAGATCAAGATAAAGGCTGGGGGTCCTTTTTGTAAGGTCTTGGCTTTGCTTTAGAAAGCTTACCTGTCTTCCCTTTGGGAATGTGCCTTATGGAAAGGAAAGGAAAGGAAAGGAAAGTATTTAGGGAGGGAAATAGTATCCCCAGCTTGATCTAGCAAATACTTTCAGAAAAGTTGGGAAACATGACAATACAGTACTATTTGAGAAGGACTCATAATTATTTCAAATAAGTATTACTCTGTGCATATGCAATATTCATGGAAGCAAATTAAGTGGTAGCAAGGTGTCTACAGGGGTGAAAGATAACACAAAGAAGCAATTGTTCCATTTCAATTTTTTATGTTGGAACTATTCCATTTTAAAAACTCTCTAGCTAGCCCTTGTGAAATGGAGGATAAAATACTGCATGAGGCAAAATGTTTACTGACTATACTATCCTTATCCTGAACAGACTCCATAGGCAAGAGAAGATGAAACCAGTGATACCTGTAACCCAGCCATATGCATTATGAAAGCATCATGTCCCAGAGGTAAACAACAAAAGTGACTAGAACAAAGAAAGCTTGCAAATAGGGTCAGGTAACCCCTGAGGTGGGAAAACAAGAACTTTTATAATTGGTTACTTAGAGATAAAACTAAAACAACTTCCTTTATGTCAGACAAGTATTTTCTGTCTCACTGTTTAGTGTTAGCATTTACTTTCAGTATTTGCTGCATGATGGGGTTGTCCCTGAATACTCAACAATTTGTGCAAATTACAAAAACGCACCACTGTGCAGTTTGCTCAAACAGGGAAAGTTTTCTATGGATGTCTACAGAAAATTTCCATCCATAACTTGGCATGATACAAAACTTCATGTTACTGTTTAACAAAATGAGTTGATGATACTCTGAAGAGGCATTAAAACAGAAACACAGCCAGAAGTTTGGAGATGGGAAGCAACTACATAATAAAAAATATTGTTTTTATGTTGCTAACTGCCCAGAGTGTGTGTGAAGTATGAGGCGATATATAATAAGAAAGATTGGCCAAGTTATCCTTCTATGGTAATAGAGTAGAGTAGACCATACTGCCAGTGACTCAATGCCGAACATCCTGTGGTGATTAACTAACCCGACAACCCTGAGGACTAACGGCCTTAAGTGGCAAACTCCACAGGGAAGGGTGATGGTCTCCGAGTGAATTAAATCCCACTTGAATCCATCTTGATGAAGGGCAGCAGCTTCATCAATACTGGCCTGGGGCTGAGGAGGACTTTGTGTGCCAAAAGAGCTCAGGACCAGAAAGTGACTCATGGAACTTGATCAGTGGTATGGTTGTCACGCTGCAATGTGGAAGGCAGATGAATAGACACAGCATTATATTTGCAGGACAGTCTTCATGGTTGATCACCATGATGATCACCAATATTCGGAAACAGATGCGACACAAGAAGAAGAAAATAATAATAAACATTACAAAGAAGAGATATTCAAGTCACTGTTAATAAACACTACTGCTACCACGATTACCTCTTCAGTCAAACCGATATGCTTCACTTTAGGTTGATCATATCTGTTGTTTTCAATGACATCTAGATATCTGATGCATGTATTATGTCAGAATGTTTATTATAGCAGGCGGAAAAGTACTGCCAGTAGTATGGTTCTTTCTACTTTGTAAAGAAGAATCTCAGTCCATCTGTCCATCCTTCTTTCCTGTTGCTACATCCCTTGTCCAAGAAATTCCTCTTCATATTTCTGCTTGTGATTAATCAAAACACCGACATTGTAAAGTCAGGACATTGTAAAGTCAGTGGGAAAAAAATGCCTCTACTGGCAGTACTTTGCTGAAGTACAGAGAGGAGTAGCTCAATTGAAAATCCTGAGCATGGATTCTCCCTAATAGACCCTAGGTCTATGATGGCTAACCTTGACATTCCAGGTGTTATTGGACTTCAATTACCGGAAGCCCAAGACAGCATTCCTGTAGATCAGGTCTTCTGGGAATTGAAGTTTAAGAACACATGGAGTGTCAAGGTTCATCATCACTGCCCTAGGCTCTGGCAAAAATGTGGGAGTATGTAGAGCAGAGGTGAAGAATTGGATTGGATTCCTGCTCTTTCTATTCCCAGTCAGTATGGCCAATAATCAGGGTCAATATATTTCATCAGCATCTGGAGGGAAACCTCTGAGGTTGAGCATTACTTCCATGAAGAGTCACTTTCCAGTTACCACAAGAAAAAAACATAAATTGGGCATTAGTCTCTGCAGGGAGGATCCATTTCCAGCATAAAGCCTGCATCAGAGTCCAAGGCCTCCAAACTAGGTTGCTTAGGGAGGGGGCTTGGTTTACTCCTGATCCATAACCTGGATGGATCCCCATGTGCCTGCTGGTTGTTTGGGAAACACAGCCATTCATTCCAGAATATTTTCAGAAGAATATGGGCTGGAGCACCTCATCACTCTTTTCATCAGATACCTGCTGTGTAGATGCAGAAAGCAATGGATAAATGAGGATACACTGTGGCTGACACCATAATAAAGAGATGTAAAAGGAAACCAAATTGTGATAGCCAGGATGCAATACACAGTCTCTTAAGGTTTAAAGAAGAGGTAGGACATCACTGGGGTTCTCTAGATATCGGGGCTCCTTCACATAGGGAGTGCTCCCCTCTCCAGTTTTATAGTATCCCCTTGACAGGGCTACTTATGCCTCTTAGTCATCATGAAGAAATCCTAATGAAAGTGTGTGTGAGGGTGTGTGTGTCTGTGACATGAGCCAAGAAGATGAAGGTCATTTTACAGGATTAGGCCCAGTGGTGGGATGTCAAAATTTTTACTACCCCACTGTGATGTCATCGCAGTGTGGGTGGAGCCAATATCATGACATTGTGGGTGGGGCCAAAGAAAATAAATAAAAATAAAATAAAAATACACACACACACACACACACACCTCAACCCACCAACCCACCTACAACACAAACCCGTAAATTAATTAATTAATTAATTAAATAAATAAATAAATATTACATTGAAATACACCCACCCACTCACGCCAAACACAAATCAACCAGAGCTTTTAAACCAGAGTTTAAAGCTTATTCTGGCTAATCTTTCTCACACTAGGTCAGATGGAAAGAACTGCAGAATGAACTCACCACAAGATGGCTTCATTTTGGCACTTTTCAACTTTTCAACAGTTAAAGAAGTTAGGTACTAAGTCTTTGCCTAACCAGTTCTCTAGGATAATATGCCTTACTGTAAATGCAAAACAGCTGTACCTCCTTAAGGGTTCTCCAATTGGAACAGCAATTGGAACAGCACAGGTGTAGCTTATTGATGAGGTAACTCCAAGACTTTGCTTAAAAACCCCAAGCCAGGCCGCCAGGCCTTTTTAGGAACTGTGGTAGTACGTCAATATAGATAAAGGTATTAAATACACATTAAAATACACACAGACACACCACATCCAAAGGTGAGTCACTTACCCTGGGGAGCAGGCTATAGGGAGCTTCAGGCTAGCAGCTTCTCTTCATCCTCCCCGCTTGGGAGGACAGCAAAGAGACTGTGCATACGCACCAAGCACTGTAGGAGTGCATGCACACCAAGTGCTTGCCGCGTATGTGCAGTGGGGGAACCAGTGAAAAGGTAAGCCCCGAAGGTGGTTCCCCAAAAAAAGCTGCTACCGGTTCTCCGGGACGCTGGGAAAAGTTACTACCGGTTCTGGAGAACTGGTGAGAACCTGTTACATCCCATCACTGATTAGGCCAATGGCCAACTAGACAACATAATTAGACAACATAATGCACTGGGTGAGGATGTGCCACTTGAGCAGCAATGTTTCCCAATGTTTTGTGCTTTTCTTGAGTTTGGGTTTCAATTGTCGCTAAGCGCAGCCCTTACAGCCACTGCAATGCCAACCCTGATCCTCAGCAACAATTTTGAGCTTCACCTGAGTTGACCAGCATCCAGTTCGCATTCACTTGTTTTGGCAGAAGGATTAAACATGTTGGCAGCAAACAAGTCTGGAATGTGTGGAGAACAGCTGCATACCAACCTGTTTGCTGCCAACTAAGGCTGATGGTATTTTGTTGTTCCCAAAACCTTTCAGACATAATGAGTTGATAAGTCCTGGCGCCACTTTTGTCTTCTCTAATTAACTCTGTGGTAAGTTTTCTTTCTGAAACAAGGTCATAGGAGAACAGCTGAGGTGTGTGTGTGAGTGTGTTTGTGCATGCATGCATGTGTGTGTGTCTAAGTGTGGTTAAGTTATGGATTTATTTTAATTATATTAGATCTAGTGGAGTGGTTCCCAATCCGCCCAGTGGCACCATTTCATGTGCCCCCACCCCAATATAGCAATTCAAGGAACAAAATGGCCACCCCTTTGAATCTAGTCGGACACCACCCCCATCGTGCAGGAAGGGCAAAATGGCTGTCTGGCCTTCAAAGCTGACTGAGAGAGTGTGACCCAGCCCCCGGTTCGAAAAGACTGGGAACCCCTGATCTATTGAATGAATGGAATATTGACAACATGATACTTATGCAACTCTCATTGGCGCAACTTCTGTTGATGAAAGTAATAAATTGCAGTAGAGTAAGTACACTGGATCAATAGGGGTTATATCAATCAACTCCTACATTTGTTCCATTGTGTGTGATTGCAGGGACCGAATCAAAGCAACATCTTGCTGTCCCTTTGCTAAATGATCTTGAGAAAGGGTAAGTTTTCTAGTTATTTCCCTGGCAGAGGGGAAGTGAAATGAAGTTTTCCATTTCTTTTTGATTGTTGGTAATAGATCAGAGATGCTTTGAAAGGACCTTTACAAAAAACTTTCAAAGTATTGCTGTGTCAGTTATCAAGAACTAAAACAAAATGGAAAGCTTCATCTTCTTTCCCTCCCACAGGCAGGCAGAAAAGGAAGTTTCTAGTTTCTCAATATTATCAAGTGGCTTAGGCAAAGCACAGAGGAGGATACAGGAAGGGGAAATTTTCCCTTTCCTTTTAAAGGGGAAAAAAGTGTTCTAGATTGTGCTAAAGAGGGTTAGTTGAAGTGCAGTATGATCAAGCCTTGCATGTGGATGCAAGAATCACTACAAAAGACATATTACACTTCAAAGTGACCCTGTTTATCATCATCTACACAGGTTTATGCATATTCCTGTTTCGCCTGTAAGCATCTTGGAGTCTTTCGGTTGACCAATGTGGCAACATAATGCTGGATGAGATGGGGCCTTTTGTCTTGTAGAGAGGGGGGAGGGAAGCTGCTGTGGTTGATTGTACCATTCCCATAGGATGTCTTTGTACCACTCCAATATAAGAAATCTAAGATTATATGGGAAGAGGATGTGGTGTGGATTCCTGTCCACATAATCCTTCCAAGAGAGGATCATGCCTCTCCTAGAAATGCAGAAATGCTGGGTTACAGATCTCACTGCTGCATGCTCTTATATTTCTGTTTTCCAAATGCATTCAAGTGATATGGAAACAAATTTGACAGCAGTTATTCCAGATTATTCTGATAGTCAGCAACTCTACCTCCTTATACAAAAGAGCTCTAGATACATTCATCAGCACATCTTTGTCCTTATCCTCATTCTGTGGATGGCAAAGGGTGAAATGTGTGGTAAGGTAGTCTATGGATCCTCAACCTAAGGCTGCCTCATGTTTTCTTTCAGCTGATGAATGGGGTTGAACTAAAAATCTTGATGTCAGAAGATCCTCTTAGAGCATAAAAAAGGGGGAAAGGCAATTTAGTCTAATGACTATTCTTGTTTTATAAGTTGAAGAACAATCTCTTTAACTTGACTTTGTGCCTGCACCAAACCAGGACATGTCTATGTCCTTTCTTGTTACTACGTTCTCTTTCAGAGATACAGAAGAGTTCATAGTATAATCATAGCTTCATTTTGTTTTGTGTTGTTGTTGTTGTTTTACAATGGAAGGTGCACACTGTAAAATTACTTTATGCAAACCCCAAGAGAGATACCTTCGAGCCAACCTAATAACAGCAGGCAGCTGCAGCAATTAATTTCAGAGATGATTTGCCGCAAATCGCATTAAGTGGGAAATGGATGTACATATAAGGCCTGTGCTGTTCTTATTCCAAACCTATGTAGATGGGTGATTTGCTATGTAATTGCTTTTCTGGGCAATGCACCTTCCTAAAATGGCCATCCATCTTGTGGAAAGTGCTGGGATTGTCTTTTCACATTTATAATCAATGTTTCATCTGGATTAGAACTACTTGAAGAAAGGGGAATGTAGACTTCGAAAGCTTCCCTGGTTTGTTTTTAAGAGTCCCAGGAAGCTCGGCTTTGCAACTCCTGACACCCAAGAAAAGGGAATCATAATAATCATTTTTAACCTCATGATGCATCAGTGCTGAAGGTGCCAAGGTATAATGTTGCAGACAGCTGGTGCAGCAAATGTCAAAAGGTAGGGTGTGCCGGAATGTTTTCTAGCTGTGCAATCTCTCTAGGTAAGCCAAAACCTGAAAACTTCCCTGTCTTCAGGATGGCACTTTTACACATCAAGAAGCAGCAAAGTGTGTAGATCAGGGATTCTCAACCAGTGGGCTCATGGGCCAGATGTGGCCCACACACCATTTCATGTGGCCCACCACCAACTCCAACACACCAGGAATTTGCATGTGGTGGAGGAATGGCAAAATAACCATCCTGCTCCTGAAGCTATCTGAGGGAGTGTGACCCGGCCCCTGGCTTAAAAAGGTTGAGAACTCCAGGTGTAGATAATAACCAGACTTGTAGAAGCCAAGTACTGTATAGGAAAAGCCTGTTGGAGTGGAACAAAAGCCTGTCTAGTTCAATAGACTGTTTTGTGTCAGGGCTGAGCTGACATCTCTTGTCAAGCCCCAAAAGCAGGATTAGCTTTTAGGATTGTATCCTGCAAATGGTTTTCACAGCAAAGCCTCTTCTGATTTTCAAGATGGCCAATGTAGGGTGGTGAGCATCTGTACAATCTGCTTCTAATCTAAAGACTTCCTCCATGTCTGGTCTGTGTCAAGCTCCCACAGTGTTTTGTTTTATTGGATGAGGGAAGAAGGGCATACCCTTTTCCTGAGGTTTCCCCCCCAAACATGTTACATGAGTAAATGTTTAAAGGTAAAAGTCTCCCTTGTTAAAAAATGAGTCACATTTGACTCTAGTGGATGGTGCTCACCCCCATTTACAGCCAAAGAGCCAGTGTTGTCTGCATCTGCATCCGTTGTCATGTGGCAGGCATGCTGTTACCTTTCTCGTGAAAGCAGGACCTATTTATCTACTTGCAATTTCTTGCTTTCAAACTGCTAGGTTGGCAGGAGCTGGGAAAGAGATAGGAACTCACTCCATTGTACAGCACTTGGGTCTTGAACTGCTGACCTTCCAGTAATCAAATTCAGCATCTTAACCACTAAGTCACTGCAGTCCCTCTGAGTAAATGTTTTTGTTGTTGTTCAGTCGCACAGTTGCTCCCAAAAATGCCTTCTCTCCCCCCCCCCCCAATAACGAGACAGACAACTGTGCTGGATTTCAAACAAAGGGCAACTTTATTAAACAAACCAAATCATGGCATAACTATCTGCATGGTGTAAGTAACATGAGTAAGTGATCAAATTGCCATGTTTAAACTTATTCTTTTGTTTGTCCATGACAGAAGTGGCATCTCCTTGTTCACACTTCTGCCCCGTTTTCAGGTGAACGTGTTTAGTGACCACCAAGCCATCAAACTTGGTGGCCCCTTGTTCTTGGACCGCACTTGTCTCACCAAGCCTGTCTTTTACCTTGCCTCACTACCGGCTGGTGAATCAAATGTGTTCCTTACCTGAGATGGCTGGACTTTAATTATTGGCTTACTCATACTACCCGGCAGAAGTGACCTAGGAAAAACCAAAAAGCCTCATGACTCAACCTATCACTGCAGTATGGGATGGGCTAAAACTCCATGAACCAACAGGCCAATCATGGTTCATGTAAAAATTCCCATCTGGCCTGCGTGGTGACCAAAATAATCACACTGCAATTCAGAGAGGGAGAATGGGAAAAACGTCTTTCGGTGTCACCAAAAGCAAAACAGGAAAACGCCCCAGAAGAGGGCCAGCCCTTTATAGGGGCTTGGCTCCTCCCCGCCTAGGCACACGCAGCCACACTCGCCCATCTTGGCTGGGGGGGGGGTGAGCAAAGCGTGCACCTGGAGAGTTCCTCCAGGCATGTGTCCATTGAGTCTGACCATTTGCGACCTCATGAACCGCTGCGCCCCAGGCTCCTCTGTCTCTACCATCCTCTGGAGTCTGCCCAGATCGATGCCCACTGTGTCATCGCCAGTGGTGGGCTCCAAAAAATTTTACTACCACACTGTGGGCATGGTATGGTGGGCATGGCGAAGGGGAAAGTCCTGTGTTGCACCCCAATTAAGACTACTTTATTTCAAAACATGGATGGGCGGAGCCAGCCAGAATTTTTGCTACTAGTTATGGCGAACTGGTGCAAACCTGCTGATACCCACCACTGGTCATCATCGCCCCCTTCTCCTTTTGCCTTTGATCTTTCCCAGCATCAGGGTCTTCTCCAGTGACTCCTCTCTTCAAATTTGGTGGCCAAAGTACTTGAGTTTCACTTACAGTATTTGTCCTTCCAAGGAACAGAGTAAATGTTTACAGCAGTACAAATAACTTGGGCATATTTCTCTAATCAACTAGAGAATGTTTAAGCAACATTTTGAAATGCACACATTATTTTTCGTAGACACATCCCACCCAATCTTCAAGGGTAATTTTACTAGTGTCTTACATGAAATTTGTAGTAAATTTATTAGTCTGGGCTGAAGTGGTGACAGGCAAACATTAGAAAAAAGTAATCAAACCTCTGATTCCTGACTGGCTAGAGTTATAATCAGATTTGACAAGACAAATAGAACAAATATGTATGAATCACATATATTCATACAGTTAATTTTTAATGTGGATAATATTAAGAAAATGGACAGCTACTAATGTTCTGCATTATGTTATTTGAATAACTGTAGCAAACCTTCAATTATTTACTTTCAACGGTAAAAATCAATTGTTTGTGCACATGTGTGTGTGCACTGTGGTCATAAAAAATCAAATCAAATATCAGCTGCATGTTCATGGCATAGATATTTGAAATCTACTGCTTTATTATGAAGGGTTTTTTAATTTCTGCAGGTTTGGGACATTGAACTGGGAAAATATAAATTTATGATTTATATTTATGAATTATCTCAGGAAGTGGTGAGTGCTTCAGTATTGCAGGCATTCAAGAGAATGTTAGACAATCATCTGTCAGATCTATTTTGACTTGAATTCTCACATTGAGCAGCGGGTTGGACTCAATGACTTTATAAACCCCTTCCAACTACAGTACAGGGTTCTGCGAATCCATTGGGTTTTCTGCAATGTATATCTGAACAGTTACACACACAGTTATTATTACTTGTGAGGGACAATAATTACTGCTTCTTATTAAATGCTAATTTCTTTCACTTGTTTGTATCCCTTCTACTCTTACTCTATTCTTACACTTTCTCCCATCTTCTCCCACCCTCCTCTTTAGATCTCACAAACTCCTGCATTGTGAGAGTTCTGACTCTCTCAGCTGGAATGCCACAGTTGTGGTCACCAGAGTCTCCCCAGCATTGTGTGTGTCATGTGGCTAATGATGCACTCACTCCCTTTCCTCTGATTCTTGCAGTGGGTGGAGGGTGCAGAATGTAATACAGTTGTACCTCACTTAAAGAGCATAATGCGTTCCACAGGATTGCTCTTTAAGTGAGTTTGCTCTTTAAGTGAAACACCATTGTAAGTGACCAATTGTGGGGGGGATTGCGAACCCTGATTTATTTGTTAAGCGAGTTTTTGGATGGTTTTATTTGTTAAGTGAAGCGAACATTCAGAGAAAATTCTGCTCTTTAAGTGAAGTGCTCTTTATGCGAGGTTTGACTGCATTTAGAGTTTAACTTACCAAACATATCACAAGATTTAGGAAATGTATGTCCAGTTCATCATGGTTTTCATGCTGTTTTGCCAACATGTTGGCATAAAGGTATGCACAGTTAGTGCCAATGAGAGAAAATACAAGTAGACTAATAGCAAGACAAGGATCTAATAGTGGAGTGGGGGAAACATCAAGAAGCCATGAAAATACAAATGATGTGGTATCCTCTATGTTAGCCTATCCTGCCTTCATTCTGCAGTTCGTTTCACCTGACCTAGTGTGAGAAAGATTAATCAACACAAGGTTGCCATTTACCTGGGATATGCCTGACTGTAGTTCAAAAGTATCACAATCTTTGAAAAGGCTATTCTTGTGTATCCCAGTCTGTAAATGATGAATACTGTTTATGTGAATTCTGCCCAAAATTGGATAGCTTTTAAGTTATGTGCGTACAGACTAGACTGAGTTCAAAGACTCTTCATTATAGTACATTTGTTCATTGGCTTGTTGTTATAGCACTGTCTGTTTAGCATCCTGTGTAATCCATCTTCTGTCATGTCCTGTTCAGAGGACCTTTCACCATTTCTGAAAAGCTAATGAAGATTCATACTGATTACCTGTTCTCTGAGCCTGGCTGCTAGGATCAATGCTTGAGATATGATGTGGGGATAATTGACAGAAATGGTAGAAGGAAAGTTTTTTTTCCAAAGTGAAGCTTTCAGTTTCCTAGTACAGTAATACCCCAGATAACGATTGCATCGGATAACACTAGAATCAGATAACAATGCAAGTTTTTTGGGAAAAAACGTGCATCGGATAACGATTCTTTAGCGTTATCTGAGGCAATGGTCTGCGGGGGTGGTGATTTGAGTAGAACTTCTACCCAAACTACCCCCCCCCCCACTACTGTGACTGCAGTAGGGTCGGGGGAAAGGTGTGCGCCATTCCCCCGACCCTACTGCAGTCGCTGTGGATGAAGAAGAGGTGAGGAAATCCCCAGCGCGCGCCTCTTCTTCACCCTCGCCTCTTCTTCATTCACAGCGCTTGTAGCTTGGAATGCAGGAAGGGGGGAGAGGCGCGATCTCGCACCTCTTCCCCCCCACCTTCCTGCACTCCATGCTAGCTCTGCGCTGGGTGGGGGGAAATACCCACCCCACCCCGCAAGGGCAGTGATCCATTACTGCACTTGTGGGGTGGGGTGGGTATTCCCCCCCCCCCCACTCAGTGCTAGCTTCAAAAGCAAAGAGATCCAGAGGAAAAGAGACATCATCTCTGTTCCTCTGGATCTTTTTGCTTTTAAAGATAGTGCTGGGAGGGGGAATACCCACCCCATCCCACAAGGGCAGTAAAAGAGACGATGTCTCTTTTCCTGTGGATCATTTTGTCGCGCTATTTTTGAAGTTCCCCCACCTCCCTGGAGGCTGTAGCAAGCCAAAGCGTCGGGATTTGAATCCTGCATTTTGGCTTGCTACAGCCTCCAGGGAGGTGGGGGAACTTTGGAAATAGTGCGCATCGGGTCTCCTGACCTCCCTGGAGCCAGCAGGAGGGTCAGGGAGCCCGAAATGGGTAAAAAAACCCCAGACATTTTTTAACTCATTTCAGGCTCTCTGACCTCCCTGCCAGCTCCAGGGAGGCCGGGAGACCCGATGCGCGCTATTTTTGAGGTTCCCCCACCTCCCTGGAGGCTGTAGCAAGCCAAAACGTCAGGATTCGAATCCTGCATTTTGGCTTGCTACAGCCTCCAGGGAGGTGGGGGAACTTTGGAAATACTGTAGTGAGGATCAGATCCCTGACCTCCCTGGAGGCTGTTATTTTTATACCCATTTTGGGCTCTCTGACCTCCCTGCCAGCTGCAGGGAGGTCAGGGAATCCAATCCAAAATGTTTTCAAAGTTCCCCCATCTCCCTGGAGGCTGCAGCAAGCCAAAGCATCAGGATTGAAATCCCAACATTCTAGCTTGCTGCAGTGTCCAGGGAAACAGGGCTTTTTTTAAACATTGTGCAATCAATGCATCGCACAGCATTAAAAACCGGATAACGACGAGGCTTGTGGAACCAAGTCTCATCGTTATCCGAGGTACTAGTGTATCTTTATACCTTTTTACTGTTCATAAGCAGTCTCTGGTCCAGTGGTGGGATGTCAAAAATTTTACTATCCCACCGTGATGTCATCATAGTATGGGCAGAGCTAACATCATGATGTCATGATGTGGGCGGGGCCAAAGAATTTTTAAAAAATAATAATAAAATAAAAACAAGCACACACACACACAACCCACCCACCCACCCACAACACAAACCCGTAAATAAATTAAATAAATAAAATAAAAATTACATTAAAGTACACCCACCCACCCCAAACATAAATCTGTATTTATGGTACTGTGGTAGTATGTCAATATAGGTAAAGGTATTAAATACACATTAAAATACACACAGACACACCACATCCAAAGGTGAGACACTTACCCTGGGGAGCAGGCTATAGGGAGCTTCAGGCTAGCAGCTTCTCTTCCTCCTCCCTGCTTGGGAGGACAGCAAGGAGGCTGTGCATACATACCAAGCACTGTAGGCGTGCATGCACAGTGGGGGAACCAGTGAAAAGGTAAGCCCCGAAGGTAGTTCCCCCCAAAAGCTGCTACTGGTTCTTTGGGACACTGAGAAAAGTTACTACAGGTTCTGGTAAACTGGTGAGAACCTGTTACATCCCATCACTGCTCTGGTCTCTATTTATTGCCAGGCTTTGTTGTGACAGTAGTGAATTATGCCTACAGTAGACCCATTTGAATCAATTGAACGGACAGAGGATTTGACTTACCAGATCCCCATTGATTCACTGGATCTACTCTCATTTCAACTTGCAACTGGATCTCAGCCTATATACTGTATTTAAAATATGAACACTACCATGTGAAGTAAAGTGGAGGTGTACTGTATTTATAACAAGGACTTACCAGAATTGGTTTTTTACTGGTAATAACTCAAAATAAGATTTTAAAACAATTCATTTGAAGAACTGCCAGATCAGCATAGATTCTGAGATTAGAAGCAAATTCTAAGACTGGGGTAAACACTTGGGATGTCATGGGACATTCTTGGGAATGATAATGATTGGGAAGCTGGTGTATTTTTTTTTATCGAGGCCCAGTACTACTGCCACCAAAGCTTATCCAACAAGAAGTCAAATGTGTTGCAATGCTGCCTTGTTTCCATGTGGCTTGACAAAGCTGATTATCACTACAGTGGAACTTTGCTTAACAACTTTAATGCATTCTCCAGGACCTTTTGTACTATGAAAAATCTGTAAAGTGAATTTCCTATAGGAATGCATTGTTAACCAAGGCACTATTTTCTATGGATTTCCTCTTATGCAATTTTTGTGTTCAGTAAGTGAAGTTCCACTGTATGTACCAAAAAAAGCATGCAGTGATTTTCTTGCATTCAAGAATTCCCTCTCTTGGGCTGCTACTTCCAAAGGTTTCCCCTATGCAAATGAGATCCCTAAGGAGAGAAATAAGAAACTTTTAAGCCCCCCTGAAATAGGCACAATTGATGACATCATCTTAGTCATGGAACATAAAGTTGCACAATAGGATTCTGGCCAATGATTCAGAGAAATGAAGTTAAACAATTTGTAATATTACAACCCAATTAAATGAGGAATATTTTTTTTAAAAAAACATGCCATTTTAATAATTGAGGAGAGCCCAGTTTTCATCAGTGTTTCAAGGTCAGTCAGCTGCTGAAAGTCAATCTGGATAAAAAAGTTTTTGCCTACCAGTTGAAGGAGAACAGGAAGGAAGTGAACGCAATCTGCCTCAAAATACAAAAGTGGTGATATGTTTACTAGGCTGCCAAAAATCTCACACCAAAGTCCTGTTGCCACAGCTTACACCACATAAAGAGGGCAATATCATCAACACTGGATTGTTTTGGGGAACTTAAACATAAATTAAAGATTTCTGTCTTTTCTTCCAAAGCCCCTTGAGCTACTGGGTAATCCTTTTAATTTATGCAATGTTGTTGCCTTGGTGATGTACAATGTTTAATGCGTTAGTGTAGAGGAGACCATATTCTTGTGGTTGTGTTCAGTCTCTGCATAAATAAACTACCTTGTTCCTCCCTAAATTGTACAGAACTGGAATCAGTGGAATATCAAATGGATAGTTAGCTTTTCATTTAAAAATCAACCCTTTAGGCTTTGTGTCTGGTATATCTACTGGCATCTTAAAAGTAGCCAGAAAGATGCTTTGCTTCCTTTCTGTTGGGACCATTCTCATGCTCTGTTCTTGCTGCTAACAGATAATGATCTGCATGCTTTACATCAGCAGAGATTCATTATGGTGAGGCTGTTTTGCAAAATGCTTTATCCGAACTTCTGGTAATTACTAGAACGCCTTGGCTGGCTCTCTGTTATCTTGTTGCCTAACTGATCCATTGATGATGAAACAAACAACAGTCAACCTTCCTAATGAATGCAATCAATCACAATGCACACACACTTCACAGCAGAAGGCTAGAACTGCCCTCCATTCATGTTTGGAAGAAACTTCTACTTGAACAGCATGCAAAACAATACAGAGGAAACTGGAGAATACAGAAAGAATGGCATTATATACCAAGGGCTTTTTTGTTGCAGAGTTATGTATCAGAGCTAGGAAAGTTATTATTTAAAGTAATAAATTACGCTTATTTTCTGAAGGCCTCTAGGAGCAGTTAGTTAGTTAGTTGGTTAGTTAGTTAGTTAGTTAGTTAGTGCTTTGCTGTGATAAAAAATACGCAACCCTCCTACCTATCTAGTGTTATCTAAAAACAGTGATGTTAATTTAGAAGCATAATGACATGTAGTTATAGATTAGTTCCTGAAGGAAGAAGTTAATTGTAAGTTATTTCCAAGCTCTGGGATGCAAATTTAGTAAAGGATAGGAAGCAGCCATGTCAATATAACTAAGGGCATGTCTACAGTGGCAAAAATGTCCCCCATTTGCACTGGTTTTATCAGGTTCAAAATCCATTAAGACTGAAAAATGCACACACAAGTGAAGCACACATATTGCTGAAATGGAGATTATTTTAAACAATCTGCCGAGAGTCAATTATTTTGCATCAATTCCTGAATTCTCTTCTATTAAGAGTGTGTGAATGCATGTTTTCTCTTGGGTTTTCCACATAAAAACAACAGACTTTAGGCTGTAGGGATTTTTAAAAATCTGTTGAAATTAGCGCTATGGCACTTCAGCACTGACTACTGCAAGCAGATACTGTACAGTATATTCCCTTTCATTTACTATTATATCATTATATCGCTATAATGAATGTCTCTTAATTTTTTTCAAATGGTCCAACAATTCATACTTTAAATCACAAGCAGTGACTTCCATACAACATATTAAAATACAGCACACAAAACACAATTGCCATTTGGGTTTAAAAAGAAATTAATAACAGGCAAGTGTAGTCTGATGCATTTATACTACACAGAAAAAAAGATCAGGCAAGCTTTCACAATGATGCATATCTCAAACACTAAGTGATCTTACATCAATTCCATAAAAACCTGATCAGAAGCTCAATTTAGTTCACTATCAAGATGCTTCCTAAGGTGGGATAGATCTTTCAATTCACATCAGTCTGTTGATTTAGCTTATCCGGTGAAAGAAATGGGAAACCTACTTGATTTAGATACTAAATAAAGCAAGACAAAAACAATGTTGAGGCACCTTAAAGACTAACTACCATATTTTAATGTTAGCTTTCATGGATCATGTCCACTTCATCAGACAAAAGAGTGAAACTTCATGGCATTAATTTATATATATTAGGTGGTTATACAATGGTTGGTTATTATAGCAGATGCAGTTGCAAATCAGTGTGGCTTTTTATACCTGGTAAACTTAGCAGTTCAAAAGCAAGAAATTGCATGTTGATAAATAGGTATGGCCTTGGTGGAAAGGTAACAGCATTCCATGCACGCTGGTGTCTAGTCATGCCTGCCACATAACCACGGAGATGTATAGAGATGCAGACAGCACTGGCTCTTTTGCTATAAACAGAGGTGAGCGCCATACACCAGAGTTGGATACGACAAGCTTTTGAGCACGGGTGACCTGTAACCTTACTAATGATTGAGATTCAGAGTTATTTCTGTGAAGTTTGGTTATGTGAAGTGGTAAATGGTTGGTAGATGGATGTGAAATAATCAACATGAGATTCTCTGGAAGAATGTGTGCCAGGGCACTTGGGAGTTTTCCAGGCTCCCCTCACAGTCACATAAATGTTTGTGTGATCAATTGTGTAATCAGATGAAGATTCCTCCCTTCACAATAGAGAGGCAGCAGAAAAAGCTTGCATTTCATGCTTGATTATCCTTACACAATTGCGTACATGAGTAAAATTTCAGCCAAGGTACTGGCCTTGACTTTCTATTGACTTCTTAGTCATTTTGTAAGCCTTTTCAGCTGAGAGGGGATCACTCATTCATAGATATCCCATAAGTTGGATGTGACTTGATGGCACTTATTGTACCAACATAAGGAATGAGCCAGCTCAGGCTATTTCATGGCAGTGGCATCTGCCAACTCAGCCAA
Source organism: Furcifer pardalis (assembly GCA_030440675.1). Classification (NCBI taxonomy): domain Eukaryota; kingdom Metazoa; phylum Chordata; class Lepidosauria; order Squamata; family Chamaeleonidae; genus Furcifer; species Furcifer pardalis. Next base: position 31,272,336 of record CP126893.1, on the reverse strand, counting down.
ATATTAGAGGACACCCTGTCGGAAGTGTTAAGTTAATTTGTAGGAGCTGCAGAGCAAGGTGGGGCAGATTTTAGGCAATTTTATGTTCAAATGTAAGTTTCCCAGTTCATTTCTTTTTAGCCCAGCTAATAAACACACTTGATACTTGAGAGAAAGAAAAATATCATTTACTCACAAAATGAGGTCAGAAGATACATGTGGTCAGGAGTTTTGATGACATTGGTTTAGAAAGAAGAAAAGTACTGTATTTATTCCAGCCATGTTGCCTGGAAGATGGAGGAGCTCAAAAGGACACCTGCATTAACAGAACATTGACTTGTCAGTTTATGTCATAGCATAAGAGTAACAGAGCAAGATGTTTGACTGGTAAGTCTGGAACTTCAGATTGGAAACTGGGCACAGGGTTTTGCTTCATTTTAAAGCAAAAGGTAGAAGGCTGGTGTAACGCAGCTTTTGGGCACAGTGACCACTCAAAAGATATGACCCCATCATTCCAATGGCTTACATAGCTCTAAAGCTTATCTGATGTACCCCAACATTTCGTATGGTGTCTTTAGAACATTAATGCAGTTGAGAAAGATAACAAAATTTCACTCTTTAAAGATCTCACGTGAAAGATACTCACAAAGTCAGATTCATTTATTGGGCTAATGCACTTTGAAGATAAAAAGAGCTCTCTATGTGTTGAGTTATTATATCCACCTTGTGCCTAATGTGAAACTTTTGCCATTGACAATGTGTGTTGTTCTGTAAAATATTAATGGTTTGCAGACGGCAGAAAGAAAAGATGGCTTTTATGAATGTGGTTTGCATATTAAGACTAAAATACTGGCACACAGGCTAAAAGCTCAGGGCATTGTGATGTTCCTTCATCTACTCAAACACATTTTCTCAAGCTGAATAACATCACTGAACCATCAAGGCAAGGCAAGCCCATTTAATTTAGTCAGTAATGAAACATTAAATATCATTTCACAATGAAAGATACATTAAAAGCTGGATCCTATCTTGAAACTCAGAGCAAAAACTAAAATCTCCAGCGAATGCTTCATGCTTTTGCTTGGGCTATTCTGTGATGGAAATAAAAATCTGATCTTTTAAATTACTCCAGTTAAAGGGAATACTTTGTGCCTGTGTGTTAAACTGAATATATTTGTAGGCATATGCACGTGCATGTGTGCTTGATCATGTGCATGCTTCAGCCAAATGTTCCCTTATCCTTTGCCCATCATGGCTTCTTCAAGACAGTCACGGGAAGTGAATGCTTGACTGAGTGATGGTATGACTCTTCCTCAGTGGTGGGCTCCAAAAAATTTTACTACCACCCTGTGGGCGTGGTATGGTGGGTGTGGAATACATTGGAATACAATCTGTTGGAGGAAATATGGATCTGAGATGCCCTCAGATACTCCTCTTCCACCTCCTGTCTGTCTAAATGACAGACTCTGGGGGAAGTTTGGATCCACACTTCATTAATAATGGGGTTGATCAATTCTTTCTTCTTCTTCTTCTTCTTCTTCTTCTTCTTCTTCTTCTTCTTCTTCTTCTTCTTCTTCTTCTTCTTCTTCTTCTTCTTCTTCTTCTTCTTCTTCTTCTTCTTCTTCTTCTTCTTCTTCTTCTTCTTCTTAACCTAGATCAGAAATTACCCCTTTTATTATTGTTTTTTTTTAATATTTTTATTTTCAATAAAAATGTCTTATTTTCATGTCTTATTTTCAATAAAAATGCCTTTACTCTTTACACCACACTGTACCATGATTCACTTGCAGGTATGATAACTGCAAGGGTTGATTTTTAATAAATTTATAAAGATCTCAAACCACTATTTAAAAAGGCCGTCGTCAAGGGTCCCCCTTTCTCTCTCTCTCTCTCTTTCTGTTTAAGCCAAGCCTGAGCAGTAGTGAAAAGGCTCTGGAAACTGCAGTTTGGTTTAAAATGCATTTTGCCTTTCTGCCAAATAGACACAGCAGACTTAACCCTTTTACTCCTGATTAATTTTATTTCATTAGCAGTATATCTAGGATGTGAAATAAATTAATAAATATGTTTTCATTTACTTTAAACTGTTCACTTCTTGTCTATTCAAGCTAGAATCTCTTAACTTCCTTTTCATATGCTCAGACTATATTTGGGCAAGCAGGATCTCAGTCAAGGAAGCTCTATTCATCACTAAAGCTTCTCAAGACTCTCCTGATATTCTGTTTGTCTTAAAGCCTAATTCTATTGTTTCTGGGGAGGTGGATGTTAGGAAATTAGCATATGTGTACACAATAGTGGTAGAGTTTTCCTATGTGGAGGCTATTGAATAACATGGGGAGCTTCACATTAGGTACCGTATATGCCGGCGTATAAGACGACTGGACGTATAAGATGACCCCCCCAACATTTCCACTCAAAATATAGAGTTTGTTATATACTCGCCGTATAAGACTACCCACTCTTCCGCACACCTTCCACACACCAAATAAAACATAAAAGAACATCAGATTTGATTTCAACATCTCCCTGTGGCCGGCACTAGTGCGCATGTGCGAGCTCTGCATAGACAAGGGGCGGAGTGGAGCACCGCTGCTTCCCACCGAGCAGAATGGGCCAGTCACGCTGAAAAGGCTGGCACCCCTGTCTTGCTGCTGATGCTCGCCGCAGCCACGCTGGATACCGTGCGATACTGGATGGTATGTAGAATGAGGTGGGTGGGCACCAGGAGGCCACTATGGGCACCAGGCGGGCATCGGGAGGCCACTATGGGCACGGAGTGAGCATCGGGAGGCCACTATGGGCAGTTATGTCTATCTCAACTGAAGTCCACCCGGCATATAAGATGACCCCCCCACTTGGAGGCATGTTTTTCAGGGGAAAAAGTAGTCTTATACTCCAGCATATACAGTAATATTATTTTTGTAAACATTGGTTCTTCCTTATAAACTGCTATATAACAAGGTAAAAACTAACATTTTAAATTTGCTTCATGTCAACTTAGAAGGTCAAATTGAAAAGGAACTAAAACCAGAGATATTGCTGCAATCTGGGTGTTTGGAGAGGCCAGAGAGAGAACAATGGGTGCCATTTGAGTCCATCAGGAAACCTCTTTGTTAAGGAAATTGGCTCTCTGCAGCTATCTGCAAGGGTGATAAATAACCAGGAAACTTTGGGCTGGGATTCTGGATAAATTCCTCCAATCAAGAGTATGTTTTGGGGAAAATACCATATGTAACAATACCAGCCTTACCCTCCAGTAGGCTCTATTGTTCTTCTGAGTTGCAGCTCCCTGGCTAGACAACCCAGGCATCAGATATGTGTAGATAAGGTAGTGTTAGGCCAAATAACCACTCTAAGCTTCTTGAAATAATATATTGAAAGCATTGTAAGATACAGGATACAGTCCATCAAAAGATCAGGAAGTATTTCAAAACAGAAATAAAGCAAGCTATAGGTTCCAGGGAAAGTACACGGCCCCCCTTCTTTCTCAAGCCACAACATTTTAGCAAGTTAAAAGTAGAGCATTCCAGAGAGAATGTCCAGTGTGTGTGTGATTCTGAGTTATATCTCCACCCCCAGGGTCCACCTTTGACCCTCGCCCTTAGTGATTCCAACCAAGGATATTACACCAAGACATGTCTATCACACAATAAGTTTCATTTCATCTATTCCATGAGGTTCATATTGTTTACATATTTTCTCTCTCCCCCTGATTTGAAATCACCATTTTGAAAGTACTAAAACACAAGGGATTTAGGTGGGTAAAAAGATAATGAAAAAAGCACAGTTTAAAATGGGGCTTATTTGATTTCACATTACACCATATATGGACTTTTGTCACTGTCCTCAACTCCTCCCACAGAAGCCTTCATGCTGGCCACATGGCGAAACTCCTCCCACCTCTCCATTGACATCCTGAACCAACCAAGTTTTGGGGGTGGACTTCTCTTCTGAGCAAATCAAATGTGGAGGCAGACCCATTCCCCTCCCATGTGATGCTTGGACCAATGTTTGTGCAAGCCCCTTTCTGCTCCATTTGAAGCTGACTTCTCCCATTGTCTGGGGCAGAACCTCCTTCCTTTCTGGTTCTGCCCTGTGGTAGCAAGTTCCCATAGCATATAGGCCAGGTGTTATTGTGGGGAGGATTCATTTGCCTCACAATTCTAGTTTTTCTTTCTCTATCCAATGTTTAATTTTACTTATTGTTTTCTTATTTTCTTATTTGCTTTCTAAGTAAACTTCTCTAATTTGCATCAAGTAATTGTCAGTGGTTCATTTAAAAGTTTGGAGCTCATTTTGTGGGTGGACTATTGAACTGGAATGGTACTTTCACTTCAATGATCTCCTATTTGAACCCACAATTTAATGTGGTCTTTTGGTTCCTAATTCAACCCTGCCTGTGGGATGTTCCCCTAAATTAAAAGGTAACAATTTTTCAGGTAACCTCCTCCTCCTTTCTGCCCTGCATATTGGCTGTCATCATGGTGAATGTCTTCCTGTTCTTAACTCCTTGGGACAATTCTTCTGAGAACATGATACACAAGTCTTTCAGGTTCTTCAGCCATAAAGTCTGTATATGTCCAGGACCTCTCTTTCCAAGGATCTTCCGTTGCATTGTGAGTTGGAGTATTTTATACTTTATGTTGTTCCTCATGATATGCCCAAGGTATTGGAGCTTTCTTTGTTTAATGCCTTTAAGCAGTTCTTGTTCTTTATCCATCCAGCACAACACTTCTACATTAGTCACATGGTCAACCCACAATATCCTTAGTAGCGGTCTGTCATGCCCTGCAGTCGCTTTTCCAAAGTTGTAGCAAAGCAGCTAAAATATGGAGGACTGGCTTTCCCTCTTTATGTGTTTCAGTGGTCATAATGGGGCTGTGGTGGCTCGGTGGTTAAGACACTTGCCTTGTTAGCTGAAAGACTGGCAAACTAGCTGTTCAAGACCTGGGTACTGCATGACGGATTGAGTGCCCGTCTATGTCCCAACTCTTGGGAATGTGAAAGGAGCCTCATTTGGGCATTCCCTGAGTGGAACTTCTTCTGCAAAAATCCTTTCAACCCAGAATAATTTCTGACACGTAATTATTATTTGTGGTCATAATGGTGCCTCACTTTCCACATTGAATAGGCTTCTCACATGAAGAGATGTAGGAAGTTCTTCAGAACAGCTGAGAAATGAGCTACACCCAGGAGTGGAATGTGTTATTGCTGTGATATCTGTATGGTTGCTTGATGGAACTGGTTTTGACCAGAGTAATGTTGAGCTTTCAATAAATAGCTTTTGCAGCATTCCTTTAGTGCCAGATTGCCCACAGAAGCTTATTGCCCAGTAGTTCCTCTTCATAATAAATATCATTACCTAGTTGTGAAAGCTCTGATTAAAAATAAAAACATTAAAAGCCAGCAGCTTCCTACTGATTGAATAGAATATCAGCACTCTTTCCAGTCCCATAGTTTTGCAGAGATTCTTTCTCTTGTTGCCATATAGTACAGTCAAACCTCGCATAAAGAGCACTTTGTTTAAAGAGTAACTCGCTTAAAGAGCAGAATTTTCTCTGAATGTTCGCTTCGCTTGACAAATAAAAACAACCAAAAACTCGCTTAACAAATAAATCAGGGTTTGCAATCCCTCCCACAATAGGTCACTTACAATGGTGTTTCGCTTAAAGAGCAATCCTGTGGAACGCATTATGCTCTTTAAGTGAGGTACAACTGTATTTCAAAAAATGTCTCAAGCCTGCCTTTTTGACTTGAGAAAAGGTATCTGAATATGAAAAGCACAATAGTTTCAGAGATACTATTGAGAGGCATCTGGTTGTGAAGGTTTGGAGTTTGATTCCCCACTGTGCCTCCCACAAGAAGAAACAGCTTGCGTGACCTTGGGCAAGCTGCACAGTCCCAAGATGTCTCCAGAAGGAGGAAATAGTAAACCTTTTCTGTGTGTTCTCTAACTAGAAAAATCCCCAAAAGTGGATGACTTGATGGCATATAATTATATTATTATTATTGGAGTTAATCATTATTGAGAAGGCAGCCTTGAGGTTTTGTGGTTTTAATACATTATAAACAGGCATAACTTTTTTTAAAAAAGGGATGGTTAAGTTAAGAACAATTTTCCACTCTATAGTGAACATGGGCTTTTGTGGCATTTTGTGTTTACCTTGTAACATAAAACCTTAAGGAATCATGCAGGGCAGAAATTTGTGACCACTATAACAGTGGTGGTGAGCCTATGGCATGCATGCCAGAGGGGCGACTCAGAGCCCTTTCTCTTGGCATGCTTGCTGTCGCCCCAGCACAGGGTTCGCCCCACCTGTCTGCCCAGTAGCTCAATGGGAACACTTCCTCCATCCTCCAGCACAGAGTTCAATGGGAGCGCTTCCTCCCTCCCCCAGCACAGAGTTCACCCTGCCCCTCTGCAACATGTATGGGCGCATTTTACTTCCACTTCCGGGAGCGACAAGGGAAGCGTGGGCTGGATGAATTGCAGTAAACCCATTTGTGTGGATTAACAGGGTGCTTGGGCTTCTGGGAATTCAAGTCCAAGAACATCTGGAGTGCCAAGGTTCGCCATCATGGTACTAGAGCTTCCTGAATACCAGGTTAGATCAGATTCTGTGCAAACTGTCTGGCCTCTAAACTACATCAAACTGCCATCAATTCTTGGTTTAACAATTTTTTTCTGCTATTGTTGCCTGAAGCAGGTTGCTTAACCCTAATGATTGGCCCTGCCTGCATGAGAGCTTGTCAGCTATATATCATGGCAGAGTGACATCTGTACTGCATCTTAACAAAAATGGAGGTTCTCAGAAGTGCAAACTCAGTGATAGGGAGAAAATTAGCTTAAATCAAGACTATATATGGAGTCCCAAATATGTAAAACTGATACATACTATAAAGTACTCTTACATTTGGTTAGCCATTTTGTTTGAAGAAGGGGAGGTATGTGGGGCTAACAATGGATGTCTCTTGTTCTTCTTCTCGTGTTCATAAACCTCCCTTGTGTTATCCTAACCCTTTATAAATCCAAGTTTAACTTTCCACCTTGGTTATAAGAAAGCAGAAATTCTTTACTTCATTATTTCATACATCAGAGCTTGTAGCAACAATCCTGAACAGCCAGTGGAGGCTTTTAAAAGTTAATGAGTAGAATATTAGGAGAGGAATGTTGTGTTTGTTGTTTGCCATAGTGCTGCAGTGTCTAGGGTCAAATACAAAGGGTTGTGATGTCACTTCTGTAGTGTTTGTTTTTAGTGCACTTCACAGACCAGCAGTGTACTTTCTTCTTCCCACATAAATCACAACCTCTTGCTGTGCAAGTAGAAAATCTTAGAGAAATTATGAAAAATGAAAGATAGCTGCAGGAAGCTTCAGTCATGCCTGGAAAATAAAAGGAGAGCAGGCAAATAAAATAAAATAAATCTTAATTCTTTTCTTTTTGACCATCTCTCCACTCAACACATCTCATCCAAGTAGGGAAAACAACTCAGGAAAAATATTGTTTGGAGGAGGAAAACTTTTCTGCTCCTGATGTTGTTGTATGGTCAGATTAGATGATGCCCTGAGCACCATTTTAGAAGAGGTTCTGTCACAATCGTTAAAAGACAGTAAATACTCATAGCACATGATTTCCCTCAACCACATATCCTGAGTGAATACTTGGTTTTGCAATCGTTCACTGGAAGGAAACACAGGCTAAGATCTTAGTTTTGCCAGTATGACTACTGCAGCAAGGTTGCCAGAATTAGTGGTAACCAGAATACAGCCACTGAATCAAATGGCCCCACCTAGATGTGATCTCCCCAAAGCCCCATTGACTCAATCCTTCTTCTCTAGCTGTGGCTAACAAGTGGATTCAACTTATATTGAATCAGTCCCAAGTCTGTGGAAAATATTTGTGTTAATTATGTTGCGCTAAAAGTAACTTCCTTATATTTGATATTTTAAAGAATTCAGTGCAATATCTAATGCAAAGAATTAGCTACAAGATGAATATATTTTGGAAATACACAATGCATATCATGATTCTCATGCTGAGTAATTTTCTTGCTGGCAGCTGACTCTCAGCATCTTTAATTATTCACACAGAAATGGCCCGTTGTCTCTTGTAGCTCTCTTCTCTTTATGTGTACCTAAGATGATTCTCACCCAGATGATGATGATGATATTATTATTGGATACACATCTCTCATAGGGTTGTCACGAGTCTCCAGCATTTACAAGTTATGTTTACTTTGTTGCTTTGTATTATTGTTATTCTCACTGAATGAAGAAATTCCCACACTGCTGTTGCTGCCTTTGTTTTTGTTTTCACTTCCATTTCTTGGATACCTCTCCTAAAAAGCTTCAGGCATCTAATAGGGATTAAATAACACTTTAAAAGCCCTGGTATTACCTAATGTGAAATAGCATTTTTCTTTGAGCAGTATACTGATAACCAATAGACCTATAGCAGATGCTTGAAGATCAGCCGCTCAGCTCCCATTAAATGCCTGGATATGTTAATCCTATCCATTTTACACATCCAGGAGTGGAAGGAAAACAGGCTTATGGAATAATCATAAACATGTTTTTAAAAAGGCATTCCCAGGGGGAATGTGGCGTGTATAGCTTTCCAGCCTTAGACTAAAAGCACGGAAACATTTCCCATTTCCATCTCTGCAGCCTGGGTAGCTCTTCAGTTCTCCATTATGGAATGTATTTTGTGTGGGCTTCCAAAGCAATCTGATCAGTAGGAACAGGGCCTGTGCAGATTCTTATTTTGTATTCCGAGCCAGAGTAGAACATCTCAGGGAAATGACACTCCATTTATAATACATCTGAGCATTTGAAACTGAGTAAACATCTGTACAGAAATTCAGCTTCACAGCTGGCCTTTATTCAAGTGTTGTTGCACAATTTAAATTATGACATATGCAAAATATAGACAGAGTTGACATGAATTAAAATGTTTAAATGATTTAGTGACTATTTTTGACTAGGAGTGGGCTAAATTAATAAGATTGTCATGGCCATTTACTTGACCTTTTCTTCATGTGGTAGGGCATAAATTTCATGCACGCTAAAGCTACATTATGATTGTATTTTTCCAAATTTATGGAAACTTTGTCCTTTATTTTAGTAGCCCAATTTTACTTCATTATTCTTTTATTTTCTTTCTTCACTTCAAAGTCTATTTTAGACAGCAAGTAATAATCCTGCATGATTCATTAAGAGCTACATCTACTAAAAAAAAATGGATAGTGAATTTGGTATAAAGAATTATGGAACATAGCTATAAATGTTAAATTGACATGTTAATTTAAAACTAAAGAAAGATCTGAAAAAGAAAAATGATTTTATAGAGATATTAGGTGAGTTTGTTAACTATGTATTTGTTAAAAGGGATAAAACCAGGACAAATATATTTAAGTTTTTGGAAATAGGGGATACAAATAAAAAAGAGAAACTTTTGTTCAGATTATAAAGGCAAGATAATAATGTCCCATTGGTGGTGGGTGCATATGTAATGTAATTTACATTACTTTTAGTGTTGTATTTTTGTTTATATGTGTTGCTGATACTAAATATGTATTTTTTAAAAAGGGCTACATCTATTTGCTTGGCATGTACTGATATATGTGGCATTAGTATATTCTTCTGTGGTGTACCATGAGGATTGAGTGTTGTTATTGTTTGTGGGTGTGAACCTCAGTCTAAACCAGCCAGTTTCTCAGGTTTGTTATTTCTGGTGTTTAGACAATGGTTTTTTGTTTGTTTGTAGGGCAGGGTTTGATCAAGATTAACACTCAATTACTTTGAGGTAGGTAAGTATTCCAAAATCTTGCCTTGTCATCTAACTCAGAGCTGCTTCTCTATTCTTATTGTCCTCTCAGTGGAAGAGGACACCATAGAAATCTGGACATTCAAACTAACTGCACATGTAGTAACAGTGATTTAGAAATCATCTATGGATTTATAAACCATTCTACTTTAAGAAACCTTCTATTATGTAGAACCAAAATACTGTACTTACTTTCTAGTTGGGGATTTCAAAAGCCACAACAACATTTGAGGGTATTAACAAGATGAAAAACATGGCAAAGTGATTATAAAATGGACAGAGCCCTATTCAATGTGTCTAAATGGGATTAAACTACCCAGGAGACTACTGTCACTTAGTAGTTAAGACTCTGAACCTGCTGACTGGAAGATTGGCAGGTCAGCAGTTCAGGATCCAAGTGCTGCACAACAGAGTGAGCTCCTGTCTCTGTCCCAGCTCCTGCCAACGTAGCAGTTTGAAAGCAAGAAATTACAAGTAAATAAATAGGTACTGCTTCGGTGGGAAGGTAAATAGCATTCCATGCGCTCTGTGTCTAGTCATGTCTGTCACATGCAGATGCAGACAACATTGGATCTTTGACTGTAAATGGAGATGAGCACCACACCCTAGAGTTGGCTACAACTAACTTTTGAGCAAGAGCAATCTTTACTTTTACCTAAACTACCCAGTTCATTTATGGAAGTCTGTCTGCTCTGGATGTTGACAAACTATGGTTCCCTCACTGAGGTCTCTTTTACACAAACCTATCAAAGTGTGGAAATCTGGTGTGTGCATGCGTGCATCCACACACCCATGCAAGCACATGCGCATGCACATGCACACGCACACACCGGTACCACTTTTACAGTTCCATGAGTCACTTTTTGTTCCTTTCCCCTTTTGGCACTCAAAGTCCTCCTTAGCTCCAGGCCAGTATTGAGGAAGCTGCTGCCCTCCATCAAGATGGATTCAAGTGGGATTTAATCCACTTGGGGAACATCAATCCTTCCCTGTGGACGTTGACACCCAAAGCCATTGGTCCTTAGGGTTGTCAGGTTAGTTAACCAACACCTGATGCTGGATGTTGAGTTGCTGGCAGTAAGGTCTACTCTATTACCATAGGAGGATAACCTGGCCAGACTTGCTTGGTCCCCACCCCACCCCCATGTCCTGATCAAATCCAGGACTGCCAAAATGAAGCCACTTTCTTCACTTTGTCGTTGCCCAAACCCAAGTCCTCATCGGTTCATGTCTCTGGCACCAATTGGCAGACCAGTAAATGGGCTGGACTCTGTGCCTCTCCACAATCAGCCCGTGTGTTGTTGTCCTCCAGCAGCCCCCAATTGAGCATGTTGGTCTTGTATTTAGGGACTCCAACCCTCAGTCTATTCAGGGCCCTCCAGGTAGGGGAGATTGAGATCTTAAGATATATCCACCTTTAATGATGTTCCTTGCCCAGTGAGCTCCTTCCTCCATCTTCTAATTTGGTTTTGCTCTTGTGTACCCTCAAGAATGTTTGTTCTTGCCATAAAGCTCTTCCTGGATCTGAGCCAGAGGAATTAAGGCTCATATCAATTCAGAGGGTGTCGAGGGTCATTCTCTTGCTTAGTTCTCTCAGTGTTTGATGCTACTTCTCTCCTGATTGGTGAAGGCAATAGAGAGTGACAGAACCTGGGAGTAGCACCAAAAGGATTGTCAGTCCTGCATTCCTGCATGCCTCACTTGCCAACACAGAACTTTTGAAAGGACTATTTTGTGTCCTGTCAATAGGAGTGTAAGAATGTGCATCACATGAGCAAGGCGACCATTTTAAATGTTTGAAATTTTTTGCATCTGTGTGTGTGTTTTTTTTAAAGGATGTTGCTTTGATTGGCTGATGCAATGATCATCCCTGTCAAGCAACATCACCTTTAAAACGACATGCATCAGGTCTGGCTATTAACATGAAGTGTACAGTATTGAGTGGAAATACAGATGAGAGGAATCAATCCTGTGAGAGGCTGCATTTGAGTAATTGTTTTTCTCGCAACAATGCGACATAGATGATATTTCTGCTAGTGAGCTGTGGCAATGATATTCTGGAAAAAAATGAATGAATTTAAAATCTGCAATTAGTATTCTGCTTCACTAGTAAATTCTTTCAGGAAACTGTTTCATCTCTTTCCTACATTCAACATTAGGATACTGAGGACTCTCTTCTTTGATGTGGACTGACTGATGTGGAGAAATCATTGCAAGAGCTATGGTAAAACTTGAAACAAACTGAACATTAGCTGTGAGGAGGTGTTCCGGGGTACCAGTATGGGCTTAAATTGGAGAGGGAACACCAAAGCTCAAATTCTATCATCCTGTATGCAGTAGCTTCACCTCTAAACACTTCCTAAGCAAACTTTTGTAGTGCAGATGCCTTGTTTCAGGTAATGAAATTTATTAGGTAGGACACTTATTAGGTAGGACACTTATTGTTGTCTTCCATTGGTAGCCATATTTTCCCAACATTTCCCCCACTTTAATTCTTGCCAGATAATAATCTATTAAGGACAAGATGAAACAAAACAAACTCAGGATAGCTCCCATAGTCTTTTGATTGGCTAGTGCTATGTGTTATCTGCCTGGAAGCATCCTTTAAATTTTGTATGTTGAGCCTGAAGGTCTATATCCCTGATGGTGAACCTATGGCATGCATACTAGAAGTGGCATGCAGAGGCATTTCTTCTGGCTTGTGGGCCATCGAGGGGAATCCATGTCCTGCCCAGCACTTGCCAGCACCACTTCCCCACCACCCATGTCACTCTGTCAAAAGGGGAGACAAGAGGGGAGTCTGAAATCCCAGCAGGGAGGCTGCAGCTGGGCAAGTTAAGGCGGGGAGCACTTGTGGGGGTGGGGAGGACCCATAGGGGTGTGGGAAGGCCCTGTGGGGGGGGCACCCATGTAACTTTGATGGAGGCACACCAGTGATGTCACATGGGCGTGTGGGCATATGCAGTACCTGCCTGCGCACCTCCTCCTCCTTGGGCACACGGTCTCTAAAAGTTTCTCCATCATTGGACTATATGGTCATTCAGTGGAACGTGTTTAAAATTTTCCTTGAGGTTTTTGTATGGAACATGCAGAACTCTGAAGTATCATTCTATGGGGGTAAGGGTATGTATTCCTGTGGGTGCAAGAGAATGAAGGGGTTATGAGCGCAGCCACTTTCTCTCACATGGTCATTTTGAACACCTAAAGCAGGGGGTCCCAACCTTTTTGCACCACAGGCCAGACCATGGACCACAGACAGCTGAGCATGCTGCTCATGTAGCTCCTCCTGCCATAAGCACTGCCATAAAACGTGTCCTCAGCTGTCGCAAACACATTTAAGACAGTTGTGGGTACATTTACAACAGTGTTTATGGAAGGCACGGGCATGTTTATGCATGCGTGGATGTGTTTTACAGCTATCATAAATGTGTCAGCTTCTGCTTCTGGTAGTGGTGAATCACATGAAATTGTGACATGGGCCGGGTCCAGCCCATGGGCCATAGGTTGGCCACCTCTGACCTAAAGTGTGCCTGTGGGTCACTGTTTATTTCAGATAACAAGGAGTTAGGAAATAACAAGTGTTTCAAAATTTACTTTCCTTTTTGAAAGGAAAGAATCTTGTAGGAAAGAATCTTGTGATATTTTTAAGACTTACATTAAATGAGTAGTTAAGAGTAAATATTTTGGTAAATTGGCCAAGAGGAATGGAATGGAGACACATTTATAGATTCTGGTTAACTGGAAGATGTAATCCAAGTAATGCAGACAAATAATTGACAGGGATGACATGTATAATTTGAGTACACTAATACCTCATATAACATTAGTATCGAATAACACGAAAATCGCATAACATCAAGGAATCTGGGGGGAAGAATTGCATCAGATAACATTAAGATCCTATGGGATGCTTCAGATAACAACCGCGAAAGCCTGTGTGGTTACAATGTATCTCTATGGATCCCATAGAGGATCAGATAACACTAAAAATCATATAACACGAAGACTTGTGGAACCAGGTTTTAGTGTTATATGAGGTTTTACTGTACTTAATAAAACAATGAATTCTTCCTGCAGTAAATGCTGGTTTTGATAGTACAGATTAGCCCCAGACCCAGGTGTGAATGGGAGGAACAAGAATTAAGGGAGAATCTAGCCTGGTGATGTACCAGCAGGAGCCTGGGGTGAACAAATCCAGTTTCAGATTAATTAAAATTGAATGCAGGACTGCAAAATCTGCTCAGAACTGTATTAAGGAATGTCCATGTTATTATTTTAAATGGAATTATCCTGGACTGCCCTTCACCTTGTGATCACCCTATTGAACTCAGAAGAACTAATTAAAGCCTGCCATTGTATATGTGTGACATATACAAAAATTCATAGGAAATACATAAAATTCATGGGTACTAATAAAATTTATATTAAAATCATAATTAGGTTTGTTTCATCTATTTCCCCTCTTTCAATTGTACAAGCACAGTAAGGTTTCTTATGTTTGGAAGAGAAATATAATATACCACAGTGGGGAGGACTGATCTGGTGACCCAGGTGCCAGGTCTCATCAAAAGTCATGTAAGCAGATAAGCTTTCCCTTGATTTCCTGCCCCTATTGCTGCCAGCCTGCTGTAGTGAACTTCCCTAAGCCTCTGGAACAGATTTAAAGAGCTTTTAAAGATTTAAGGCAGGGGAGAAGGCATCAAATTCCACCAGCAGTTTCCATTGCCTTGGTGCAGGGACAGGTCTGGGCACAGCCTGCGTATGACATCTGTCCATGTGCTACTTGTTAATGGGCACTTTCAAGACCTCCTGTCTTTTCCCCCTTCTTCTTTAATCTGGAACTGGTTATACATTACTTAGCCTTCAAAAAGAGATGCTTTCAGACTGATTATAGTCCTCTGATAGTTATTCAATTGTTATGTAATGATCATGACTATTACAATTATACCTTGCCTTTATACTGCAGTGGCTCAAGTGGCTAAGACACTGACTGGAAAGAGAGAGATCAGCTGCAGGATGGAATGAGCTCCTGTCTTTGTCCCAGCTCCTGCCAATCATCATCATCATCATCATCACCACCACCACCACCACCATAATATCAATTTGTATGCCACCCCACTTGCATAGCGACTCTGGGTGACTAACAAAAAATCAAAAAGTATTACAATTACCATAATACAATAAAAATTACAGAGTATCATGTTACAATAGTATAAAAAAGCATTTCAAAAGCAATGAACAAAAAAATACATACAATATTACAAAAAACTCAGTTTGAAAGCAAGAAATTGCAAGTAGATAAATAGGGACCACTTCGGTGGGAAGGTAGTGTTCCGTGTGCTCTGGTGTCTAGTCATGCTTGTCACATGACCACAGAAATGTCTGCAGAAGCAGACAGTGCTGGCTCTTCAGCTTGAAACAGAGATGAGCACTGAACCCTAGAGTTGGATATGACTAGCTTTTGAGCAAGGGAAATCTTTACCCTTACCTTTCTACTACTGATTTAATCATTCTATTCCTCTGTATATGGTGTATATAAACTCATGCTTTGAAGTTCACTCTGCCCTTGCCATGCGGGCAGCCACAGATGCCTCCGCCCTCCCCTGGACTCTTAACACCTATCCGGAGGATAGAAAAGGGCTGCTGGCAGGAGCCTCAACTGAAGATGCTGCCCCGGCCGTGTGGGCAGCCGCTTCCACCACCCTGGCCATGTGGGCAGCCATGGATGCCTCTGCCCTCCCCTGGACTTGCAACAACTGTCTGGGGGATAGAAAAGGGCGGCTGGCAGGAGCCTCGGCCGAAGATGCCTCCCTGGCTGTGTGGGCGGCCGCTTCCATCACCCCGGCCGTGCAGACAGCCATGGACGTCTTCCCCCCATTATTCAAACTTTTGTATATTCCCTCTCTTGGCGCTCTTGTCATTTTGTAGTTGTATATTTAATATGTAAGTCGCCCTGAGTCGCCACTATGTGGCGAATGGGTGGCTGTATAAATGTGAATTATAAATAAATAAATATAAATATGTCTGATGAAGTAAACTTGATCTACGAAAGCTCACATTAAAAATCTAGCAGTTAGTCTTTAAAGTGCTACAGTGTTGTTGTTGTTTCTTTCTGATATGCCTGAAACACAGACTAACACAGCTACTATTCCAAAGTACTACTGGGTAAATGCTCAAGGCAGCTTACAATCATTATAAAGCAACAGTAAAAAAAGAGAGTTTCACCCACAAAATGATTAACATCAAATAAAAACATGCAGTCTATTAAAATGGACAGACCTATAAACAGTTAAAACCATCAATATAAATTAAACACTATCACTTGGAAGATTTAAAAGATGTGTCTCTCCATTTTTATTTTTATTTTAACAAGCAGAGAGACTGGAAATTGTTTTCAACACTAAAATAGTGCATTCTACATTCTGGGGGCTACGATGAGAAAGCTCTCCCCCATACATCTGCCAAGTATTTCTCTCCAGCTGTTGGTATTTTCAGGAGGGCCTCTCCTAAAGATCTTAACATCTGGATCGCTTCATAAAGCATGTATAACAAAACAATCCCTTAGACAGATAGGTCCCAAGGCATTTAGGGCTTAAAAGCTTATACCTTTACCTCAAACTTGGCCCAGCAAGCAATTGGCAACCAGGACAAAAACAAAAACCAGGGTTATAAGATCTAAATACCCCAAGCCCACCACACCCCATAAAGCCCCACCACTCCCCTGCCCACTGGCCTGGAGGAGCTGCATCACGTGGGTGAAAGAAATGTGCCCACGACTGCCGGAAATGCTCCCGCAGATGGCAGAAATGTGCCCACTGCCACTTCCACTGCTACTTCTGCCACCACCATCTCAATCCTTGTCTCCTCCACTTTGGCTTGGCATGTCCCTAATGGTGCTCCATAGCATGCTAAGCCAAGCGGAGGAGACAAGGATTGAGATGGTGGCAGCAGGAGAAGCAGCAGCTGGAGCGAGGGTATGGGCCAGATGATTAGGTGTTGTGGGCTGGATCCAGCCTACAGGCTGTAGGTTGAGGATCCCTGTTCTAAACTGTAATTCCTATTAGCTGCCTGACCTGCTATCAGAAAAGATGTCTCCCACCTCACCATCATTCAAATTACAAGATTTTCCAACTATAGGCTAAAGGGATACAGCTGAGATCCCAATTAGTGAGTCCTATACCCACAGAGGACTGTGTTTGCTTGTTTTAAGCAGGTGTCTATTTTATTCAATACTATAATCTCAGGCTTTCTTTACAAATGCGTTTTTTCTTCTTCATCTCTTGTTATTGCCAGCTGGCTAAATGATTCTCATGGTTTGTTTTGTTTACACAGTATTATGGGTATAATATTTCTAAAGATGAAATGGCGTGTGGCGTTCTTGCATGCTACAGAGCCTGTTGTTGTATTTATTGACAGACTGAGGCAGGGAAGTACTTTGCCTCTGAGATTTATAAAATCAAGAATAAGAGTCTGAGAGATGGCAAAGAGATCATCCACCACACTCTTGATGCTAGAGACTTACCCCAGTGCTTCAGTTGCCTAATTTGAGTATTAGGACAACAGAAAACCCACATATACCCCACCCCTATTCAGAAGCAACAAATCTGAAGGAACTTTATTGATTTTTCTTCTTTTCAAGAGGAGAACTGAGTATTTTCTACCTATAGAACTCAGGAAAGGATTGCCTTAAGTAAGAATTGACTTGATGGCAAACAATTGTTATTATTGACTGTTGGCCAGAGCAAATGACGCAAATGATGCTTTACCAAGTGATTGTTTATTGCGGTATGCTGCAGTCAGTTGCCAAGGATTATTTTTCTTTTTCTCTTTGGATTGTGGGGTGTGTGAAATGGTGCATTTCCAGCTCACTTAGAAGCTGTTGTATGAGGGAAAGATTTCTGTGTTTCCACTCGGAACCTGAAGGCACCATCTGGGTCAAGGCTTCTTATGCCAAGTAAAGTCTTTCTCCCATCCCACCTCATCCCTAACCCATAAATCACATAGCAAAGTATTCTTTATGATAATGAGCTGTATCTCAGACATCTTCAGCTAATATGAAAATTTGAGAGTTGTTATGGCAACTCCTTTTCATAGTGTTAAACACACATAAATAATTTTGGATCGATGCGATGGAACATTCTCATCCAAATATATCCAAGATTATTCTGTTTTGTTTTCGTAGGAGTGGGACTTGTTTCTTTTGCATAATTCTTGAAGGTACAGTATATCAAGTTTCTTTATCTTATTATTACTTTCTATATTGCCAGTGTTGATGTAGAGAAAAGTATCCCATAATTACATATTTATATTACTATACTTTACTAGCACATAACCTTTCTTTTTAAGTAAAATACTCTTGTATGAAAACTCTCTGTTTTTCCTAACTATAAAGGGTGTTGTCAACACTAAATGCATGTTTAGCAGAACTGCTTACTGTTCCTGCTCTCACTGTTGGTCACAGAAGCTATTTTTTTACTACAACTTCTAGTATCCACACTGGATGCCACATCTGTTTAGTGAGGAAGAGTGTGGATGAGGGGACTGGTCGCAATAACTGTCCTCCAAGAATGTGGCTTTATACCCACCACCCTCTCAATCACTTTACCAGAAAAGGAGTACTAGTGCATGGCTGGTTGCCTGTGCACATAGATTTCAGAATGTGGGAATGGTTTTCTCAAGATACTTGAATTTTTTGGAATAGTAGCCATGTTAGTCTGTGGTTAAGGCATATTAGAAAACAAAAACAAAAAAAGTAATAAAAAAAACTGGAAATTGATTGGAAAATAACAAGTATTTGTTCATGCCATCTGTCAGACATCGGCAGTCCCATTTACAAGGGCACCTCCCTAGTCAAGTTCCTGAGCCTCCTGCTCATTACTGGAACTTTAACCCTTGCCTCACCTTTGAGAGAGCTGGGCTGCTTTAAGGAAGGAACTCTTACTATGCTCAGGCAATAGTGCAGTTCAGCATAGAGCAAAACAAGGGAGGTTTCTTCTGGTAGCGTAGCTTTGTGTGTGTGTGCCAATAAAAAGAACACCAATCTTCAAAGAGAAACAGCTGCTTTATTCTTCAGGTTCATGTAGTAAAGTCCATGGAAAAACATAGATTAAAAGGTCAAAACAAAGAATCAGTCCAGTACACAGTCCAGGTACATTAGGTAATCATTTTGAGAAGAAAAGAATAATCCCACACCATAGTTAGGGTCTTAAGCCATTGAAATCCAGAATCGAACTAACTAACTTTCTGCAAAATGGAGATTTTGTAGTCAGGTGGGTAACCCTTGGCCAATCAGGGAACAGAAGAAAACATTCTCAAAACAATATTTGTTTACACATGTGCACAGTCAGTGAAGTCAAAACATGCTAGCTGGAGAGATAACACAGGAACGCTGAAAACAGACTGTCTCGTGACATGAGTCTATGAGACAGAGAGGGAACAAAGGATTTCTATGAGGCCTAGGTAAAAAATCTACAACCTCAAGCCTTGGGAAACATGAGGAAATATGTCGCTTCCTGACATGCCTCCCCTTTTGGAAAGTCAAACTGGGTTTGACTTTACCAAAAGACACTATTTTCTAATGTGGAGCAAGTGATTGAGCAAACAAGCTATCCTTTGTATATGTAGGACATCAAGCTTTCAGCTTCTTCCAGTTTTCTGGAGGTACACTTTAGATACCGTTACGCATGTAGCACGCAAGCTAGCTCAGGTGAGCGCACACACCTTTACACTCTGGCTAGAAAACAAATCATGTAACAGGTACATCAGTTCCAATTTCCCCATCATCAGTTTCAGGAAACATTCTGCTAAGGGAATCTGCATGTACATTCTGAGACCCTTTGATGTGCTGTATGGAAAATTGGTAATCTTGTAACAACAAAGCCCATCTCAAGAGTCTCTGGTTTGAACTCTTCATCTTGTTCAGGAATTTCAATGCATTATGGTCAGTGAGTAACTGAAACTGTCTTCTCCACAAAAACGGCCTGAGCTTAGTTACAGCCCAGATTATGGCCAGACACTCCTTCTCCACTATGGAGTAATTACGCTCTCGGGGAAGCAGTTTTCTGCTGAAGTATGAGATGGGATGCATGTTTCCTTCTTCGTCTTTTTGGAGGAGACATGCGCCAAGACCATAATTACTGGCATCAGTCTTCAAAATGAACCCTTTGTCAAATTGTGGTGGTCTGAGAATAGGGTATGAAACCAACTTCTCTTTTAACAAGTCAAAAGACTTCTGACACTCATCAGTCCACACAACCTTAAGAGATTCTCACTTTTGTGTTAGCTCAGTCAGGACATGTGCAAGAGTACTGAAATCAGGAATGAACGTACGGTAGAAACCAACCAAACCTAGAAACGATTTCACTTGTTTCTTCGTCTGTGGAGTAGGCCAGTCCTTGACACTTTGGACGTTAGCATGGACTGGAACCATTTCAGAAGAACCTACTTCATGTCCCAAATAAATCACTTTTCCCAAACACCATTGGCATTTGGATGCTTTAACAGTTAAACCAGAGACTCTTGAGATGGGCTTTGTTGTTACAAGATTACCAATTATCTAAAAAGAAATTAACCCAAAATAGCAATGTGCCTGGTATCCCTTGCCAGATGCCATATTAAAAAGCAGCACTTGAGCCAGGATGGAGAGCAGCTGAGTTTCCATAGCCCCAGAAGGGGCTCTCAAAACCTATTGTGTCAACAGCCCACCTTGTTTTGTCATACCGTAGCACAACTAGGGCCTCGACAAGATTGCTGTCTACTTGGAAACTGTAGATTCTTTCAATGAATTCAGGAAATCATTCTGATCCTATAACCCAGTTCAGTTGTTTTGAGAGCATATGGGGTGAACCTGGCCCCCTCCATGACCATTTTAAACTTCTGAAAGAAGCTGTCTGATGAGAAAGAAGGTACCATGCCTAAGTAGGCTGTCAACATTCAGGAAACCCAAAACAATAATATCATCCTCAAGACAGGCAGGCTCCAATATCTAATATATGGAAATCATCCATGTTCCCATAACCTGAAGGGGGACCCACTTTCTTGAGTTTGAGCAATGTAGGTGACTGTGGAGGCCACTGGGAGAGAAATGAAATCACAAAAGTTGCACATTTGAAGAAGTACATTATACTCAGCATGATCCATTTCCCACTGTGTTTTAGCTATTAATATGCCATTGGTTTTTTTTCTCTTCCTATTAATCAGTTTCAAAGATTGCAGTCCATTCATTCTCTAGCATGTGTTTCTTAAATCATCAATGAGCTGTGGTGGCGCAGTGGTTAAGAAGTTCACCTTGTTAGCTGGAAGGCTGGCAAGTTGGCAGTTTGAAACCTGGGTACTGCATGACGGTTTGAGCTCCAAGCTCCTGCCAACCTAGCAGTTCGAAAGCAAGAAATTGCAAGCAGATAAATAGGGACCACTTTGGTGGGGAAAGATCTTGGGGACATGAAAGGAGCCTCATTCGGGCATCCCCTGAGTGGAGTTTTTCCATCAAAGATCCTTTCAATCCAGAATAATTTCTGACACGAAATTATTATTATCCTCCTTGCTACCAACAGGTTTTTTTTTCCTAAATGTGTACAATCCAGGTAGGCAGCAGGTAATTTATGCATATGTACGCATGCATGTACCTGTGCATCATACCATTTCAGCATTAGTGGTTAAGGAAGTCTATTGAACATTCAAGTGGGCACCAACCGTCCTTGCCCCCAATTGTGTGACGGTACTCTAACCTGAACTTAAGATAGGTGGAGTGTTTTGTTTTCAATTCATGCCTCTTTCGTATGGATTCATCATATGGACTGTCTGTATTCTCTTCCTCCTTTTCACCACCACTATTGTCACCTTCTGTCAAGACCTAAATCTACTTTTTGTCCCTGCCATTTTAAGTATTTGAGACTATAATTAAGGGATATCAGAGAGTAAGCAAAACAAAAAGACAAAAATATTGTGACACCTTAAAGACTAACTGCTGTATTTTAGTGCTAACTTTCGTGGATCAAAGACACTTCATCAGACATAAGAGTGAGACTTCATAGCATCAAATTATATACATCAGGTACAGAGGTACACTATGGTGGGCTAGTATGATGAAACCACACCCTTCCTCACTTGCTTTGGGACCTCTGTAGCATTCCTTCTAAGGCAGATTATTCCAAAATCCCCTCTAGAACTCACCCAAAACTCATGGCAAGGAATGTATGTTCATCACTCTCTCAGCCACAACCAGCTGAACAAACCTGGGACTTGTCTGTGTACAGAGTCTAACCAAATTAATAGTAGAGAGGTAAAAAGGCAGTGTTAAAAGGAGGCCAGTGGACTTACTGTATCTTTCCCTGCATTCCAATTCCAATGAACACACGTTGATTGAAGAAAATAGTGTTCTTGAAGTTGCATCATGTTTCTCGATGAATCAGGTTACAGATCTCAGCATAGAAAAATAACCTAATCAAAATTAGCTTTTAGAGAAAGAATACTTTCAGACATATCCTCCCCTAAATAAAAAAAAATATCTGTTCTAAGTTACCATAGTTAAGACTTCCGGAGATAAGGCCTGTTTGGATGGCCTTCCTCCTCCCATATTGGTGTTTCCTTGTTGACCACCAGATTTGAACTCCTTTCCAGCCCTTTGCTGGACTCTCACCAGGTATCAGGTGAACCTGGGTAATTAGCATACATCCAATCAGTTCCCAGAGTTGGGGTAAACAACTCTGGCCCTATTGATGAAGCATGGCACCTCCCAGTCTGTTTCTTCCCATCCGGGTCCCAGGGAGTGAAAACAAAACAAGTGGCCTTTTCCTAGCACAAGAAGCCACATTTCTACTATAGTCTAAAACCTAATAAACTCCATTCTGGATATGTGAAGGACTTGGGGCCTCATTATATCACAGCTAGCATAACATAAGTTTACATATCACTGTGGCTTTTTACAACTGGTAATAACAGAAGATCCAATAACATCAACAACTATAACTTGGGGGTGTTACTAGATCAGGCCCTTATTCTATATAGCCACACAGAAAGCATAGTGCCATAATCTAGTTTGGGAGTTAACTATAGTTTATTGAATGGCGTCCAGACCTGCCTTTCCTTTTTTTAAATTCTTTTTTTTAAATATTAAACAATAAATCAGACAATAAAACATATAAAAAACACTTAGCACAAAAAATACAACAAGGAAACAACAACAAAAGAAACCCACTTTATACAAAACACCCCCCCCCCCAAAAAAAAACAATCCTCCATCCACCAGTACACAAGACTCCAAAGCTCTCACACACACACACACACACAGGTCAGGTACTGCCTGGAGGCTCCCATTCAGGGAGGGGGAGGAGGGAGAGCCCATCCCTTTTATTCTAAATTCCTTCCTTTGCTATTTCCCATCTCCTTCTTTAATTTTTCCTCTATTTTAATTCTATTGGTCCTTATTCTATTCTTATTCCTAAATTGTTACCACTTTATTGTCTATTTCTATACTATTTTTACTTTTTGGCTTTTTGCTTTCTCTTAGCACCAGACACCTCTGCATCCTTCTCTTCTTCTCTTATTTCCCCTCCACTTCTATAAATAGACCTGCCTTTCCTAAATAGGGTCACAACTAATGTCCCAGATTGAACTGGGCAACTGCACACCATTCCACACCTGCTCAAGTCTATTTAACAATCATCTAATAACTTCCACAGGGAGTCAAAAGGCAAAACTGTGTGAAGTGGCAATGCAGCAAATTTATTCTGCTTGTTTTTACAGGGCAGCAAGGTGCTAAGCAGCTTTGATATATCCCTGTTCTCCTCCTGGAATACACAGTATAAAGAATGAGTAGCAGAGAAAGGAAGGTGTTCTGAAGTCTTACCAATGCATCTCTCTTTGTTGCTGAGATTGTTAGAAGTAAAATGAATTGTACAGGTGTTCCCTCTTTTATGCGAGCTGTTTTTCAAATAATCAAGTAACAACCCAGCAAGAAAGAGGAAGAAGAAAGAGGGGGGGGGGGAGAAATTTCTGTTTCATGTATGGTCAAACTCGAGGGGGGGGGCTACAATGTTGCTTGGAAACATGCTCTGTTCATGAAGAAGGGACAAGTTTGTTTATTCTTCTGGGGGATAACCATGATTTTCGGGACTTGAGAGAAAATGACAAATTATTTATGTGCATTGCAGACTTACTTCCTTAGTTCACTAGGAGATACAGTACTAGTTTTAATGGCCCAAATACAAGTGCAGAATCCATAGGATAATAAACAGGGTGTGTGTGTGAGTTCTGCCGAATGCTAACATTTCACTCATTATGGTATTTGGAGCAAGGGAGGGAGTTGAACACCAGCACCTCTACTCATAAGCCCTGGCTGTAGTGGCACAAAGTTGTAGGGCAGGGTTGCTCAAACCTTTTGGGCTGTGGGCCAGTCACGTGGTTCAGCGAGCCAGTCACGTGGCTCTTCCCACTGGAAGTGGAAATAAAACGTGCCTTGCAATCTGTTGTGCAACAGGATGAGATAGATTTTTAGGCTTAAACCAGGGGTGCCCAAACTATGGTCTGGGATCTGGATCCAGCCCGTGACACCAATTCATCCAGCCCACGCCACCCTCTCTGCTCCTGGGAGCAGATGTAAAATGTTTGGGCACCCATGTTGTAGGGTGTTGGCATTTCGTCTCCAAATCTTTTTCTTGTCTGATGCTGTGGGAGTGGGATGCTACAAACCTGGCAACCCTCTGTACCATAGGCATTTTCTCATCCTATTGGTGGAAAAGGGTAGCTGTCGGGTGTCAAAATGAGTCCTATGACTGAGAGACAAGGGGCGGTGACAGCAAATGAACCCCTGGAAACAGTTCATACAAATATTTCCACCTCAGGAAATATTTCCACTCCAGCAGGTGTGTCGGGGTTCAAAACTGTTTGGAAAGGGCGAGGTAAATTTTCCAGAAAGAAGAGGTAATGTGTACCTGGTGCTGAACATGTTTGTATTAGGCTGCATGTTCCATTGGAAAAACAGCAAATCTTTTGGCCCCTTGAAAGTGAAGAAATAACCACAGTAGAACGTTTCATTGGCTAAAGTCCATTTTAAGAGACAGAAGATTTTGTCTTTCTAACAGACTAATGCAACCGCACTTCTGGTAATTATCTCTTTGGGATTTTTCCCTTTCATGTCCAAGTCAAACTTTAAACTGCCAAAATGAAGCTGCCTTCTTCACTTTGTTGTTGCCCAAACTTAAACCCTCATTGGTACATATTTCTGGTAGTAATTTGCAGATAAGCAAATGAGCCAGATTTTGTATCTCTCCACATTCACACAGTGTGTTGTTGTCCACCAGCACCCCCAACTTGAGCACGTTAGTCTTACATTTAGGGACTCCAATCTTCGTTAAAGACTGTGGGTACATATTAAATTTTTGAACCACAATCAGGCGTTCCCCCACTGACAATGGCGCCCATGTTCTGCCAACTAATCTTTCTCACACTAGGTCAAGCCAAAGAAAATAAGGAATGAATTAATACAGTGGAGAGGAATAATGTCAAAATTTTGAGCATGAAAGGGCTTGGACTGGGGCCAGTTAGAAGAGTCGACACTTCCTCCCATAGGTCCAGAATCACTCACTCTAAGCTTCCATGCCAGTTAGTCAGTTTTCCTTCATATTACTGTAAGACATCCCCTCTGGCCTCTCCTCTTACTCTCCCATGCTGTTCCCAGTGTCTTCTCTGTCAGAGATAAGGGCATCTCCACAGATGACAACATGGCTGGTGTCAGGAGACTTTGAATCACATGCATACCATCGGAAAAGGACTTACCTGGGACAAAGAAACAGAGAAAGCGGACAAATCCAGAGCAAAATGGGTTGTTGGGGAAAAACTACATTCCCAAATGAAGGAAAATACTCTTGAACAAGAAGGGAAGTGGAAGGGATTGATCTGAATGTCCAGTCATATCATGTAGATCCATTAAACTAATCTGAATCAATGGACAATGGAACCACCTCTTAAACAGAAAGAAAGAGGATGGTGTGGGTGAGCCTAGAATGCAGCTATCAATGTGGCCTAGTTTTATCTTGAATGGGGCATGCATTTGAATGTGCATCTCTTATGTGCAGTATTGTTGTCACCATTGGGTAGCTAGAGGTGTCTGCCTCAGGCAGCAGATTTGGGGTGTCAATAAAGGGTAGCAAATTGTTCTCTCTCTGTGGGAAATGGGGAGAGCTGGTTTTGAGGGTTATTCCCTCACACTGGGGATAACTGGATTGGTTTGATTCACAGTTGGCTGAGGGATGTCATTTGCTATTTTACCCAATCTTTGACTGGTCTTTTCAGCATCATATTTTCAGTGACATTAGTATGTAGCCAGGAAGAGAAGGTAGTACACAAAAGCAAGAGTAGCAGAGACATAAGCTAGCAATTTTTGCAGTTGGAACTCTATGGCCTCATTGATGATATTTATTATCTGTGGGTAGAAGGCAGATTAACAGGAAGGAATGTTTCGGCCCGAACAAGTGATGGCTGTACAGTCAAACCTCGCATAAAGAGCGCCTCGCTTAAAGAGTAACTCGCTGAAAGAGCAGAATTTTCTCTGAATGTTCGCTTCGCTTAACAAATAAAACCAACCAACAACTCGCTTAACAAATAAATCGGGATTCGCAATCCCCCCCACCAGAATTCACAACTGGTCACTTACAATGGTGTTTTGCTTAAAGAGCAAACTTGCTTAAAGAGCAATCCAGGACTGGACTTCTCCCTGGGAGGAATAGACTACAGCTGAGAGACGCAGCCGGCTGGCTACAAATGCTGCCTCTGCTGCCGTTGCTCTT
The DNA here is from genome assembly GCA_030440675.1 of Furcifer pardalis. Taxonomy (NCBI): domain Eukaryota; kingdom Metazoa; phylum Chordata; class Lepidosauria; order Squamata; family Chamaeleonidae; genus Furcifer; species Furcifer pardalis. The sequence continues at coordinate 31,245,747 of CP126893.1, read as the reverse complement.
ACCGGGACCGGACTTCTCCCTGGGAGGACTGGACCCCTGCCACCCAGCTGGCCTTAGGCCCCCGCCCTCCTGTGGTTAATGTGGAAAAACCGTAGATGTTGCCTGGGCTGTAGGACTTTATTACAGCCGCATTTGGAATTGATAGGGTTTACTTGTTGTTTGCTCTTTCCTGTATTGTATATTGTACACTGTTGTTTATTGTATATTGAGGATTGTGCTGTGATAATATTTATTTATTGTATTTTGATTACACTATAATATTGTATGTGTATTGATCTGTATAGCATTTACTGTACTTAATTGTTTTGTTATATTATATGTTAGTGTATTTTGGTTTTCACTGTAATGTTATTTGTGAATGCTGCGAGCCGCACTGAGTCAGTTTTTACTGAGTAGAGCGGCATACAAGTCTAAATAATAATAATAATAATCCTGTGGAACACATTATGCTCTTTAAGAGAGGTACAACTGTATAGGTTTTGTGCTGCACCTGCCTATGTTGTGAGGGAGACCAGAAGGAGATGGCACATGTGTTTGGTTCAGAAAGGTTTGTGAGCTTCCAGAAGCAAACATCAAAATGTTTTTGCTCAAAGCCATAGTCTCTTTACCTTTTCTAAAGCTTTGAAGGCAGAATATTTCTAATGGGGTCTGTAAATGAGGCGTTGAGGGATTCCGGGGGCTTTGTGGTTAAGATGTTGAACTTGATGACAGGGTTGGCAGGTCAGCAGTTCAAGTTCCGAGTACTGCATGATGGAGTGAGCCCCCCTCTCTGCCCCAGCTCCTGGCAACCTAGCAGTTTGAAAGCAAGAAATCACAAGTAGATCAATAGGGACTACTTTGGTGTGAAGGTAAACAGCATTTTGTGTACTCGTGTCTAGGCATACCTCCTACAAGAGCATGGAAACATCTGTACGTGCAAACAGCATTGGCTCTTTAGTTATAAAAAGAGATGAGCACTAAACCCTAGAGTCGGATATGACTGGCTTTTGAGTAAGAGTGACCTTTAGCATTACTTTTATCCAAAGTATTGTGTATTGAGTATATTGTATATTTGTATTGTTGTATATATATTGTATGATTATTGTGTGAGACGCTCTGAGTCGGGCTTCTGACTGGGCGGCATACAAATGCGAAAAATAAATTAAATTAAATTAAAGAGGCGGAGAAATAAAAATTGAAGATTTCTAGGGGGGCAGTGGGATTTGTGCTACATTTCTTACACCCTCAGAGCCTCATGATTCAGGTTGAAATAAAAAATCTTGGGAAAATCCAGCAGAACAGATAAAGGTATGATACTCTCCTCTCAAGTTATCTGCTATTTTAGAAATTATGAAAAGTTTCTGTGCTCACGGAATAGCACCCCCCCCCCCACACACACACACAACTTGGTATAGCTCTATTATCTACTGTAACACCCTGAAAATAAATCAAATTTAGTACACTTGATTGGCATGCCATTTCCTAAAGACTTTACTGGTATTCTCTCTTAAGCATATTATATGCTGGTGGATAGTATTGCTTCGTATGATGAGGAAGCAATGGAGGGTGAGGGGAGGAGTGAAAAACCAAGACCGACTATCACTTATCAGTGCAGCACACCTGTACACAACTCTCCACCATTTTCCCATCTAAGACAAATTAAGAAGCAGGAAAAACAGTGCAATTTATTTAAATAACATTCTTAAATATTCACCAATACTGAATGGCTTAATTAAAATTATCTGTTCAGTATCATGTATAATAATGGTACATATCTATTCACTGTGATGGAAGCCATTATTTCCTTTAGAGTGGGGAAAAAGCAGCAAATGAGTTTGCAGTGAAGCTGAAATCTATGTTAATTTTTTGTAGCTGATTCTCATGGAAAAGCTATGCCATGTGCAAAATATTCTTCATATAAAAAAAACCTCTCTTTGCAAGATGTTTTAGGTTTTTCTTTTAAAAAATCATATCAGAAGCACACAAAGGTGCTATGATGAAAGCACACTCTTCCACACTTGCCGTTGGACCTCTGAGGCATTCTTTCCATTGTGGATTAGTCCTCAATCCCCTCTAGAACTCACCCAAAACTCACAGCAAGGAATGTATGTTCACCATTCATTCTCAGCCACGCCTGGGTGACCAAAACCTGGGGCTTCTCTGTCTACAGAGCCCAGCCCAGTTACTTTTATGACAGGTAAGGTACCATTCAAAAAGAGGCCAGTGGACTTACTGTTTGTTACCCTGGAATCCCATTTCCAATGAATATGCGTTGATTGAAGAAAATATGTTTTATTTAAGTTGTAGCATGGTTCTTGATGAATCAGGTTACAGATCTCAGCATAGAAAAATAACCTAATCAAAAATTTCAATTTAGAGAAAGGATGCTTTCAGAGATGTCCTCCCCAAAATAAAAAGAATCTATCTATCTGTTCTAAGTTACCATAATTAAGTTTTCCAGAGATAAAGCCTAGTTGGATGGCTTTTCTCCCTCATGTCGACGTTTCCTTGTCGACCAAAAGCGTAGCGTGCCTTGGCGGGGCCCCGTATAAAAATTTGTTTGGGGGCCCTTAGGAAGGGTAAAGATTTCTCACAAAAGAAAAAAAATGCATAAAATTAAAAGACATATTTATTCATCATAATTATCTATCTGTCACTTTCCCCAAAATTTTTACAAACGCGTCAATAAGCACTGCTCTCCGTCCATGGTTTATCATCGTATCATCGTATTGTATGTACATCGATTATTGTGGGATTCCCCCGTTGAAGTAAATGACTTAAACGGGGAAATCCCGCAGCCCGTGATAACTGATGTAGGGTGTTGCCAACTTTTGAACACACGCTTTACGCAGGAAAAAAAGAAATTGCTTTTTTTGACTTTTGTCATTTGTGAAATAAAAAAAAATTGGGAAGTTTTTATTAATTTTTGCTTATGCACGTTGGGCCCCCCCATATAATTGATACGGCAGATACAGCGGTAGCTACGCCCCTGTTGTCGACCACCATTTTCGAACTCTCTTTTGGCCAAGCCATGTGCTCATGGTGAATATCCAGGTAGAAAGGGCTTGTAGCATCCACCCATTTCCTCCCCCTCTCTAGGGTCTATATCTTCTCTTCCTCAGACTCACACTCTGCTCTCTCTCTCTCTGCCACTCCCTCTATCAAACCTTTTGCTTAATTCTCTCCAGGTATGACGTAATTAGAAGACATCCAATCAAATCCCAGAGTTGGGGTAAACAACTCTGTTTGTATTGATGAGGGCTGGTGCCTCCCCGTCTGCTTCTTCCCATCTGGGCCCCAGGGAGTAAAAACAAACAAGTGGCCTTTTACTAGCACAAGAAGCCACATTTCCACTATAGACCAAAACCTATCAAACTCCATTTTGGATATGTGAAGGACTTGGGGCCTCACAGGTGCTTTCCTCACAGGTGCTTTCTGGGTTGAAAAGTTTTTTGCTAGAGGAACTCTGCTCAGGGGATGCCTGAATGAGGCTCCTTTCATGTCCCTAAGATCTTTTTCTCACCAAAGTGGTCCCTATTGATCTACTTGCGATTTCTTGCTTTCGAACTGCTAGGTTGGCGGGACAGAGACGGGCGCTCAAACCATCATGCAGTACACATGTCTTGAACTGCCAACTTGGTGACCTTCCAGCTATCAAGGTGAGCTTCCTAACCACTGGGCCACCACTGTCCCAGCTGCTCTAGTGTACTTATGAAAGAAGGCACACAGCTTGCCCATTCTTGGCAAATTCAGATTAGAATTAATTTGCAAGTGTGAGCAGATGAATGTTTGTCCTGCTGTGTAGTAGCAGTAGCAGTAGCAGTAGCAGTAGCAGTAGCAGTAGCAGTAGCAGTAGCAGTAGCAGTAGCAGTAGCAGTAACTACTCATCCTCATCCTCATCCTCATCCTCATCCTCATCCTCATCCTCATCCTCATCCTCATCCTCATCCTCATCCTCATCATCATTGCAGTGAGGATTGTATTATTTTCAGCATTTACAGTTGCTGGAACTGAACCAAAATGGGCTTCCTGTTTTAATTTCACAGCTAGTTTCAATAGCCCCATATAACTAGTGGATTAAGCAAACATCTTAACCACTAAATGATACATGGAAATTGGGAATTAAATAAGAAAATTAAAAATGACCTTCCTCTGATCCTCCAAGGAGCAGAGGGAGGAAGCAAACAAAATTCTTTTCACCAATTAGGGCAGCACGAATGCAGTGTATCATTTAAGAATGTTCTTTTTAAATTGATGTCTTCCTCCAGGAAAAGGAGGAGAGAAGAAGGAAGATTGGGAATATATATTTTACAGTCTAATTTAATTGCTATTTTTTTAAAAAAATGTCTAAAGCCAAGTCAAACTCTTGACTTATTATGGGTTGCACAGCAAACAAAGGCTGCATCACTTTAAAAAAATAAGATTGTTATGCTGCATCATTTAGAAAAAAGAAATTTTAAAAATGCAATCTTTGTTCCAGAATGTCAGGATCTGAGACAGCTTTGGGGCTCAAGCTCTGATTAAACCATAGCCTGGTACAGATGCTATTGCCCTGATGAGCTCCATTTGAGAGCCCTGGGTGAAACAGCTAGATGAGCAAGAGGGTCCTGGACTTGCTATGGTGGTTCATGTGGACCTTTTCCTGCTTTTGCTCCAGGTCTAAAGGTACCCTGCTTTGGTTGCTTACTTGCTTGCCTGACTTCTGACCAGCTTGGTCTCCTGTACTAGATTAGTTTCGTTTCCCTGTCTGCTCTTGGATTTGACATTGGATGTGGATTTGGACTTGGTTAAGGTTTGCCTTTGACCTTTACCTTGGTTGCCTTGGGTCCAAGTGCCTGTGCTGCTAGCTGGCCGCTTATGTTCCAAACTAACACAGAAGCAGAAGGAGACAGAAAGGGGAAAGAGGTAATATTTTTTCTTTTCTTTTACCTTCTTAAAGGAAGTACATTAGACCAAAGATGGTTGCTTGAGGTGCCAGGATCACATCAAAGGACATGCAGCTCTACTTAATTCACTCTATTCCGCTCTAATTGAGCCTGTTTAGACATGTCCTTATTTGAATTCAGATTTAGTCATGTGGCTCAAGTGTCTAAGATGCAGACTGAAAGGTGGAAGATCAGCAGTTCGATTACCGAGTACTGCAGGATGGAATGAGCTCCCGTCTTTCTCCCGGCTCCTGCCAACCTAGCAGTTCGAAAGCAAGAAATTGCAAGTAGATAAATAGGAACACACTTCAGTGAGAAGGTATCAATGTTCTATGCATTCTGGCATCTAGTCATGCCTGCCTCATGACCACAAAAATGTTTGCAGATGCAGACAGCACTGGCTCTTTGGCTATAAATGGAGAGAAGCACTGACCCCTAGAGTTACTGGCTTTCGAGCAAGGGAGACCTTTTCCTTTTCCTTTTCCTTTTCCTTTTCCTTTTCCTTTTCCTTTTCCTATGCTGAAGAAGATGTGAATGTAGTAATTCAAGCCCACATAAATTTGTGATAAAATTCTTAAATAGCACAACACTCATCTAGATTTCATATACATTCTGCCTGTAACACACTGAAACACATTACAGTGTATATATAGGAGAGAAATTTTACTTGCCAACCTAAAAGGCTGTTGTTTAAATTAAGAAAGAAAGAAAGAAAGAAAGAAATCAAAACAAGAAAAGTTTATTTCATCAGCTTTATCCCCTGCTTGGTGTAAATTATATGTGGTTTTTTTTAATCATTGGATTTTCAAAGCTATCAACTAAAAGTTCAAGAATTTATGAGCACATATTTAAAATGTTTTCACTTACATCCATATCTTGGAAGAGGGCAATACTGAAAGAGAAATGTTAACGGATGATCTTTTTGTTCTGTCTTTGCTCACAGGCTTATAATCTGAAAACGTATGACATCAAAAGAAAAGAGGGACAAAGCGAAGAGGAGGAAGCCACCCGTCAGCTGAGCTTGTAAAATGTCCCTTCCATGGAGAGTTCAGCCTCTCGATTCCCCACTGTGCCTTCAGAAGAAGATCAAACCTGTGCAGCATTTGGCAAGTAGCATGGTCTGGCAACAAATAAACTACTTCCACATACCCTCTGCCTGGAAAACCTCTCAAAGGGACGCCAGAAGAACATTGTTATTGTTATCTTTGTTACTCTTAATTGTTAGATTTATATCCCACCCTAGTAAACTGCACCATCACCATCACCATCACCATCACCATCACCATCACCATCACCATCACCATCACCATCACCATCACCATCACCCCTTTCCTTTACTGGATGACCGCCAGGAGTGTTTGAGATGGAAGAAAGCTACTTTGAGGAACATAGTTGTTGCAGAGCATTCGACATTTGGGAAATGACCTCTCCTCTAGCAATTGCTCGCAGAAAGAACAGAGAGCTGTTCTGGAGACCATAGATCTTTGTGATCCTATCTTATCTCCCTTTCCATAATATGCTCTCTCTGCCTGACAAATTCTGATCTTTTGGATGCAGTTAGGATTGAAGCTCTGCCTACTATTGCTGTTGGGTTCTAGTGGGCTCCAGATACTTTTGGACCTCAGCATTCATCACTCACTGTTAACCAAGATAGGCAACAATGAGGAATGGTGAGGTTCATAATGCAGAAATATCTGGTGGGTCACATATTCTTACCCTAAAGTCAACGAACTTCATCAATCATTATTATTTTTCCTCTAAGAACATAGCATACTTTTTCCAAGTCAGCTTTGGAGAAAAGAAGTTTACCAATGGACATCTCCACAGATACTGTGCTCCATAGCATTGACTCATGAGTAAACATGGGTTTGCCCTGCCAACCATAAAGAGCACACAGTGATGTCACATGGATGTGCACCCACCCACGTAACAGAACCAGCACCCGTGCTGGCTGCCACTCACCCCCCCCCTTTTGTGGGGTGGGGGGTGGGCTCTAAAAGATTCACCACCACTGGTCTAGATTGTGCTCAAGCAAAATTTCCCTAAGTCCAGAAATTGGAATCTTTGATATAATAAGATTCTCAGTTTTATTGAGAATAGGTATTTTTTCTTTCTTTTTTTAAAAATAAAGCATTCATATATACTGTAATGTATTCTTCCAACTGGATGTGAATCTCAACTGTTGGAAGCTGAAAAATTACATTAATCCATTTCAGATACATTAACCTTCTTGATCTTGAGTCTCATTTTCCATTTTAAAGACACAACTATTTCCACTGACTGGTAATCCCTGTAATCATTTTTGTCAGTAATGAAACTTCAGATGTTTGGGGGTTTCCTCCCTCTTTTTTCACACTCAGTTAACCCTCTCTCTTTATTTTTAATTATTTTTACAATGTGATATTAATCCTGGGTGGTATTTGGGGCATTTCATAGTTTATTTTTGAGTTGATGGGGTGGAGTTACGTTGAGAAGTCCCCCTGGATTGAAAATGTTATCTGTCCATCAATTTCCTATTGGAACAGGAGTTCTCAACTATTTAAAGCTGGAGGCCAGGTCATGCTCCCTCAGACAGCTTTGGGGGCCTGGCGGTCATTGCCTTCTTCCACCACATGGCATTTCCTGGTGTGGTGGAGGCAGTGGGGGCCCACATGAAATGGTGCTGTGGTCTGCATCCAACCCATGGGCTGCAGGTTGAGAATCCCTGTACAGTATTAGAATGTCATAGATTCTTGTTATATCAAATGGCATTTATTGAAATGTCAATTATATTTTTGTAATCAATAAAGCATGTTGCTTTTTTTAAGAAGGAAAGAACAGGAAAGAAGGGAGGTTTTTTTTTTGGGAGGGGTTGAATTTTTAGGCTTATACATTTACCTGTGCTACTGTTGGCAAACCTTGGCACTTCAGGTGTTCTTGGACTTCAATTACCAGAAGCCAAAGTCAGCACTCTTGCTGATCAGGGCTTCTAGGAACTGACGTTCAAGAACAGCTGGAGTGCCAAGATTAGCCATCACTGACCTATGCCTATCAAACACAAGTGGTGGGAAATGAGTGTAATGGACATAATAATTGGACCCTGAACATTCTGAATGCCCACAATAAGTGGCAGATACATCAGGGAAGCAGAGGGCAGGTTGCACTGGGGAGTGCGTGAATACCTTGGGAAGCACTGGCAGACAGATTGGAGAAGGAGAGGACCTGTGGTGTGTGGGAACTGTGTTAACAACATGGGATGGAGCACAGCTGAGTGAGTGAGCAGTTGGAAGAATCAAAGAGGCAGAAGGAGGAGGCAGCAGGCTGAAGCAAGGCAATATCTAGTACTGGGATCAGAGTACAGTACTATCTATGCCATTCTCACTTACTCAAAGGGAACTTCAGAGAAGCCCAGCAAAAGTAAAGGTCTCCCTTGCTTAAAAGCCAGTCATATCTGACTCTAGGGTCAGATTAAGTTGGCAAACAGTAGTATTCCTTGCTTCTCACTCTGTGAATCTTCCCTTCAGGAACTCAAGGGTCATCACACAACCACCAGTTTTTATGAATACAAATATGTTCAGGATGAAGAACTCTACATTAGAGCCCTGATCCTTACAAACCGAGAGCAGTTTTTCTGCTTTCATCCATTTTCTAATTGTTGGCTCATTCACAATCTTCCCCAACCCATGTCAAATTGCCAGAATCACCTACATTTAATGGCAAACCCTGCTTATGGTATCCCTCCAGTAACTCCGTCTTTGAATTATTGGTAGATCCAGGTTGGTAAAGCTAGTGTATATTGTAAGTGCATCTCAAGGGAAAGAAATTGCTTGAATGCTAAGTGCAAAGGGCTGCTGGCCTTTAATCATGAGAAGACTAAAGTCTAGAAAGTACCAGAATCTTCTAGAGGGTTTTTAAAAATGATGACATCACCCATTCCTTTCATGCTGCTGTTCTGAGTCTGCAACAGTAAGAAACATTGCCATATGTCCTTTGATTAATTTCTACTCTACATCAAAGGACTTCAAAATCTAGTTCACAAATATTATTATCATTTTAAAATAAAAACTACTGTCTTCTAAATTCCTTTGGCTTCTTTATTCAGATTAAATTTAATGACTGATTTTTGAATGTTTTATACTTCCGGCTTTTATAAACAGGAATGTTTTATGATCCAGAGTGACTTTTAATATTTAAAGGACTCGGGAAGATCCACCCCACCCTCACTCCCTCTTAGAAATAAGGAATATTCTTTAATATGTTGTTTTTCGGCACACTATGTTTCAAATTGCATGTGATCAAGAACTGAAGTTTCACTTGTGATTTATCATCGTGCAAGCCAAGTCTTTTTAATTGCTTCCCTTGGAGATGAATGTTGTCTCAATTGCATTTTGCAAATAATTCATGAGCTCTTATGAATATGCATGCTCTTATCCTGTACAGTGCAACATTATTAATCTGGCTTTTCTCTAGAGCAGAGTAATGGATTAAATAAAGAGAGAGGGTCAAAGAAAAAATGGTTTATAAACAAAGGAATTGTAGGGCAGTTAGCTCTTCTTACATTTCATCAAAGGAAAAATTCACTGGAAATTAGTGGTATGTTCTTATGTGGTTTGTGTCCATACATGTAATAAATTTAGAGTTGTCATAAGTGTACAGATAGTTATAAAAACACACGTGCTATTTAACTGGGCCACAAGCTAGGTTACAGTAACAATTACAGTGTCTTTGTACAGCAATGTGTTTTATGATCATTGCGTCTCTAAAGCATTTTTCTAACTCATTTCCCCAATACTATCCTTCTCATCGCCTAGATCAGCGGGTTCCAACCTTAGGTTACCAGACGTTCTTGGACAAAAACTTCCAGAAGCCTTCACAATAGATTGTGTTGGCCAAGTCTTCTGGGAACTGGAGTCCAAGAATGTCTGGGCCCCACTGACCTAGAGTACTGATCAATGGTGGGCACCAGCAGGTTCGCACCAGTTTGTGGTAGCAGAAATTCTGGCTGGGCCCGCCCATACAAGCTTTGAAATAAAAGAGTCCTAATTCAGGCGCAAAGCAGGACTTTCCCCTGGCCACGCCCACCATAACACGCCCACAGTGTAAATTTTTTTTAGCCCACCCCTGACGCTGACAGAACTTTAACTAGCAGTTCAACGCTGCTAGCTTTACTACTGAAGGTAAACTGTTGGCATTACTATTCTGATTGATAAGTGGATAGTCGAGTAAACAGTCCTGGAGGCCCTTCCCAGAGCTATGCTGCAGAAGCAGCCGCTTTTCAAAATCTGGATCTGAATGATCAAAATCTTGTTGCATAACTTGTGCATGTGGAATAGCAACAACATCACCAGCAAGGGACAATTTTCGTTAACTAACGGTGTCCTGTGAGTTTATTTTCCCCAGTAATCCTCTTCATTACATGGAATCCGTGGGATGAAGAGAGGGAACGTTTATTTGCTGAAAATAATCCCCTGCCAGGAACATTATCACCTTTTTGGTGGTGTAACTTCTGCAGTAGGGTGTTAGTCAGGGAAACTCTAGGCCAGGGATTCTCAACCTGCGACCTGTGGGCCAGATACAGTCCACAGCACCATTTCCTGTGCCCCCCCCCCACAGTCTCCACCACACCAGGAAGTCCCATGTTGTGGAGGAAGGGCGAAATGGCAGTCGGGCCCCAAAGCTGTCTCGTGTAGCATGACCCAGCCCCCGTCTTAATAAGGTTAAGAGCAGCTATAGGCTGTCATTAAGCAGAGAAAGCAGCTGTGTCAGTAGAGGATACTCTCCTGGATGGTAAAAAATGTAGTGTGCCACAAGACATGCCCTGAGCCTGTTAAGCAACTGGTATAATATTTTTTCAAACACTTAACTTTTTAAAATCTAAAAATGATAATAATTACTTTAGTCCCCATTTTTTATTTGTAGCTAAACCATCCAATAGTTGTAGAGATATCCAAAAATTAGAACACTCCTTTTTAGTCAGCTATTTTATAACTCTGGAGCATGCTCTGTAAAAACCTTTCTGCTCTTAAATGGCCAGACACTGTTTAACAATCTCCAATGTCTCCTCTCCTTCTGCCTTGAACAGGCAGAAATTCAACCAGCACAGCTCTTGCTTTACCCAACAGGAAAACTGGCTTTTCACCATATCTCCTTGGGGTGGCTTTTCATTTTTAAAAATTGCTTCATTTCTTTTGAAATTTCCCCCTCTTTTCCTTAATTTTTTTTCACCCCCTCATACTCATGATCACATTTAGAATCATATAGTTCTGGAATGTGTGATCAACAATGTTAGAATTAATGATTCCATATTTATGGATGGGTTTCCTCAAATATGAATGGATGGCAAAGAATGTAGCACAGGAAGAATGGTAAGTTCAAGCAAAGCCTTCTAGCTTGACATTGAATAAATTTTGGCAATGGAGAACCACGTGTGTCCTCCAAAGAAAGAAATACAACAGCTTGAAATTGTGTTTTCATCCCCTGACCACTTTCTTATTTGCTTATATACAGTTGTACCTCGCTTAAAGAACATAATGTGTTCCACAGGATTGCTCTTTAAGTGAAACACCATTGTAAATGACCAATTGTGACTTCGGGGGGGGGGGGATTGTGAACCCTGATTTATTTGTTAAGTGAGTTTTTGGTTGGTTTTATTTGTTAAGTGAAGTGAGCATTCAGAGAAAATTCTGCTCTTTAAGTGAGTTGCTCTTTAAGCGAGGCACTCTTTATGCGAGGTTTGACTGTATATATAGTCTCTTGAACAAACTGCCCTCTCACCTAGTGGGATGGTTTTGGGAAGGATAGATGGGTACCATCAATGGAATGAGGAGGCATACTAAACAGAACCAGAGTCTGTATCTACATTTTGAAGTGTGCAGCCAGGAGAAAGGGAAAAAGAGATACTCCTTTTCATGCTTCTGCCAATGATTCACTGATTGCCCTTAGGCGTAGCATTTGCACTGTTGTGCAGCAGTGATCCTCTACCAAACTTAACAGGAAAAATACTTCTCCTGACCATCCCCAGCTAATCAGGGGAAGTATTTTATTTGCCAGCAGTGTGCAGTGGCTGATGAGATGCTGAATGATAGTAGTGAGAAGGGTTGATGGAGGAGCAAATTTTTGTTTGGGGATGGAAAGCATGCCAAATGTCATTTTGCTCACTTTTTGGTCCTATACCTGCACTGGCCCAAAATTAGCCAATGTAGATAGGTCCACACAAGTCTTACCATGTGATCTGCTATGCACAGCTGCTGGGGTAAATGTTGCAATTGTCCACTGAAATATCTTTGGAGAAATCGGTTCATAGAGGTGCCTGTTTCTGTGAAAACAAAGGCATATAAAGCAATTATGTCATTGCAACAAATATTAGTCAGGAGAATTATAGGGGTTGTAGTCCCAAAAAGAACTTTCCAGAACTCCAGCATTTTGCACCTTCCTCCTTTCCCTGCTTTGGTGGCGAGTTGAACTCAATGTGCTTTATACGGTAAAACTCCTACTTAACGTAAAAAGTCTGTTCCGTAGGCTTTTATGTAAATTGATTTTTTACTTAACTCAAAGCAAACCCATAGGAAAAATGAATTTTTACATAACTCATAGCAAAACCATAAGAAAAATGAAATTTTTACTTAACTTGAAGTAAACCCATAGGAAAATGATGTTTACGTAAATCGAAGCAACCCATAGTAAAAGCAAATGTTTTATGTAACTCGAAGCAAACCCATAGAAAATTGTGTTATGTAAATTGGGACATTTATGTAAATTGGGACATAGTTTTAGTGCAAAAATCATTATGTAAGTCAAATTTTATGTAACTCGAGGGATATGTAAGTTGGGGTTTTACTGTACTTCCTTGCAGGCCAACAACCTCAGGCATCTGGGACATGAGATGACATGATAACTAGGGGCTGCCCTATTTATGGGAAAGATACAGTTGGGGCAGGGGGGAAAGGGGTAAAACATTACTAGAAGATTCTGCTTGCAGTTGTTCTTCCTGAGGTTGCTGTTACTCTTACCTTTTTGGAAGGGTTCAGACAATGCAGAAGAACTGATTGTGCATGTTATTTGCCCTCTAACGGCTCTCTTAACCACTTACTCAGGTGTATGTCCTACTAAATTAAGCAAGTTTTATCTCTCATTAAAAGTTTGCTGGAAATGGATTTACTTTGTACTCATCAGGAAGCAAAGTTTGGCAGAGTTACTTTCTTGGACTTCAACTCCAACATGGTCAGGGCTTGTTCCAGCTGAGGGATTCTAGATGGTGTTGTTTATTTATTGAAAAATGTATTCCAGCCTTGCTGTGAATCTCATTCCCAATATAGCATAGCAGTGAGGGTTTAAAAAGCAGATGGCACTTTCTTATGAACAGTATGTCTGTGTGTCTGTGTGTGTGTGTGTGTGAGAGAGAATTCAAATATGGGAAGAAAATTAAGTTGGAATGTTTTTCTACTTCTGCTAAAATATTCAGTCTACATCTCTAAAGGAAATGAAATCTTCTCCCCTCCTCCAAGGATTTCTACAGTTTACTTTCATTTCCCTTTGTGTTTTCTCCTGCAAATCAGGTGATAACACATTTGGAGGAACCCCGAGGTATTGTGCTGAATTGGTAGGAGATTTTTCTTTAGCTCTCAGTAAAAACTGTAGCAAAAAGTAACAGCCCTTTCATGAGAATGTCACCAGTCCAATGTGCTTGGCGAAAATTTCATTATTTATTTCCACCAGAAATATACACAACTGCTTTACATAGTTCTCTTCATTTCATTCCAAAAGAACTGTAAGGATGTATGTTCACTGTCAGATAAATCAGATTTCTAATTTGTTTTCTGGAATCAATGTAAGGCTATATGGTGTTTGAGTTGGTATGCGCGTCCACTATGAAACCTTTCCTGATGATTTTCTTTTCTCTGTAGGATATTGATAACTGGACTATGCTGGCTTGTCAATAGTGTATTTTTAAACTGAAAAGGCATTTGTGTTTTGTGTACTGAGTTTTGTGAGGTTGCATGGAAGTTGTTGCTCCTGGTTTAAAGCATGAATCTTTGGTACTTTTAAAATAAAACATTGTTGCAAATATTATAGCATTATAACAGTATTACATTATAACAGTATTGTACTAAGTGTTTTAGCATTACAGAGGTATTATACCAACACACACACAGACATGCACATGCACACACACTTCTGTATTAGGTATTTGTTTAGCATTACAGAGGTATTATACCAACAGTATATATCTGTTACAATGATAATGCTACACTTCAGTACTGAATGATGCTTTTACTGTATATATATATATATATATATTCCCCTGGGCTGCAAGGCATCCTGAAGATTAAAGTAAGTCTGTTATCTTTACGGGGAGAAAACAAGAGGCACAATATGCACTGACACATTCACATACCCTTGAAAAAGAATACTGGATGGCAGGTGTGTTGGGGGGGGGGGATGTGTATGGGTAGTAGGATGGTGTTTTGTATTGTACAATATTGAATTGATTACTGTATGGTTATTTTTATTTATTTTTTGTATTGGATATGAACTGTATTGTGAATATATTGTTTATTGTCCATTCGGTATTGTATACTGTTTATGGACTGTATTTTGATTATATAGTATTTATATTTATGTTGTTGCACTGCATTTTGGGATGCTGTGATTTTGTATTGTTGATGTGTTATATTGTGTTGTATTCGATTTTATGTTGTAAGCCGCCCTGAGTTGGTTTTCACCAAGTAGGGCGGCATATAAATTGAACTAATAATAATAATAATAATACAATATTTTTGATTTAAAAAAAACACACACACACACACTCTTAGGTGTTTTAAAGTACAGTAATACCTTGCATAACGAATTTAATTTGTTATCCAAGGTTGCTCGCTATGCGAGGTTGGTCACTATGCAAAACAAACAAAATTCCTATGGAAAAACTCACATAACGAGCATTTCAAGGGAGAAAACTCGCATAGTGAAAAAATTCGCTATGCGAGTTTTTCCCATAGAAACGCTCGTTATGCGAGTTTTTCCATTGGGAAAGTCTGACTCGCATAACAAAAAAATTTGTTATGCGAGTCAGACTGCTTAGCAAAAAACTTGCTCTTTATGCGAGTTTTTCGCTAAGCGAAACACTCGTTATGCGAGGTTTGACTGTAAACTACATTTCTGCAAAATAACATGTACTTTGAATCAATTTTGAATCTGTTAATTTCAATGTAAACACAGGCAGAGGGGTAGCAAGGGGGTGAGGGGGACGGGCCACCCTAGGTGCCACTTTGTGGGGGTGGCGACACCGCTGCCCCAGACTTCCTGGCACAAGGACCCTGTGTCGCCAACAGCACCCTGGGTCCTGCCCCAGGCTGGAAGGCTCCATCCTCCTCCTTGCCAGGCGCTCCCTCCTTACGGCCTGCTGGGCTGGGGCGGCACAGCTTGGCCCCAGTGGAGAGTCCACTGTCAGGGTCCCAGGTGTGAGGCCACCCCACCTTCTAGCCTGGTGGTGCCAGCGGTGCCCAGGAAGGTGGGAAGCGAGGCTGGTGGTCACTGTGGCCCAGTGCCAGTCAGGCAGAGGACCACCACCACACCACACCACCCGGCTGGCACTGCTCCAGCCGCTGGGCTGTAACAACCACTGGCCTCTCTTCCTGCCTTCCTGGGTGCTCCTGCTGCCGCTGGGCTAGGAGCCTGGGTGGCCATGTGCCTGGGACCCCAACGATGCAGGCGAGGGTCTGGGGTGGTGTGGCACGGGCCCAGCGGTGAGCCCACCATCGTCATCCTAGGCACGCAGCCGCCCTGCCTCCAAGCCCAACGGCAGCAACTCATCTGCCTTCGGCAGCAGCGGTGCCCAGAGGGGTGAGGCTAGTGGTTGTTGCAGCCCAGCGCCCATGGCCGGAGCAGTGCTGGCCAGGCCAAGGACCCCCCTGCAAGGCCTGGCAGGCACTGCTCTGGCCAAGGGAACTCAACTGTGGTGACCACTGGCCTCGCTTCCTGCCTTCCTGGGCACTGCTGCCGCCAAAGGCAGATGACCTGCCACTGCCGGCCTTGGAGATGGGGTGGCTGCATACCTGGGACCCCAATGGTGGGCTCCCCGTTGGGCCCGTGCTGCACCACCCCAGACCCTGGGCCTCACCCGCACCGTCAGGTCACAGGCATGCGGCCACCCTGCCTCCTAGCCCGGCAAAGTCCGAAGGTAGGACTTTCCTACCGGGGATGGGGGGGCGAGCCTGGGCTGTGTGTGGCAAGTTTGGCCTGCGGCCCCGGGTGACTGAAACCTGTCCTACACTACTGAACACAGGAATCTTTACTAATATAACTAATGTAATGTTGTGAGTTTGATCCTGAGAAAGGCAAGGTTGACTCAGCCTTCCATCCTTCTAGGGTTGGTAAAACGATTGCCATTTAAAATTAGGTCTCCCTGTTCTAGCTTCAACAAAGCAAAAAACAAAGAAGTCTCACTTATATACTGCCTGATAGTGTGTAGTGCACTCTCTGGGCAGTTCACAAGTTAATTAGCATGTTGCCACCAAGATGCTGAGTACTGATTTTACCGACCTTTACCAAAGGATGGAAGGCTAAGTCAACCCTGAGCCTTAGTCAGGATCAAACTTACAACCTTTCTGGTTGCAGTACAGCAGTTTTACCAGTGGGCCACCCAGGTTCACTGTAACCATTATACAGACTCTCTAGATTAGTGACAACTATATAAATGATTTTTTAAAAGTCTAACATATTTTGTTAGAAAAGCTTAAGATTTTTTATAAATGCTTTTAAAAATGCTTTTAAAAAAGCTTAAGATTTTAAAAAATGTCCCATTGATCTACACCAGTTACCCATCCCCAGTTTAAATTGTTCCCCTTTTTAGTCTAAGCAAGGGATTTGGAACCTACAGTCCTCAAGATGTTCTGCACGATATCTCCCACAGTCTCTTATTAGCGCCCTCAGTGGGTAAGGATGGTGGAAATTGTGGTCAAGAACATCAAAGGCCAAAAGGTCCCCATCCCCATACTGAAGTTTCAGTTCTACTTTTTGAAAGCTAGGCAGGCTCCTTCTGAGAATATATACAGGCAAACCCCTGCACTTTTTCTTTTAGTTTGTTTGCTTATTTCTGTCAAGAATCTTTTTCACATGAAAACTCTTTGAATGACAGCAGCCCAGCAGCATATTTTTATTCCTTTTTATGTGTTTGTTTTTGTTCAAGGGGTGGGGGGAAGAATACCTTTCATCTATGTGTAAGGAGTGTGTCTTTGCTATGAAAGTCTCATCTGTATGGCTGCTCAGATGATTCCCCCCCTTTTTTTTTTGCCTTGTTGGCAATGAAGGAGCAATCCAAAGGGCAAGAGGGTAATTTTCTGCCATGGTATGAAATGTAAGCAGCTCTGATGCGAGTGTTGGAGTCTGAGCTGCTGGAGTATTGAAGCATATTTTTTCAGAGAAAATGTGAAGCTCTGGAAATGCTGTTGTGTGTGTGTGCGTGTATGTGCAGAGAAAGGCACTCTGGGGAAAAGTATGTCAAATGGTTTTGGATTGCAAATGTATTTTAAATGGCAACCTAAAAAGGAAAGGTCTGGTGAGGTTATCCTGCTATGGTAATAGAGTAGACCCTACTGCCAGCGACTCAATGCCTAGTGTCAGGCAGCAGTTCACTAACCTGACAACTCTGAGGACTAATGGCTTTGGGTGCGGAAGTCCACAGGGATGGGCGATGGTCCCCAAGTGGATTAAATCCTACTTGAATCCATCTTGATGGAGGGTGGCAGCTTCATCAGCAGTGGCCTGGGGTTGTGGAGGACTTTGTATGCCAAAAGGGCTCAGGACCAGAAAGTGACTTGCGGAACTGGATCAGTGGTATGGGGGTCATGCTGTGATGTGTAAGGCAGATGAAATGCCACTGCATTATATTCTCAGGACAGTCTTCATGGCTGATTGTCATGATGATCACCTACATTCAGATACGACAGCAGAAGAAGAACCTGAAAAGGAGATGGAGAGAGCAAATGAACAGGGATGGGAAATGAGACATACTCCAAATGAATGTAGAATTCCTAGAATCTTTTTGTTGTTGTTGGTGGGTCTTCTATTTTTGTGTGTAGCTAAATTGAAACTCATCATGATGTTCAGGACCTATTCTGAGTACGCGTACAAAGTAGTACATGATTCAGCCTAGCACTCCTTAGTTTTTCCCAATGTGCTATGGGAGAGCAATGCCATGTGATATACCTTTCTTCTGTCCCCCACTTCTCCCATTTAAAGACAAACCATGTTCTGTTTTACTGTGTGCTCATCATGGGCCTTATCATCTCCATCCCAATGTACCATGACCATAATCTACTCACCCCACCCCCAACTCCTTGAAGGAGCATCTGAATTAGAAGTGGAAGGCCCATAGGTAGATATGTGGGGGGCAAGGGTGGAGAGAGAAAAATGAGGTGGGCAAGAATTGGGATCCAGTGAGCAGAGCACCTAAGAGGAGAAGGGAAGGAGTAAACTGATGGAATACATAAGGGGAGAGAGAGAGACTAAGGAGAGGAGAAGGTACAACAGCTCCTTCTGGATCGACTCCGGGGGCTGGTGAAATGGTATGGTCCTGGTTCTCCTCATTTCTCAGAGGCCAAAGCCAGTTGGTGTTCTTGTGAGATGAGAGGTCCAACCTGAGGACCCTCTTATGTGAGGTGCCACAGGGCTTGGTACTGTTGCCTCTGTTATTTAATATCTACATGTGGCCACTGGGTGATATCATCCCTTCCCACGGTGTGAAGTATCATCAGTATGATGATGATACCCAACTGTACATCTCCACCCGTGACGATCCAAGTGCTTCAGTCAACATCCTATCCAGGTGCCTGGAGGCTGTGAGGTTCTGGATGGGGGAACAACAGGCTACAGCTGAATCCCGGCAAGACTGAATGGCTGTGGATAAGGGCCCCCGGGTTGTCCAAGAGATTACCACTTTTGGTACTGGATGAGGCTCTTTTGCCCCAGTCAGACCTGGTGTGTAATGTGGAGGATACTCCTGGACTCACAACTCCTGCTTCAGGAGTAGGTGGCTGTCGTGGCCAGGAAGGATTTTGCTCAAGTTCAAGTGATTCGCCAGTTACACACATTCCTGCACCAGGACACCTTGCTCATGGTCACTCATGTGCTGGTTGCCTTCCGGTTGGATTATTGTAATGCACTCTTCATGGGACTGCCCTTGATGACCATTTGGAAGCTGCAACTGGTGCAGAATGTGGTGGCCCACACGGTGATAGGGTATAGTCATTATCCCCATGTCTCACCCTTGTTGTGGGAGCTGCATTGGCTACCGGTGTGTCTCCACGTGCAAGTCAAGGTGCTGGTTATTACCTTTAAAGCCCTACATGGTAGTGGACCAGGGTACCTGAAGATATTTGCCTGTCCCACGAGAGCGGACTGGAGGAAGTCTCTAAAAGTACCAATGACTGGAGAGGTTCACCTCTCTAGCATGAGAAGGAGGGCTTTTTCGTTATCTCCTCTGGCCCTGTGGAACCTCCTGCTGACTGACCTCAGTCTTCAGCCAAATGTGTTGATTTTTAGGAAAGGACTGAAGACATGGCTGGTGTGCATAGCTGTGGGAGGAGCAGCCTCCCCTGGCTTATATGACCATGAGAACAACTGCTACCTTAGATATTAGATCTTCAGATTTTAGTGTTATGGATATTTTGATAATGGGTTTTTTAATTGGGTCCTTATTTCTTTAGTGTAACAGTTTTTAATGATAGCGGACCATTTTATTGTGATTGTGGGTTATGAATTGTGAGCCACCCAGAGTCACTACAGTGATAGGTGCATCCATATAAATCTAAATAAATAAATAAATAAATAAATAAAAGAGACAATTCAGTGAGATGGTGGTAGTGGTGGAGACGTGAACATCTTTGATTAAGTATTATGACTTTCCCTGTGGCCTTGTTTCTTACTGAACATATCATGAAGAACCCACCTGGATACAATGTTCATTTCAAGGTTGTATCCCTGTTTCTACATTTTCAATTTAATACTTGTTTGAGATTGAAGATCTTTTTACCAGCGTCAGATCAGACTCTTCACTTTTAGTGGTTGAACCAGAGATGGTTTCAGAATCTTTCTTCAGGTAATGAAATCTGATTGGGAAAGTTCAAGAGTTTATTTTTAACTAGTTTGTGCAAAAGGGTGCATTTTGCTTACATGCTAAAACATTAAAATTCCAAAACCTTCCAATTAAAAAACAAAAATGTTATGCGGAACCATTTGCAATGATACATTGAAGAGCAACGTGTCTTTCTGTAGCCCCCCCCCCCCATTGAGATGATGTATCAAACATCTGTCGGCATTGCTCCAAGGGCAGCAGCAGCTTTCATGTTTTTATGCCAAATTATATCTGACATTTAATTCAATATCCAGAGGAGAACAATGGATGGAGGGGGAGGTATACTAACTAGAGGGGTGGTAAAATAGCAGGGAGCTCCACTTGCAAAAGAGGATTAACCAGCAGATCCCGGAGTTTTGCTCTCTGCGGTAGTGTTTAATTAGTAAGTTTCTTAGCGGAGGAGAGTTGAGAGTTCAACAGAAAGAAATATCCCTGAATATGGACAGATTGTTAATGGGCAGCTCCATCACAGCAGCCACCCTTGCTATCACGGTAAAAGGAACTCAGCACAACTTCTTTTGAATGCCGCCTGTGTCCAGTATACAGTAAAACCTTGGGTTACGACGGAGGTCCATTCCAACAGCCTTCATCATAACCCAAAAAAACATCATAACCTGAAGCACGTTTTCCCATAGGAATGCATTGAATTTTTTTTTTAAAAAAATGTCTGGACTGGACCAAAAATCATCCAAAAAAAATCATCCACCACCCCCACAAAAGAAATGACACAATCTCCCTACCTTTTCCACACAATTTGGGGACCTTATCCACTCAGTTCCCACCTTTCTTCAAGATCCCTGGGCAATGCTACAGCTGAAAACAGGGTGCATTGTGACTTTGGGTGGAGGAAGTGGTGGCCATTTTAAACTATAAAATGGTGGCAGTGACCATTTTGAACTCCAAAATAGTAGTGGTGGTCATTTTATAATTTAAAATAGCACGATTTTCAGTCGTAAACAAAAAATTGGTCATAAATTGGGGAATTATTTTAATTAAATTTGCCATCGTGAACCATGGCAAATGTAACCCAGGGCACCTTCTATCCTTTCCCATTATATGGTATTGTTTCTCTTGTCAAAAAACCCCAACAAAAAGCAGCTTTAGGGGATTGGAAAGTGACAAACGCCATGTTCAAATGCCACCATTGTTAGAGGGTGTAATGGAATAGAAATGGGGGCTTGCATTTTTTAAAACAATAACATAGATTTTGAAAGTTGTTCACTCCAGAGAGGAGGTATGTGGCATTCAAAGTGGTTGCTGGGGGAAAATTGTGTGGTAGATATAAATAATGCTGAGTTATGTGAGAAGGAGGAGGCCGACGACCACGACCATGACAACAACAACAAAGAAAACAGCAAATCATATGTCATATACAATCCTCTACAAATGAAAGGAGAAAGCAAATCAAGCAAAACAACTGAGGGTGTTATCACAGGTGGAAATAGACTGCAATTTGGACTGCTTGTGGAGAAAGCCCTGATGATGGGAAATATTGAAAGCAAACGGAGAAGGGGGTGGGAGAGGATGAGATGGTTACACAGCATTGTTGACACAGTGGGTGTGGATCTTGGCAAACTCTGGGGGATGGTAGATGACAGAGGAGCCTCATGTGCCATGGTCCATAGAGGTCACAAAGGGTCGTACTCGACTGTGTGACTGAACAACAACAATAACAAGCTTGCAAGCTATTTCTTGGCAATCACAGTGTACAGAGAACCACACTTTATCCTGATCCCGTTTTGTTCTCAAGCTAGACTGTTTTGGTTGCCCTGTAGGACTTCTGTCTTTGGGAGTTGGGCTAGTGCAGGGTTCCTCAAACTTGGCTCTCCAGATGTTCTTGGACTTCAGTTCTCAGAAGCCCTGACCAGAAGGTGTGCTGACTTGGGCTTTTGGTAATTGAAGTCTAAGAACACCTGGAGAGCCAGGTCTGAGGAACCTTGGGCTAGTGTGATTGCCCAGCAAACAGAGGAACCACTGTAAAAAACATCATTCCCATTTAAGTGACCCTTCCTTGTGTGACGAAGTGTGTGCCTTTGTAGCTTTCTGACTATACCCTAAAGGTTGTAACCCTGCCCGGATGGCTTGCTCTCACAAGTTGCACAGTATCTTTGTCTCCTTGTGGCTTAAAAACCATCAAGTTGCTTCTTGCAATGTCCAGGGCTCTAACTTAAGACTGAAAGTGAATTTTCTAAGAAAGGCACTGGTAATCATTTGTCAGAGGTATCTAAAGGTACCTTAGGAATCTGATCTTTCCCAAATTCAAACTGGTCTTATCTGAATTGCCTGTTCCTAGTCAGAATCTGCACATTCATGTTTTTATTTTCCAAATGTTCTTTCACAGTTCTTGGCTCTAACATACATTTTAAATGCACGCTTTGATAGCACAAACATTTTAAAAATGCTTGTTTTGAAATAACATTATTGTTTAATTAAAATGCAATGGACTTAGCATGTGGCACAGATTTAGAAAATAACAGGCTGCTAAATCTTGTGAGTAATCTGTAGTTATGAGCAAACATAAATAAACTTAAACATAGTGATTTATGTACCTCTATAGCCCCAGCTGCTGATAGAAAGAAGCATTCAGGAAGTCACACGTAATGATAAAAATTGCTTTTTTAATTGAAAAATGCCCAGAATGGGCCAGGTGTCCAGTCCATTGAATCTTAAAAGCAACCATCCCTGTCTGGTTTGCATTTTTAAAATGTTGGAATATTTGTTATATGTTATCTGCCACTGAGATAGGAACAACTAATTCTTCTTCTTCAACTGCTGTATCCATTCCAGATATTGGCTATCATCATGGTGATAGTCTTCCTGTTCTTAACTCCTCAGAACAGTTCTTCCAAGGACTGTTCCACATCAATGGAATTAGTGAAGCCTTATCACTAATTGTCATCATCAATTTTAATTTATATGCTGCTTTTCCATGCAATATGCTCAAACTGGCTTGTAAGGCAAGTACACCAGTACATATAGAATACAGTCAAACCTCGCATAAAGAGCACCTCGCTTAAAGAGTAGCTCACTTAAAGAGCAGAATTTTTTCAGAATGGTCACTTCACTTAACAAATAAAACCAACCAAAAACTCGCTTAACAAATAAATCAGGGTTCGCAATCCCCCCCATCAGAAGTCACAATTGGTCACTTGCAATGGTGTTTCACTTAAAGAGCAAAGTCACTTAAAGAGCAATCCTGTGGAACACATTATGTTCTTTAACTGAGGTACAACTGTACATGTCAGTACAAGCTTGCAAAAAACATCATCAGCTGGAGGGCAATATAAACATCTCAGTGTGTTGCAGTGCTTCATCTACAGAACAAGGGATCATCTATTTTATCAATATCGGCCATTAGCAATAGATAACCCCAAACTACAGATAACCGTAAACACAGTAGAACTTTTGTAATGTTACATTTGCATCTCTTTAAATACAGATATTTCTTGCACCAGTTGTCACTCTTTATTCATCTGAATCCAACACAGATAGTTTTGGACACAGATTGAGCAGCTAAGGAGATAAAATACATCCTTGTCTGATACCTTTGCCTATGGAATATCTTCTAGACCACAGTATAGGTTACATGTCAGAAAAATTGAGGCATTCCCATTTGTTTTAGAATGATCCATAGCTTTCCATGTTCCACAGAGTCAAAGGCTTTGCTGTAATCTATGACACACAGACTGACTTTCTTCCGGATTTTTTTTGTACACTTCACTGTCAATGTATATTTGTAGTATGATCTCTAGTGCTTTTCTGAATCTAGACTGCCCATATATGGGTATTTCTTGCTCCATATGTGACAAAACAAAACAAAAACACTTTGTTACAAAACCTTGAGCAAAATTTGAGCTTGCATGGGAAATCAGTGCAATGTTCCAATAGCTACTGTAATTTTTGGCATCTCCTTTCTTGGAGGTTAGAATGCATATTGAACACTTCTAGTCTATGGGCCACTGTTTTGTTCCCCATGTTTGTTAAGCATGTAGTTTCAAGAACTTTTAAAGATTCAGCTGCTTTGGCTTGAAATAAAACTGTTGGTATGTTATCTGTCCAGCTAAAAATACTATAGTATTTTTTTTTTCTTAAACTAGATTAAGAACGTGTAGTGATTACAACTGAATCATCATCAATGATGTGTCATCAAGTCAATTCTGAATATACAGTATATTAGTACAGTCAAACCTTGCATAAAGAGCGCATTGCTTAAAGAGTAACTCGCTTAAAGAGCAGAATTTTCTCTTAATGTTCATTTCACTTAACAAATAAAACCAACCAAAAACTCGCTTAACAAATAAATCGGGGTTCACAATCCCCCCACAATTGGTCACGTTCAATGGTGTTTCGCTTAAAGAGCAAACTCGCTTAAAGAGCAATCCTGTGGGACACATTATGCTCTTTAAGCGAGGTACAACTGTATTAGTATTAGTATTAGTATTAGTATTAGTATTAGTATTAGTATTAGTATTAGTATTAGTATTAGTATTAGTATTAGTATTTAATGCAAAAATTATCTTCTTTCTTTGTGATGAGCTTCCTCCATTTTGGTGACTACTGGTCCTTCATATCCTCTTTTTTGGCATGCAGCAATGGCAATTCTACTTTCTACACCTGTGTTCTAAGAGTAATAATTGCATGCTGTTAAGTCAATTCCAAAGTATGGAGGCCCTTTTCAGGGCCTTCCAGGTAGGGAATATGTGGTTTACCATTACCTTCCTTTAAGGGGAGGTCTTGGGACTGTGCAGACTGATAGGCACAGTACAATTTAGTTAGAACGAAGCATTTTATTTGATGAAGAAACTCTTCAGTTCTTATTGTGAATACTGAAATTAATTAGCCTTCAACGGAAGACGATTGCACAAACTGCATGACTCATAGCAAATGCATTAATGATGGATTTCATGGAAAAGCAAACCTAAATTTAGATGCCAACTTTAATTGGGGCAACGAAAGTAATTTACCAGTTTTAAATTGTTTGTTAGATTTAAAAGACATTGCATTAGTAGGCTTCTTCCCTTAAGTTTGGTTGCTCAATTTCAGATCTAAAATCTACTCAAGTTCTTCTGCCAAGATTTGACTTTTAACATTTTTAAGTTTGTACAACAACATTCTCTTTTTGTATAAGCACCAAACAGAAAGTTGACATCACAAATAACATACTTAGGAAACTTTCTGGGTCAGACTGTGGTGGACATCCACAAACCATAAGTACAGTTGTACCTCGCTTAAAGAGGATTGCTCTTTAAGCGAGATTGCTCTTTAAGTGAAACACCATTGAAAATGACCAATTGTGGGAGAGATTGCAAACACCGATTTATTTGTTAAGCGAGTTTTTGGTTGGATTTATTTGTTAAGAGAAGTGAACATTCAGAGAAAATTCTGCTCTTTAAGTGAGTTACTCTTTAAGCGAAGCGCTCTTTATGGGAGGTTTGACTGTACAACAGATTTTTCCCATGTCTTTCTTCACAGTAGTATCGTATAAATCATTACATGCCAAACAAGTGTTTGTAGCTCCTAAAAAATCATGCAGAATGATTA
Organism: Furcifer pardalis; assembly: GCA_030440675.1. NCBI lineage: Eukaryota > Metazoa > Chordata > Lepidosauria > Squamata > Chamaeleonidae > Furcifer > Furcifer pardalis. The sequence continues at coordinate 31,220,193 of CP126893.1, read as the reverse complement.
TTGGTTGCCTGAAACTTACCCCTATGAGAAAAATTTCAAGTTCTAAATATTAAACTGGAAGAAGCTACCGCTAGGCCAAATGGATGAATGCCAAAGATTGTTTCCCACCAGGACAAGCCTCTGGCTGAATCATCTGGAACTTAATTAATAGACTTCAAAATGAAGTAGAGAGATAAAAGAATAATCAAGTAAAACTTGGGTGCAGGACAACTTTTCTGTGAAAGCAGAGAGATTCAATCAATGTAGTATGTATCTGCAGGCAATTTATGTCCCACTATGTGTACAAAAGAAGATCTAGTAAACAGCTGAGATAACACTGTTGAAGTAGCCCACTTCTGGTCATAATTTTAACTGTTTTAACATTTTAATTTTTTTAAAAAAAATTACTTACATTTCATATATATCAACAATTATCTATATTTTATATTCCTCAAATGGCCAGACTATCAAAGGATGAATTCTTGCTTGTCACAACTTGCTTTCCATATACAGTAATGCCTTGGATAACGATTACATTGGATAATGCTAAAATCTGATAACGATGCAAAATGTTGTAAAAAAAATTGCATCAGATAATGATCTGTTAGCATTATCTGATGTAATTGTTTGTAGTGGCAGCATGGCTGGGAAGCTGAATGGGGGCTCCCCGTTTGGCTTCCCAGCCATGCTGCTGCTGTAAACGCAGGGGCGGTGTGGCTGGGAAGCCAATGGGGGACTCCCCCATCAGCTTCCCAGTCACCCCGCAGCTGTGGGCACAGCGTTTCCCTTTGCAAACAAAGGGCTACCCCAACATCGGATAGCCCTTTGCTTGCAAAGGGAACGTGGTTTCCAACATCACCCAACTTACCCAGGTGGTGCTGCAAGGCAAAATGCCAGGGTTCTTTCCCTGGCATTTTGCCTTGCTGCACCACCTGGGTAAGTCTGGGAATGTCAGGAACAGCACAGATCACATCCCCCGACCTCCCCAGAGGTGGCAGGGGCAGTGGAGAGCCTGTCACCCCATGCCCACAGATAGCTCTTAGGTATTGAGCTCTGTGCTGACCCACCAGTGCAGGCACGGTGACCACACAGCAGTGCTACACAGATATCAAAGTCTAAAAGGCAAGCCGAGGTCTGTTTACTGGCAGTCCAAGTCAGGGTGTCCAGGGGCATCGTCCAGGGTTGGCAGAGAAGTCAAGGTCACAGCAGGCAGGTCAGGGTCTAGGCAGGCAGTCTGCAGTCAAGGAGGATGTCAGTCTTCACACAAGAGTTGTACTGTTGCTGTCAGACTGCAAGAAGCTTGCTTATAAGCCTCCCAGCTAATCACTATCAGCTGGGAGCCTCCTTTGATGCTTTGCTATAGCCTGCCTGTGTTTCAGGTGTAGCTATTTCCTGGACCTCTCCCTGGCTGAGGGCTGATCACTGTCAGAGCCAGACTTCTGATTTGACAGGTCAAATCAGCCATTTTGGCTGCCCAGAAATACATTTCTGGAGGGGGGCCGAGAGGCAACCGAACTGGTCGCCTGGGGGTTTACCACCACCTGGGCAACCCCTCCTGATGGGGTGCTACTGGTTCCGGTGAACCGCTCTGAACTGGTAACATCCCATCACTGGTTTAAACTCTGTGCCACCAGGGCTGAATTTCACCAAAAATTATACCAAGGGTAATGCTTGGGATGTCGAATACAGGCTTTTTCATGTTGGTTTAAATTTCAGTTTAAGACTGAAATAGTTCTCTCTGTTCATAACACTTTTCAAATGATGGCTGGAAATTTGGCCCGACAGATGGGCTGGTTTTCATTCGCCGTAAGTGGGATAAATATTCAAGAGAAAGACTTCTTTAAAAAGTAAAATATTTCAGTGCTTGATGAATGCTCTTGTTTTCCTTTATCTTTCTTTGCAAGTTATTAAACAATTTAATGATTTCTCCTTCTCCATCTGTGCTATCATTTAAGTGATTTACGGTATAGTTTTTCAGTTATATAGTTAATCACCATCTCAGTGGTTAGTCTATTTAGCTTATTTTATTTGGGAATTTCGCCTCGCAGGCAAACACCTACCATCAATGTTCAAGCCTCCTCAATCATTTGTGTGTGTAGAGGGACTTTATACACATAAATACATTATTAATGATTGCTCCCCACCCCCTCTCTGAGCCGTGAAAAGTTCAGAGGGTTACACTATTTGGGTTCAGTTCCCTTTGAGCACAAAGCATCAGGGAGACTTATGTCATCTTTTGTTTTCCTTCCGTTTCAAACATACAGCAAAAAAACAAACAGCATGTGCTTCTACAAGGAAGATTTGTTACTTCACAGGAGATTTGGAAAACACTGGGGTGATTGATTTTCCTCTTTCTAATGGTGGAATGTGTTGTATTTCTATTTAAGTTACAAAGATTTCTATATATGCATGTAAACATACAAATGACCTCAAGCAAATTTTATGCAAATATGTCTTCGGCTTTTTGTTTGTTTAGCCAGTCTCTTTGCAGAGTGGAGAGAAATTTGGTACTCAAATAGAAGCCCACCTTAAAATGCAGTCATCTCTTCCCAGGGGATGAAATCTTATTATTGATGTAACTCAATGCTACGGAACTGGGATGATGTCTTCATCTGGTGATGGACATCTTTAGGCTCCGAGCCTCTTGAGGGATGCCTTTTGTTATGGGGAAGCCTTTGAGTGCCTTGGTATGGGAGGGAGGGGAGTCTTTAATATTGGAAAATTATCTCCAGCAGTCCTGCCACAAGAATGGGAGTGCTGACAGTGATCCAGCAACAATGTCCCAGTATTAAAGGCACGCGCGCACACACACACACGCGCGCGCACGTGCGCACACACACACACACACACACACACATCATGAGGCTGCAAAGGTTTCCTCAAGGAGCCTTGGAACCTAAATGTAGGGAAGGGGAGTTTTAAACTAAACTAAACTAAACTAAACTAAACTAAACTAAACTAAACTAAACTAAACTAAACTAAACTAAACTAAACTAAACTAAACTAAACTAAACTAAACTAAACTAAACTAAACTAAACTAAACTAAACTAAACTAAACTAAAGGGATGGGATTAAAGATTTTCATGACCTGATGATGACATAATCTGAGGTGTATTTGTAAAGTTACACCAAGAGGATTTTATCCAGTGACTATACGCTGTGGGGACTGTGGGGACTCAAGTGGTTAAGGTGCTAAACTTGATGACTGGAAGGTCATCAGGTCAGCAGTTTGAGACCTGAGTAATATACAACAATTTGAAAACAAGAAATTACAAGTACTGTAGATTAATAGGTACCACTTTGGTGAGGAGGTAAACAGTATTCCACACACTCCGGTGTCTAGTTATGGCTGCCACGTGTCCATGGAAATGTCTGCAAATGCAGACAGTACTGGCTCTTTCACTGTAAACAGAGATAAGCACTGAACCCTAGAGGCCGATAATACTTGCTTTTGAGCAAGGGCTACCTTTATCTTTACCTATACACTGTGAGGAACAATCAGCGGAGGAGCTGTATTTTTTTAAAAGGCAGCTTGTCAGTCATTTTCAGTTTTTCGGTTCAGGTACTATGGATTCATGATGAGAAATCTGTTAGTTTTGCACTATATATACAATAGGGGGGATGTAATACTCAATATGAAGAAAATTCTAAGTTTTGTTAACATTGGTTAAAAATAAACTGAAATTTTGCTCCATTTGTTCCAGCCCAATGGCTGTTATTCTTGGCATGGAAAGGGCCATATAGTACTTGTCATTCACATTGCTGGTGAAGAAGAGGAACCTGTGATGAACAAGACAGGTTTCTAATTCAACCCTGCAAGGACCAATATTGTTGAATACAGAGGGAGTTTCATGCCTAGACTGTTAAGACTTGATGAATCTGTATTTGTTTCATATTCAGATATTTTGAATCTTAGGCCTTTTCCCATTCCATCATTGATGTGTTGCTCTTCTTCAGTTTCTAGGCCAGACATGAAACTGTCAAAATGAAGGCACGCACGCACACACGCACGCACGCACGCACACCCCGATTGAGTCCACTCTGCAGCTCTTTCCACCTGGCCCCATGTGAGAAAAATTTAGCCAGCAACACAAAGTTGCCATTAGCAGGATATGCCCAATTGTGGTTTAAAAAAATACCACAATGTTCCAGGAGGCTCTTTCTGTATTGTTAAGGAAACTTGAAAAGTGAGGAACTTTGAAAACAACTATTATGATACTATGCTCCCCCCCCCTTCTTTCTCCCTCTCTAGCTACATGATTATTTTTACATTCCTCATTTAGGATGAAGCTGCAATATATTTGCACATAAACAATGAAAATTTTGAAGAGCATGTTGGGATCAGCAAGCCATGACATGAAGAAAAGTGTTGGAGAGATCTAGATGTCTTTTACGCAGAATGTAACTGAGAAATAATAGTTAAAGTAAATCACAGGGCATTGCTTTATTGGGAGTAAATTGTTCCGGCATGACAATGAATTGGTGCAATTAAGATTAATGATCCATTGATTATAATTTAGGAATGTAATTTAGAACAACACATTTTCCTCTCACATAACGTAATTAATAGTTGTAAACACCATCCCACATAATATTACTTCTGCAAGTATGAAATCTGAAAGCTGTAAGCTTAGTAGAACGACACCAGAATTGCAGGGCAATCCTATGGAACTCAAGAGGACTTGTTTACCTGCGTCAATTGCATGTGCTACTTACACAAATGGACAACATGAAAGCATGCATAGTTACTTTTGTGGATTCTGTGATTCCCATCTTTTCTAATAAAGTAGCGTATCCAGAAGCCACTAACTAATGTACAGTGGGATTAAGGGAAGTAGGTTAAATTGGCTCTGAGATCCATGCAGACCTCCTTTGATCTATGAATTTCAAAGATATATACAGTACATAGATAATCAAATATGAGTGGAAAAATATCCCAAATGGGTGGGATATAAATTCAATAAATAAATAATATATAGGTAATATAGTAAAGGTAAAGGTTTCCCTTGCTCGAAAGCCAGTCGTATCCGACTCTAGGGTTCAGTGCTCATCTCTGTTTCAAAGCCAAAGAGCTAGCACTGTCTGCTTCTGCAGTCGTTTCTGTGGTCATGTGGCAAGCATGACTAGACACTGGAGTGCACAGAATGCTGTTTCCTTTCCATCAAAGTGGTCCCTATTTATCTACTTGCAATTTCTTGCTTTCGAACTGCTAGGTTGGCAGGAGCTGAGACAAAGATGGGAGCTCATTCTGTCCTGCAGGACTCAGGAATTGAACTGCTGACCTTCCACTTCCCAGTCAGCATCTTAGCCACTTGAGCCACTGCAGTCCCTTATAATATAATATAAATATGATAACCTTTTAAAAGAATTATTATTTCATTCCCCCTACATCCTGATTTTTTTCCAAATTTAAAACAAGCACATGGGACCAACTATTCTCTTTCAAGATAAGCAAGACTGGACTTTTCAATTTATATGAGCTATTTTAAATCTGGAGATATTTATGGTAGCCAGGCACGTGCGTGTATGCATGTGTGCGCGCGCATGTGCATATGTGTGTGTACACATGTGTGTGCATGTGCACATGTGCACACATGTGTACACGTGTGTGTGTGTGTGTGTGTGTGTGTGTGTGAGAGAGAGACATAACTCAAACCTCCTTTGCCCAAACTTCACCAAATTTGGCACTTTGCAGTGCCAAATTTCATGTGCAGAATATGGTTTGGATCTCAACATCAAGAAGACGAAATATCTGGTTATAAGCCGAATACCAACTCAAGGAAAGCTAATGGCAGGAACACAAGAAATCGAAAGATTGGATAACATTTTCTATTTGGGGAGGATGTTAAATGAAAAATGGAATCCCGAGGTAGAGATTAGTTATTTATTTAAGCAAACTTTTATGCCGCCCTCCTCAAAAAGACCCAGGGCGGCTGACACAACTCTTAACAATCTAAAACACAATAAAAACATAATATAAAATCAATATTAAAATATTAAAAAATTAAAAAATCTAAAACAAGACAAACAGAGAGAGGGGGTTCAACTGAGCCAACAGACTGGGGCATGTGTCTGGCCCATACCCCACACATGCTCTGCCAGCCAGGTCTTGACCCCCTTCCTAAAGGGCAGCAGCTCCGTCTGGAGACTCAGCTCACTTGGCAAGAGGTTCCATAGGGCCAGAGCAGACACAGAGAAGGCCCTTCTCCTTATGCTAGAGAGGTGTGCCTCTCTAGCTGATGGTACAACCAGAGCACCTCTCTGGTCTGCTCTGGTGAGATGGACAGATGTCCTTAAGGCAATGAAATCTCTTAGGTGTCCTGGCCCACTACCATATAGGGCTTTAAAGGCAATAACCAGCACCTTGAATTGCACCCAGAGGCACACTGGCAACCCACACCCCATCACGACCCGGGCAGCTGCATTCTGGACCAGCTGCAGCCTCTGAATGGTCACCAAGGGCAGCCCCATGTAGAGCACATTACAATAATCCAGTCTGGAGGAGACCAAAGCGTGTGTGATTAAAATACAAATAGGAAAAGCAAGATCCACCTTCATAAAAATGTGACATTTGTTATTCAGTAGAGATCTAACACTCGCTACAAAAGTCTGAATAGTGAAATGTTACTTATTCCCAGTGTTGCTATAAGGAGTTGAAGCTTCAACATTGACTAAAGCATCTGAAAAGAAAATCAAAACGTTTGAAATGTGGCTCTATAGCTGCTAAGGATATCATGAGTTGATCATGTGACTAATGCAGAAGTATTGCGCTGGGTGGATAAAGAACTCTTTAAGACCATTAAGCAAAGAAAGCTCCAATACCTTGGCCATATAATGAGGAACAACATAAAATATAGAATACTCCAACTCGCTCTGGGAAGACAGGCCCAGCCCTGGATGTAGACAGACTTCATGGCTGAAGAACCTGAGAGACTGGTGTTTCATGTCTTCAGAAAAACTGTTCCGAAGAGTTAAGAACAGGAAGACTATCACCATGATGATAGCCAATATCCTTAACGGATACGGCAGCTGAAGGAGGAGGAACAAATTTGGTACTTATCTGATGGCCAGCTTAAAAGTTATAATGTTTTTTGTTTTGTTTGAGTCACCTGGATTTTAAGAATTTTCTTATAGGATGTTGATTTGTTCTGCCAGCAGAAGGTTGTAGCTGAATTCTTGTGCAACAATAATTACAGGCACCTCTTTCTCAACAGGCACCCCAAAACCTCTGAAGCTAGAGTATGAGAAATAAGGCATGAAAATGAAACTGCACATACCACTCAATGACTAATTAGAACAAAAGTTAATTTGTGGATTGAGGGAAGCTTGTGTTACAATAAATAGACAGGCACTAACCTCTTCAGGGAACTCAGGCTCTAATGATGTGCTAATTTGTTCATTTAATTTGTCCCTAAATTCCTCTGTCTCTAACCGAGGTTCTTGAGTGGAACAACTGCATTAGAAAAGCATTTGTTTTGATTTTTCAGGCTTTGGTTACCCTTTGAGAGATTACAACTAATCCTTTTCTCTGACTGGTAAAATGGAGTTACTGGAGTCAGTGCTTCTATTTATAAGATAATAACAATCTCTTTGAGACCACAGTCTTATATACCCTCATGCAAGAATGTTATCCATTTAACTGCCAGCAGCCTTACTTCTAAGTAGACATTATTGGCAGTGATGGGCTGCTCCCGGTTTGGACCGGTTCGCCCGAACTGGTAGCAGCCATCCGGAGGGGATTGCCGAGGAGGTAGTGAACCCCCAGGCGACCAGTTCGGTCACCTCTCCAATTGCCCTCTGGATGACAGTTCCGGCCAGCCCAAAATGGCTGTCTGGAATTGTGCATGCATCAAAACTCCGTTTGACGCATGCATACTGTGTGTGCATGCTCCTTGGCACACCGCCAGGCCAGACTGGGCTAGGCCAAGCTGCCAGGCTGCCGGGCCGCAGCACTGCCATCCCACTGCTGTGCCTGCCTGCCTCCCTGCTCCCCGACCCCAGGGTAAAGTAAGTGATGGGTTTGTGTTTGGGGTGGGTGGGTGGGTTGAGGTGTGTGTGTTTTATGTAGTTTGTTTTAATGTGTTTTTAATGTATTTATGTATTATGTGTATATGTATTTATTTTAATTTATATGTATTTATTTTAATTTATATGTATTTATATGTATTTATTTTAATGTGTATTTTTATTTTATTTTTTATTTTTATTTATTTTTTATTTACTTTGGCTCTGCCCACAACATCATGATGTCATGACATTGGCTCCACCTACAACATCATGACATCATGACATTGGCTCCACCCACAACATTGGCTCTGCCCACAGTGGGGTAGTAAAATTTTTGATAGCCCACCACTGATTATTGGGTACCCAGAAAGAGCTTCTTAGAAGATTGTGGTATTTTTGAACCACAATCAGGTGTACAGCAATGGGAACCTCATTGTGCCAGCTAATCTTTCTCTACTAGATCAAGCAAAAGGGACTGTGGAATGAATTCACCAAAAGGTGGCTTCATTTTGTCAGTTTAAAGCCTGACCTAGACATGAAAGAAGAAGAAAAAGTAGACATTTTATGAAGGTAGTACTGTGTGGGCAGTGATGGGATGTCAAAAATTCTACTACCACGCCATGACGTCACGGACGTCATGGGCGTGGCCAATGTCATGACGTCATGACGTCATGGGCGGAGCCAACGTCATGACGTCATGACGTTGTGGGCAAGGCCAAAAATAAAAAATAAATAAATAAACATGCACACAGACCCGTATATAACTTAAAGAAATAAAATAAAGAAATAAATAAAATAAAATTTAAATTAAAGTACAACCACCCACCGAAAACACAAATAAATCACCCACCCACCTCCCCTAGAAGGGGCGGGGGGGGGGGCGAAGAAGGAGAAAACTCGGGGCAGGCTCGGAGCTCTAGGAGGGCAAGGGTGCCAGGCAGCGGGGGTCGGGAGGCGGTGACCCAGGCGCAAGCAGGACTGGGAGGAAGGGCCACTGGCTCCCGGGGCCGGAGCAGGAAAGGGAGTGGTCGCCTTCAGGGCTCGGGCCGCTTGGAAACCGAAGGCGGAGACGCAGCCGCCCAGGGAAGTCCCGGGCTCTTACCTCGCACCAGAATCCGGCGGCAGTAGTCCGCTTCGCCGGCCGAGGCTTGGCTCTCCGTGTCCCGGACGGAGTCTTTCGAGGCGCCCCCGGGGCTGGGGGCCGAAGTCCCTGGCGCCAGATCCTGGGTTCCTCCGGCAACCTCTGCGCGTAGCTTGGCTTTCTCCAGCGCCCCGTGGGGCTCCTTGTCCCGGAGTCGTTCTGGGGGGGCCGCGGGCTCCCCCAGGAGGAAGGGGCGCCTGCCAGCATCGCTCCCCCCATCGCTCATGCCTGGAGTCCCCCGGGAGGGACTGAGCATCCACAGGCTTCTCACGCCGCCACCGTCTCTGTCGCCGCCTCCTTCCCTCCTGCTCTCTCCTCTCCCCCGTTGGGAGGGAGCCAACCAGAGGGGGGAGGGAGGGGGAGGCAGGAAGGCAGCCCATCTCTAACCTCTCTCCCCCCCCCTCTAACCCTCCCCCCTTTCCCCCTTCACATTTTCCTATCCCTCAACTCTGGTTCGCAGCTCCAGCTTCGGAAGATTTTTTTTTTTTTTAAATTGGATCCATTTGGCTCCAATTGACTGCGCATGTCCAGAAACTCAATTTGACGCATGCGCAGTCAATTGGAGCCATTTTATCTCTGATTTTAATTTTTTTTTTCCTTTCGGTCAGGCGTCCGGAACCGGACGCCCCAAAAGTGGACTTCCCCTCACGGAGAACCCTCCGGGAATCATCTTACCGGTTCCAGAGATCCGTCTAGAACCGGTGACATCCCATCACTGTGTGTGGGTAATCTAGATCTACAGCTGGATATGCTTATAGACCATAAATTCACATGCAAGAGACAATGTTAAACATTTCATAATTTATTGCCAATTATTCTTCTAGGCCTATCTTCATGAAGTTACAAGATAAGTCTTGGCAAAAGGTCTGGAATAAAGCTGTTAGATTTTAAAAAGATGGTGTGCTGGCATTAAATAAACCTCTTAATAAGGTTAAACTTTGCAGAATGTCAGAATTTTCTTGCGTACTCACTCCAGGGTGCCTGTGCATGCGTGTAAGTAAATGAAGCCTAGTGTGGAGGCATAGCAAAGGTAAGAATGTGCAAGTAAGTGAAGACATGCCTATCACCCAATAACTAATTACGGTTCTGAACTCCACCACTCCCTTCACGTCAAAGTTTTTTTTTCTTGATTCATTTCAGGAATGCAGTTTCATGTAGATGTTAAATAGGAGAGGAGAGAGCACCGAGCCCTGAGGCACCCCATATTGGAGGGGCCTAGGGCTGGATCTCTCTCTCTCCAACCACACTGACTGGGTCCAGCTCCTCAGGAATGAGGAAAACCACGACCACACAGTGCCCTGGATCCCCAACTCTTGGAGCCTTTCCAGAAGGATACGGTGGTCGACGGTACCGAAAGCCGCTGGGAGGTCAAGAAGAGCCAGGATGGACGGACGTCCATCATCCTGCTCTCTCCAGAGATCATCCACAAGTGCAACCAATGCAGTTTCCGAACAATATCCAGGTCTGAAACCTGAGTGGAATGGGTCCAGATAATCCATTTCATCCAGGATTTCCTGTACGTGCCACTGCTTTCTCCAAAACCTTACCCAAAAAGGGCAGGTTGGAGACATGCCGGTAGTTGGCCATGACTGTGGGGTCGAGAGCTGGCTTCTTCAGGAGGGGGCACACCAAGGCATGTTTTAAGGTTGCTGGAAAAGAACCTCCCACAGCAAAGAATTAATGATAGTCTCGACCCAACCTCCTGTCACCACCCTGGCCGATTTTTTTCCAGCCAGGCCGGACATGGGTCTAATGCACAGGCAGTGGCATGAACAGATCTAAGGAGCCTGTCCATTTCCTCAGGGACAACTGGATCAAATTAATTGGGAGATGGTGAGTGCTCCAGCTTTGGAGGCATTCAAGGGAAAATTAGACAACATAGGTCAGTTCTTTTATGTGGATTCTGCATTGAGCAGGAAAGAAAGAAAGAAAGAAAGAAAGAAAGAAAGAAAGAAAGAGAAAGAAAGAAAGAAAGAAAGAAAGACTTGATTTAACATTTTCTTGGAGGCTTAACTGATTTTCCAGGCCAATAGCTGCTCTATTCAGAAGGATACTGTACATGTTTAATTTGTAAATTAGCAGATTACAATCTTATGCATTAGCACCATATTAAATGAAGTATTAATGTAATGAAAGGCAAATGACACATGATAAACCATACAAGCGTATGGCCCAATTTGAGTTAATATGTTGGTTTCTTTTGCCCTCTGTCAGCGTGACTGCCTTTTCCTGTAATCCAAGCTTCTAATTATCTCCAGTATTCCTTGCATATAAATAGCTAATTATATAGTGTCCCTGTCAACCATGAGGTATGTAAAATCTGAAAATATCCCTTTGGAAGTTTAATTTAGGGTAACTCAGTGTAGTTGCAAATGGAAGAAACAGGTATTTTGGCTTAGTACAATGCCCATATATTTGATTTTAATTTGCTACTCATTTATTACAGCATCCCCACATCTGAATACAGGAGAACATCTCTAGTTCTCTCTTCTGCTGCTAAAAATATTTTTGTTAGTGCATTGCAACATTTAGAAATGATATTCTGAAACTGTGGAAGTGAACTGATAATACCAGAATTTCTCATCATGTGGAGAATACCAGGAAGGACTCGCATGGTTAGGCAGTGCCTACAAGACTGGATTGTTGAAATATTCTTTCAGACATGATCATTCAAATCGGCTCTTTTGCACACCCACAGCCAGGAATAAGCTGCATAACAGACACCAGTTATTGGATCAAACAAGGACCACAACTTTATTAACTGTTAACTGGAAACCAATCCTGGCTAATGTAGTGTGGGATCCTGAGGCTGAGGCCAGGGGACCAGCAGGCCCCTACCCCAGCCCACTATGGGTGAGTCCCAAAGCCCCATTAGTAAGATGTCTACTAGACAGCTCATTACACAGGTGACACAGAGTGGCATGAAACCATAAAAACCCTGTGACCTTCATCAGGTTGTATCCTCACACTGCCATCTGTGCCATAGCATCTCAGTCGCTGACCAGTTCCCCCAGTGGCTTAGTGGTTAAGACGCTGAGCTGGAGATTGGAAGGTTGGGTTTCAATACCTGAGAGCTGCACTTGGGGACATGAAAGGAGCCTCATTCAGACATCCCCTAAAAATCCTTTCAACCCAGAGTAATCTCTGACATGAAATTATTATTATTACTGAGATGCTGTGCATGTGATTAAACCTATCAATTTAGTTAGGAGCTCACCAAACTACTCCCAACTCGCACTACCTGCCACTGTGACCACTTAAACAAGACCCACCCAAATTGACTTGTGCGATGGGAGTGTTTTTGCCTATCCCATGCTGATTTTTCATTGGAATTGGGTCACTATAACACCCATAATGACCCAATTCCAATGAGCAACCAGTATGGGATAGGCAAAAACACTCCCATCACACAAGTCAATTTAGTGATGAGACAAAAATTCACATTTCACTCCAAAGGGACCAGTTTGCTTCATATTGAACTCACTGGGAGGAAGGGCTATTTTAGCCTTGAAAGATGCCAGTCCTAGGAAGGAACCAGCCTGAACCAGCTGCTTCTTTGGCTTTCAGCCATATGGCTCCCTTGCTGGTATGACTGGTCTCCTAGCTGGAAAGAGGGGGAAAGTTCCCCCATCCACCCAGTAGCATTGCATTGGGCCGAGGATGCCCCTCACATCTTTGGGATAACACCTTAAAGACCTTCCCATGGTAGCCTTGGAGGGAACGTTGCCCCTGTAGATTGCATCCTCTTCCAGTCCTCCTTAATCTTGCGATCAAAGCAACTCGCTAAGTGAAATCCATGATCCTGGCAGAGAAGCAGATTATGAAAAGGTTGCTATTTATCCAACTGAAAAGAAAGGATTCCCTCACTCACTTTTCTCTAAATCATAGAGATTAGTCAAGTACAGTACTGTTGTGACCTGGGGTCCCGGGTGTGAGGAGGAGGAGGATTTCGGCCAGCCCAGCTGCCTGCTGCTGGCTCCAACTTGGAATCTGAGCCTGAAGAGGACTCCTAGTCAGTCCCCCAGGCCACAGCTGGCTTAGATCAGGAAGTTGAGTTGAAGGACATGGGCATGGCACCAGCCTTGCAGCCAGCTGTCTCTCTGGAGCCTGCCCAGCAGGGCCAAGCCGGGCTGGGGGATCAGAGTTTGACACTAGGCCAAGTGCCAGCAGGTAGGCTACTCAGGAGCAGGACAGCACGCCTGCTCCTTACAGGGTTTCATTGAGGCTTCAGATGCAGCTGAGAAGGAGGAGGGCCAGGGCCTGCCTCCTGAACAGACCCTTAGCTGTGGGGTCTGACTCCTCTTAAAGGAGAGGTGTTCTGTCAGGCCCTTGTCATGCCAATTCATCAGTTTGGTGAACCCGACACTGTACTCCTGGCTTCCTGATCTTGATTCCCTGGATTCTGAACATCGGATTGTAACTTTGGCCACCCTCTTGGACAACCCCTACACCTCTAGTATGACTCCACTGGCTCCTGACCTCCAGACTGGCAACAAAGACTGCTCTGCTACTTCTGAAGCCTGAAGTCAGGAGAAGCTCCCCTTCCCCCATTGTAGCTCTCACCAGCTATAGAGCTCTGCTGGTGACAGGCTCTGAAAAGTACTTACACATTTTTTCATCTTTTTTTTAAACATTTCCAAAGGCCCCTTTCCAGAGATCTGCATAAAGGAATCATCACTAAAAGGAAATAATTTATCATGCAAAATTGGTTGTCAGTGAAGCTTCCATCCTGATCAGGGAAGAGGTAGGGAAACATGTGTATAATAGCAATCGTTGAACTGAATAAAGAAACTGTTTTGGTGGATTGCTTTAAAGTGGGGAGCCGACATACACATAAGCTCCGCCTAATTTGCCCTTATGAATACCTGTCTCACCTTAACAGATTCACTGCAACTGGCCAGTGTGGCCAGGTTACCCTGCTATGGTAATAGAGTAGACCATACTGCCAGCTACTCAACGCCGAGTGTCAGGCGGCAGTTAACTAACCGGACTACCCTGAGGACTTAATGGCCTTGGGTGGTGAACTCCACAGGGAAGGGTGATGGTCCCACTTGAATCCATCTTGATGAAGGGCAGCAGCTATGAGGCATGTTTTCAGAACCATGACACAAGGAGATCTATTTGCAGGCACGTGTCAGAAATCAGATACTGTGACATTTGGAGTATCAAACAATCACTAAGTATTATGTACATTTTCTATGGCTATTTGATACTGTCAGATATTAAATATGGGATGTTAATGCACAAGTCTCACACGGGAGTCAAATGACATTATTGTATGTCATATTAATGATTGATACCATCTGACCTTAGAATTTGAAGGTATGAATATCAAGAAGCAAGTTATTTCTTTTCATCTCTACTTCAGAGCATCCGCAGGCTTTCTTGTCTGGTTTTTGCCTCTTGGTCTCTAAGCTACTACTGAAGAATTAGAATAATTATTTAACAGCTTTCTCTTTTAAAAAAATGATGAGGTTGGGGTGTTCTTTATTGTCTTCCCCATACCATACGTAAACAAGGACAGGTCTAGGACACAACTTGTTTAACAAATCACTTTGAGAATTTTTGGGAGGCTACAAAACAATGGACTATCTTCGTTTTGATCCATTCTGAAGTAGCATTGACTTGTCTTCTTACCTTACTTTCAAGATATGAGAAAACACTGTCAAAACAAGATGCTCTTACTTGTTCAGGTTGAGCCATATTTTATTTCTGGCAACCAGAATATTCGGAGTTTGGACTTCTGGTTCTGCAGCAATGGGCTGGCCTTGCCTTTTGATAGACTGTTGACCTAATGTATCTTTGACCAATTTTACTGCCTTTTGAACTACTCAAGTAGAACAGGGGTTCCCAACCTAAAGCCCATGGGCTGGATATGGCTTGTGGTGCCATTTCATGTGCCCCCCCACCCCTTCAAGGGCATTCGAGAAACAAAATGCCCACCCTTTTGAAGATGTTGGGACAAAATGGCTACCCCCCCAAAAAAAAAATCATGCAGGCAGGGCAAAATGGCTGTCTGGCCCTCGAAGCTGACTGAGAGAGCATGACCTGGCCCCGGGCTTGAAAAGGTTGGGAATTTGTGAAGTAGAATATGACTCTGGGCTATTCTGAAGGTGTAATTTCAGCAGTTGTAGTCCACCAAAGTATTCTAAGATCTGTAATAGAGATATGTGACAAGTTTGTTACAATATATCTCCCCCCCCCCCCCCTCCAATTCTGTTTTACACATTTCAACAGATATTTCAGCCACACAAACCTTTGCTGGAGATTTCCATTTAGGCAAAATCAGGTTTTATCTCTATTTTCTGAGGTAATGGCTGACTGCTGTTATACCTATTTTCTCCTTAGCAATACGCATCTCTCTCTGTCACCGCATCCCTGCTTATTATTCATCATAGAGCAGCAGAGACATGAAAATGACAAAACCTAAATGTGATTTTTGCATTGCACTGATTCTGTAAGCATGTACTTGTCAAAGTAAGTTGAGCTTTAGATCAAGAAAACAACTAAGTGTATAGGAGAAAGCTTTAACCTAAAGTCTTCTCTTAACAACCAAAGGTTGCAACTGTCTTCGTTACTTTGGTCAGCAGAGGACTGGCAACTTTGATAATAAATCCCACTGGTGTTGCTTCTGAAATTTTTTATTGTTTTATTAAAAACTTTCTGCTGAGCCACAGGGGGAGATATTTCTCTATTCAATTCTCTCACCAATTTGTCTGTTACCAAAGGTATGTCACGTTGTGAGGAAAGCAAAGTAATAGAGTGAAATCTTCTCAAGCAATTTCCCCCTTGTGCATTCTGCTTTTCCAAGTACTTCTAAAGGGTGTTTTTATATGTAGTGGATAAATAGCAAAGAAATCATTTGAATAGGCAGCTTATAATGTGTCTTTCCTCACATGCATTAAGACTAGACACCTAAGCCTCAAGAGGATTTGCAGGTGAACTAGTCCAAGTGTCAATAAAAGGGTGGACTGATATCACCATCCTTGGTATGCTCTGATGTTTTTTGAAAGATGAAATTTCCAATGAAACTTCCCTTAATAGTTCTGTTAATAAGGATAACAAAAAGCCACTGCTTTTGGGGTCGGGTCGGGGTTACACAATTGCATTCCTGCAGCTTCCAAAGGGATAGCCACGTTCATCTACTGCAGTGAAAATTATTTTGAGCAAATCTCATTTTTAACCACATATTTATCAAATATATAATCCTTGTATAAATGTTTTTATAATGTATATCCACATGTATGTTCTAATAAATGCATATTTTTATTCCTAACACTCTAATAATAATAACACACATTAATAATAACATACAGATTATATATCACAATAATAGTAAATAAACAAGAAAATAGAAAATAAAAACAAAATAGAAACACAAGTGATATTTACAATGCCCCGGAGATTGCGTTTTGCATAACCAAGTCTTATTGTTTAAAAAAACTCAGTTGATCTGGTGCTGGTCTGCCTCCTTGACCCTCAATCAATGTGTACTCCAACAATGGCTTCCATATGTTCCAAAATTTGTTTTCATTAATTATACCCTTTTTCTGATTAAGTTCCCAAGTAAGCTTATCATTCACTTCAATTTCCCACATTTCTTTATACCAATCTTCCATTTTTATATAAAAAAACACTCTTTCATCTTCTTGCAATACATTGCCTTGCTGTTGTTAATATAATAGATAATAAATCTTTTTTAGTCATATCTATATTCAAATTATCTACATCAATCAAAAGGCGGTACTTGGTCCTATCTTAAGGTCCACTCCCAATATTTCTGTAATTTCTTTCTCTACGTTTGCCCAAAAACCCTTTAACAGATTACAAACCCACCACATATGTTCATACATCCCCAGTGTATTCTTACATCTCCAACATGTATTAGTTTTTGTATTATCCATCTGGTGCAACCGTACTGGAGTCAAGTACCACCTCCATAACAATTTGTAATTGTGTTCTTTAACTCTAACAGACAAGGTTCTCATAATTCTTCTCTTCCATTTATTTTCCCAACTTGATTCTGCAAATTTTAATATTCAAATTTTGTTCCCAAATTGTTTTCAAAACATCCTGTGATCTTTCTTTTTGATTTAACATCTTATATATCTTACTAACCAGACCCTTAACCCTTATGTGACCCCTTCTTATACTATAAACCATTTCCTCAAATTCTGTCCTTTTCCTTTCTAAACTGGATTCTTCCAGTATTTTTTATTCCACTTATTTGCTAACACAATTTTTCTCTATCCTTACATATCTGCATCCAGACTTTTAACAGGAACACATCATTTCTAGAAAAAACTTCCTCCACTTTTCTATCTATCTTCACTGAAAAATTTTTAAATCTTTCATTTCTATAATAGGAGATACATCTGGGGCCAATTTCTTCTTCAAATTATTCCATACCTTCATCATTGTCTTTATCATTTTATTCTTAACACTAATCTTTACTTTATCTTTATCTTAAAAATTGCTTTACCTATCAAGCGTAATTCTTTCATCTCATTTTCATCCCAAATTACCTCCTCTTTCATTCATTAAGATTTTCACCATATTTTTCAATTGGAAAGCCCTATAATATTTTCTAGCATTCAGTAATCCTAACCCATCTTATTTCTGAGATAAATATCATAATTTATTTTTATATTCTTGGTCTCTTCCCTCCATTACAAGAGTTATTAAACAAGTTCTGAAAAGTCATAATTTCCTTTTCCTTAAGTTGATTTGGCAGGGCATCAAACAAAAAAATTAAATTTCGGTAATAATTTCATTTTACATAGTGCAACCCTGCTAAACCAAGATAAAATCAAATTCCTATAGTGTTGTGTTTTATCTTTGATTTCCTTTCTTTGTCTTTCATAATTCAGTTTCTTAAGTTCATCAAATTTATTCAAAATTCTCAAGCTAACTTTAATTTGAATATTATATTTGTCCTTTATCTCTTTCTGTTTGTCTTTGTCCATATTACAAAATATTATTTCAGATTTATCCCAATTTATTTTTAATCCTGTCATTTCCTCAAAGTCATGCAACTCAGTGTTCAACAGGTAGTTGAATTTACACAGATTTCTTAATTTATGAAAATTGCCCACAGAATTTTATGCTTTTTGAGTATCTGTGCAACAGGATTCTGGCCACTGTTGTACAATTGGTGCAGAAGGCTCTGCTCCCCTAGTGTCTTCACAAGGAGTGTATACCATGTAACATCATAAGGGTCAAGCTGGTGTTGATAGTTCTTTGTATGGATGTTCAGATCTTCAGGACAGGACCACATAAAATAAGAATACCTGCAGAAACCTGCTTGACAGGCAGTAGCGTCATGTGGAATTCAGCCACCCAGGGCGTAAGCCAAATTTGCCGCCCCCTGGTGGATGCTGGTGCCTGCTCCTTCTAGGGCTTCTGGGAACTGTAGTCCAAAAGCACCCATATGCCCAAAATGTGCTGGCCGGGGAGGACTGCCCCCTAGCCCCCCACCCTACGCCACTGTTGACAGGCATACTGAAGTTTTTTCCTTCACAGTTTATAGATTGAGGAATGCACTCTCTTCAGAATTGCAACTGGTTTCCACTTTTACTGCTTTTAGGAAAGGTGTGAAGAGACCTGATTTTTAAAGTGAATAATGATATCCTACAGGATCATAATAGAAATGGAATTGCAGTTCCAGTAAATGCTCTTTCTCTCTTTTAATTTTTTAATCTTTTAAATTTTTAAATCTTGTAATCTTGTAATTTTTTTAATCTGTTGGCTTTTGTGAGTGTCTTTTGATGGTTTTTTAGATTGTTGATTCGTGTTTGTTTTTCTTGTGAGCCGCCCGGAGTCTCTGGAGAGGGGAGGCGATATAAATTGAAAAATAAATAAATAAAATGTCATTTATTGCAGAGATTTTAACTGTAGATGTAGCAGAGTGGAATGGTTACATGTGGCTCTCTCTGATCATATTGAGTTAGTTTTTACCTTTTTTCCATTTAATGATGATTGTAAGACACCTTAAGTCTGCAAAAAGGTAGAAGAAGAACAGCAGCAGCAGCAACAACAACCTGTTAACAAATTGGCAGATTCTTAGTAGATTGTGTTTGCATGTCCCATTTTGAACAACCACACTATGAGGTAGATGGCTTGTAATGACTAGCCTGTGTTAGTCTGCTGGTCTTCTAGACTGCAAACAAAGGGAGATTGAAGGGTAGGAGCACACTGTTGGAGCCAGCCCTGTTCCTGGAAAGTCAAAGTGAACAAAGAGACTCTAGTCTGTTGTAGGAACAGTGGTCTAGCAGCTGAATATTGCCAGTGGTACAATGGATAACCACTCCCTGTGTATTTGACAGCTTTTCTCCTCCAGTTTACTTTGTCCCTGAGAGGAAGCAAGATCGGAAGGCTCATTGAGTACCCTTATAGATAGCCATGTGATTTGCAGTCTGTGATTTTCCACAGGGAAAGGTGAACCCTTTGTGTTTTCCATTCACAAGTTCTCTGAAACCTTGTGCAATAATCAAGAAAGCCTGTGTGTGTGTGTGTGTGTGTGTGTGTGTGTGTGCATGCACACATGCATGTGCAAGAAGTTCCCATTCAGAACACACACCGACAAAGGATTTTGAGAAGCACTTCAAACTGTTATCACATCCACTTTTGTTAATTGCAATTTTCGTTTAATCTGAACATCTGAGCATCTGCACACATTGTCAAAGGCAGTTTATGAATTCCTCTCCCCTTTATTTTCTCCATTTTGCAATTAAATTAGTACATACAGAATAATGGGATATGTAAACAACCTGAAATGTAGTTGGGTAGCCTTTTTGCTTAAAAAAGATTGCCTCCTGTCAAGACATTCTCCCTGTGACAAACATATTTCATTACTTGGGGAGCACCTCTGCAATCTTTTTGTTGAGTTTGACTTAAAGAAGAGTTGTGATCAGAGTCCTGACGTGTGTGTGAAGCAAGCTAACTTGGGGTATTTGGAAATTTATACATGGCCATATTGGCAGGCATGACTAGATCACCCACGATGTAGGCTCCGCCCATGATGTAGGCTGCGCCCATGACATAGGCTCCACCCACAACATAGGCTCCACCCTCAACATAGGCTCCACCCCACAGTGTGTTAGTGAAAATGTTTGCTGCCCACCACTGGGTGGAGTCGGTGACAGGTTGAATGGGATGCCTGTGGGCTGAAAGTTGGGAACCCCTGCTTTAGATGGAAAAACCAAGAGAACTTGGGAATTTCTTTCAACTGATGAAGTCAAAAATGGTATTGTTGCCAGGATCCTCAGGATTTTCACATATTGAGTTCAACTGCGGAAGCTATAGTGGCCATCTGAGAAGGTTCAGAGTCACACACACTACTTGTATGACCTTCCTCAGATCACTTTAAATGGTTGAAGCTCCATGTGTATTTAAATACTGAACAGAATGCTGCCTTGTGTTTTTAGATGAATTGACATTTGTTTGTTTGTTTGATTGATTTCCCACCCCATTTATTGTAAAATCACTTATCTGGGGGTCTAATACTATACAAAGGACAGCCCTTTTCAGACCAGTACTATGACCACACAACAATGGTCATTTTTATGATGCCATTTTTGGCTCAGAACACACACCACAGTGTGTGCATTTTGGGCAACAAAATTCACAGACATTTGTTTGATTATCAAATGCAGGCCAAATGCATATAAAACATTTCCAAATGTGTCAGTTTTTCTGAACAGTTACATTAAAAGGGATGTAAAATACTTTTCAAGATTTTTTTTTAATTACAGAATTTGTACATTGAAAGAGAGTGGAGCTGATTTACGAACGATGCCCATTATTAGCGAAGCTGACTGAATAGGGCACATTTGCATAATGGATGTTCAGATTCAAGTTCACCATTTGCACAGGACTGTCAGAAATGGGGAAATAAGAATAAACTTAGAATAAACTTGGCATCTTCTCCCCAATATTCTCCCACAACTAAAATGATCAAACCATCTGTACACACATAGCCACTGGTACTAAGATCTGGTTATTGCATTTCATGTGTGAGACACATATGCAGTCTAAAGCAACCCATTTTGCCTAAAGAAGTCAAGGAACACTATAGAAGTCACCTTTCCAAAAATGAGAAATATGGAACAGGATCCTGAAGGTACAATCTTCCTTGCATTCCCTTCCCACTGACATTATTGTCATTTAGATCAATCCATCCCAATTTGTTGGGAACGAACCAACTCCAAAATAGATGCTGTCATTCTGAGCCAATTTTTAGTCTGAATCTGCAGAAGGTCACAGGTACAAGCCTTCCCCACCTTTTCTGTTGGATCCTTTCGGGTGGCATGGATTAAGCTGGGATTTTCTCCTTGTCAAATGTGTGCCTGGCCACTGCCCTATGCTGACTGTGTGCTTGAAGCAACAAGGTGGCACTGAATTTGCATTAAAAAAATAACAGGACCATCTCTTCGGGAAATGCTATCTCTGTATGTTAACATTGTTCCCATTTCAGTAATTCATGGTGTAGATCTAGCAGGCGGCATGCTGTTTCTGACATTAAAGTGGCAAAGAATGTTGCTCTGGCAAAGATCATCAAGATGGGACTTGCCTCATTGCCACTTGTTGTTGTATTCAGAAGGGAATTTGCATTCTTGTACCCAGTCATAAGCCCTCGTGTTTCATCTGTTAATGAGGCACAGGCTGTGCTTTTGATCACAGAACAACTGTTTAATGAAAAGCCTGAAAGGGCCTGCTCCCTTGTACACATCAGGGATATCCAAGAAGCTAGGCAGATGACCCTGGGAAACTCATTTTTCTTGGAACTGTTGGTCACAGGATAGTCCAGCCAGTTAGGACAGATGGATCATGGGATATGTAGTCCAAAAAAGTACTGTTGCCAAACTCTGACTGTATATTTACAGAGCACAATCTAAATTCTTAAATGCAGCAATCCAGACCCCGGCCTTGCTGTGTATCCAATGCCCTACTTCACCTGGTGTTAGATCCGGAGATCAGGGCGCGGGAGTGAGGACACGGAAGCCATTAAGGGTGAACCAAACAACACGTCTGTTTATTGTGGTTAGCCCAGACAACAACAACAACGGCTGGGTCAGCAGGGGATTAAATACCCTGCTTGACCCAGCCCACTGACCAATGGGTAGCGGCGATTTTCCCGCCGCTAGGACATTTAAATATCTAACACCCCTTCCCCCCAGAATGCCCCAGTCTGCTATTTGCATACAAAATCCTCCAGGTGACGGGGGCGTGTTCTTACTCGATCGGACCTGCGCAGTTCAGTCGGCGCTGGGGCATTGGGCAGAGCGGACCTGTCGCTCCCGCTCTGCCCTGGCTGGGCCGGAAGCGGATCCGGAATACGAGCGTCGGGCTCCGCGGTGACCGGGGGTGAGCCTGTTCCACACGGTAAGCTGGCCGGTGATGGTGCTGCGTGAATGGGGCTGTTTTCTGGCCGAACCGGGTCGGTGACCGGTTCGTCCATCGGGTGCATGTCTGGCTCAGCGCCGGTCTGCACTCCCCGGGGGAGGTTGCTATCTGTGTCGGGACTCGTTCGCCTCCTGAGCTGGTCGACATGGCGTTTCCATGTCCGACCATCAGCGAGGCGAACCTTGTAGGTGTAGGGGCCCAGCATTTCGCTGACGGTTCCCTCTTCCCACGGGTGGCCCGACGCGTAGTTCCTAGCGAAGATTGGTGAGTCAATGGCCAGTGTCCGGCCCTGTGGTTGGTCCCCCCTGAACTTGTCTGGAGAATACCTAGGGTGTAACCGGTCAAGCTGACAACGGAGTCTCCTACCCATGAGTAACTCTGAGGGGGCCCTTCCTGTGGCAGCGCAGGGAAGGTTGTGTTGGGCCAGCAAGAACGTGTCTACGCGTTCCTGCCAGTCCCCGGGTCCTAGCCTTTCCAGGGCCTCCTTTGCGCTGCGCACGAATCTCTCGGCCTGCCCATTCCCTTGCGCCCTGAACGGGGATGTGAGAGCATGCCTGGTTCCTAGGGATGCCAGGTACTGTTCAAACTCAGTGGCCGTGAACTGAGGCCCGTTGTCAGAGACTAGGGTGTCGGGAATGCCGTGTGTGGAAAAGAGTTGTCTGAGTTCCCGGATCATTGCTCTGGCTGTGGTGCTACTCAGGAGTCGGATCTCCAACCATTTCGAGTAGGCATCCACTACAATCAGGAATGTTTGGCCGTGGAATGGGCCGGCGAGGTCGATGTGAATCCTCTGCCATGGGCCCGAGGGCTGTTCCCATTCTCTGACCGGGGCTGCTGGTGGATTGGGTCGTGATGATTGGCAAGGTGTACATTTGGCCACCCACGACTCTATGTCCTTGTCAATACCAGGCCACCACACGTAACTTCGGGCTAACCCCTTCATCTTTACTATTCCCGGGTGGCTGGCATGCAGTGTTTCTAGGACCTTGGGGCGGATTTTCCTGGGCACCACTACCCGGTCCCCCCACAGCAAGCAACCCCCCACACAGCACAGTTCGTCTTTCTTGTCGAAATATACCTTGAACTCCCCTTCCCCCTTGTCCGGCCACCCCCGCTGAACCCAGCTGGAAACGGCCCGAAGTTCGGCGTCCCGCGCCGTCGCCCTGGCAACCTCGGCCGACGTAGTGGGGGCAGAGTCCAGGATGTCCAGGGCAAGAACCGATGCTTCCCCCCGTTCCGCGCCTTCCTGGGTCGGGAGGGGGCATCTGCTCAAGGCGTCAGCATTTCCCATGTGTTTCCCGGGCCGGTAGACTAAGGTGTATGAGTACCCCGACAGGAAAATGGCCCACCTTTGCATCCGGGGGGACAAGGCAGAGGGTATAGGCCGGTCGCCAGCCAGGAGTCCCAATAGGGGCTTATGATCAGTCACAAGTTCGAAGTCCCGGCCGTACAAGTAGTCATGGAACTTTCTTACCCCTGCCACTGCCGCCAGCGCCTCCTTGTCGATCTGGCCGTAGTTCCTCTCCGTCGGCGACATGGTCCTGGAGTAATAGGCGATGGGCGCCTCGAGGCCGTTGGGCAGTCGGTGGGCCAGGACTGCGCCGACGCCGTAGGGAGACGCGTCGCAGGCGAGGACCAGTGGTAGGGTCGCGTTGTATTGGATCAGGAAACTGTCCTGGGAGAGAAGATTTTTAACGGCAGCGAAAGCTGACTTTTGCTCGGGTCCCCACACCCACTCTGCCTTCGCGGCCAACAGTCTGTGTAGGGGCTCAGCCGCGGTGGCCTTTCCTTTCAGGAAAGTCGCGTAGAAATTCAGGAGTCCCAGGAACGCCTGCAGCTCCTGCTTGTTTTTCGGGGCCGGGGCGTTCCGAATCGCTTCCACTTTTCCCTTCGTTGGGTGGATGCCCTTGGCGTCGATGTGGAACCCTAAGAAGTCCACGGAGGGGACCCCCAACAGGCACTTATCCCGTTTCACCCTGAGCCCAGCGGCCCTGAATTTAGCCAGGACAGCGGTGACCCTGTCCTTGAGCTGCCCGGGATCCCCCGCAATTATCAGGACATCATCAAAATAGGGTACCACCCCCGGGAGTCCTTGGAGGAGCCTTTCCATCGTGCTCTGAAACAGTCCCGGAGCTATGCTGACCCCGAACTGCAGCCTCGTGCACTTGAATGCCCCCCGGTGTGTGACAATGGTCTGGGCTTCGGCCGTAGTGTCATCCACCGGAAGCTGTTGGTACGCTTGGGCCAGGTCCAGCTTGGCAAAGATCTTGCCAGGGCCCAGTGAATGGAGTAAGTGGTCTATGACGGGAACCGGGTACGCGCTCGGCTCTAATGCCTTGTTGATCGTGCATTTGTAGTCCGCACAGATGCGCACTGACCCGTCCGGTTTGATAGGGGTCACTATGGGGGTCTCCCACCGAGCGTGGTCTACGGGAACGAGGATTCCCTGGGCGACCAGCTTGTCGAGCTCCTTCTCGACCCTGGGCTTGAGTGCCAGTGGGACTCTCCGGGCCTTAAGTCGGATGGGGGCAACGCTCGGGTTGAGTGCAAATGAAATAGGGGACCCCACATACCTGCCCAATCCTTCCCCGAAAACGTCCTGGAATTCGGCCATCAGGTCGTCCCTCAGCGAGGCGTCCCCGGGCTGGTCAGTCGCAGTGTTGTGGATGCCAGCGATGGACAGTCCCAGGGCGGGGAACCAGTTTGTGCCCAGTAGCGTCGGGATGTTACCGTGGACTACGGTCAGCGGTAGGCTTTCTTCCTTCGGTCCGTACTTGACACGGACCCACTTCTGTCCTGCGACGGGGAGGAACTTGCCTTGGCAGTCCTTGATTCGGATCCTCTGGGTCTGGAGGTCTGATTCTTTTAGGGCCGGGAATGTCTTCTTCATCCACCTCCACGGAATGATGGATATGGCGGCCCCAGAGTCGACCTCCATCGGACACTCTGCCCCGTCGATCGTGACTGTGGCGTGGTACTTCTCTCCCTTCTGTGTGGCGGTGTGGCTTATCGTGAGCGCGTGCGTCTCTGCATCTTCGAATTTGCCGCTGTAGCATCCCTGGCGCCTCTGATTTGTCCTCTGTTTGGCGGCCATCTTGCCCGGCGGGAACTTTTGAATCTGCCGGTCAGCTTGGTTCTCCGCTTGCCTTGCCCGGCAGACCCTCCCAATGTGTCCCCGCTTGTCGCAATAGCGGCAGATGGCCTCCCTGAAGCGGCAATGTGCCCGCTGGTGTGGCCCTCCGCAGCTGGCGCAGCGCTGGCCGCTCCTGCCCGAGTTTCCCCCGTCGGTCGCGCACACCTCTGCTTCTTCCTCTTCGTCCTCGTCAGAAACGACGTCTTGATGGTGAGCGGAGGCTTGGCGGGGCGCCGACGGGGACCGGTTGAGGGAGGATGCGGTCGACATCGAGAGCTCGAAAGCTCTGGCCTCCTCGATGGCCCCGGCCAGGGTCAGGTCTCTCCGGGCCAATACCCTCTTCCGGAGCTTGTTGTCGCGGACTCCTCTGATAAGCTGCTCGGTCAGGGAGTCCTCGAGGAATGGCCCGAATATCGCCGGGACGGCTGCTGCCCTTAGGACGGCCACGTACTCGCCGATGGTTTCCCCTGGCATCTGGTATCGGTCCCGGAACTGGATCCGGAACACGAACTTCGAGGGCTCCGGCGCATAGTGGTTCTTGAGGGCCAACTGTAGTGCTTCCCATGAGACGTCCAGGATTGGTGTTGGATCCACCAGGGACTGGGCCACTTCGTAGACCTTGGCTCCGCAGTGGGTGAGGAAGAACGCCTTCTTCCGCTCCGGTGCTATCTCTCCCAGTTCCGCAGCTAGCAGGGAGAACTCAAAACGGTCCATATAGCTCTTCCATCTCTCGTCCTTCGGTTGGAAGGGAGCCGGTGGAACGTAAGCAGCCATGGCGAGGTGCCTTCGTGAGAGGTGGCTCTGGTGTGTGTGATGGTTCTGGTCCGTTCCTCAAAATCCCACCTTCGTCGCCAGTGTTAGATCCGGAGATCAGGGCGCGGGAGTGAGGACACGGAAGCCATTAAGGGTGAACCAAACAACACGTCCGTTTATTGTGGTTAGCCCAGACAACAACAACAATGGCTGGGTCAGCAGGGGATTAAATACCCTGCTTGACCCAGCCCACTGACCAATGGGTAGCGGCGATTTTCCCGCCGCTAGGACATTTAAATATCTAACACCTGGAGAGGGGCATGGCAAAGGTTGAGGTGAGATTGTGGCTAGCCACTCTCCACCTTTAGCTCAAAATTGTGTTTAATCCCAGTGACCTGGCCCCTCTAACTCTCTAGGATAGCTTCCAAGTGGCATGGAAAAGAACAATCCAATCCATACTGCAGTACCTTGGCCTCTTCCAACATCTCATACAGATTTTTACCTATGTCACAGACAGCCCACATTGCAGTCTATTTCTGTATGAGATTACACCTCAAGTGAGCTTCTTTTACTCCCTCCAACTAACCTGAGTCCCTGCTGCTCATTCCTTTCCTCCTTTCATCTCACTCTTTGGATCTATCTTCTTCTGGTTTTCTGTTCTCTTTTCCTTGATGCTCACTTTACAATGCCTCCTCTTTTCTGTCCTCCATAAACAGTGGCAATTGGATAGAGCAGGGGTCACAAACATGGCTCTCCAGTACTTTTTTGGACTTCAATTGCCAGAAGCCCAAGTTAGTACACCTGCTGATCAGAGCTTCTGGGAATTGAAGTACAAGAACATATGGAGAGCCATGTTTGCTGACCCCTAGGATAGAGCAGAAACAACCACCCAGAGGAGTCACACACAGAGAGACCCATAGTTATTGTACTAAAGAAGAAGTGAATTATACCTATGACCAAGAGTAACATCCCTTTATCCCCTTACTGATAAAAATAATGCCCTACTGAAGAAAAGTATTTTTTCCTACCTGTGTTGGAGAAAACATGTATGTTTGTGTAGTGTCAGAATGAGAGAGTGCAAGAGAGATTTATTGAGTGACTTAACCACTGAGCCACTATAGCCCCTAAACAGTGCACTGGGCAGTGGCAAATTCTGAAGAGCACCTATTCATCCTGACAGTCACATAATTGTTGCTGTGAAGGACACACCAATATAGCACATAGATCAGCTCTCAGGATAAGGACTGGTTCTCTGCACTGGTAGCCAGTGGGTTGGTTTGCAGTGAGAAAATGCCAGCAGACTCACGTGGCGGCCACAGGGCAGGGAACCCTATCCTTGCTTTTATGCTTTGGCATGGAAGGAATGACATTCATGATGATTTACTCCTTAACTGTACACTTGGATTGTGCTGTCTGCAGCGCACACTGATCCAGCTGCATCCATGGTAGGGATGGGTGAAGATTTGCATTTTAGTGCATTTTTCATAAGAATTTATGAAATGTTTCCAATTTCATTTTCTTTTGTTGTTGTTGTTCAGTCACACAGTCTATTCCGACCCTTTGCAACCCCATGGACCACCGCACCCCAGGCACCCCTGTCCTCCACCTTCCTCCTCAACCCGCCAAGCTTTGTGTCCATTGCGTTTACAATACCATCTAGCCATCTAATTTTTGGCCGCCCCCTTCTTCTTTTGTCCTCCACCCTTCCCAGCATCAAGGCTTTATCAAGCGAATCCTCTCTTCTCATTTGATGTCCAAAGTACTTTAGCTTCATCTTTACTATTTGACTTCTAAGGAGCAGTTAGGGTTGATTTCTTCTAAGACTGACCTATTTGTTCTCCTCGCTGTCCAGGGGACTCTCAAAACTCTCCTCCAGGACTACATTTCAAAGGCATCTATTCTTCTGCACTCAGCTTTCCTAATGGTCCAGCTCTCACAACCATACATTACAACCAGGAAGACCATTGCTTTGACTATGCGAATTTTTGTTTTCAATGTGATATCTCTATTTTTAACTATGTTCCTCAAGTTTCTCATAGCTTGTCTTCCGAGAACCAGTCACTTTTTTATTTCATGGCTGTAATCACCATCTGCAGTGATCTTGGATCCTAAGAAAGTAAAATCTGTCACTGCTTCTACTTCTTCCCCATCTATTTTCCAAGGACTGATAGGGCCTGTGGCCATTATCTTGGTTTTCTTGATGTTGAGCCTCAAGCCAGCTTTTGCACTCTCTTCTTTCAACCTAAGCAGCAGTTTCTTTAGGTCTTCCTCACTTGCTGCCATTAAGCAGCACCAGCTCAAAAGGATGCCGCAGCAGTGGATGGCTCTCACTGGAACTGGATTCTTTCTTTTTTGGACTTATCTTGGATTTTTCCAGGCTACCTCCTGTAGGATTTTTCTTATAATCATTGCAGGATTTTTATTTTTGGTGTTGTTTTTTGTAATACTTTTTTGTAACATTTTATTGTGATATTAATACTTTTTGATTGTTACTGTGTTATCTCTCTCTCTCTCTCTCTCTCTCTCTCTCTCTCTGTCTATGTCTATGTCTATGTCTATGTCTATGTCTATGTCTATGTCTATGTATATGTATATGTATATGTATATGTATATGTATATGTATATGTATATATAGAGAGATTCTGATACTATGATGATTGTGATTATGATAATGTGGAATTTGTGACTGTAATGCTGTTACTTTTATAATATGTAAGCCGCCTAGTGTCAGGTTTACCTGAGTAGGGTGGGGTATAAATTTGAAATAATAATAAACAGATTTAGCCCTCCATCATGAAGGCTTTGAGAGCTCAACTCCAAAATGTCTGGATTGGAAACTCTGTGTATTTCAGCATTCTAGTGGGATATGAGAATGTTCTCACACAGACACACACATACCCATGAAAGCTAGTAATAACATGAGCATTTTTCCATTCTGGGAAGTGCTATCAGTCAGATGAGGATTCATATCTCTAACACAGATACTTGTTGGCTGAATTCCTTTTGCTTTACATAGTAGGTTGCACAGAATAGGCCCACTGAA
The DNA here is from genome assembly GCA_030440675.1 of Furcifer pardalis. Taxonomy (NCBI): domain Eukaryota; kingdom Metazoa; phylum Chordata; class Lepidosauria; order Squamata; family Chamaeleonidae; genus Furcifer; species Furcifer pardalis. The sequence continues at coordinate 31,190,732 of CP126893.1, read as the reverse complement.
CCAATGGAACTTATAGAAAAGTTGACACACCAATTTCCTACTGGCTCAATGGCCTACTGTAGTGCAACTTGCTACAGTAAACAAAAAAATTTCAGCCGCTGTTTGTGAGCCTATGTGGACTGCAGTGGCTTAGTGGCTAAAACAGTGAACTTGACAACTGGAAGGTCAACAGGTCAGTTGTTCGAGACCTGAGTGCTGTATGATGAAGTGAGTTCCTGTCCCTGCCAACCTAGCTGTTCAAAAGCAAGAAATTGCAAATAGATAAATGGGGTACACAGAAAGAGCTTCCTAAAAGATTGTGGTATTTTTAACCACAATTGGGCATACCCTGGTAACAGCAACCTTTTGTTGTCAGCTAATCATTCTCACACTAGGTCAGGTGAAAGGAACTGTAGAATGAATTAATCCAAAAGGTGCCTTCATTTTGGCTGTTTCACATCTGGCGAAGACATGGAAGAAGACGAATAGGTACCATTTTGTTGGGAAGGTAAACGTTATTCTGTGCACTCTGGCATCTAGTCACGCCTGCCACATGACCATGAAAAAATTTGCACATGCAGACAATGCTGATCCTTTGGCCGTAAATGGAGATGATCAACCCCCACCCTCCAGAGTCAAGTACAACTGGCTTTTGAGCAAGAGAAACCTTTATCTTTACCTATGTGAGCCTATATTTGTTCTCATTTTGGTCGTACTCCTAAAAATGTTCAGAGAAATAGTATTGAATTAGCATTTTGTAGATATGAAATGTGAATCTAACACTTTTCTTTTTGGTCTACACTTATAGACTTGGAGCTGGCTTCTTGCAGAGGCCATCTTCCATATCTAAATTAGCTTGCCCAGGCACTGAAGGCCTGTAAGGTTTTGTGGGTTCCTAAAAGCAATTCACCCCCCCTTGAAATACCATATATTTGCTTTTTATTTTAATTTTAGACAGTGTGACTTAAAAACATCCTCAAAAGGACCAAAAGAAGAGCATCCCCATTTTGTAGCTTGTTAGATTAAATAGACCAGAATAAAGCTACTAGAATATTGATAATATTCAAAGCTTCGAAGAAGATAAAATATTCAATCTATGTGGGCAGCTGTTGGCTATAAAGTGTGAGAGACTGTAATTCGGATAGAATAATTGGAAATGTTTTTGTAAGGTTATAAGCAAAAAAGTGTTCCATTGTTGGTCCCTCAAAGGAAGGAATATTTTTGGGGTACGTGCAGTGGATGAGATATCAACACGATACTATCATGTCCGTAATTGGTGTTTTGGTCCTGAGGAACTCTAATCCATAAAGCTTTACTTGGGTCATAAAAATTATTACTTATACAATACTTTGGAATGCATCAACTAAAATAAAAATTGTTCTTTCTGCAGGCCTTTGAAGCATTAATCAGCATAAGGCTCAAAAGCTGTGTAAAAAGAGCCAGCCTTTTAATTGTTAGGAACTCTTTTTTTTAACATTGTGTTCCAAAACTTCTTCTGGTGAGTTGTGGAACGCTCCCCCCACCCAGTGAACCACCAGCTGGGGCCAGGTGTCTTTCCACTCCCATCACAAAAAGGAGGCTGGCCCCTTGTTACCTGCCCATGCATTAACCAGTGGGGGCTGGGTTTCGCCAGTCTGGTGCAAGGAAGGGAAGTTATACCCCTGGCCCGTGCATCAGGTTACTCACTCCCTGCCATACCACCCTCACTTAATAAGTAACATTCAATAAACGTGGTCGAAGCCTTTAACCACATCTATTTGTGTTTGGTCTCCTTATTTTACGCCATTTGAGTAGGATTTATCCCACATGAGATAGCTCAATATTTCCCACTTTTAAAAACAAGATTAAGCATAAATTGTCCTGTTCTCCACTCAGTGAATCTTTCTATCCTCTACTGTCTAATGACTTCCCCACTTTTACCTTCTCCTTCTGCCTGACATTCTGTTTAAAAATTACTTTACCAAGGAATATTCTTCTTAATTGAGACTGATCAGCTAGTTGTGTTTCTGCTCTCATTTTGACTGCCCTGAAAATATTTCAGTTACCTCCAGTAAATGAGATTATTTTTCCCCAGTGGAGAAGAAACGTTGCATTGCATTTTGAATACTGTCTTCCCCAAGGGCAATGAAGGATGATAGCCCAAAAACTTTTTGCTTCTTACAGTATTAGTACTGAAGGCCATTCAAGTTGCTGTAGCCAACGAGAAGGGAAATCCCATAAGCACGTCTCTCCATTTCTGTGAATACAATTATAATAACAGGATAAATAATTCACCAGTTGCTGGCCTTACATGATGCCCCATATCAGCTGCTCACATTGCTAGGGATGCTTCTGGATATTTTGGATGTGTTCCTCCTCTGTGAAAAAGTCGTTTGAAGAAGGAAAGGAATATCAGTGATTAGGCATTATGCAATGCTTATTGGCCTTTGCCTGATTTAGGTATCAAGCAGCACTTTTAATGTCTTACCAGCATCAAGAATGCTTCATTCTCTACATAACAGAAGAAGAAGGTCAGGTTACCATAACATTGGTATCTCATGATCTGTGCTTCTGGTTGTTGTTTTTTCTTAGCAAGTTGAGTGTTCTTCTCTCTGGTCCTATAACCATGTCCACCTTCTGCCCCGCAAAATGTTTGCTTATCACAGGCCAAAAGAGGATCATGTGCATCAACATATGTTAAACTAGTACCCATATAAAACAGGGAAAATGTTTCTTGAATCTAGATCTTTTTAGTCCTGGAGCTAAATTTGTGTCTTTGTTTATAGAACAACAGTATGTGTGCAATACATCTTTTGCAGTATGTGTGCAGTACATCTGCTTGAGCTATGGTGGTCATAACCAACACATTATTTTCCTCCCTAACAATTATATTTGCGTTCCAATGTTTAATGGTCATCTAGCCAGAATAAAGTCTGAGATATTCTGCCTGGACCATTGAGGACAGCTGTGTTCTTTTCTCAAGACAGCAGCGTAGCAATGCGGGGGCTGGGGGGCCGGTTGCCCCCAGCGGCGCTTTCCAGGGGGCAGCAAAGCCTTAGCTCCTTTCCCTTCCCCTCACCTTGCTCCACCACCCAGACAAGTGGCAGGGCCAGCAGGAGGGTTGCAGGGTGATCAAAGGATGTAGCATGGAAAGGCAAGGCGGCAGGTGAGCAGTGGGGGTGGAATAAGCAGGGCTCACAGTGGCCTTAGCCAATGGGAAAAAGGCACAGGTGGTGAGTCATCTGTTGCTGGGCAAGACTTCCTCAGGCTGTTTTTTAACAGACAAAGCGAAATGCCTAGGATTTATTTATTTACCCTCTGTGTCCCCCTCCCCCTCCTGCTGCCTCTCCCCCATGCTTTGAAGTGCCACTGGGTGCCCTTGCCCCCCCATCCTTCCCATCTGTCCGAGCTCCTGCCAACCTAGCAGTTTGAAGGCAAGAAATTTTATTGTTCAGTTGCACAGTCGACTCTGACCATTTGTCACCCCATGGACCACCGCACTCCAGATACTTCTGTTCTCCACCCTCCTCCTCAACCCAGCCCAGCTCTGCTCCTACAATACCATCCAACCATCTCATTTTCTGCCGCCCCCTTCTTCTTTTGCCCTCCACCTTTCCCAGAATCAAGGCTTTCTCAAGCAAATCCTCTCTTCTCATTTGGTGTCCAAAGTACTTTAGCTTCATCTTTACTATTTGACCTTCTAATGAGCAGTCAGGGTTGATTTCTTCTAAGATTGACTTATTTGTTCTCCTCGCTGTCCAGCGGACTCTCAAAATTCTCCTCCAACACCACATTTCAAAGGCATCTATTTTTCTGCGCTCAGCTTTCCTAATGGTCCAGCTCTTACAACCATACATTGCCACAGGGAATACTATTGCTTTGACTATCCAAATTTTGTTTTGCATGGTGATGTCTCTGTTTTTAACTATGTTCCTCAAGTTTCTCATAGCTTGTCTTCCAAGAATCAGTCGCTTTTTAAATTTCATGGCTGCAATCTCCATCTACAGTGATCTTGAATCCTAAGAAAGTAAAATCTGTCACTGCTTCTACTTCTTCCCCATCTATTTTCCAGGGACTGATAGGGCCTGTTGCCATGATCTTGGTTTTCTTGATGTTGAGTCTCAAGCCAGCTTTTGCACTCTCTTCTTTCAACCTAAGCAGCAGCTTCTTTAGGTCTTCCTCACTTTCTGCCATTAGGGGGGTATCATCTGCGTATCTCAAATTGTTGATGTTTCTCCCAGCAATTTTGATCCCATATTGTGATTCTTCCATCCCTGCATTGTGCATTATGTGCTCTGTGTATAAACTGAATAAGCAGGGTGATAAAACGCAGCCTTGTCTTACTCCTTTTCCTATTCCAAACCACTACATCATTCCATATTCTGTCTTCGCTGTTGCTTCTTGACTCTTGTACAGATTTCTCATGAGGCATATAAGGTGTTCTGGGATTACCATCTCTTTAATTACTTGCCACATTTTGTTGTGGTCTACACAGTCAAAGGCCTTGGTGTAGTCAATGAAACAGAAGTAGACTTGTTTTTGATATTCCTTTATTTTCTCCATGATCCAACGTATGTTGGCAATGTGCCTACACCAACTGCCAGGGGAAGAAGAAGCCAGGGCAGGTTGAGGACTTCGCCGCCCCTCCCCCTGTGCCCACAGCAACATATTATATTGTAATGTAATGTATTGTTTGTAAACCACCCTGAGTCACCACGGCGAGTGGGCGGCAATATAAATTTGAACTAATAAATAAATAAATAATAAATGTGGTCTCTAGGTCCCCTGCCTCTTCGGAACCCAGCCTACACTTCTTGGTAATTCTCTCTCGACCTGCTGCTGCAGTCTATCCTGTATTATCTGGAACATAACTTTGCTAGCATGTGGGATGAGCGCAATTGTTTGATAATTTGAACATTGTTTGGTGAGGTCCTTTTTTATAGTTCCTCTGTGTACTCTTGCCAACTTTTTAAAATCTCTTCTGCATCAGCTAACTCCATGTCATTTTTGTCCCTTATCATGGCCATTTTTGCTTTAAACATTGGTAAGAAATTGCAAGTTGATAAATAGGGGACCATGGGGGGGGGGGGGTGAGCCTGGGAGAGGGGAGCCTAGGAGTGGCAAGCCTAGGAGGTGGGCGGCAAGTTTGACCTGGGCCCCGGGTGGCAGATACCCATGCTACGCCAGTGTCTCAAGACAATGACCATCAACAGTATTCCCCAGGCAATCGTGCCAGTTACATTTATGAACAGCTTAAAGTTTCAAAAAGAGATCAGGGTTTAGTAATGTTGAGAAGTATTTTGTTCCTTTCTAAAGGATCTTTGGAATCTAAAAGATCATTGTGTCATTATTTCTGATATTTTTACATCAAAGGAGAAGTGTAAGGCACTCATGTTGGTAAGTACAATATTCTGTTTGTTTATGGCTGCATTTGTCACTTTTGGTAGCACTGAATACATGTGCCTGAATACATTGCTCCGAACTTTGGTCCATGACTGGCTATGTATGGGTGGCTGATCTAACTGAGCCAGCCACCACCACCACCTGCTCTGACCTATTGCTGTTTGAAGCTGTGTAAGTATAGTTTTTATAATTTTTAAAATTAATTTTAACTTAATTTTAACTGAATTTTTAACATTTAGTTGATTGTAGTTTTTAATTGTAATGAATTGAATTGAATTTTTAATATGTACAAGGTATGGTGAAGTGCCAGATTGGCTGGTTATGTACTATGTGCTATTGTTTAAGTTATGTCTTTGTAATGTTGTAAGCTGCCCAGAGCTGGGGTATACCTAATTGGGGCGGGATAACAAATTTGGATAAATAAATAAATAAATAAATAAATAAATAAATAAATAAATAAATAAATAAATAAATGTTGAACAACACTGGCCGTCCCAGAGTTTCTGGCAATATTCTTTGTTATCTTACCTATAGATTTCCAGTATTTCTTGATTGTCTTCCATCAAGACCTGAACTTGCTAAGCTTGAAAAGAAAAACAGACATCACATAATTTCAGGGTACTATGGTGGTTACAGCAACTATCTGTTGCTTTGACCTCATGGACTTCAGTCCTGGAGGGCTGGATGTGGCCCACCAAAGTTCCACCATATGAAATTTAAAAAATATTTCCTAGTTCCAGATAACATATGTTGCCTAGAGGGAGATAAATTAAGGAGAAATGCCCAGATGAGAATGTGGAACAGACCACTTCATAATAGTCTGGAATGTATGGGGTCAGTTGAATTCATTCTGTACCTTTTGAATACAGCAGAATGTAGAGGTAAGGAATAACTGGTTTGAAGCTTCCAGTCATTGTCAGAAGTGTGTTGGGGGAGGAGGAGAGAGCATCACTTATAAAAGCTAGCTACAGAACATCCTGCTGCAGCGTAAGAAGTAATGGAACATCTATTATAGTGGTGCCCATAATAGGAATAGAATTTCCATTAATATCTCATTTAGATGGGCAATTATCATTAACATAAACTCCTGTCACTGAACTCCAGGCTATGGGCACTTGGCTCTGTGGCATGCATGAGTGAGTGTGTATAGGAAGTTGCTTTGTCTCACATCACACCCTTTATTTGCGAACACTATTTATTCTGACTAGTAGTAGTTTCCCAGGGTCTCAGATAGAAGTCTTTCTAAATCATCAGGTATAGCCTTTCATAACATCCTTCTTCAGTTGTTCTGCAGATGTCAGAAATTGAACTTCAGATCTACATGAAAAGTGTGTGCTTTATTATAACAACCGTAGTCTTTCCTGGGATACAGTATCTCTATTTACATTAGGCACTACAAGGTGTTCAGCAGTGACATCACCTTACACCTCCTTTCCCATTCACCAAATGCCAGAAACATTAAACATTCTACCCTCTTCATCATCCTAGTGTTCTCTAGGATGAAGCAAGTGGACAACCATCTCTTCATTGTTTCTTCCTATCTACATTTTAACCTATTGTTAATATTTGTCACCTCACACGGTGGTGGCTGTCAGAAGGCCACCTTCTGATTCTGATAATACATCATGCCCTGTGTTTAGCCAACCAAAGAGCCATCTTGCAGCAGAAAACATTTTTATCAGATTGATTACACCAATGATTGCAGTTCAGAGTGTCCATGAAAGGATATAAATTTTGGCAGATAAGCAGGTTGACTCCCATAAAGATGCCAAAAAGTAAAATGGCTAGTCTCACATAGCAAACTTGCTTGTGTTCTGCCACATCCCTATCAAACTCATAAATCTAGGTTAGGTCCATTGGCAGCCTTCATGCTAGGAACTATTACTTTAGCTTGAGTTGTTAAAGAAACAGATGAGATTAGAGCAGTTGACAAGGAGGCTGTTAAGATTCTTCCATTACATCAGTAGAAACAGCAAAAACAAAGGTGAATGTAGGTTTCATAAATCCCTGGTCTTAACATTATTTTGCCGGTAGGTTTCACTCTACCACACAAATTAAAATACCAATCAAAATAAAAGATGACTCCAATTTTTTAGCTTCTCTTACTGCGATGAAATGTACTGTGCTTTCATTCCCCCTCTTAAAAAAATTGTGCTCAGCATTGAATGCTGTTCAGCTCTAAATAACGACTGAACCTTTGGTAACTGTTTTTGCAGAGTCCTGGGTTGAATCAAATATTTCTCAGACTGCTCAGCATGTGGGAGCATAAGGTATCCATAGATACAGTGCAAAATGCATCCCTTGTGTTTGCTTCAGGAATCCCCACTGAAATCAATAAGGCATTTGTGCTGAGTTAATGAGCCCTGGCATCTGTTGGAAAGGGGTGGAGACAGGTGCTCAGGTATGAAAACTGTCTCATACAGAAAATCGAACATCCTCTTTTCCCAGGATTATACACTTTGAGATACATCTCCGAATATGGATTCATTGAGACTTTTGTGGATCACCTGAAACTTGAGAACCCTAAAAAGTAGTCTATGTGTTCTCTGGCTCTTTGCCAAGTACAGTAATACCTCGGATAACGCTAAGACTTGGTTCCACAAGTCTTGGTGTTATCCGATTTTTAGTCATATCAGAAAACAAAACAAAACAAAATAAATAAAATAAAATAAAATAAAAAACACTATAGCACTTTAAAGACTATATTTGTTTTGTTTGTTTTGTTTTGTTTTCTGATATGCCTGAACCACAGACTAACATGGCTACTATTCCAAAAAATTCAAGTATGAAGAGCACTGATTTTTAGTGTTATCCGATCCATGTTAAAATCCTATGGGATGGATTGGATAACGTTAAAGCTCCATAGAGATACATTGTAACCGCACAGGCTTTAGCGGTTGTTATCCGATCCATCCCATAGGACCTTAACGTTATTCGATCCAATTCTCCTCCCCAGATTACTTAACTTTATGCGATTTTAGCATTATCCGAGGTAAATGTTATCCGAGGTTTTTATTTATTTATTAGACTTGTATGCCACTCTACTCACCGGAGCAACTAAGAGCAGCTAACATACCATGGGGCAACATATATTACAGTATAAATCATTCGACACCCTTCCCAAAATAAGATTATAAACAGCCCTTCAGAAGGTGTTAAACTAGCACCCATATAAAACAGGGAAAATGTTTTTTGAATCCAGATCTTTTTAGTCCTGGAGCTAAATTTGTGTCTTTGTTTATAGAACAACAGTATGTGTGCAATACATCTTTTACAGTATGTGTGCAATACATCTGCTTGAGCTATGGTGGTCATAACCAACCCACTATTTTCCTCCCTAACAATTATATTTGTGTTCCAGTGTTTAATGATCATCTAGCCAGAATAAAGTCTGAGATATACTGCCTGGACCATTGAGGACAGCTGTGTTCTTTTCTCAAGACAACGACCACCAACAGTATTCCCCTGGCAATCGTGCCAGTTACATTTATGAACAGCTTAATGTATGTGCATTACTGATGCTCAGTGTCTTGTATCATGGTTTGTTAGTTCTTTTAATTTGGAAGGCACACTGGTTAGAACCATGTGTACATAATTAAAAATAAAACAGCATTAAAAGTTTCCCTAATGCAAAAAAAAAAAAAAAAGCTAAGGTAAGAAAGAAAAAGCTTGTAGCTCTTCAGTTAAATACAAGATGACAACTAAAAAAGACAAAAGAGAAAAAGCTCAAAACGACTACATTGTTCTGATGACTGTGGTTCTGTGCCAAATAACCACCCAAGAGGTACTCAAGTATTGAGTTGTAAGGCAATTTCCCATCATTTACATGGCTTGAAATGATGCTTCTCCATTTTTTTAAAAGCTTTTTTTTAATATATGCATGATCCTGTTTTGGTCATCATGGAAGACTGCAGCTAGGGTCTTCTTTCCTAACTATCTATGCCAGGGGTTGCCAACCTCTTTAAATTGGGGCTGGGTCATGCTCCCTTAGACAGTTGAGGGGGTCAGACTGGTGGTCCTCCCCTTACACCTGCAGTAAACACGTTTACGACAGCTGTAAACGAGTCCGTGGCTGATTCTGGTGGCAGTGGCCGGATTATTTGGTGCCGTGGGCTGGATCTGGGTCATGGGGCATAGGTTGTCTACCCCTGGTCAATGCAAACATTCCTTTCTCCCTTCCCTTCTCTTATTTTGGAATGCATAAGGCCATGGCAATATGGCAGTATCAAGGAATGGAGTTATCAAAGTATTAGATAGCTGTGACTTTTTTGAGCTTGAGTAGAACAGTCAAATGGATCTGTAGCTAAGACAGAAGTTACAGTATCATAGAAATGAATAGTAGAGAAAGTGCTTGCTTTTCTCCATTGTGACTTCAAAATGGGACACGGCACTTAAGCCCAACTTTCCCTGTACAGTATAGGGAACAGTTTGAAGTTACATTATATGTTGTCCAACTGCTGAAGCAATGGAATAAGAAGCTGGTCTCTGTTCAATGAAGCAAGAAGATGGTCTCCTCCTTCTCTTCCTCTGCTTCTGCCTCCCATATCTTCAGAAACTGTTAATTGACAGATAACTGATGCCCACTTTCTATATCAGTGTAACATCCCATTGGTGAAAGCTGTAACTCATCAAGTCCAACTGCTCTTTAAAGTGAGGCTATTTCATATATGGATCTTATGCAGGTGAAGCCACTCAACATCAAAGAAGAAATGGCAAGATGCATCAAGCTCTTCAGATAATGAGAAACTGTCTTACAGTGAGCCAGTCCATTCATCCACAGCCCACCCATTAGACAGAGGGAGGCAGGAAACTTTGGCAGCAGTTTTGGGGTCAATTATTTCCTTGGCTTTATTTCAGGAACAGGAGGGATTGTTTGTTGATTTTTCTGCCTCATATGCTAATTGATTTGGTTGGCTTTGGTGTACAATGCCCCTTATAATAATAATTTCATGTCAGAGATTACTCTGGGTTGAAAGGATTTTTAGGGGATGCCTGAATGAGGCTCCTTTCATGCAGTTCTTGGGTATGCAGTTGCAGTTCTTGGGTATCAAAACCCGGCCTTCTAGTCTCCAGCTCAGCATATTAACCACTAAGCCATGGGGGGAGCTGCCCCTTAACTTGGGTGGATGGGTGCACCCCACACAATCAGGCATGTTATTCCTTTGAATGCCTTGTGCTGACTCTGTGTTGAAGTCAGCATTGCCTACCATTAGCATGTGTCTGGGATTCAGAAAAGAGGTTTAACTGTGTGAGCCCATAACACAGTGGTGGCGAACCTATGGCACATGTGCCAGAGGGGGAACTCAGAGCCCTCTCTATGGGCCCTAGCACAATTCACCCTGCCCCTCTGTCCAGCAGCCCAATGGGAGTGCTTCCTCCCTCCCTCAGCACAGAGTTCGCCCCTCCCCTCTGCCCAGCAGTCCAATGGGAGCACTTCCTCCCTCCTCTCAGCACAAAGTGGGTTTGGGGTTGCAGTACGGGCATTCAGTCTCTAAAAAGTTTACCTTCACTGCCATAGCATGTACTTTTAGTGCAGCACATTGGTGCATGAGGCCCAAGAATCACTTCCATTTGCCGTTGTTTTCTGCTGAAAACCTCCAGGAAGCTGCCAAATTCTCTATTGCACCCTGTGATTGGAAAACTCCTGTGCACAGTGAAGTGTTGAAATAAATAGCTTTCCATCTAAAACCTAATGCAATGCCAAAATTAATATTACAGTAATTACTCCAAAGTACATTGAGCATATGATGATAGATCATTGCCTAAGCCCGTGTTTTCCTTCAGGCAGATTAACACCTATGTCAACAGAGTGACAGAAGCGGCTACTTTATTAACAAATGGCAACACTCACTTTTCGGCTTGGTTCTTTCCACCTTTCCTGCCAATGGTGTTCATTAATACAATAAAAACCTCATTATAAAGTCATTAGAGTAAATGCAAATAAAGGCTTACATTGTTAATGTCCCCACCAGGCCCTTAATTACTTAAATAGTCATGCAGCATTAAGCATTGCATTGATAACGAATGATTTAAAAGGTTACTGTAAGTGATATCATGTTACCTAACTAATTCATTACTTTAAGTTTTGCACTCACTTGTTCTCCCCACCCCCATATTCATTTTGACCATCAGACTGAATTAGCCATTTTGCTAATTATGCTAGGGATTAGAATTTTGGCCCCAAATAGCTGTTGTGGTGGTCTGTGTGGACTGAATTTTGGGCCAGGTCCTTTTAAAATCCTATTACACAGAATATGATGCTTGTTACCATATTACACAAAAATGATACACTGGCCAGACTAACAGCTGTAGGAAAATCTGCTCATCAACTATACAGACTTCATCCCATTGATTTTCTTTGTTCTCTACCTCTTATTTTAATATGCAGATGCAGCATTATGTTCTGGTTGCCCATACAGTTTGAAGCAGTCCTTGTCAGAATTTGAGCCCATCAAATCCCTTGACATTCACGACATTCTTAACACAGACAGATGATTTTTCATGAGTTTCAATTTTTGCTTTGAAATCTGGGTTCAGTGGATGTCTCTTTAAATGCAAAATACAAAATAAGCAGTACTCGTGAAAGGTGGTTTCCCCTAAATTAGAACTGGACCCCTGCTTACAGATCCTCCCTGTATATAAACTCCCAATCCCCTGGTGTCCCAGATTCCTCTGGAATTTCACCTCCAATTACTAGTCTTCATCCATGTCAATGTCTACAGCCTCACACTGTTCTAACGAAAAGATAAACTCTTTAAGTACATGGTAACAGAATGCTATATGGTCATATCTTGCTTATTCAGAGCTAGAACCCTACTGAATTAAAGATCAATGCCTGTTGAACTGCAGCCATGGCCTAGTAGAAACACAATGAACTTCCTTGTTGTGCATCAAGCCATTGTTTTGTCTAGCTCCTGATTCTTGATACTGGCTAGCAGCAGTAGTTTTCTGAGGTTGCAGATGTGTCATTTTCTTAACTCTATTTGGAGATACCAAGGACAGAATTGGAAAATGCTTGTGTTCTTGCTTCATGCACGCAAGGCTCTGCATGCAATTCCCCCTAATATATACAGTAAAACACCGGATAATGCTAAAACTTGGTTCCACAAGTCTTGGTGTTATCCGATTTTTAGTGTTATCTGATCCATGTTAAAATCCTATGGGATGAATCGGATAACATTAAAACTCCATAGAGATACTGTACATTGTAACCGCACAGGCTTTAGCAGTTGTTATCCAATCCATCCCATAGGACCTTAATGTTATTCGATCCAATTATCCTCCCCAGATTACTTAACGTTATGCGATTTTAGCGTTATCCAATCCAATAGTTATCCGGTGTTTTACTGTATTCTAATACATATGCAATTCTCTTTAATATGGATATCCAGTGTGGTATAGTGGGTAGAATGATTGAGTAAAAGAAGGAGGCCTGGGTTCGAATCCTATTCAGCCATGGAAATGCCTTAAATATCTCACTTTCCTTGAAAACCCATCAGGGTTGCTATAATGGTGATGCCACACAACAATAACAACCTCTTAATATACCAATTTCGTGAGCAATTATCCTCATATAATATGCTTGGTTTTGCAGGCAGTTATTTCTAATTTTTAACATGTCCTTTTGACCAGACAGCTGCCTCAAAAAACTCAAGAAAACAAGGATAATGTCATTTCAGCTTGCAAATTGGTTTATAAATTAGATGAGTTTGCATTAAAATAAGAATCAAACATTTCACTTCAGGTCATTGTCACGCTGCTATATGTGCAGAGAGATCAAGGACAAGATAAGTTAATTCATTTCGGATTGGATTTGGAATGACGGAGTGGTTTGGAATAGGAAAAGGAGTAAGACAAGGCTGCATTTTGTCACCCTGCTTATTCAACTTATACACAGAACACATAATGCGCAATGCAGGAATGGAGGAATCACAATTTGGGATCAAAATTGCTGGGAGAAACATCAACAACTTGAGATATGCAGATGATACCACCCTAATGGCGGAAAGTGAGGAGGACCTAAAGAAGCTCCTGATTAGGTTAAAAGAAGAGAGTGAAAAAGCTGGCTTGAGACTAAATATCAAGAAAACCAAGATCATGGCAACAGGCCCTATCAGTCCCTGGAAAATAGATGGGGAAGAAGTAGAGGCAGTGACAGATTTTACTTTCCTAGGATCAAAGCTCACTGCAGATGGTGATTGCAGCCATGAAATAAAAAGGCGACTGATTCTCGGGAGGCAAGCGATGAGAAACCTGGGGAACATAGTGAAAAGTAGAGACATTAAATTGCAAACAAAGATTCGCATAGTCAGGGCAATGGTATTCCCTGTGGCAATGTATGGTTGTGAGAGCTGGACCATTAGGAAAGCGGAGCGCAGAAAAATAGACGCCTTTGAGATGTGGTGTTGGAGGAGAGTTTTGAGAGTACCCTGGACAGCGAGGAGAACAAATGGGTCAATCTTAGAAGAAATCAAGCCTGACTGCTCCTTAGAAGGTCAAATAATAAAGATGAAGCTAAAATACTTTGGACATCAAATGAGAAGAGAGGACTCACTTGAGAAAGCCTTGATGCTGGGAAGGGTGGAGGGCAAAAGAAGAAGGGGACGGCCCAAGATGAGATGGCTAGATGGTATTGTGGAGATAATGGGCACAGAGCTGAGTGAGTTGAGAGGGATGGTGGAGGACAGGAGTGCCTGGAGGACAGTGGTTCATGGGGTCGCAGAGGGTCGGAATCGACTGTGCGACTGAACAACAACAACAACAAAACCAACCAAATCAAGTTTCTTTCCTCACCAGTTCATTGTTCTCCAGTTCAGCACCAAGGAGAGCAGCAAACACAGTCTTTAACATTCTTCCTAAAGTTTGGATAAACAATGGCTTTTGATTTAGAGTGATAGGCATGAAACTCCAACCAGAACTTTCAGTGTCATACATTTACTTCCCATCATTGTGTGTAACCATAAATTAAGTAGACTTTGAAAGCGATTTCTGACAATTATATCGCCAAATTGAATTGTAAGTTGTAAATCTTGGCTGCAAGTGTGTCAGACTCAAAGGGGCAACTGGGAACCTTGAAAATTCAGCCGTTACTGTCTGTGGATGAGTGTCTGGCAATACAAGGCTATTATTTGCATTATTTTCTATTTATCCAATTTTTAAGTCAGAAATCAGAGAGCGGTTTTTCAGGACCTGAAAAGCAGAGCAGGGAGCAACAGCAGAGCAAAACAATGAGCAAACTGCTGATCACTGGGGTTTCTAAAATGCTTTTGAATGTCTTTCAATCAGCATTCAGTTCATTTGTTTATAGCGCAAAGACTCATTTGAAATCTTGGCTACAGAAACAACCTTGTTGGCTTTTGTTAGGAAAACCTTTTAACTGGCCTTTCCCCACCATTCTGGCAAAGTGATCACAAGACTCATTATTTACAGGGTCGGGAATAGAGGAGGCAGCTGAGGCTTGAGGACAAGACTTATAACCCACTTAGGCACCTGAAAACTTCTTGTGACTGTAAATGCACAATATTGTAATTTTTCTTTTGAAAAATAGTCACATGATGAGGAAAAGAAGCAACAGCTGTCTGCATCATTCTTGTTTCAGCAGAATGTGGAAACCCTGCAGTTCTTTAAACAATATCCCATCTTGACTGAGTCAGGTGTTTTAAACCAGTACCTACTCATGATAAAATCTGACAAACTGAGCTTGCTAACATTTAAGTAGTCCACCTTTCTTTATTTCTGTGAAGCTGTCTTAAGACTTCTCATCAAAGTAGAGGCGCTAATGCTTCAAAAGATAATATGGTAGAAATCCTAGCTTGATAGGGAACCTAATTTATGGCATTAAGTTTCATTTGTTTAATCCTACTCCATACCATTTTTACCTCTATGCTTTTTAAAGTTAGTGAGCGTAGGTGACAGAATCATTGCTCTTATTTGTAGGGTTTATGTGATCATATATTCTTGTTGCATCAGATACCACCCCCACCCCACCCAAGAAGGCAGCCTATTAGCTTGAGCTGAGCATTGGATGACTATGCTTTTAACTTGATTGTACCTCCTTGGCAAATGTTTCTGCATTCAATTATGCTGCTGTTTCAGAAAAATGCATTGATAAGATTGGAAGTCTGCAATAAATAACGTGATGTTTTTAAGAGTGCAGCATGAAGCTGAAGTAGAAGTAGATTTCAGAGAAGAAAGGCATGATATCTTATCAGAAGTTTAATTATTACATGTGACATGGGAAACCCATGCCTTAACCACGTTCACATACAGTAAAAACCCTGGGTTACAACGAAGAACCGTTCCATCAGCCTTCATTGTAACCTGAAAAAATTGTAAACCTAAACATCCATAGGGATGCATTGAAAAATAAAAAATGGTCCTGAATTGATCATTGTAAACTGAAAAAAATACATTAAAAGATTGTACCGCATTTCCATAGGATTTGCCGTTGTAAACTGCAGCAAACTTAAACCGAGGTGGTTGTAACTCAGGGTTTTACTGTACTTACATCTGCTTCACAGTTAACCTCCCATTCTAGATTCCTTTCCTGTACAACATGCCTATATATATATCGGAGTTCCTCACCTCCTTATGACTCCATCCTGTGCAGGTTTTCTCTCATCCAAACCAATTGTTTTAGTTACCCATAGAAGTGGTACTGTTTGTTAATACCTGTAGTCTTTTGCTGATGTCTTCACACTTAGCTCTTACATTACCAACATCACCAGGCCAGTGCCTGTTTAAAAACTGTTTGCTGCCAGACACTGGCCCCTTACCCACCCGGCCAGAGGAAGGAGGAACACGTGGGGAGGGATGGTTGCTGATTCAGGAAATGATGGTCCTTTTGCCACAGTTGTCAATGTATGTGTTGGTCTTTTACATTTTATTGCACTTACCTTTTATTGTATTGTTATATTTTATTGCATTGTTATTTTTATTGCATTGTTACATTTTATTGTATTGTTATATTTTATTGTACTGTAATGTTTGATATGTTGTGATTTTAGTGAGCCTCCGTGAGTTGGCATATGCTGAGTGGGTGGCATACAAATTGAATCAATCAATCAATCAATCAATCAATCAATCAATCAAATCAATCACAATAAGTTAAAACTAAAACCTGAACTGCCTTTCATATAAGCCAGGGGGGATTGCCCCACTGGCAGTAATCCACACCTGCTGTGCCAGCCAAGTTTTTAGGCTTTTCCTAAATGTCAATAGCTCTGCCTGGAGGCACAGCTCAGTTGGCAGGAGATTCCACAGGGCCAGAGCAGATGCTGAAAAGGCCCTCCTTCTAGTGCTAGAGAGGTGAGCCTCTCTAGCTGATGGGACCATTAAGGAGCCCATCCGTTCTGCTTGTGATGAAAAAAGAATTAGTTTGCTGGAAAAATATCTGACAGAGGAAGGTGTCATAATATCTAGGCACTTTCTGGACCAGAGGATCTCAAAACTCCAGTTGGGAATCCAATGAAGTGGTGTCTTGATGGATCACCCAAGACAGAACAAATCAGGTTCAGTATTGTAGGCAGATCACAGTCCTACACACAAATACATGCATGCATGCATGCACATAAGACTTTCTTATGCCTAGTTAGTGTTAGGTGTGATTAAAGTTTCTTTCATGAGAGCAGCCACTGACAACCTATACCCCTTAAATTACTGAGAATGACCTGGACCTTTCTACAAAACTGATCATTTAATAATGAAATGTCTTTGTGCCAGTCCTCTATTATTCTTATTTTTGTCTTGCAAACATATTTCTCCACTTGCCTTTCAAGCCTGTTTCACTCTTTTGCTAAAACATGAACACAGCAATGGGGAAAGAAACAGAAAAATGTATTTATTTTTATCATGTATTAAAAATATTGCTATACCAGCCATCTGGGAGATATTTCCACTCTGGGTAGTTTATGTGAGTAGAATACAATCGCAGAATACAATCCCAATACCTAACCTGATGGCAACATGTTAAAAGAAAAAGAAAAACATTTAACCCACCCCTCAAAAAGACATGTCTAATTGACTAAGACTAAAACTTAAGCCAATTGACTGCAGGGAAAAGATTTTTAAAAGCTTCCATAAATAGAATAGTCCTTTTTAAAAAAATATATCCAGGAACAGGGCCTGGCACAGGTCCACAAGCAAGGTGTGCTACAACATGGGTGCTGCCACTGAGATGGCTTGTCTCCTTATTAAAGTCTTCTTTGCCA
The DNA here is from genome assembly GCA_030440675.1 of Furcifer pardalis. Taxonomy (NCBI): domain Eukaryota; kingdom Metazoa; phylum Chordata; class Lepidosauria; order Squamata; family Chamaeleonidae; genus Furcifer; species Furcifer pardalis. Next base: position 31,173,162 of record CP126893.1, on the reverse strand, counting down.
TTCTTGGTGACAACACCTGGAGCTGTGCAGTTCATGAGGATTGGGTGTTGTGGGCAGCCATTTTTTGAGAGAGACCTTTCTCTCCTTTGAGTCCTCATTAGGCCTGGATCCTTAACTAACAGGAATTTCTCAAGTGGAAATATTTCTGTGCCTTACAGTTGCTTGCTATGGATTCCAGGTCCCATGAGAAGGTTAGGAGTCCTGGCCTAATTAAGGATCTTTGTCTTGGAAACTTCAAGCTAACAAGGCCCGAAAGGCAGGCTCTTCCTTCATGCCCCTTTATTACCAATACTGCAGCTCCTACGGTGGCTTAGTGGTTACAATGCTTAGCTGGAGACTTGAAGGTCGGGTTTCGATCCCCGAGAGCTGCACTTGGGGACATGAAAGGAGCCTCATTTGGGCATCTCCTGAGTGGAGTTTCTCCAGCAAAAAAAAATGAGCCATAGTTTGGGCACCCCTGGACTAAAGCATCTGAAAAGAGAATTGAACCTTTTGAAATGTGGATCTACAGGTGGCTGCTAAGGATATCATGAATTGAGCATGTGACTAATGTAGAAGTATTCTGCTGAATGGATAAAGAACAAGAACTCTTTAAGACTATCAAGCAAAGAAAACTTCAATACCTTGGGCATATCATGAGGAACAACATAAAATATAGAGTACTCCAACTCAATACGCAAGGAAAGATCCCTGGGAAGAGAGATCCTGGACGTAGACTGATTTCATGGCTGAAGAACCTGAGAGACTGGTATGGCATGTCCTCAGAAAGAACTGTTCCAAGGAGTTAAGAACATGAAGACTATCGCCATGATGATAGCCAATATCTGGAACAGACTCAGCACCTGAAAAAGAAGGAGGAGAAGGAGAAGTTACATTGCATTAAACTATGAGAATGTTTGAATCTACAAGAGAAGGAAAGAAGATGGCATCTTCTGAATACTAGTTTCACTGCTCATGACTGATTATATATGCAAATAGCCTTCTCCATCTACTTCTAGAGAAAAACAAAACACTTTTTCTATTGAACATCATCATTCCAGATTACACCTCTACAATGTTATGAATGAGTTCCAATATACAGTACTCAAAGTATTCATAATCAACCATCTATTTTGTCACCACATATTTCAAGCAGAATAAGCACATAAGCCTTTCATTTTCTTTCCTTAGAATCTGCTCTCATTGAGATACAAAGTGAAATCTGTCTCTTAATCACCAAATGGATATGCCATTGTCTCCAAGGATTTCTGATTCACAAATATTTATTGCATTTGACTTGTACAATAAGCAAAGGATGCAATTATTCCAAATTACTCCCTCCATTTGTCCACTTCAATTTTGACTGTCGGAAATCTATAAAGTAGTAGGTTAGGGAAAACAAGATGAGATGATTAATTGATAGCATTGTCGTCTTACTGTTTTTTCTTCAAAAGGAAATGTTTGCAGAAAGCGTTAAGAGCCTGATTCACTGACTGTAAATACTGCAGGAAATATGGCTTTCCAGCTTCAGCATGCTCTGTTGATGCTGTCTACTTATACTACATGTTTGCACAGAGCTCAAGTCACCCCTGCCACAACTGTCAGAGTCCTCTTTGGAGGATGAGAGCTTTGATAACCTGTGGAAGCAAGAAGAGCTGGCTCAGAGAAGGAGACAAAGTCAAATCTTTGTCCTACCAGCTGTGGTGGGATTCAGTTTTTTTTACTACGTACTCTGTGGGATTAGTATGGTGGGCATGGCCAAGGGTAAAGCCCTGCGTTGCACCCGAATTAGGACTATTTTATTTCAAAACTTGGATGGGCAGGGCCAGCCAGAATTTCTGCTACCAGTTCTAGCATACTGCTACGAACCTGCTGAATCACACCACTGTCTACCAGGGATGTCTCAGTCTATCCATGACTCAGTTTCAGGTTAGCATACAAATGACCCCCATTTTGAGACAATACTGATAGCTTGGAGCATTGGGTTAAGGAACTCATTTGCAGAGAAGCTAGCCTCTCTAAAGTCAATCCAACTGTAACAGACAATTAATTGGATCAAGCTTTTGAAACAACTAGCCAAACCAAGGGTAAATGAATACAACTAGCCCTTGAAGATCAGAGTTGCTGGAGCCTATGCCTGTTTGTTGCCAGCTGTAGGCTCTGGTTCTAGGTTTCAACATTCTTTATCGTATCTCTGATTGGTCTCTTCCTGAATGACCTGGATTGTTGATGATTTTGATTCTGGCTGTTCCTTTTTTGACTTGTTGTCTTAGGAGACAGATGATTTATGGACTAACTGTTTGCTTCTATACTCTGACATTCTTTGCACAGATAGATGCTTCTTTCATAACTGACTTCCAGTTTGTTACCACTTTCTGTCTTAGAACAGGCCCACATCGACTGGCTATGCTGAATGGGATAATGTGGAAACTGTTGCTCTATGAGTAATTTTAAAGATATAACAAAGAGGAACAGCATGTACTGTCATGGCTTTCCTATGCTGGTGAGGATGCAGTGACCTTAATCACTGTTTTTTACACTAGGTATCACACACACACACACTCCTCGAGTGGATTGCACCATGGCACTTTCTTGGTATCTTTTATCACCTTGTATCTAGACTCTACTTTTTAGTGCCATTGATGAAGGAGTTAACCACAAAGGGAAACCAGCTCCCCCCCAAAAAAACCCAAGTATTTGAGATTGTCCCATCTATTCTTCCACCTTGCCCCAACATGAATAATTTAGATTTTTCAGGTAGTTAATGAAAGTGATATTCCTACTTTAAATTATTCAGTCTATTCCAACTGGTAGAACATACCCTTGGTGGAGCAGTGGTTAAACTACTGTACTGCAGCCAAACATTGTGAGTTTGATCCTGATAGGGGTCCATGACTCAGCCGTCCATCCTTCTAAGGTCAGTAGTAGCACTTTGGGGGATAGGGCAGGCAAAATGCTAATTAACATTTGAACTGCCTAGACCCTAGAGAGTGCACTGAACACTATGGGGCAGTATAGAAGTGTGACTGTTATTGCTATGTAGCTTTGTATGACATGGTCATGTTATTGTTTGCTTGTAGTTATATATAAAATGTGGAGAGTTTGGTTTAACAAACAAATAGGATTTTTATTGAGGAACCAATTTATGCTCAGAGTATAAATATATGAGGGGGTGCCAAATGATTTGGAATTGTTGGTTCCAAACATGGTTTGCTTGGGTAGTTTGCAACAAATACCATAAGAAGGGCAGTCTTGGGAAGAATGAAAACTGGATAGGAAAATAAAATTGTGAGATTACCCCCTGACCTAATAAAGAACCATGACACAGGTATGTGGTGAAAGGCATTGGGCATTGAAAACCCAGACCTGTGGAGCAGCTGGTAGCGCTTTCCTGATACCAGAGCAGGAGACTTCTTATTTCCCCTCCAGACTGGACTGGCAAATTCCTTGTCCCTGTGCAGTGCTATACTTTCAACAGCTACTACTCAGGTCAGCTAAATCAGGGAGTCATCTCCATGGAAGTTTCCAAGTCTGTTCACATGAACAAATGTTGGATGTACCATGGAGATGGCTCATAGCATCCCCCAGGTGCCCAGCTGGTTTGCTGAAATCATGCCTTGCACCTCAGCTTCACCTTGTCCAAAGAAGACCTGAAGGATTCACCACTACCACCCTAGCCCAGCACTGCCTGCCTAAATGTGACCTATTTAATTGATCAGCCCCCTGAAAACTGCAACTATCTTTGTGCCATGATGGGATACGTGAAAAACTACCCATCATCCTTACAGCCAACCTGGAAGATGGGCTAAAAAATCCTATCCAGTCCGTGAACGCAACCCGAACATCCTAGTCACAGGGAAGGTTGTGGTGAACAGTGAAAGTCTCATCTTCGTCAAAAGGAGCTAAATTCTCTCCTTCATCCAGGCAGCATAGCAGATGTCATGTATTTTAAAATAGCCTCACTATATAATAAAACTAAAATTACAAAGCTCATTTCCATCACACTATTTGATCAATTTTACACATTAGAATGCTAACTAAGTATTCAGTTACATAGCAATTTAGCCCATGGTTTAACCAACTGAATGGCTAAATAACAGGATACTGTTCTCTAAGACTGGTGTCAGGATAAAAGCCTGAGGCTCAAACCTGATCAATAGTGAAACACATAAAGTATTCCCTCCAGTTTACTATTGTGCTAGCAATCAGAATTATAAAGTTAAGCTTGTTTTTATCTTCCAAAGGCCAGTAATAAAGCAAAGCACAACGAAATGCAAGATACAGAAATGAAGAAAATGATGTGCTAGGAGGAGCATACATCTTTTATGTCTTGAAGGTATACCATATCTAAATACATGCTAACTATATATCTAGTATTACCCTAGGACAGTGATGGCCAACCTTGGCACTTCAGGTGTTCTTGGACTTCAATTCCTAGAAGCCCAAGTCAAGCACACTTGCTGATCAGGACTTCTGGGAATTGAAGTTCAAGAACACCTGGAATGCCAAGGTTGGCCATCACTTCTCTAGGAAAAGTAATCAAATAAAGATGTGTTTAGAATTATTTTAAACAACCATCTGATTATGCCAACATATTTATATTTGATGTGCCTTTTAAATAATGCATTATCTCCTCTAATGAATTAAGGAAGGATTGAGTGCGGTTTAGACTATCATTAAATGCTAGTCATCAACTCCCTTAGGTATAGCAGTTATTTAAATTCAACCATTTTTGTAGCTTTTGAGTCACACAAGGTTAGAAAATATGATCTCTCTCATACTAGCGTAGACTGTAAACTATTTGCAATTAACAGGTAGAAATCCTGAATATATTTCCTTGATGTTTTCCACTTGCAAATGAACCTTATTAGCAAAAAGTCCAGTTCTGCCATCATGAGGCATTTTAACATCGAGATGCGTTCACTGCAGCAATCGTTCACACCGTGATCAGCAAATTAAATCAAGTGCTGGCACTGAAGCTTGAATTCTCATTTTTCACTGTCATATGTGTGGCTTTAGTGTCAAAAGTGATGCATCTAAACCTTCTTACTTTCCATTTGAATAGCGGGCTATCACACTGTGACATAATCAACAACCTTGAAAAATATTGAGGCATGGATTTGAATGTAAGCGTGTTTATGAAGCTGCTCTACCTGCTGATTAAATTTCAAGCTCAGAATTAAACTACATAGAGATATAGTTCTGAGGAGGTATAGAAGCTGGAGAGGGAAGGCACTCAAAAGAAATGAAGTTGGGATCACATGTAGTTGCCGTACTGTCAAGAAGGGGGTTATTAATGAGAATGGGCTTCCTATAGGTTTTTTTAAAATTACCTCTCATTTTGTTTTCAGAATTCTGTACTGCACAAGACCTTTGGCAACTATTAAGTTTCTTTCAACTTTATCCTTTTGTGATTGCTCTTTAGAGTACAAGAAGCAAGATTTTGGTCTAGGTGCCCCCCCTTAAGATAATAGAAACATTTCTGGCTGTTACAGGTTACAATTGTCCTCATCTTTGCCTTGGGCAGTGACATTATAAATCTTTCCGAATTATGGTGCCTGGAATCAAATTGATTAAAGAATAAAGCGTAATTTGTTTTCTGAATCTAAACTTTGAACTGGTTTTTCTAGAGCAGGGGTGGGCAAATGGGTGAGAGGGATCAACTAGATTTCCATACAACCCAAAATGGATCTGCAAGGATCACTGACTCTCCATGGTATTTAACAATGGGAGCAAGAAAATCATTCCTCCTCACTCTTAACTTGTATTCCTGAAACAGGAATTATTTTCTTGTACTGTACTGTACTTTCAAACAAGTGCTTGAACTCAGAATTTTTGAAAAATTGTATGCATGGCTTTTGAAACAGGCTCTAGGTGGGGGATCTCAGGATTCTAATAAAAGACAAATTGTACAGGTCTGAAATCTACTTTATTTTGGAAGGTGTTCATGTCTGCTTTACTCTATATTTCTCCTAATAGTCAAGCAATATAAGCTTGCATAGCTAAGACCAGCCATAGGTCATATAAATGAGTGATAAGCAGAGTTTAGAAACGTTACTTTTGGATTACCTTACCCAGATTCCCCTAGCCAACATGGTTAGTGGAGCTATAATCCAGAAAATGAATTTTCAAACTTCTGTTGACAAGCGGGCTGATCAGTCACTCTATCTCTTGCAAGCTAACCTGAGAAATTAACTCCATCACATGGTTTTCCTACCTGCAACTATCAGCAATGGCCACCCCTCCCCCTGTGCCTATACCAACTGCTAGGGGAAGAAGCAGCCAGGGCAGGATGAGGACCTTGTTGACCCTCCCCCTGTGGCTATACCAACTGCCAGGAGAGGAAGAAGCCAGGGCAGGATGAGGACCTTGCCTCCCCTCCCCTTATGCCTATAGCACCTGCCAGGGGAAGAAAAAGCCAGGGCAGGATGAGGACCTTGCCGCCCCTCCCCCTGTGCCCACTCAAACATATTGTAATGTAATGTATTGTCTGTAAGCCGCCCTGAGTCGCCACGACGAGTGGGCGGCAATATAAATTTGAACTAATAAATAATAAATAAATAAATAATAAATAAATAACACACATTTGGAGAACTCATAGAACTGCCACACCTATTAAGTGGCAGTCATTGCAATTAGGTATTAATAGGATTCAATTAGCAACTTGGATGATGTCCAAATGAAGTGGATTTTAAATTAAAAACATCTTGATTAACAGCCAGAAAGTGTGTGGCATTTTAACAATGTTTGCATGAGGAATGACTGTGGATTTTCCATCACATAAAAAATGAATCCACCCCCGTCTGTGTAATCTCATATCCTGAATGAGGTTCATTAATGAGAAAGAATTCAACAGGGAAAATGTGAGCCAAGATGACCTAACAAATGTTGTGCACAAATAAAAAAAATATTTTGGGGGGAGGAGGGGGATTAATTAAAATTAAAAGGAAACAGTCCACCCTATCTTCTCCACCTCCCCAAGAAAAGACTGATATATTGCTTAATGGAGTCCATCTTCTTCCCTTTTAAGTTATATTTATATAGATCACACCATACATTGTTCAATTCAATGTTGACTGATCTGTCAATTTACTCCCTTCTCCTCTCAGTCCATGACTGCTACTTTTGTGAAGAGACCCAGTGGAACTTGTTCATTTAACACTTAGAATGCAATGTTCTCCTTAGAAAGGAGGGGAGTCTCAAGGGCTACAAACATGAGTCTCAAATCTACAACCTACACTTTACCAACCCATGATTTCTGATGTGATCCTGGAGACACACCTCCCAGCCATGGTGGTAACTTTGGATTGCTACATCAATTTAAAGTGCTTTGGACAATATCACCCTGATCTGTATCCTTCTTGTACTGGGCTGACCTGATCCTGCTTATCAAGTTTCATTGCCTTTAGAGAAGAGCACTGTCCCATCATACCATAGCCTCTCTAGTGCAGTGGAGTTATTTCCTGCAGTAGCCCATCAGATGCTAACAGAAAGCTCATGCACAAACCCTGGGATCAAGGAAACCTCCCCTACACATGGCTGATTCCCACTTTATTTGCTAGAGTCATAGGTGGCTTGTCCTTATCTAAAAAGATAAGGTAGCTCCAGTATTATTAAGGAAAAATGATGTAATGTTTGTTTAGTTGTGTTTTTCCTAGTTTGCAATGGTCAGGATTCTCTTAAATAAGAAAATGCATGGCTGCCCTCACAGGGCACGCACTCCATAACCCAGTTCTCATGCCTTTTAACATAAATCTAAATAAATATGCTGCAATCAGTTTATAGCAGGGATTCTCAACCTGCGGCCTATGGGCCAGATGCAGCCCACTGCACCATTTCATGTGGTCCACCACCACCTCCACCACACCAGGAAGTGCCATGTGGTGGAGGAAGGGCAAAATGGCCATCCAGTCCCTGAAGCTGCCTCAGGAAGTGTGACCCGGCGCCCGGCTTAAAAAGATTGAGAACTCCTGGTTTATATTTTCCTAAATTTAAAAAAAAATCTAAAAGATGAATTTTAAAAAAGGAACTTCTGTTTTGAGCATACTCTATTTGTATCATAGGGCAATTCATACTATAGAAAAGTGTTTCCCAACCTTGGGTTTTTTGGACTTCAATTCCCAGAAGCCTAAGTCGATTCCCGAAAGCACTGATCAGCCAATGTACTGAGGCGTCTGGGAATTGAGGTCCCCAGGTGGGGCGTGTGACCCATGTCAGGAACTACTGTTCTAGTCTGAATAACACTTTTCTCCAATAAAATATAGAATGTGTTGGTTAAAATACTCAAAACTCTGCAAACACAGAGATGTTTCCTGCACTGAAGCTGAATAGAATGGGATGAAAGTAGACACTTTGGCAGTAAGGCTGGATTTCACTGTACTGTATTTCAATGAACTTCTTCAATTCGGCTCATTAGTGACAAATCCATCTTTTATGTGATAAGAGGGCAGTGTGGAGGAATTGGGGTGTGTGTGTTGTTCTCCCATTGCATAGTATAAAAAAAGGGAATGAGAGGCTCGCCAATAAAATGGTGATTAGTTGGCATATAAAAAAACATGAGACGGAACCTAGATAGACATTCATGCTTCATGAAATTTGAGTGAGTTTGTCAGGTGGTTAAATAATCAGAAAATAGAAAGGGTGCCAAATAAAGTAAAAGAAGAACAAGATCCGGAAGCACTGGGATGGAACATAAACCTGCTTTGCACACACTGTCAAGGGAATCAATTTGACCCTTAGTTTATCCCTAATCAGACCACTTGGGAGTGAATTTAAGATTATTTGTTTTCCAGGAGGATTGGTTTGGATTGGGGAGGGGGGCAGCAGAAAGATGTAATGTTTCCAGACCAGGGTGATGTGACTAATAAGGAAAAATAATAAGCAAAAGAAATCAAACTGCTGGTATTTGTTTGTTGTGCATTAGAAATTAAGGGAACAAGAAATGTAGGGAACATGCCTGTTATGTTATAAAGTTTAACTGTGAAGTAATTCAATATTCATAGTTATTCATAGTCACTCACAGTTACTCATACTTGCTCAGTTAATTATTAATACAGGTACAAGTACTTTCTGATACTGTTTTTGTCAACTTTTTAAGATTTATATTTTGTTGTCTTGTACTAGAATAATTTCATGTCAGAAATTATTCTGAGCTAAAAGGATTTTTGCGGGAGAAACTCCGCTCAGGGAACGCCCGAATGAGGCTCCTTTCATGTCCCCAAGAGCTGGGACAATGATGGGTACTCAATCCGTCATGCAGAGTTCAAACTGCTGACTTGCCAGCCTTCCAGCTAACAAGTTGAGCTTCTTAACCACTGAGCCATTGCAGCCTAATTGGCCATTCAGTTGTACCTCACTTAAAGAGCATAGTGCGTTCCACAGGATTGCTCTTTAAGCGAGTTTGCTCTTTAAGTGAAACACCATTGTAAATGACCAATTGTGGGAGGGATTGTGAACTCCGATTTATTTGTTAAGTGAGTTTATGGTTGGTTTTATTTGTTAAGCGAAGCAAACTTTCAGAGAAAATTCTGCTCTTTAAGCGAGTTACTCTTTAAGCGAGGCGGTCTTTATGTGAGGTTTGACTGTATATGCTTGCATTTACTCATGTAGTTAAATAAATGGAAAAAGGAACTTTGTCCTGTTCATTGCCCCTCAATAACCATTGTCAAAGGGTGTGCACCTACAGGTCAGCTTAGGCATGTATGCTGGGACAACATTTCTTGGGGAACTTTGGATTTTTGGCACATTACCCTAGAATATGATCTTTAGGGCAGAAAAAAAATTGTCTGTTATGTTCTTTGCATAGAGGACACAGAGCCTGTCCTAAGCATTTGGCATTGACAAAATCCTGACTCTTGCAGCAGGACACGTAATAAGGCTCACATTCATGGAATATAGTAATGATCTTGCTATTGGGGTGATGGGCACCGCCTAGTCCTGCTAAGTGAGCCCAAGAAGAACCAAGAGGAATAATAGGAACTGAAGGCATCCTGGGTTGATTTCAGTGTGCTCAGGATGAAGGGAAGAGGCAGCATGAGGACAGCGCAGGCTTGGGAATAACACATGCCTCAGCCAATTTTAGTGAGATGTGTTTGTCTAGAACAGTCTGCCAATTTGTGAGCATCTCAACTCCTTGGAGGCATGGCAGTAATAGCAGGAACTGTGTCCGGTTACTGAGATGGGATAAACAAAACACTTTGCTCCTGCTCGCGGACAGGAAATGGGTACTCATGGGTACTCTCTCTTTTGTGCAGAACAGGATACTGAAACTAGAAGGTTCAGAGCACTTCCTTTAAATTTTGAATTGAAAATGGTACTGGATAATCTTCCAAGAGTTGATGTCTTGTATACTATATAAATATGCAGCCCTGAATGGCTGAAGCCCGGTCAGAGTCCTGGGAGGTGGAATGTATTTCTTTTCACCAGAACAAATGGTTGCCAAGGAACACCTTGCATTCACTGAGTAAAAAGTAACCAGTAAAATATGGAACCTTGAGCAAGGGTATAAAAAATGGAGTGCATTTTATGTGAATGCTGCAGTCTGTTTAGGGCCTTTAAGTACTGCAGTTCTTGTCTTCCGTTGCTGTAGATTTACACGCCAATAAAGAAAGCCCCAAAACAGCAAGACGGGGATCCTGCAAATGAAAAAATCGCTCACAACTGGAAGGGAAATAATTTTTAAGAGGTGCAAGACAGCATTGATCTATGCTTCTGCAAGTCACTAGATTGTTTGCCTCACCAGCTCTGGACTAAGCAAAACAAAGCACTGGTTGTGTGAGTCATGCAATCTTCTTCTCTTCAGCTGCCACCATCACAATTTTCTTTCTCATAAACCACCTTTTTATCATTCTGCCAGATCTCCTGTTTATCTCTAATAAACCTCAGGTTTGAGCGACAGTTGTGACTCAGTGTCATGACATCATCATTCTGCGAAGGAAAATTAGGCCAAGTGGCCGACCGAATTGGGGTGCAGGCAGGACACGTCTTGGTTTGATGCTGTGCCTCTAGCAATAATAATAATAATAATAATAATAATAATAATAATAATAATAATAATAATAATAATAATAATAATAATAATAATAATAATAATAATAATAATAATAATAATAATAATAATAATAATAATATCACAGCTTGGAGGGAAACACTATTCATTTGGACTGCAGCTCCCAGGATCCCATTGGTCATGGTGGCTTGGGGATTGTGGGAATCAGAGCTTCCTGAAAAGATCATGCTTTTGACCCCTGGGCCAAAGAGAAATCAGCCATGCAGATGCCTCACCTTTCCATTTCCAGCCATTGGGTCTTTAAGTCAGCGTTCGGTTGTTGGTGAGCCAGCTGCTGGTGAAAATGTCACTTTTTCGAGGCACGTTTTTCCTCAATATCTTTGTGGTTGATGACAGCTCTGGCGTCTTTCTTCTTCATGTGATACAGGCAAACTCTATCAACCTCGGAAAGTGGTCCTGTTCAGTTTCAAACAGATTTTTCCCTTTTATTTTGGTGTTTTTGTCCTGTTGGTTGCAGGGTTTTGTGCGGAAAGTGACAAGGATTGCAAAATAAATAGGCTAATCTACAACACCAAGAGACCATATGCAAAGGACAGATGATGCTTGGAAGTATAGTGGCAAATTCCCAAAAAAGAAGCCTCAGGGATCAGTCTGGCTTTACTGGTGACTATGAAAATATTTATGTTTTATAGCTTGAGAGCAACAGGGTTTGCTGTTCCCCTGTGTGGAACTCAAACCTCTAAAAGTAATGGCCAAAAATAATCTCTAAAGGCCACAAATTGCCATGCTAGCAAATCTTGTGGGAGAAACGCTGCATATAGATTCCGTAAGGATGAAAAAGGAAGTTGTTGTGATGGAATAATTGTCAAACATGTCAAAGGTAACATAATACTGAAACCATTGCTTGCTCTGGTGAATAGAATGTTCTTTACCAGCAACATGAAAAAAACATTGCTAAACAGAAGCCTTTTTTCATTCTGTTTATCATTTTAAGAAAGTTGGTGTCATGCATTTTTGTACACGGCTTCCTATGTAATGTATAGATATTTTAAAATACTAGCATAAATGGAATAAAGAATTGTCAAGTAAAATAACTTCACAGACAGCTTCACAGATCAGCTTTGGCCCTGAGCATCTCTGCAGCAGAGAATGCTGCTCCAGTACGGAATGCATCCATACCCTCAAAAGAAGTTGACATTGCTGTTAATGAAGCCATGCAGATACTGTAGTGACAGTATGCCTTAAACCAACACCAGTTGAGAAGATATACACCCTTGATGGTATTGCTTCACTTAAGATCAGAAGCAAAGTAGCAGCAGATGCTGAGAGAACTAAGAAAGAGAATGACCCTGGACACCGTCTGAATGGATATTAGCCTCAAGTCTGCCAGCTCAGATCCAGGAAGAGCTTTATGGCAAGAACAAACCTTCTTGAGGGTACACAAGGGCAAAATCAAATTAGAAGATGGAGGAATTGGGCAAGGGACATCATTAAAGGTAGATATAGGTGAAGATCTCAATCTCACCTACATCACCTGGAGGACTCTGAATAGGCTGAGGCTTGGAGTCCCTAAATGCAAAACCAACATGCTCAAGTGGGGACTGCTGGTGGACTACAACACACGGTGTGAATGTGGAGAGACACATAGTCCAGCCCATTTGCGGGTCTGCCGATTGCTGCCAGAGACATGCACCGATGAGGACTTGCAGTGGGGCAATGACAAAGTAAAGAAAGTGGCTTTATTTTGGCAGTCCAGGTTCTGATCAGGACATGAACAAAAGAGAACAGACAAAGAATGATAACATGAGTAATAAAAAAATCCTCCACATTCAGTGGGGGAAGAAGCATGGGCCTTCAGCTTTATGACTGAGTAGTAGTAAAGATAAATCCCTCTGTGGGGATTGGACAAAGATACTGGGTACATTCTCAAAGGCATCCACTCCTTAACATTATTCAATCATTTCTTTCCCTCACAGACCAGACAGATGCCTGTTGGACAATCTTTGCAGAATGATGCAGCCAGCATGCCCCAAAGGATTGAGGCTGAATACTATGAAATGCAAGCCCCCTTGAATTCCCCTTTTCTTTCTTCTAAGATCCTATTGAACAAGTGCTCAGGAACAGCTGTAGCAAAAGCAAAAAGGGTATTTACTTAGAAGGCTTATATTCAAATAACATCAAGTAGATGGAAGAAATATAATACTGTACAGCTGTTCACTACATCTTGGTTGCAATAAAAGCAAGAAAAATATCTTAAGCAAATGATGGTTGCAAGAGGGTACTAAGTTACTAGGTTTCTAAGACTATAACATTTTTGAGTCAGAAAGAGACTAAACTAAGCTGAACATCCAAACCACTCAGATAGACTGAACTAAACTACTCTCAGACATGGAGCTCAGACTGAAAAGCAGTCATTTTTAGAGGGGAAAATATTTAGCCTGCTGATTGCATATTTAGATTCAAAACAGGCAACAACTGTGTTTCTTAAATACTGGTCTTCCCATCTCCATAACAGTATACAAAATACACACAAAGCATGGTGGAATTGCCTGCTCTGATCTCAAAAAATACCTACCTACAACTGTCTCTAAAAACATCTAAGACATGGATTCCCAACCGTTTCAAACTGGGGGCCGGGTCATGCTCTCTCAGTCAGCTTAGAGGTCCGGATGGCTATTTTCCCCTGCCTGCATGATGGGGGGTGGCCGTTTTGTCCCAACAGCTTCAAATGGACAGATGTTTTGTTTCTCAAATGCCCTTGGAGGGGTGGGTGCCACATGAAATGGTGATGAGCCACATCTGGCCCATGGGCCTTAAGTTGGGAATCCCTGCTCTAAGAAATAGAGAGAGAGGCAGAGAGTATACAGGATGAGAGAAGGATTAGTCTCATGGTCAGTGTTTGTGGCAGGGATGAGAGTTCTAGCTGGATCTTTCATTGTGTGGTAAATGGGAACATGCAAACATTTTCTCCTCACCAGATACAACTTTCTTTATATTCTGCATTTTTTTGTGATGTTTCCATGTGCATTTATGAAGAAAGCACAAAACTGTAAAATTCAGTAACTGTTGGCTTGTTGGATGAACAGGTATAAAGTAGTCCCTTTGCCTAGGTCCTTTGTATCTTTGTGAGCCATCAGCCTGCTCATTTGCATTTAGCACATGCACATGCATTTGGTTTTAGAAAGGAAAAAATGCACTAGTTTAGCACAGATAAATTTGGGTCAAAGGTAGGGCACACTTTGGAGCTAATGTACTTAGTATGTGGGTCTCACATGGGAAGTGAGAGCTCTCCTAATCTTTGACATTATCTTGTTGGGCTAAAATGTCTTGTCTCATTCAAAATCTCAACAAAGGGCAGACTTCACTGACATCCTTAGGATGTGTGTGTGTCTATGCCTGTCTGTTTCCATGCATTTATAAGGTGACACTTTAAAAGTGGCACTTTCTTCTTTCATTTTTCTGGGTGCGACACTAGATGTCAAGGAATCTAGTTAATCAGGTTAGGTGTGCTAATGTCATGGCTGGCTATCATCCTGGATACCCTGGAAGATAATTCTGGTCCAGTTGGAGAACATTCTGTCCTGCAGCCAATTTTTAAAGTGATCGTTCAGCTGGTATGGATGAGGGAATGAATGAGGGTGATATGGAAGGGAGAGGGATTCTCTCCCCCCCCCCCCGCCAGCATTACAAAGGAGTACAAAAGCAAAAAAAAAAAACACAAGTCTTTCTGTAGAGTGTGTATTGTACCAGCTAACACCTAAGGAGGCACTTTTCAATAATCCCTACAATTTTGATGGTAAATTGAGAACTAATGTCCACAAGATCTTCATCACTCTCTCTCTCTTTCTCTCTCTGTGTGTATATGAGAGAGATTCAGAGATTAGTTTCAGTTTAAATAAAACATGTAAGAGCTTTACATCTAAGTCAACACCTGTATAAACACATCTGTTGTTCTCCAATATTGACTGGGATAATAGCAATGCATTCTTAAAGTCTTCCTCTGTATTGTTTAAGGGAAACATATGTTCACTGACACACTTTCTAATAGTTCCTAAATAATAGTTTATGTTGGATGACTGATTACAGAGTGGAGTTCATTCATCAATGAGATGACATCTAAAATAACATCTTCTTCTCATTTCTTAAAGGAAATAAATTAGCTTGATATTGGTGTTTTGACAGTTGCTATGATTTATTCCTCTAGCACAGAGCCAAATGCATATATGGACTCAATTCATAGCTCCAAGAGGAGTTAAATTTTATCTGGTTTTTAAAAATTATAATCACCTCTTGAGCAGTTATCAACCAGGAAACAAAATGCAGTGAGGGGAACTACTGTTTCTTCCTTAGATTCACATCTCTGCGTTCATATGTTCAAAAAGCCAGTTGCACATTGGAGCATTTATACTGTAATTTTCACTGTTTCAGATACAGCCGAGCTAGTGAGTGTTTGATAGTCATTTTAATCATCATATTGCTTTCCTTCTTCTCTCACTGTTGCTGAAGTATGAGAGACAATTTAAAAAACACACGTTTGTCGCTCCCTGTGCTCCCTTGCTTTTCTCATCATTTACGCTATAATAAATACTCCATGGCTTTGGGGAGGGAGGCAGCAGAGCTAATATAAGAATGAAATGAGAGAGCCATTTGCTTTGAAAAAGAGTTTGGTAGGTATCCCACCCAACCCCAACCCCCAATATAAACACATCTACAATTCATGTTTTTCCTCAGAACGCAAAGCACTTTGGAAACTCTTGGCCACATATTTGTGTCACCTGCTGCCTCTTTGATGGTTTATATGGTCACCTTAGACAAATCTAAGACTGAGGTTGAATCTTAGGTAGGAGGTAACCTAAGACTTCCCAAAAGTCTATAGGTTGGCTTTAACTAAAGGTCATCATAGGGCCACCTGGAGATTTGGACTTAATTTATTTTTTACCAAAGAGTAAAACCATTCATAAGGGAAGAGATGGAGTTGCTCCACCCAAATGATAAGTCCCCCCCAGTACTTTATATGTGTCATAATTGGTGGGATAGTGGGCTCAGGATTGGTAACCCAAGTGCTACGTCATCTTGGTTAAGACACATAGCAATACTGTCTGCTGCCCCTGCCCACTTCACCAATTCTCTGACCTGCAGTATCTTTTTGCTGGAAAGAGAAACTGGCTTTTCCTAGTCACAGTTTATTGTTTGGGGCTATTGTTTTCGCAGATCTTTAAAGGGGCATTTTGCTGAATGGATTATTCAGACACATGCCATACAAGTGGGTGGGAACACCCTAGACTTTCTTTACTCGATGGCTCAGAGAGATCTTCTGAGGATGAGGTGAGATCATGACCACCCCTTTGTCATTGTCAGATCATTTCTTGCTTTAGTCTGTGGTGGAGGTAGAGACCAGCCACACACCCCAGCCCTGTGGGGAGCCTGGAACTATTTTAATGGTCTGTCCTCACAGGCTAATAGATCAGAATGCCTTGTGAGGATCTTTCACCATGGATGATGGTGATTCTGTCACTACCTTGGTGAATAAGAAAATTTGCCTCCAAATGCCGAATTCAGCTCAGAGTTCAACCTTCTCCATGGTTCACCAAGGAGGTTAGAACTTTGAAGCAATTGAGGAGGTGGCGAGAGAGCCAATGGAGGAGAGATGACAACCCTGTGGCACCCAGACATTGCTCCAACAAGAAAGCAATATAACATCAAGTAAATAGACAGTATTAGTAATTTGCATAGGGACTATTTTAGATAGTTTCTGAGCTAATTGGGGTAGAACAATCAAAGGGGATGCAATACATAGCCAACAATTGTAATTAATTGCCTGAACACTTTGGATCTAAGGTGGAGGTCATCTATAGAGACCTTGTCCCAAATTCTGGAACAATAGAACATAAGGAGATTCCAGTGCACCATCTGCCCATGTTTACTGGACCAGCTTCACCTTGTAACATCTCAGAAGATCTCTAGTATATTCACTGGCTGCAGGGACACCACTACTTGCCTAGACCCTTGTCTATCTTTGCTGGAAAAACCAGCAGGGGGGTTGACATGATGGGTCAACGAAAACATCAACACCTCTCTCCAGGAGGACATATTCCCAGCCCAGTTGAAGGAGACAATTATATTGCCTATCCTGAAGAAATCCAACTTGGCAATTGACCATTTTAATAGCTATTACCCGATCACCAACATCCCCTCTATGGGCAAGGTGGTGGAGACATGGTTGCCAACCAGTTGAAGTAATTCCTGGAGAGTTCTGGATGCATTGATCCACACCAGTCTGGGCCCAGGCCTCTCCATGGTACCAAGACAGTATTGGTCACCCTGCTCAAAGACCTTCTGACAGGGGGAGTCCTCTCTGTTGGTCCTTTTAGATCTCTCAGAAGTCTTTGATACTGTCAACCACAGTATCGTCCTGAACTGGCTTGCTGGGATGGGAATCAGAGTCCATGTTTTGGCATGACTCTGATCCTTCCTGGTAGAGCATTCTAGAGAGTCCAGAGAAATTAAATTAATTTCTCCAAAATTTGGGTGGTACAATATGGAGTACTTCAGGGTTTGGTGATCTCTCCAACACTATTCAACATCTATATGAGACCACTGGGAGAAATCATCTGGATATTTGGGGTATGCTTTCACCAATACTCTGATGGTATGCAGCTCTATCTCTCTATCTCTCTATCACCTCAGCAGTGGATACTGTCTGTAATCTGGAGAAGTGCTTGGAGGCAGACATGGTGTGGATGGAAGTTAACAGGATGAAATGAAATCCAGATAAGACTGAGGTCATATTGATTCTTATTGAGTGAGAACGTTCATAATCTGGGAATACAGCTTGAACAGTCTCTCACCATGGGAACAGCAGGTGTCGATGATGGTCAGGTCTACATTTTTCCATCTGCAATGAATTGCCCAGTTCAGCTCTTTCCTGAACAGGAATCCTTGGTGACATTGATCTATATACGCTGATAATCTCCATAATTGACTATTACAATACTGTTTACTTGGAGCTGCCCTTGAGGCTGCCACAGAAACTTCAGCGGGTACAAAATGTGGCAGGCAGGCTGATGGCTGATATTGGTTGGTTTGATCATATCATTCCAGCTCTGGCTAGTCTGCATTGGTTATCTATGGTGTTCCGTATGCCGGATTCAAGCTTTTGGTAATCACCTGGAAAACACTTTGGAATCATGCTGAGCAAGTTCCTCTTCCTTAGGAATTATACCTGTTCTACCCAAATGTTTAAACTTTCAAGAGTTAAACCATCAAGAGTTAAGAATGGAGATGACCAGATCCAGAGTATTTTTGGCAGTAACCCTAGGCTGTGGAATAAATTGCCAGCAGAAATTAGATCCACCTCAACTGTGTTGGCAAGTAAGAAATCTTTGAAGACATTTCTGTTCCATGAAGCCTTTCCCTCTTAACATGCCAACCATTAGTCTGATAGATTGCCATGTGCTTTTGTGGGGAATTGTTTGGGTACCCGTCCTAGCTGTTTTTAATGATGTAATTGATCCTTGGGAGGTTTGTTTTGTTCTATTGATTTACCAATCTATTGTCTTGAGGCTGTTTGTTGTTTGCATCATATGAGGGTTTATGACTTTATTGCTTGTAAGCTGCAGAGATTGGTGTTTGACCATTTGGGTGGGATATAAATGTTCTAAATAAATAAATAAACTCCATTTTGCAGTGGATTATCCCTTAGTACTGGTCAGAACATGCAAGGAACCACCTCCACCCACCTCGTGTGCCATAGCTGCCGATAAGCCTATGAATATGCAATGCACAGCACATTCAATAACCAAAGCGTAATGATGAATGAATACTCAAGAGCTTTAGACCTACAACAGACATCTAACTGGGAATAAGACCCACAGAGCAACGTGGGAATTACTTCTGAATAAGCATCCACAGGATTGTATTTAGAATGATGATGATCACATTAGAGCAAAGAGATGTTCTTGGTGTTGCTGGAAAGGTGGCTTTGACTGAAGTGTGCTATGGTGGGGGAAACAAAACAAAAATGCCCAAACCAGAAAGGCCCAGGAAGAAGGCAAATTAACATGTGAGCATTTATTTAAGGCCGGTAGGTGGCTCCATAGTTCTGCCAAATTTACAACCATCCACCACCCCTAAACCATTTTATTAATTCAAACCAGGTATAATAAAATAGATGTCGTTTAAACACATACCTGTGCATCCATCTTTCCTCTCCTTAGATGATTCTGCAATATTATGCAGAGAAGTACATCTATGTTTATACAAATATCTAGAAACAGCCACTAAGGTGGTTGAAAAATAACATGCTAAATAAAATAGAATATAGTAGATGTAATGGTTTTATTGTAGATGAAGAATTCAGACAAAAACACCAGATTACATCTCCCTGGCTGGTTCTGTAAAACAGCTAAAATATCAGCTTCAAGCACTATGTACCTGCCACAAAAATTAGAAACAGCTTAACTTTATGTTTCAAATATATATGTGTGTGAGCTGAGCAAATTGTACTATCCTCCCTCACTTTGTGTAATCTACAAATTTGTGAAGTTACCAGAATGTTTATATATGCTGAAGATGGAGTCAGGAGAGACAGAAATGACAATTCACAAATGACAAATTTGTAGATATACTCCCAATTGGGAGTATATTTGAAGGACAGCTGAGAATCAGCTTCAGCCCATTGGTCTGGGTGGAGTGTTTGAATTCCCATCTGAGGCAAGGTGGGTTTCTCTGAGTAAATCAGTCTGGGTCCAAGACCTGGGATCCATTTGTTAATTCAGATGGGCAGCATCCATTGTTGGAGAAGAGCCACACCTGCGAGGCCCCAGGACTTTTGGAGTTGTAGGGACTGTGACATTACCTTCCATCCACTCAGATTTCCCTATTAGGTGTGAATCTGTCAGGTGAAACTCCCAGGATGGAGAACTATGGATTTCATAGCCCAGGGAAATCCAAATGGCACTCCCTCTACTTGGAAATGTGGCAATGAGAAGTGTTACACTGAATGCCCAGACTTTGAAGTTTAATACTGCATCACGATCATCGCTATACTATTGCATTATGTAACCCACCATACATAGTAGCAGTCTATCCAGTTCCATTCATATTCATATATACCTGAAAATAAGTCCCATGGAAGGCAACTAAGGTTAGCATCTCAGTGGACATGCTGAGACTTGAGCTACTACTAAACTGCCATTTATCCTCTTTTGTATAATTGATTCCAGCTGCACAATATCAAACCTCTTTGAAACTTGAACCTAGACAGCAGAGGAAAGGTAAAAAGAAATGATTAAATCTGTGGTTTCCCAAGGTGTTCTTGTATGTGTCCGGACAATGTTCTGTCCATTCATTGTGCTTTTGTGGGAATGCATTGTTTTTTGTTGTTGTTCAGTCGCACAGTCGATTCCGACCCTCTGCGACCCCATGGACCACTGTCCGCCAGGCACTTCTGTCCTCCACCATCCTCCTCAACTCACTCAGCTTTGTGCCCATTGTGTCTACAATACCATCTAGCCACCTCATTTTGGGCCGCTCCCTTCTTCTTTTGCCCTCCACCCTTCCCAGCATCAAGGCTTTCTCAAGCGAATCCTCTCTTCTCATTTGATGTCCAAAGTACTTCAGCTTCATCTTTACTATTTGACCTTCTAGGGAGCAGTCAGGGTTGATTTCTTCTAAGATTGACCTATTTGTTCTCCTCGCTGTCCAGGGGACTCTCAAAACTCTCCTCCAACACCACATCTCAAAGGCATCTATTCTTCTGCGCTCAGCTTTCCTAATGGTCCAGCTCTCACAACCATACATTGCCACAGGGAATACCATTGCTTTGACTATGCTCCCCAGGTTTCTCATTGCTTGCCTCCCAAGAATCAGTCGACTTTTTATTTCGTGGCTGCAATCACCATCTGCAGTGAGCTTTGATCCTAAGAAAGTAAAATCTGTCACTGCTTCTACTTCTTCCCCATCTGTTTTCCAGGGACTGATAGGGCCTGTTGCCATTATCTTGGTTTTTTTTATATTGAGTCTCAAGCCAGCTTTTTCACTCCTTTCAACCTAATCAGGAGCTTCTTTAGGTCTTCCTCACTTTCTGCCATTAGGGTGGTATCATCTGCATATCTCAAATTGTTAATGTTTCTCCCAGCAATTTTGATCCCAATTTGTGATTCCTCCATCCCTGCATTGCGCATGATGTGCTCTGTGTATAAGTTGAATAAGCAGGGTGACAAAATTCAGCCTTGTCTTACAGAATATATATATACAGTACTGTATATATAGGGAATATCTTGAGTAAATGCAATCATGGTTATTTCCTGTACTATGAATACCAAATACAGCTATTTAGCCAAGTACAGTACATATTTAATCTTTTGACTCCAGCTAGAAGGAGTTTTCTTTATTTTCTGTGGTTTGTATTGCCTGAAAAGGAAATGTCAAGAGTGTCAAATGCATACACAAGCAGTGAATCAATGGTTAATGATCCATTCAGTCATTGTGATGCAGCTCAATCTGAGCTGGAAATTTGGTTTAGAGAGGATGAGGTACGTGGCTGGCCCTACCATTAGACAGAGTGGAACAACCATATTAGTTACAGATTTTGGGTTTTGCAGACTTCACTCAGCATCAATAATAATTATGAAGAAAATTTGGTTTGCAGCAGCAGATTCAGAATATTTTGGAAACAGATGTTTAATTAAAATTTTATGCACATAGAATTTGTGTTGCTAAAAACATGGGGCTAAATCCAGATTCTGATTCCAAGAAGAATAGACCTATTGGACCAATACAGTACATAAAGTGTTGACTTATTCAACATTTGATTCAATGAATTATAGCAATTGATTTTTGTATCATGTGATACCTGAAAACCCATCACTGTGCTGATCTACCCCAGCGGGCACAGTCACCACACAGTGGTGCTACACAGGAAAGTCCAAATAGCAAAGTCCAAAGAGCAAGCTGAAGTCTGGTTACCAGTAGTTCAAGCAAGCATCTAGTCCAAAGGATGTCCAGGGGCATCGTCAGGATTGGCAGAGAAGTCAGGGTCACAGCAGGCAGGTCAAGGTCTAGGCAGGCAATCTCAAGAGGTATCCAAAGTCAAACAGTACATTGGTTTTTGTACTGATGCTGGAATGCTGCAACAAATTTACATAAGAGCCTTCCAGCTAATCAGTATCTGCTGGGAGCCATCTCCGGGAACAAGTTCTAGCTTGCTTGCATCTCAGGTGCAGCTCCTTTCTGCACCTTTCCCTGGCTGAAGGCTGATCACTGTCAGAGTCAGACTTCTGATCTGACAGGTCATCTGCCTGGGAAAACAGAGTTGGACCAGAAACAGGCTGAGATTCCTGGTTGAGGACATTCTTAGGTTCGGGTGCAGGCAGAGCTTGGCTGGGCATAGTAAGTGTTTTCTGATCCAGGTCATCTTCAGAGTCTGATGAGGACTGGATCACAACAACCACTGACTCACAAGCCTGGGAGATCATTTGATTGTAATGGGTGGCCTTTTCAGAGTCTACACAATCAAACTTTCCATCTATTTTGGTTGGGTGCCAGATTTGCTACAGGAATTACAGGAGATCCTCCAAAATGAAATTTCCATGTTCAGATGCAATATACATCTGAAGACTTGATACTCTGAACAGTTAATTGGAGAGGGCCTTGCTTATGGATCTCCCAAATGCACTACTAAGTCACTGTCTGTCAGCCACATATTCTACAGAAAAACATGGATGGTGTTTCTGTAGTTTTTCCAAGTCCAGATATCCCAATAATGACATTGAGAATTCAACCATAGAAACCTCTTCCAAACTCTCTTTTAATGGAAGAAACCAAAATTGGACTTAACACATAGCCTACAGCAGCGCACTTAAAACAGGTCGCCTTGTCTTCACAAGTCTTGGGTGGTGCTGGCCTAAGCCTCAGATCCTAATCCCTGGTGGCACAATGGTTAAACTGATGCTTCACAGCCAAAATGTTGTGAGTTCGATCCTGACTGGGATCAAGGTTGACTCAGCCTTCCATCTTTCTGAGGTCAATAAAACGAGTACCCAGCATGTCGGGACAAAATGCTAATTAATTTGTGAACTGCCCAGAGAGTGCACTAAGCACTATGGCAGTGATGGGATGTAACAGGTTCTCACCAGTTCTCCAGAACCGGTAGTAATTTTCCCCAGTGTCCTGGAGAACTGGTAGCAGCTTTTTGGGGGAACCACCTTTGGGCCTTACCTTTTCACTGGTTCCCCCACTGTGCATGCGTGCCAAGCACTTGGTGTGCATGCATGCCTACAGTGCTTGGCGCGTATGCACGGCCTCCTTGCTGTCCTCCCAAGTGGGGAGGAGGAAGAGAAGCTGCTAGCCTGAAGCTCCCTATAGCCTGCTCCCCAGGGTAAGTGACTCACCTTTGGATGTGGTGTGTCGGTGTGTATTTTAATGTGTATTTAATACCTTTACCTATATTGATGTACTACCAGTTCCTAAAAAGGCCTGGCTTGAGGTTTTTAAGCAAAGTCTTGGTGTTACTTCATCAATAAGCTACACCTGTGCTGTTCCAATTGCTGTTCCAATTGGAGAACCCTTAAGGAGGTACAGCTGTTTTACATTTACATTAAGGCATATTATCCTAGATAACTGGTACGATGACCATATCCATCTTGCAACATGGTGCCGCCCAGGCACTTATACTAACAGGTAAGTGATGGGTTTGTGTTTGGGGTGGGTGGGTTGATTTGTGTCGGGGCTGGGTGGGTGGGTATATTTTAATGTAATTTTTATTTATTTATTTTATTTATGGGTTTGTATTGTGTGTGTGTGTGTGTTTATTTTTATTTTATTTTTCTTTGGCCCCGCCCATGACATGTTGTCATGATGTTAGCTCCGCCCACACTGTGATGACATCATGGTGGGGTAGTAAAAGTTTTGACATCCCACCACTGGCCATAACCACTAAGTCACTGCAGTGCCACGTCTTACAAAGCCAGGTGCATATTCAAAAGTTCTGTTATCTCAGGCTGAAGGCTTCTGAGTATGTGCAAAGCGTCTTTCCTTCATTATCTGAAGCAATTTTTAGGCCCCTTGGTGCAGGACTGGAAAGGTCTTGAGCTACATACAGAGATAACAAAGTGAGTCGCCCAGTTGGAGAGAATATCATGGGGTTCCATACCATACAAGGCATATCTCAGGAGTTCTCAACCTTTTAAAGTAGTGGGCCATTGGGTCACACACTCCCTTAAACAGCTTGAGGGGTGGTGGTGGACAGCCATTGTGCCCTTCCTCCACCACATGGCACTTCCTGGTGTGATAGAGGCGGTGGAGGGCCCACATGAAATGGTAGTTTGGGCTGCAGGTTGAGAATCTCTGGCATATCTGAAGGGAGGAGAAGGAGAAATACCATGAGACAGACCTATAGGAGGGTGGAGAGACATCAAAGAAACATTACAAAAACACCAAATAACAGAGGTGTGTGGTTTCTTACTGGCCAGCTTCAGTGATTTTAAAGTTAGAAGTGCCAGAGTAAGAACCCTGTATCTCCCTCAATACCCAAAGGGGTAAAAGAGGAAGTGAAGAAGAAGGTGCAGGAGTCACTCCCACCCACCCACCCAGTCTATCGCTGTCCCAAAAAATACAAAATAGCAGTTGGGTGAATTTACAGATGGCCACTCAACCAGTGATGGGATGTAACAGGTTCTCACCAGTTCTCCAGAACAGGCAGTAACTTTTCCCAGTGTTCCGGAGAACCGGTTGCAGCTTTTGGGATGAACCACCTTCGGGGCTTACCTTTTCACTGGTTCCCCCACTGCGCATGTGCACCAAGCACTTGGTGTGCATGCACGCCTACAGTGCTTGGCGCGTATGCACGGCCTCCTTGCTGTCCTCCCAAGTGGGGAAGAGGAAGAGAAGCTCCTAGCCTGAAGCTCTCTATAGCCTGCTCCCCTAGATATCCTAGAGAACTGGTTAGGCAAAGAGTTAGTACCTAACTTCTTTAACTGTTGAAAAGTTAAAAAGGGCCAAAATGAAGCCATCTTGTGGTGAGTTCATTCTGTAGTTCCATCTGACCTAATGTGAGAAAGATTAGCCAGAATAAGCTTTAAGCTCTGGTTTAAAAGCTCTGGTTGATTTGTGTTGTGGGTGGGTGGGTGTATTATAATGTATTGTTTATTTATTTATTTATTTTATTTACGGGTTTGTGTTGTGGGTGGGTTGAGGTGTGTGTGCGTGTGTGTGTGTGTGCGCACGCACACATGCTTATTATTTTTATTATTTTTTTCTTTGGCCCTGCCCACAATGTCATGATGTCGGCTCCGCCCACAGTGTGATGATGTCATGGTGGGGTAGTAAAATTTTTGACATCCCACCACTGCACTATGGGGCAGTATATAAGTGTAATTGCTATTGCTAATCTCTCTTTCTCTCGTGCTAGCACCCCTGCTCTTGGTGTCTTTCAAAGAACATTCCCTTTTTCAGGCATGCAGGCCTGCTCTCTTCCATTCTTGTTCACTAGTGCAGATACCTTCACATTCTTCAGCTGCTTAGCCCTAAGCTTTGTTGTCAATTCCTCTGTGCATGGGAGAGAAGATGATCCTTGGCAACTGAATGGTCTCATTTTAAGAGCAGTTAAGTTCTCTCATTAAGCATGTTCAGGATTGGGTTCAGCCCAGAGTTTTACATGATCTCACCTGAGTCACACTTCCCAGATAAATATATAGTGTGGAAGAAGTGTTCGGGTTTCTTCACTCTCAAAGGTTGTAATGCAGTTCCCTGTTGAATCATGTGCCAAAAGCTTAGCATTTTGAAACTTAACATCTTCTACCAGATGGGGCTGCCTGTCCCAGATTCCTAAAATCATTCTTAAATACTCTCCTCTCAATGTTGCCACCCTCAGTGATATGATAGATCAATGGGAGAAAAAACAATATTTTTGGTGACACCCAGTGGTGGACATCAGCAGGTTTGCACCAGTTCACTAGAACTGTTGACAGAAATTCTGGCTGGCCCCGCCCATCCAAGTTTTGAAATAAACTAGTCCTAATTCAGGTGCAATGCAGGGCTTTCCCCCTGGCCACGCCTACCATACCACACCCACTGTTTGGTGGTAAAAAAAATTTGGCGCTCACCACTGATGACATCCATCTATGAAATGGCACCCTCATTATATTCACATAGACATAAAACCTTCCTTTTTTGACATGAGTTTAATCTTTATTTTGTTGTTCTTATAATCTCTTTGGTGGCTGACTTTTTAACATTTTAATAATTTAACATGTTGAAATTGGACATGGTTGATTTATTACTTTTGAGTTGAGTTGAACTAATGATTGAACTGAGGTATAGGAAATATTTATATCTGTCGATTTCTCCATTGTCAGGATTGAAATAGTTCATCTTTCTGTAGCCACAAATTTTGTCTTAGTATTCAACTGTAACCATAAATTTAGTCCTTTCTCTTTTTATCTTCCTCAGTACATATTTGAAGACTTTGCTATTTTCTGTGTATCTCAAATTATTAATGCTTCTTTCACCTATTTCCACTCCTTCATCCAAATCTCAACCAAATTTTCACATGATATATTCTATATAGATTGAAAGCATCTTGTTTTTCCATATTCTATTCCACATACTAACAGGAACATATTTTTCATAGTACAGGTTACACAGCAGAAATTGCCTGAGCTGTTGTATATTTGTTTTCTTCAAATAATCAACAGCTTTCCATGACTCTTGTAGTCCAAGGACTGGATTTTTATAGAGTTGATATTTAAACATCATGGCTAATAGTCATTGATGGCTCTGAGGGTTTTCTTCAAATAATCAACAGCTTTCCATGACTCTTGTAATCCAAGGGCTGGATTTTTATAGAGTTGATATTTAAGCATCCTGGCTAATAGCCATTGATGGCTCTGAGGTTTGAAGGACTATGGCTGGCAGAGCTGCAGGTTGAAGCAGACATGATATATAACACATGCTTTGAGTGATCTCACCTGATTCACATTTTCCAGATAAATACATAGAGTGCAATAAGTGCACTAGGTTTTCATTCTCAAAATGTTGCAGTACAGTTTCATGTTGAATAAGCAGCCAAATAACCACATTAGAGTTGGAGAGACCTTATTCAGGAAGACTTTTTTTTTTTAAATCAATCTTCAAATGAACTTTATGTCCTGAAGATCAATCATAAAAGAAAGAAATCTAGTTTGTGAATTATGTATCTGCTGTGCACCTCAATGCAGTTAATTATTCCTTCTGCTAATGATAGATTTTCGGTTATTTCTGTTTCTGTCTTCATAAAGGGCAGCAGAACAGAGGGGACAACGACTGCCATATCATTTGACAGAATGGAGTCATTGTGTTCCTCAATTCATATTTCTCTTAGCCCTCTAGGAAACTAGTTTAATTGACAGAGGCCAGATTTTTATTCAAAGAAAGGCACTTGTAAGATAAACACATACACAGCTTCTTATGGGGATGGATGGGCAAAACAAAACAAGAGTCAATCTCAAGCATTACAGGCAAACAGGATTTTGTTTCGTATCTCTGATGCGGAATTCATTTGGCCAATTTTTAACGTGTCCTCCATGTTCAAAAGTTGGCTGAGTTTTTGATAATAACTGAGGCTTTAGTGAGCAAGAGGGCTTTTCTTAGCTTTCTGTTTGGATGGATAGAGAGATAAATACGACTGCTATGGAGGGGGAGAGGTGGTCTAAGTGCAGGCAAATTTCATTATGGGCAAACTGAATGAAGATCCATTATGCCACTCCATCTCAGGAAATAGTTTGTTCATCTCACCAATCAATAATTTTCATATTGTATTGAGTGTCCAGACAAGAACAAGCATTAAGCTCAAGCTTATTGCCTTCCCCTTGAAAACTCCATTTGGTAAAAAATCGAAGATACAATGCTTGTTTACTGAAATCAGATGGTTGCCAGGCTATACAGTGTCTTTATCTAATAAGCAGTCAGCTAACAGCTTTAGTGTCGGCATATCTGAACTTTGTAGGTGGAAGTGCATAGAAACAATGGTTGCCCTGGAAATTTCATCCTTAGGTGTATTTTTTTTCAGATGTTTAGCCATTAATAGTTGCATTAGGACTCTTCCCTAATGATCTCACAGTTCGGTCTGGAAGCCAAGTCAGGGCTTTAGAATGGATTCCAATTCAGGCCAGCCTGATTTATCTCCCACCTGATTCTGTCTGTATCCTAGATCCCAGTCAGTCTATCAAACCTCCCACTAACTAGCACTCAGAACTGGGACAATAGTAACTATTGTGTTTTTGCAGTGAGGTGCATAAAATTGTGATGGACTATGTATAGCAGGGGTTACACATGCCAAACACCTAAATCCAAAGATTTATGCACTGAAAGCTGATGAGGCCTCTCCTTCTCTTTCTCTTTGCCAACCAGCTCCATTGGTTGTTTTTCCCTGTAACCTGTGTTCTTCCTCCACCTTGTTCCTGCTAAGGTGACCTATTTCACCCCCCACATCCTTGCTGCCAGGTTCTCCAAAAAGCTATCCTTGAGGATGGGGTGAATTGCTTGCTGTGGATGACAGAGGTATCCCCCTTACAATGGTGTTCCTTAATGGATATGATTCTAAAACCTAATTGTAAAGATCCATGCCCTTGTTTGTTTATTTTGCTTTGTCCATCAAAAAGCGAAGAATAAACAGAAGCCAACTGAAGTTGAAATCCTCTATACCAGTGATAGCCAACCTTAGCACTCCAGCTGTTCTTGAATCTCAATTCCCAGAAGCCCTGGTTAGCAGGAGTGCTGGATTTTGCTTTTGGGAATCAAAATCCAAGAACACTTGGTGTGCCAAGGTTCACCATCATGGATCTATACTTTTGCCTGAGTGTAAGTCACACTAAATCCAAGCAGAGAATGTGAAATTTTGGGCCTGTGTTATGTAATCTTTAGTTCAGTGGTTCACAACATGGGGCTCACACGCCACAGGGGGACTTCATTTCTCAGAAGACTACATCAATATATTGCCTGATCAGGGCTTTGGGGAAATTGACTTAGGCTTCTGAGAATTGAAGTCCAAAACCCAAAGGTTGGCAAACACTGCTTTAGCTTACCTCAAGTGCCAATATCTCCAGGTAGTAATTACAAATGTCCTTTTGTGTTCTCATCTCAGGAGATACACTTGGGATACTGATCCACTGAATTTGCTGGGATTTATTTTTCAATGGGTGGGACTGCAGTCTTACCATATTGGACACATTTCCCTTTATCACTAACTTAAAACAAACCCAAACCATCAAAATATGTGGATATTTTTGTTTTTATTATTATTTATACCTTGCCAAATAACAGGCAATTCTATGATTGCAGCTTCCTGGGGCTCCCCCTCCCCCTTTAATACCTTCAAAGCAATAAGCTGATTTTCATAGCCGTTTACTAAGATGACCTTGAAATCTGTAACTGTCCCAAGCCTTTATCCAGTGGAGGCTATTGCTTTAATTTTCAGCTACATTAGCACTGAAAGCCAATAGCTGCTTCTGTAATATTATGCCCAGTATACATTTGTAATAACAGGGGATGGAAGAGCTCTGCCAGGAAGCTTCAACCTCAATCCACTCTATAATCTGAAAATTGAGTAGCAAAGGATCAATATACACATAAGGTTCCTTTCCCTACATTTGTGATCAATAAAGGGTACAACCAATCATATCTACTTTTTATTTATTTATTCATTGGATTTATTTATTGGATTTATATAACCGCCTTTTTCGCCTGAGCAACCCAAGGCGGCTCGCAACATCAGCCAAAAACCATACCCAATACCAATTAAAACCAAATACAGTCATACCTCACATAACGAATTTAATGCGTTCTGCGAGGCTGCTCGGTATGCGAAAAATTCGCTATGCGAGTCTGACTCGCATAACAAATTTTTCACTATGCGAGTCGGACTTTTCCCTATGGAAAAACTAGCATAACGAGCGTTTCTATGGGGAAAACATAGAAACGCTTGTTATGAGAGTTTTACATTGGGAAAAGTCTGACTCGCATAGCGAAAAATTTGTTATGCAAGTCAGACTGCTTAGCAAAAAACTTGCTCGTTACGCGAGTTTTTCGCTAAGTGAAATGCTCGTTATGCGAGGTTTGACTGTACTATAAAACGATCTAAAAACATCCATAAAACCTCCCCAATCCCCTTAAAAAAGAAACACACAGGCAGGAGTAAATAAGAACCCTGGGCAGGGCTAAATAAGCCAGCAAGGCTGGGTTGTGGTACCAGTTGTACCCCACTCCTGCTGGTATAACCATGTTTTAAAGGCCTGCCTGAAGGGAAGCAACTCTGCCTGGAAGCACAATTCAAGTGGCAGGAGGCTCCATAGGGCCGGAGCAGATATCAAGAAGGCTCTCCTCCCGGTCCCCTTGAGATGTGCCTCCCTGGCTGATGGGACCACTAGGGAGTCCCTACAGTCTGCTCTCAAAGCAGTCATTTAAATATCAGGTTCAGAGGATTTGTTTCTGTATGTTGGAGTCAACAACTGTGACCTTCCAGGTGTTGGAACATTCACAGTATCATTCTCAGTTCATAAAGTTGAAAGATTCAGTTCTTCAGTCCTCCAACGCATGGATGTGGAATATAGAGCTTCTGTATATATGGTTCAAATGCTAAGAAATGCCCTGTTATTGCTGCAAAATACCATGCTCACATTGTCAGAATGGAAAAGAATGTGAAGCTTTGCGTAGCAAAGGCTAGCCTCAATGTGGTTCTTATGATCTTGGGTTATTATGACTTGTTATTTATGATTATTCATTAAAAAGATTGCTGTACACACCCCAGAATGTGAAAGTATCCCAGATGGGTAGAATGAATGAATGTTGTGGGCACCAATATCAGCAGTCAAGATAATTTACAGGCTCCCCTTTTGTGTTCTCCTTATTTGCAAGATGATACAAAGCATGGGAAAATCCAAGAATCTTAATTATTTTAAATCAGTTAGCCACCTCTCAGCCAAACATAAATCAGTCATCATGGCTGGTTTTCATCTTCAGCTCTTACTGTATTTCACTATTAGTTACACCTAATACAACAGATTGCAAATAATTCAAAATTTCTGTTTTGGAGATCAATGCGCACTCTTTTCAAAAACCATTTCCTTGGAAACTTGCTTGTGGAGCCTTTAAATTATTTCTGTTATTGATTTGTATGAATGTCAGGGAAAGCAGATGTTTGTGGATAAACCTCCCCATAAGAAATCCACTGGTGTTTCAAAACTGTGTTTTTCTTCTTCTTGGTATCAGTTTAAAAAGGACAGAATGGGGGAAAGAAGGGAAAACCACCCTTCCCCAAAGTGCAGGAATGTAGACTTTTCTCTGGTAGCTTCGAAACAGTAATGCCAACTCCATTAAAGCAAGACTGAAAGCAGCAAGGACTCCAGAGTGCTTTTCATCAGAACGTTGCCTTCTCAGTACTAATTATCTTTAGAGAACAGGAGGTAGGAGAAAGAACACAATTGTGTGTTTATAGTAGAACTGAGATCAATTTTAGAAAACACCCCTGTTGTCCTTAGGCTTTTTTATTGCCTTGTGAGTGCGTGCTTTAAAAAGCTTTTTCTGCTAATAGAAGACATTTTCAGTGTTGCAATCAAATCATTAAGCATGCACAGTGGCATTTCTGGTTTTAAAAAAATTAGGGAGATTTTGTTTGAGTTCTAACAGAAGAAGATTCACTGGGAATATCAGAAGAGTTGTCATTGAGTAGCAAAGCCTTTTCACATGGTAACATAATACAGCATCTTCTTAATAGGGTTCGTTGAGATATTCGAATCATTTATTCAGTACAATATTTTAAAACCAGTTTTTTCTCTAGGGAAACTTAAGGTAGCACAAAAGGTGCTTTCTTCATATTTTGTCCTAACAACTAGATTGGCCTGAGAGATAATGACTGGACTGAAGTTTCCCAGAGAGGTTTTAGAGGTTATTTATCCTTTGTTGTTTCACAACTCCTCACAGATTCAGCCAGAATATCCATTGCTTGGGAATGAGGATGCAGTAGAAGATGTATCTGAACACATCAGGAGGGAAAGAGGTTGAAGAAGGTTGCCCTAAGCACTGGCTTTCAGTCATACTGTTGTGAATGTGGAAAATCTGTGTCATTTTTGTGGCATTTCTCTGAATTGCAACATAATTTTGCCAGTCGTTATTTCATTTCAGGTTTGTGGAGTTACTTTTCTGTGTGGAAATCCGTATATATTCTGAGCATGCACATTTTGAAATATATTTTACACATTTTTGCATGAATTTTTCCATTGGATAGAGAAAGTCTGGACACCTTTGTTCAAGAAGATGCAGTTCAAATTCTGTACATTAATTTGCATATAAGTTTTTAAAACAATAAAATTAAAGTGCTACCTGCAGTTTCTTCTCAGTAATGGGAAATCTAAAGCAGCCCAGACCTTTATCAGTCTTACAGACCATTAATTGAATAAAATTATATATACAGGTATATATATATATATTAAAAATCAGGTAATGTGAATTTTTCTTCCTTCCTAGAGGTGAATTCCTGTGTCTAAACAACAGGGCATTCTATCCTACATCCATTTTGCAGCTGCTTGCAATTATATAATGTTTACTATATATCCACGCAGACATAAATAGCACAACTCCTTATGCTCCTTGACTTCATGGAATCAGGACTCCATCATTAGGGCAGAGTCCATATATGGATGCAGAAATCAACTTTTCCCCATTTGCCAGCAGCTTAAGTGTCAGCTGCTCAGCAATGACTGTTTTTTCTGTAAATCATGGAATCCAAACGTGGTTGATATAGCAATCTATTTTGAGTTCCCACATAAAATGGATCATAGAGTTCTACCCTGGGAATATTGCTTGCAGCTGTATGTCAATGAAATTGAATGTAAGTCAGAATAACGCAATCATCTTAGATTTCGATGTTTTCCTATGGGTGAAAAAATAATTCCTGTATTATCCTGTCTTTTTTCATACTATACAGAAGTATTGTTGTTGCTGCTGTTCAGTCACACAGTTGATTCCAACTCTTTGTGACCCCATGGACCACAGCATACCAGGCTCTTCTGTCATATGGAAGTATGCACATGGACATATAAACAGAGCTTCTAAACCAGGGATGCCCAAAATTTTTGGGCCATGGGCCAGTCATGTAGTTATTCCCACCGGAAGCAGAAGTAAAATGTGCCTTGTAATCTGTGTTTTGCAACAGGATGAGATAGATTTTTGGCTGCCATTTTCTCTGCTTAAACCAGGGGTGTCCAAATTATGGCCCACGGGCCAGATCCAGCCCCCAATGCCAATTCATCTGGCCAATGATGCCTTCATTGATCCTGGAAGTGGAAGTAAAATGCACCCATACAGGCACATTTTGCTTCCACTTCTAGGAGTGGCAAGGGTGGCGTGGGCCAGATGAATTGGCATCAGGGGCCAGATGAATTGGCATCAGAGGACATAGTTTGAGCACCCCTAAACCTTCACTACCTGTCTAGCTCCCTCCACAGTGCTATCTCTCCTTTGTGCCCTTATACATCCCACTCAAATCATGCTACTTCACCTCCTACCTGAAATAATGAGACCTATTCACAAAAGGTTCCCAATCTGATTTCTTTAATAATTGCAGTGGTTTCCAAAAGCAATCAAAACTCTTGGGTGCATTGCCAGTTTACAGTCCTGAGAGAGATTCAGAACCATTTGCAATTGTCTGAATTCACACCCTGCATGCAATAAAAGTCATTCACCCAGTGGCATAGAGGGACGGGGGCGGGCCGGGGGCAGCCTGCCCCGGGTGGCAGTTTTTTGGGCCAGCCACTGCGGGGGCAGGTGCCGGCGTCTTGGGCCCTGCCCAGGGGGCGACAAATTTGGCTTACGCCTAAGCGGCTGAAACCCACATCCTGGGCCCTGGGTGGTTGAAATCTACACTACGTCACTGCATTCACCCCAGATTAAAGAGCACAATTTCTCTTACATATCCAGACATGTGGCACACAATAGGCCCTCCTTTCTCAAGTAGTTTATTCATATTCACAGCTGAATTCTTAATAAAAATGAATGGGACAAAATTTTCTGTCATGTGGATTGAGCAAACTTTGCTTTTCCCACATTTTTGTCTGTGAAATGACTGTGAAGTTCTTTCCACCAAGGTAGGAAAGCTTTGTTAATTTTCAAACAGTTGTACAACTAACTTGAATTTTCATGTATTCCTAGTTTTACATTTTGGGAACCTGTGATCAAAGCAGCCCCCTCTCTTCCAATATGGAAGTGAGGTGATTTGCATTCACCCATAAGAATTACTTGGTTCCATAGCATGACTATGTTACAAAGGCCAGCAAAAAAGACTTAGGGAATATAGTAACACCTCAGATAACGTTTGCATCAGATAACGCTAAAACTACACAACATTAAGCAATCTGGAATAAAATTGCATTGCATAACGTTAAAATCCTATGGGATGCATTGGATAACGTTCACTAAAGCCTGTGCCAGTTACAATGTATCTCTATGGAGTTTTAACGTTATCCGATGCAGCCCATAGGGTTTTAACGTTATCCGAGGCATGCATCGGATAACATTAAAAATCTTATAACGCTAAGACTTATGGAACCAAGTTTTAGCATTATCCGAGGTTTTACTGTATTTGAAAAGGTGAACTAGAAAAGCAACTTTTCTCTCTTTGCATTATTTTAAAATGCCCAGAATACTTTGAGTCTTGATTTGACTCAAAGGAGGACTTGCTTTCCACTCCTACATCTTTCATTTCCTCCCACCATTTCCTTCATAAGCAAATGTATAAGATACCACCAATTTGGTTGAATTTTTTTGAATAGTAGCCGTGTTAGTTTGTGGTTCAGGCATATCAGAAAACAAGACAAAATAAACAAAACAAAATAAAAATAAAATAAAAAACACTGTAGCACTTTAAAGACTAACTGCTATATTTTTTTATTGTTAGCTTTTGTGGATCAACTTACAACTTATTTTATACACCAAATTCAGGAGGTCAAAGGGAGAAGGGTGTGGTTAAGCAAGATG
Source organism: Furcifer pardalis (assembly GCA_030440675.1). NCBI lineage: Eukaryota > Metazoa > Chordata > Lepidosauria > Squamata > Chamaeleonidae > Furcifer > Furcifer pardalis. The sequence continues at coordinate 31,138,169 of CP126893.1, read as the reverse complement.
ACAGACAAGCATGCACAACAATACAGCTTCACACAGCCATTAGCAACAATAGATTATTCTGATTAGCTCTAAATGACTCCCTTTCATTCTCAAGGTTGCTGAGAAAGCCCATTCTGGTCTCTGATCAACTTTTGACCTTCATGTCAGAAAACAAACAAAAACACTGTACCTGGTTACTTTCTGTTTTGTTAAAGAGAATTGGCAGGAAAGTTGTAATATAAAATCATATAGCAATCTGTGTATCAAATTTGATAATGTCCCAGAAACCCTTCATTAATATTCAGTCCCCTGCGATGTGTGTCTAACAGATGGATGTACACAGTGGTGGGATGTCAACATTTTTACTACCCCACCGTGACATCATCACAGTGTGGGTGGAGCTAACGTCATGATGTCATGATAGCATGGGCAGAGCCAACGTCATGATGTGGGCGGGGCCAAAGAAAAAATAAAATAAAAATAAGCACACACACACACACACACACACACACACACACACACACACCCCTCAACCCAGGCTAGCAGCTTCTCTTCCTCCTCCCCGCTTGGGAGGACAGCAAGGAGGCCGTGCATAATGCGCCAAGCACTGTAGGCATGCATGCACACCAAGTGCTTGGTGTGCATGTGCAGTGGGGGAACCAGTGAAAAGGTAAGCCCCAAAGGTGGTTCCCCCAAAAAGCTGCTACCGGTTCTCCTAGACACTGGGAAAAGTTACTACCAGTTCTGGAGAACTAGTGAGAACCTGTTACATCCCATCACTGGATGTACAGTCAAACCACGCTTAGCGAGCGTTTCGCTTTGTGAAAAACTCAGCGATCTGACTTGCATAACGAATATTTTTGCTATATGAGTCAGACTTCCCCTATGGAAACGTTCGCATAGTGACCAGCCTCTCAGAACGAATTAAATTCATTATGCGAGGTATTATTGTATTTAATTCCTGCTGTCTCCCTTTCAATCCTAGTTTTGTAATTTCTCTGTTCCAGAATTGCAACTGATACCAAAAATTTTGAATAAAGCATCATAATTAATCACAGCATTTATTAAACGCCACATATCACAACACGCACACACACATGGAAAATAAGGAGAAGCCAAAAGTTTAAAATCACATAATTGGAAGCCTCTCCAGAAGGAAGGGGGATTACCCAATAGTCAATAGACTCTGGCAAGGAATGTAAAAATGAAAAGATCACTGATTGCCTCCATTGTTCTTAGCTCCTAAGCCTCAGTGCACTGGGCCAAAGGGTGTGAAAACCGGTTTGTTGACTTTTCTGATAAGCAGAAATTCCTTCACAAAGGAAGCTGAATGACTCATTCCTCTGGTTTGATTAAAGTTCAATTAAACATTGCCAGAACATAGCAGAACATAAACAAAATTCTGTGGGGAACACAAGAACCATGGAACTCCAAAATTGATCAGGGAAAGGGGGGAAGCAAGAACCTAAGAAAAGCCTTGCACAACAATAAACTGACAGCACAGGGCTGGAAGGGACAATCGGACGTCCCGTCTCTCACGAACGTAGCAAACAGATTAAAAAGGGCAAACAAAGGCTAAATTGTTGGTTTCCCCTCTTCCAGAGATCTCCATTTAATTAAACAATCAAGACATAATGATTCTAACTTCTTTCTTTATTTTTGTACTTAAGAAACAGACAGGCAGTTACACTAATCCTTCCTGACCAGCAAAGCAGCTTTGCCCCAACTTGAATGCAATCTTCGGCTGCAAAATGATGATTGGCTGACGATCCTACTAGCCTACCTTTCATTGGAGAAGACGCGCTGGCCGCCCCGCCTCCTGTGCCTTTGATTCAGCCAGCAGAGAACAAAGAGATACATCATTTCCCCCTTGTAAATTCCTGTCAACCACAAATATGCTCCTTTGACATAATGTAAACTCTCTGTAACTGGTTTATCAGCAATAGCTGTAATCTGCTGTTTCTTTACATTCAAACCCCTTACCTCATACCCTGCTTTGTATTTTATGTTTACATGTAATTAAAATATGTTAATTGCCCCTCCTCCTTCCCAGTTTCAGTCCCCTCTCCCTTGTCACGTAGAAGTTAGTTTAGGAAAGCAGATATAAGGCTCTAGAGGTGGGTGGGGGTGATCTTTGGTTCACCAAATTTTGTGAACTGAGATCACGAGCAGTTTTTCTTCAAAACGATTGAGGGAAGGTAGCTGTTTAGATTATAGGCCTGGCCAGACTATAACCCTGAATAGCTTTCCTTTGCTTTTGCTCCCAATAAATCACTTTTGTTTTGATCGATTTACCTGTCTCGCTGTAAGTTCTTGGAATTTTCTACACCTCTGCCAGAGAAACGTACCTGGGCCCCAAATTTTTGGGTAACACAACTTTCAGGTCTTAGATAGAGTGTCCAGTTAGATTGAAGTGGTTTGAGACAAGTTTCTCTGTGTTGCCATTCCGAATGTCTGATTTGTGTCCATTAATTCTTTTGTGTAAAGATTCTCCTATTTGTCCTACATAAAGCACGGACCGACGTTTTTGGCAAGAGATGGCATAAATCACATTGGCAGAAACACAAGTAAAACTGCCTTTAATGTTGTGTGTGGTGCCGTTGGGTCCAATAATACCATTTCCAGAGTGAATGTGGGAACATACTTGACATCTGGATTTGCAGCAGGGTCTAGTTCCCATATCTGATCCACTTCTGTGTAGTTTGTTGTGTGTCAATAGTTGTTTGAGATAGGAGGGTTGTCTATAAGCAAGTAGGGGTCTGTCACCAAGGGCTTTGGAAAGTGAAGCACTCTTGTCCAAGATGGGTTGGAGATCCCTCATTATGTGTGTGAGGGGTTTAAGTTGAGGGCTGAAGGTGACAACCAGTGGTGTGTGATTGCTTTCACTTCTGGGCTTGTCTTGTAGTAGATCACTCCTGGGTATTCGTCTAGCCCAGTTGATTTGTTCTTTAACCATATTGGATGGGTATTGTAGTTTGAGAAATGCATTTTGTAAGTCCGTGAGCTTGGCATCCCTGTCTTGTGGGTCTGAGCAGATGCGTTTGAACCTGAGGGCTTGGCTGAAGACAATGGATTTTGTTGTGTGTTCTGGATGGAAGCTGGAGGCATGCAGGTAGGTAGGTACATCTGTTCGTGGGTTTGCGATATAGTGTCGTACTAAGATGTCCATTTTGTAGTTTCACAGTGGTGTCCAGGAAATTTACTTGTTGTGTAGACTGGCCCAAACTGAGTTTGATATTTGGGTGAAAATTATTGAAGTTGGTGGATTTTCTCCAGGGTTTCTTTTCCATGCGTCCAAATCAAGAATATGTCGTCAATGTATCTCAAATAGACAAGTGGTTTATAGGTACAGCAGTTAAGAAAACGTTGTTCTAGATCAGCCGTGAATATATTAGCATACTGTGGAGCCATGTGAGTACCCATGGCAGTTCAATTTTGGTTGAACTCCAATGTGGAAGGTTGATATTAATTAGCTGTGGAGAGCTTGCTAGAAGGATTTTTATGTGCTAACTCCTCTATCCCCCCCCCCCGATGTTTCAGTTTTATGACTGTGGTCTAGCATGCAATTTGCCCATTGTACTTCTGAACTGAAGCAGGAAAGTTATCTTGCTACATTCTACAAATCCTACAAGCCTTAAAGTCCCTGAAAAGCTGCTCCAAAGAGTTGAAAAAAATAATCCCTGGAATAAGAGATTTTAGCCCAAAATCAAAGAATGCAGAGGAGTTAATAAGATCTTTAAAATTGAACTGCTAGGTGTTTTCAATATCTAGAGGGAGGGGTAGCTGATATATTAATTTGAAAGGTCACAGATGTGATACATATATATTTACAGAAAATTCATATACAGTTCTCTTTGTGTGTATATGCAGCTGGTTCTGTGATGTGATATACAATAATGTTGTTTATGTCATTGTGGACTGACTGTGATATTTTAAAAAAAGAAGCACTGAAAATAATATCAAGGAGAGAGATAGCTGCAAACAGGCAGCAGATAAAGAGTGATAAGGGAAATCTCCTTTTAACTGAGACCAAATGCCTTTTTGCCTAGAGAGGAAGAGCAATTGCGAACCTCAACATTTCTGTATTGATCAAAGATGTCTGCAGGGGGACGTCTAACTCATGATCTCACAAGTAGACCCCTTCAAACAATTACCAAGTCTGCTGTGTTGGCCCCGGCCACCTGTCACAGTTTGCTTATACCTGAATAGGTCTAATCTTTACCTCAGGAAAATAAGAAGTCTGAGAAAATCCTCTTCAGCCATGTCATGAAAAATCTACTCCCTAAGCTCTGTGAATAACACCCAGGAGTTTTTATAAGAAAGCAGATTTCAGGCTAAGAAGAGGAATTGAAATCAGTGCTGAACATGAAGGCAACATTTGCTTGCTCTTTTAAATATATTTGAAACACAGAATTATACCCTAAGATTGAATATTTGCCTCTTGTGTGTTCCCCTTTTTGCCCCATGAGTTTGTGGTCTTTAAGAGCTGTCTTTTGAGATTTAAAAGCTCCCTTTTAAATTTCCTCACACATGCCATTACATGAGTACAACGGATAATGTTATGACTTGGTTCCACAAGTCATAACGTTATCTGTTTTTTAACATTTGTGCGATGCATTGATCGCACAACGTTAAAAAAAAGCCCTGTTCCCTTTCTGAAGGGGAAAGGAAATGGGACAATATGGTTTGCTTAGCAAGTCAGGGGTGTGTGTGTTTCTGAACAGAAGCTAGGAAAGCTAGGGGAGGGGGCTGATTCTGAAAAGAAGCTAGGAAACTTTTTCCTAGCTTCTGTTTAGAAAACCTCCATGGGGCTTGCTAAGGGGCTTAGGAATGGGGGGGGGTCTTAAGAGAGGCTTGGGACCCTTTCCCCAGCCTCTCTTAAGAACCCCTCCCTCCCCCCCGGTCTGGATAGCTAAGCCCCTTAGCAAGCCAGGCCGGGGGGGGGGGGGGAGCTGATTCTGAAAAGAAGCTAGGAAAACTTTTTTCTAGCTTCTTTTCAAAAACCTTCACCTGGATTGCTAAGGGGCTTAGCGATCCAGGTGGGTTGTGTGTGCATGGGCACGACCTCTCCCCCACCACCTCAGCTGTCCCAGGCAATAGCCTGGGACTGCCTGCATGATGGGGGAGAAACCGATCTTTCCCCCAACACCCTGGCAGTCCTAGCGATTGCCTAGGACAGTGAGGGTGTTGAGGGAGAGATCATGTGCATGCATGGTTTCTCCCCCAACCTGGCAGTCCCAGCCAGGACAGCTGTGGTGGTGGGGGAGAGCACGTGCACGGTTCCCCCATCCCCCCAAAAAACTCAGGCAGTCCCAGTGATCGCCAAGGACAGCTGGAGTGGTGGGGGAGATATTGTGTGCATGCACAGTTCCCCCCCCCAAACACCCCAGCACTCCCAGCATGTGATCGAATTGCCGGTTTGGTTGGGGTGAGAACGGGTGCGCGTGCCATCCCCCCCCCCCAACAAACCGCCAATGTGAGCAGAGATCTCTGCCCCAAATTCTGCAGAGCTGGACTTCAGCCTTGCGGGCTTTGGGGTAGAGATCAACATCAGGGAATTTGAGGCAAACATTTGCATTGCACAATGTTATGTTAACATTGTGTGATGCAAATGTTTACCTCAAATTCCCTGACGTTATCCCATTTTAGCGTTATGCGATGCAAACGCTAACCAAGGTATTACTGTACTTCAAAATAGTGGCTGAAATCCTGCTGCTCGGTGTAGTAAGTCACACTAGAGTAGGCCCATTAGATCAGTGGGGATCTGGACGGTGAGCCATAAGTTCCATTAATTCTAATGGACCCCCTCTAGTTGTAACTTATTTATGTATTTATGTATTTATTTAGATTTATTATCCCGCCCCCACAATGAATCAACTACTACAATTATTGCTATTTCAGCTTTCCTATTTTGTTATTACTTTTTCTTTACCTACTGCCTGTGGTATAATGAGGCCCCGAGTTCTTCACATATCCAAAATGGAGTTTATTAGGTTTTAGACAATAGTAGAAATATGGCTTCTTTTGCTTGCAAAAGGCCACCTGTTTGTTTTTACTCCCTGGGACCGGGATGGGAAGAGACAGACTATGAGGTGCCATGCTTCATCAATAGGGCCAGAGTTGTTTACCCCAACACTGGGACTGGATTGGATATATGCTAACTAGCCAGGATCAGCTCATCCCTGGGGAGAGTCAAGCACATGGCTTGAGTGAAGAGTTCAAATCTGGTGGTCAACAAGGAAACACCAGTATGGGGGGGGGGGGAGGAAGGCCATCCCAACAGCCTTATCTCCTGAAGTCTTCAATATGGTAACTTACAACAGGTAGTTAGGTTTTTTTATTTAGGGGAGAAATGTCTGAAAGCATTCTTTCTCTAAAAGCCAATTTTGATTAGGTTATTTTTCTATGCTGAGATCTGTAACCTGATTCATCAAGAACCATGCTTCAACTTTAATAAAGCTATTTTCCTTAATCAACGTTTGTTCATTGGAAATGGGATGCAGGGATAAGGCAAAGTAAAGCCACTAGCCTCCTTTTAACGCTACCGTATTGCCTCTCCATTATTAAATTGGGTTGGCACTGTATGCAGACAAGTGCCAGGTTTGTTTCAGCTGGATGTGGGCTGAGTGATCGACATACATTCCTTGCCATGAGTTTTGGTTGAGCTCCTAGAGGGGATTTTAAATAATTCTCCTTGGAGGAAGCATATGGGTCATCACACTGCCCAGTGTGCCGGTATCTGTACTTCTCTTTCAGATATCTTAAGCCCTTCCTGCTTGCCCATTCTGGTCAATACGGCAAACTTAATGCTTTCATTGCTGACATTGTACCAGCTATCATGTGGTAAGTGGAAAGAAGATGGAATCTCAGCAATAAATTTGGACAATAATTTTTTTATATATAACCCCCACAGACCAGGTGGATGGTCTAATATTAATGCAGTTTCTTCTATGTTTCTGTTGGGGGAGTAGCAGGCATGACTAGAATTTGGTAGAAGAGAGAATTTGGAAGAGAGCAGAGCTATTGGGCAGACATGCAATGGAAAAGAAGTGCTATCCTCCAAAACATATTTGAATGTTGGTGGAATTGTTGCAGCTCAACTAAAACAAAATGGTCACCCAACCTTTCCAATTCTCACCACTGTTTCCCATTACCAGTATCATGCTGTGTGATCTACATAGGTAAACCATGAGAGCAGGAAGTTAGAACCTCTAGCTGTGCAAACCTGATCAGCTTTAGGATAAGGCCATATCTTCAGTTACATTGAGTAAAGGTGAGTAGAAGTTGTGATATCAACTTCTCTTGCCAGATAGGACTTTACCACATGGGGCTGGTGAGGGCTGCTTCAAAAGGCCCATAAAGCTGACATTTCAAAGTAATTGTTATTCATTCAACTAAAAGTAACTTTTTAATTACTAGTTACATTTTTATAACACCTATTGTAACTATATAGAAGTAACTACTTTATCAATAACTAGCTATGTTTGAACTCTGAAAATGGATAACAGGGATTAGTGGTGGCTGTTCAATTGTGGATGTTCCTGGATGGAGCCAATTATCTGGACCCATTCCAGTCAGGGTTTAGGCCCCACTATGGAACTGAGACTACATTAGCCATGCTGCAAAATGATCTTATCTGGGAAGCTCACCCAGGGGCTTCAACTCTCCTGGTGCTCCTGGATATCTCAGTGGCTTTCATTGACACAAGTATCCTTTAAGGCAGGCTGTTGGGGTTGTGAACCTGAGGCACAGTATTACAGTCTTTGCAGCTGCAGGTACCGTCATTGAAGTCGGCAAGAAAAGTGACAACAATATGAAGGGCGTTCTGAATGAAATGACCTACCATTTGAACTGTGTTGGGTTCCTTCAATGCTGATCTTCAAGAAATTATTGACATTTATTTAAAGAAGATTATTTATTGAAGACATTTATTTAATGAAGATTACAAAGATATCCTCCCTCTGGGCCAGTAAAAGTCCTAAATAACTGCTGGGTTCCCAGACACCCCTTCCAGGCTTAATGTATTTACTTGTTGTCCATTGTGATTATGTGTGAGAATGATGCTACAAACCCCAAATGTAGGCTTTATTGCTTTGTAATTGTGTGTTTTAATTAATTTGTACACTTTTGTAAGCTTTCTAGAGTAGGAACTCCTGTACCTAGATATACATACTGGTACATCTAATAAAATAAAATTATATGATGAGGGAGGTGGCCTGTAGCATATGGGAATCTGAGGCATGGTCATGCATGAAATATTTTGTCAAGGAAACTCATTGTATAATTGTATATTGTATAATGGGGGTCACTTCCAATGCTAAGTGTAGTTCCTAGATAATGTTGTTATTTTCTGCAGCATAATGGAATGGACTTATTGATCTTTGATGCATCAGCAAAGCTTTTGGTAGTGATAAATGTGAGAAAAGCATCAAATTCTTAGCAGTGTATCATTGCCACGAACCTGACGATTTACAGATGAGAGCAGGTGTTGATGCCAAGGGGTACACTATGAGTAAGCTGAGCTTCAAGGCAAGTGATGAAGAAACCTGGATTTGTTAATGAGCAGAATGCTGTGAGCCTCTACAATTTAGGAGCATTGAAAGACTCCATGAGTATGAATCAGACAATTATGACAGGATGCTTGGCTAGATATGGGACACCGACAGAAGTAAGATGTTTCTTTGAATATGCATTGTACTGTACTATATGAGCAATGTGTGAGTGAAAAGGAAAGAGAAATCTCAGAAAGAGGACTTGAGCACTTAACAGGAAATAGAGACATTAATGTTGAACGTCTAGCCAAAATGATATTTCACACAAGAGCACATTCCCTTACTAAAAATGGGTTATCAATGTGACAGAGATCAGGAATAATTTAAAATTTATCTACTCCCTGTATTTTGTGGCAAACAGCATTAGTTATAGTGCAGCCATTGTAATACACCAGCTGGATCTGATAGTTTTTAATCATTAACAGAAGCTTTTAAGCCAATTATCTCCTTTATGATGGAAACATAAACTAAGGCAGATTCTGGAACTGAAGTAGAAGTATTAATTGACACCAGGCATGGGATTTGCTGTTCTGCAGTTTGCCTAATTCTCTATTCAGCGAGTTCCACCTTGTTTACTCCTACCTAGGTAAAGGACTTCCTTGCTCGAAAGCCAGTCATGTCCTGTGCTCATCTTATTTATAGAGGGAATCAGTGCTATCTGGAGGTGTTTCCATGGTCATGTGGCAGGCATGACTAGATGCCAGAGTGCATGGGACATTGTTACTTTTCCAGCTGATGTGGTACCTATTTATCTACTTGCAATTTCTTGCTTTCAACCTGCTAGGTTGGCAGTACTCAGGTCCCAAGCTGCCCAAGAGAACCATAGTTATATGCAAATTCAATAAAACAAACAAACAAACTTTTTTGGGCACTACAACCAGCACTACAGTGCTGAAAGCATCACAGGCAATTGATCCAACAGGGTGTGGTACAAATAAAATGTTGGGGAACCTGGGATCAACTACTCCTACCTCTAGGGTGGAGGCGAATAGCATGCATTAAAAAAGGCAGGCACTCTAGCCATAACATCAGTAGAATCATTGTTTAAAAGAAGCAACAGGATGAATTTGGAAGTCCGCTGAAACTTGTCAAAAGGACTTTAAATTTTAAAGGAGGATTTCCTCATAACATAGGCAATAGAAACGAACATGAATAACTGTTTTGGCTCGTTTGGCCTCACAGGAGCAGATCCTGTCTTACATAACTTACATAAAACCTTCATTGGTACTGCAGTGGCACCACAAGTGCAAGGGGTATAAAATTGTTAAAACAATGAAGAGTAGCTGGTCCTGCCCCAACACACAGCTGCGGGGGCTGGAGGTGGGCTGCTCCTGCTGCTGACAGTTTTGACGTCAGCAGCAGTGGCGGTGGCAGTGATCATGCTTTGTCCCGGCTGCTCCGAGCAGCCTCTGGCTTGGTCCTGTCCCCTCTGCAGCTTTTGCCAAAGTTAATTGCCACGTTGGGAAAATTTTTTGGAGCCTCCTCTGTTTCAAACTCCATGGCACTGGAAAGGTAAACTTGGTGTGCTGCGGTGACGTCATTCCAGGTGTGCCGCAGATTTTGAAACAGAGGAGGCTCTGAAAATTTCCCTGATGTGGTGATTGGCTTTGGCAAAGGCTGCAGAGAGGATGGGACCGAACCAGAGGCTGCTCGGCGCATCTGGGACAAAGTGCAATCGCCCTCGCCTCGGCTGCTGACATCAGGCTGTTGGGGCGGGTGGAGGGAAGGTCCATGGTGAGCCCGGGTATTCACCATGGGCTGCATTAATGATATGCATGGGCCTAATTGGGCCCACGGGCTGTAGTTTGAGTGCCCCTGGTCTACGACATGCAGAGAATTTTACAAGTGGAAGTCATGTTTTTGTCATCCAGCTGTGTTGTACAAAAGTGGGTGTTTGTTGCTGCAATCTGAGTTGTGATTCAGATGGTCTCCTGGTTTCAAAATCTGAGATTTGCCGCAAAGGTTACAATTTGTTCAAAGAGGTAAATTGTGGGAACTGTATGTGTCAGTGCAGATAATGCTCGCCTATCTCTTGCAATGCTATTTTCAATCCTACTTGCTATCTCTTCGTAGTGATTTATTTTCTGATCTATTTTTAAAGCAAAAAATAGTTATATTCCACTCATCTTTTAGACAGCTCAGAGAAATTTGTTGAGGCTTCCAGTGGTACTCCATCCAAGCAGCTGGTTGGGTCTGCAGGTCTGGCTTGAGAAGGTGTAGCCTTCTGTACTCAATGCTTGTCTCATTTCCTGAATCATGTAGCATAGAGGTCTGCACAGTCTTGAAGCAAAAGTTGCAAAACTGACTGTATCATATTCATGGGCTGTTGACTTATGAATATTGCTAAGGCACCAGTTAATCATTTGGGCAGGATAGAAGGAGGTGAACTTGCTTTAAGCCTAGTCATTGCCTCCTGGAATTTTCTTGTCTCTCGACTCACCACACCATCTTACACATGTTCATTACTATATCAGGATAGTATGTGTGTAGCAATGGGGATGGATGAATGTGTTCCTTATTGTGCAGGCTTTGAATGGATAGCTCACAATAGCATGAGGGGACTTGCATCTTTTCTACTTTTCCCTTCTTCTTGTTGGTGCAGGAAAAGAAATGCTAATGTCTGTTGCTGTTGTAGTATGATGGAAAAATAAAAACCAGAGTGTATCTCAGTTCAGATCAATGAATTTTGCCATCACAGGGAACAAAATCTTTGTGATTCGTTGTGTGGGCATATGTCTGAAAGCTAGGTTCCTGATCAGGAGAATCTCCTACACGGCACATCTGATTCTCTGCCACACAGTTTTGCATTTAGTCTGCTAGATTATTAATTTCCTAATGTAATGGTTTACTTTGAAGGTAAGTCTCCCGCACACCTTAAGACAGGGGTGGCCAAACTATGGCCCATGGGCTTGATCCATCTGGCCCATGCCTCCCACACCACTCCCGGAAGCAGAAGTAAAACATTCCCATGCATGCGCAAAAACACTGCCATAAATGAACCTGCGGCTGTCATAAATGTGTTTATGACAGCCACTAGTTCATTTAAGTCAGTGTTTTGCACATGCTTGGGCATGTTTTATTTCTGCTTCTGGTGGCAGGAACTAAGTAACTCACCTGATGAACCACGTAACCATGGTTTGGGAACCCCTGCCTTAAGAAGTGCATGGGTGAAATATAAGTGAGCTGAGACCTCTATGTAAAGTCTACTATATTTAAAAAATGGATGTTACTGTGTATTGTCTGACCATTATCCCAGACCATAGCCGTTCCCCCCCCCCCCCTTCATTTGCAATTTTAAAAAATGTTGACTTGGAAACATTAAAATAGCCATAGGAAGTTGAAAACAGATTTATTCAGACCACCTCCAAAACAGCTCAGACGAGGTCAGTTTCAATCTGTCTGACAAATATTTGGATACAGATCCAGTCAGGAAGTACTCAAACACCATTAGTGTGGGTATTCATCAAGTAAATCACCTTTGTGATAAGTGAACACAACCTTTGCTCTGACAAATGCAGTATCAATATTTCCTTGTTTCATTTCTGATTGTAGAAATAGGAAAACCCCAAATTACTTTGTTTTTCCCATGAGAGGATGAAGTATTTTGTTAGGAGCAAAATGTCTCTGTGTCTTTGTGAGTGCAAATGTGTATGTGCATTTATATTGCACAAGATTGCACAAAGAACACAAACTCAGCAAAGGACAGTGGCTGCTCTTTAATAGATCTGTAACAATTAAGAATATTGGAGGAAGTATTCACTTTTTTTTAATAACGGCATGTTATTTTATTCTTTTGTATTTATGCTTTGTTCCAGAGATGTAAAGGATACCTATTTTGCATTGAGACACTTTGTACATATGATAGAGATCTAGATCATGGGTGGCCAACCTTTTTTCACTGTGGACCTGATTACGCCCCCCAGACAGCTGAGTTGGGTGGAACACGCCCCAGGAAGTGGGCACATTTACGGCTGATGTAAATGTGCCCACTTCCATGTTTACGACAGTCGCAGGTACATTTGCACATGCATGGTTGTGTTTTATGGTTGTCGTAAATGCACCTGCTTCAACTTCTGGGTGAGACAGAGGCAGAGATAGACCCAATGCTATGGTGTCGGGTGCAGGCCAAAGGTTGCGAACCCGAATCTAGATAATAGAAGGAAGCATCTATTGTCTTATTCTCAGCTAAAGATGAAAAGATTCACAGGTTTTGAAAAGTCCTTTTTGAGGTGTTTTCTCAAGTCAAGAAATCCTAAATTAATGAGAACAAATAATTTAGTGAACCTGTGCCAAGGTTGGATCACAGTTATAACATATAACCAGGGCCACTCATATTAACAAGTTCATTTGTGTAGCCATAGCTATTACAAAACAATCAGGCATTAATGAAAACAAGCACTCTTGCAAATGAAACTTAGTCATCTTGAAAAACCAATTTGTCATCTACACTAATCTTCCTCCTTCAACTTGCCTCTTTACAAGCCAAACAGGCAACCTTTGCCCTCTGAAAGCCAGGAATAACAGACAGGCACAAGATGTTGGAGAAAACTAGGGTCACAACTTTATTAATTTTAAAAATTTGTAATCACCCCTCCCTGCAGTGGGGCCTAACATATTGCAGATTCCTAGTCCAGGCGCAAGGGGGTCTTCCTATTCCTTTGAGCTTCTGGGCAGAGGAGCAGGGTGAAGTCTGTGCTGAGGGAGGGAGGAAGCGCTCCCTTTGGGCTACTGGACAGTGGGGTGGGGGCAAAGCCTGTGCTGGGGTGACTGCACATGTGCCCACAGAGAGGGCTCCGAGAGCCACCTCTGGCACATGTGCCATAGGCTCGTCACTACAGACCTATAATGAATGGTGCTCTAAAAGTGCTAAATAGGTGGTAGGATAATATGTAATCCTCAGTCCCTTATAAAGTGACTCCCTACATCATCATTTTTTGCTCTCCTATAAATTCTGCCAAATTCACAATGTACTTTTCTGTGTTTGTCTGCTTATGGGTCTTTATTGATGTTAATTTAGTGGATGATTATACAGGCAGGCAGCCTGAAGGGAGAATTATTTCTAAACCTGAAACGCTTTCGTTATTGGAAATTTTCCCTGCAAGGCAGGAAATTCCCAAAAGAAGAGATGGTTTTTAAGGCTCTAGGCCAGTCTGTGATTGTTTTGTCACACTATAGGTCTCAGAGCTCTTTTTGGTATTATTAATGGAGTTCACATTTCAGGTTTGTTCTGTTGCTATGATTTTTCCAGTAGTTACTGTACTCTTACTATGTCTCTAACGGGACACTTCTAGAATATTTGGTAGCACTCCCCTTATGTCGGCAATAAAAATAGATTTTCTGCCTGCAAAACCTCTTCTTCCTGTTTTATGTTAGTTTCACTATGATTATTTTTTAATTAAGAAAAAGAAAGAGTCAGGTAGGAGGCAATAAAATAGAGCTCTCGGGACCTGTTACAATATCTCATTTAATAACATCACATTTAATAATATTCAACCCAAAATATTCATCCATCCATCCTTTAATGCTGACAGTGAAGAAATTGAAATTATGAAAGATATTATTTATATTGATTCACTCATCAATCCAAATGGAGACTGGTGCCAAGAAATCAAAAGAAGACCGAGATGTAATAAGGCAGGAGTGTAGCCCACTGTTGGAAAGATCAAATACAAGATGTATTGATTCAATAGAGAAAGCCATAACCTTGAGTTTACAAGAATTGAGATGAGCTGTTAATAGGACCTATTGAAAGTCACTAATTCATTAGCTGTTGTTACATGTCTGCCAAGTTGCCTCCAACTTATGGTGACTTTGTGAATGAATGAACTTGGAATGTCCTGTCCTTAGGATCCCTTTTCAGTTCCTGTAAATTGAAACTTCATGTAGTAAATCCATGTATTATTTGGCCTTCCTCTTTCCTATCATTGTCTTTTCAAGAGAATGTTTCCCTCATTATGTCCCCATAATATGACAATCTCAGTTTCATCATTTTTGCCTCCAGATATAGTTTAGGCTTGACTTGCTCTAGGACTTACTTCTTCACCTTTCTGACAGGCCAGCGTAACAGAAAAACTCAACCAAAGACTAAATCTTAGTTATACAGCAGATAGAGACTTATTGCTTTTAATAGCAGAGAGTCACTTGTGCATAGGTAAAGGTAAAGGTCGCCCTTACTCGAAAGCCTGTCGTATCCAACTCTAGGGTTCAGTGCTCATCTGTGTTTATAACCAAAGAGCCAAACGTTTCCATGGACATGTGGCAAGCATGCCTCAACACCAGAAAGCATGGAATGCTGTTTACCTTCCCACAGAAGTGGTCCTTATTTATTTACTTGCAATTTCTTGCTTTTAAACTGCTAGGTTGGCAGGAGCTGGGACAGAGATGGGAGCTCATGTAGTACCCAGGAATCGAACTCTGACCTTCCAGTCAGCGAGTTCAGCAACTTAACCACTTGAGCCACTGCAGTCCCTTGTGGATAACATGTGTCCAAAAAGAAGGTCTCCATGACAGATACTCTTTTGTACATCTTAGTGGGTTTTTCCAAAGTCAGCAATCAAGCATGTGTGGGAATGCATAAAATAAGTGTTGAAAAAGCAATAATAGAAAAGGCACTATACACCTTTCTCTGATAGGCTGATTAAAGTCCATTAATCACATGTGAACAGGAAATGCTCTGCGACACATCATCTTGACCTGATCCAGTGAAAATAATAATAATAATAATAATAATAATAATAATAATAATAATAATAATAATAATAATAATAATAATAATAATAATAATAATAATAATAATAATAATAATAATAATAATAATGTGTTCAATTATGTGTGGTGGAAGGCTTTCTTCTGTATATGAAAGTGCGACCATATTACAGTTACCAGCAAAATGGCAGCACTCCCAGGCCCTTTTTGTGTGATGTTTCTGTTAAGAAGCCACAGGCATCCATCCTTGCCAGTTGGTTCCTGCATAAAACTAAGCAGGCCCAAGAGAGCAATGTTGCTGTGACAGGTAAAGAGCATCAGTGGCTTCAAAAGGGAGGGATAAGCCCTGACTGAAAATATTGTCTACTAAGAGGCAATTGCCTAGGGGGGGAAACAATCTTTTCACATGGTGTGCAGCCAGAATGCAATTTCATCCAAGCACGATGACTGGTTGGGTATTCCTCTTCAGAGCGTGTGAGTAAACAGTAATTAGTATTGAGCAATATGGGGCTTCCATGATAGAACGAGGAAACAGATTGTAGAATTTTTAAAAATAATGAAAGAAAGAAATTACTTATTGCTCAAAGATTTCTTTGTGGCTGGTTACTAATCTTGAAGGGACTGCAGTGGCTCAGTGGTTAACACACTGAACTTGACAACTGGAAGGTTGGCAGGTCAGCAGTTCTAAACCTGAGTGCTGCATGATGGAGTAAACCTCTCTCTCTGTCCCAGCTCCCGGCAACCTAGCAGTTCAAAAGCAAGAAATTGCAAGTAGATAAATAGGTACCACTTTGGTGAGAAGGCAAACAGCTTCCCTTGCACTCTGGTGTCTAGTCATGGCTGCCACATGTCCACAGAAATGTCTGCAAACACACAGTGTTGGCTCTTTGGCTATAAACAGAGATGAGCACTGAACCCTAGAGTTGGATACGACTGGCTTTCAAGCAAGGGCAACCTTTACCTTTACCTACTAATCTTGAAAAGGAAAAATAGTTACTCAGTGGTATGCGTATGTTTTGCATAACTTGCCACAACTAATGGTGGCTGATTGATAAATTGTCAGGGCACATCCCAGGCATGTGGTTGGTCTGGAGCAATGAGGTTCTCTGGAATTTCATCAATAAGCTGCAGTGAATCACACAAACCTTACATGAAAACCAATGGGATTCCACTTGTTATTACTTGAAGAACATCAAAATGAAACAAACCTTTATCCTCTCTTATAAGTAAGGAAACCACAATATACACCTTCTTTGATGAAAGAAACATGTGAAACTCTAGTCCTGTTACATCTCAGGAGGAGTGACAGTTCCCTTGAATTTTATTGTGGTAGCCAAATTGTAACTTAGTTATTCCTTTTTATTACAAAATAGTTATAACTAAATATAACTTATTCTTTGTAAGTAGTTATTGGCATACACAGAAAGAACCTCTTCGAAGATTGTGGTATTTTTGAACCACAGTCAGGTGTACTCTGGTAACAGCAACCTTGTGTTGCCGGCTAAACTTTCTCACACTAGGTCAGGACTGTGATGGCTCAGTGGTTAAGAAGATCGCCATGTTACCTGGAAGGCTGGCAAGTCGGCAGTTCAAGGCCTGAGTACTGCATGACGGAATGAGCACCCATCTCTGTCCCAACTCCTGCCAACCTAGCAGTTTGAAAAAAAGAAATTGCAAGTAGATAAATAGGGAGCACTTCAGTGGGAAAAGATCTTGAGAACATGATCTTAGTGGTATATAAATGCAAATAAATAAATAAATAAATGATAGGATCCTCATTTGGGCATCCTATGAGTGGAGTTCCTCCAGCAAAAATCCTTTCAACCCAGAAAAGCACCTTTGTGTGCTTCTGGCACAACAATAATAATAATAAAAAAGGCAAAACAAACTGCAGAATGAATTCACCAAAAGGTGCCTTCACTTTTACAGTTTCACATCTGGCCTAGATATGGAAGAAGTAGTTATATCTAAATTCTGAATTAGACCTACAGTTGGGTAAATTTGCATCGGATTGCTGCGTAATCCATGTGGAAATTTGGCAGTAGAGAGGTGGGAGCTGTCATCCAAGGGGATTTCTCCAGACCCAGCAAACTTTATGTCTAAATAGAAATTTCTGAATGGACCTCTTATATGCAGATGCATTATTCTATTGCCTAGGACACCTTAAGGGCAAATGTTTGTGCCTGACTCCTATTAATCATTACAAGAGAGTGCTAAGCCTATGAAGTGGGTACATGAAATACTCATAAATCTAAGCAGGCCCTTAGGTGGTGACAGGATGTGCCTGGGTAGGGACAGCATGGAAATATATTACTCCACAATAGACTGGGGTTCACTCTGAGCTATGTTGTGCAGACTCCATAAATATACTTATTGCTGATTGGGAGTTCATGGTGGTTTCAGCACGGGCGGTATGTAAGATTGCCTTCAGTTAGATTAGATGTTTCTCCATGACAGAAATATCACTGGGCAAAAATCAATACAACAGTTAAAAGGCCTAACAGATTTATCACCTGCATATTACTACTGATATTTCTGCATGCCCTGTTGGAAAGTGCAAGTCTTTGTCTATTGGCATTTCCAAAATGTGAAAAGTTAAACAGATTCAAAAAATAACATTTCTCAGGGATAAAATAGGAAGGGGGAATAGAAGGGGCGAAGCAAGGAAGAGGAGCTTTTGATGGTAACAGCCAATTAAAGTCATTTGACCTCCTATAACAAGTACGTGTTCCAGCAATTGCCTTTGGACATACTAATCAATGTATTGTACGTTCGGTCGCAACATCATTTGTAAATCGCTGCTGTATTCAGTTGGTATGGAATGGGAAACTAATGAGTTGAGGTTGGGTAGGCTTCAGAATGAATTGCGTGCTTTTCTGCCTTGCAGACAACATTGCAAATTGAAGGAGAGAAGCAAAGGAGCTGAAAGGTTGTGTGTGTGTAGAAATCAGACACACACTGCAGTCCCTGTACAGATGTAGCACTACTAAGTAATCAGTCGAACATGACAGGCACTTCCATCCACAAACCAGCTAAATTGAATCGCTTGGATTTATTTTTGTACCAGGGAATCAGCACAAGGAGACTTGATCAGCTCAAATCCAATTATTGGGTTGATTTTGCATAATTTATTCTTCTTCTTAGATTTCACTGTTCAAGAACTCAGTTGATGGTGAGCAGCAAAGAGGGAAGTGAAAGAAGACTATCCATATTTAATAAAAAGTAAATCACAGGGGAAAACAGATGTGTATGTGTGTGTGTGTGTGTGTGTGAGAGAGAGAGAGAGAGAGAGAGAGAGAGAGAGAGAGATGCAAAGAAATGAAACCTTGTATCTTCAACTAGCATTAATCACACATTTCAAAGCTTACTCCCATGACCATAAGGACTAGAAACTATGTTGTGCTTGATGACTTGCTCTTTCTCCAGGTCAGTGATGGTATTTGTGCATTTCTGGTTCTCAGTAAAGACCCCACCTCATTCCTGTGATGAGGAAATGTGAATGGTTGAATCAGACTCAAGGGCACAGGCAAAGGTGAAGGGCTGCTGCAACAGCTCAGCCTGATCCTCAACCAATTTTTTTTATTTCCCCCCGTTTTTCATTGCCACCAGGAGAAAGCCATGGGTAAACTTATGTCATCATCTGGCCAAGTTATCTTGCAATGGTAATAGAGTAGAGCATACTGCCAGCAACTCAACATGGATTGTCAGGGGGGAGTTAATTAACCTGACAACCCTGTGGACTAACAGCCTTGGGTGGCAAAGTCCACAGGGAAGGGTGATGGTCCCCTAGTGCAGGGATCTGCAAACTTGGCTCTCCAGATGTTCTTGGACTTCAGTTCCCAGAAGCCCTGATCAGCAGGTGTACTGACATGGGCTTCTGGGAATTGAACTCCAAGAACACCTGGAGAGCCAAGTTTGCAGACCCTTGCCCTAGTGGATAAATTTCCACTTGAATCCATCTTGATGGAGGGCAGCAGCTTCCTCAATACTGGTCTAGGGATGATGAGTGCCAAAAGGGTACAGGACCAGAAAGAGACTCACAGAACTGGATCAGTGGTACGGGTGTCATGATGTCATGGAGAAGGCCACTGGAAGGCCACTGCATTATATTGTTCCCAGGACAATCTTCTATGGCTGATCTCCATGATGGGAGCCAATATTTGGAATCAGATATGACACTTGAAGAAGAAGATTCATGTGGCAGTTACTGGGAAGAGAGTGAGTGAGGGATTTTAATAGGGCTCAGGAGACAGTTATTTTTGTTCTGTTCCTTAAAAGTCAAAGTGGGTGAATCTCTACCCTTTCTATCTGCTCTCTCTCTCACACACACACACCTAATATATTCTATTTCTTGAATTTTAAACTAGCAATTGCAGACACCTTCCACACCCAAAAATGTATGCCAATTCAGCTGGGGACCATCACCCTTCCCTGTGGACTTTGCCACCCAAGGCCACTTAAATGCAGGGAGCTGTCTTATTATCCTTTTAGCAAGGCTTCTTTGCAGAAGAAAACAACCTCCAGGAACTCTCTCCCTTAGCTCCTTGTTGGATTCAAAACAGAGAAACAGGAAGAAAAGAAAGGAGAGGGGAGGAGCCTTACATGACATAGAGTATCTGAGCATTTCTTCTTAGCTATCGGGCTTAGCCTTCCCTCTCTGGAACTATTGGATGCAAGGTTACAGTACTGTATATCAAACATTTTGTACTGCTCATGCCCTTAAGTGCCAATGAATACTACATACAATACTAGAAGAAAAGTCATCTTAGTTCAAGTACCTTGTGATCCTTAATGTGGATTAGAAGGAAATAAATGCAGCATAATTAGGAACAAAAGTTCACTGTGATTGAGTGATATGTATTGGTAATTTAGAGCATAACTGTTACCTTATAGACCAGGAGTTCCCAACCTAAAGCCTATAGGCCAGACCCAGCCTGTGGCACCATTTCATGTGACCCCACCCCTCCAAGTGCATTTGAGAAACAAAATGGTCACCCCTTTGGAGCTGTTGGGACAAAATGGCTACCCCTATCATCCAGGCAGCGCAAAATGGCCATCCAACCCCTCAAAGCTGACTGAGAGAGCGTGATCCAGACCCTGGCTTGAAAAGGTTGTAAACCCCTGTTTTAGACTATTACATAACCAAACCTTCCATTTTAGATCATCAACACATTTGCTTAATTTTCAACACACTTTCCAACTGCTCTATAATAATGGGTGCTGAAAAGGAAAGGGGTGTTGTTTCCCCAGGATAGGTGTCAGTGATATCATCAGGAGTGTGGCAGAGACTGAACGGACTATTATTGGAAAAGGATTAATTATTCAGCCACATGTGGAAAACACACAAAGTTTGGAAGGCTGCTTTAAAATTTCATTCCAACTATGTTGTGTGTTGTGTCCATCAATATGAGTTGTCCTTTCTGATTCATTTGAAAATGCATTGAGTTACTTGGTACGTTGATGCTATTGTTCTTTAAATTCACTCCTGAGAAGATTTACCTCTATGGTTGACAATTGAAAAAGAACCAGGTTCATTTCATCCAAAACATCTTCACACTATTAGTAGCACAAATTAAAAAGGAAGCAAGTAAGGAAAATGTTAATATATGCACACAAAAATCCCCTATAGAGAATTGGAATCTTGACCTTTTGGTGTTTTTTTTAAACTATGTACTCTGTATCTTCTTTAATGAATGCATATATCTGCTTTCCCCTGTACAATACCAGCAGAGGCTGGATAACAAAGTTAGTTAAGCAAAATTGGCAAGGTTTAAATAATTGTTTGGTGAAACACGGATAACTTTTCCACAGTTCTCCTACCAGCCTTGTCTACAGAAGTGTTCACACTGGCAAGCTGAATCAGAGCAAATTCACAGTCTCTTTTATGATATGATCTGCAATCAATTATATGATTATATTCAGTTTGGATAACACAAATACTTCAGATTATTTTGGTGCCAATATCCCTAATAAAGTGTATTGGTACATGGCCACAATTCCCCTTCCATTGATCCTGTTTATTTGGCAATCACAGGCTTTTTCCCCCTGTGCAGAAGTGCTGTAGCATTAATCTCAAATATCAATGCATTGCCGATGTAATCTCAGTCTCATTCTCTATTTCCACATTCACAAATTAACTTCCTTTTTTGTTTTTATTTGAATGTGAATGTTGTTAGTTGCAGCTAAACTAAATTGGAGCTGCATGCTTTCAGAGTGCCAAGTAATGTAGGCCAGCAGGCCTTGGGCAGAAAATTTTGCCAGGTAAAATGGCCCCACATCGTTTAGAGCTTTACAGTAATACCCCAGTTAACGTGTGCACTGCACAATATTAAAACCAGATAATATTGGGAAATTTCAGAAAATATTATGCACCGCACGTGTGCAATGCAAAAGTTTCCCTCAAATTTCTCAACATCGATCTCTGCCCCAAAGCTGGCAGGTCTGGTCTCCCCCTTAGCGATCCAGGCAGGGGTTTCTGAAAAGAGGCTGAGGAAACTCTCTTCAGAACCACCACCACCCAGCCTGGATCTACTGTCTGTTTGGAAATGCCCTTCCCAAACAAGCAGTTGGATCGATTCCTGGTTCCCTTTCCTCTTCGGAAAGTGAACCTGGGTTTTTTTTTAAATGTTGTGCGATAAATGTGTTGCACAATGTTAAAAACCGCAAAACATTAAGACTTGTGGAACGAAGTTTTAACGTTATCCAGGGTATTACTGTATATGTTAACATCTGATATGATGTGCAACTGGGAGACAGTGTAGCTAGGCCAAAGATGGAGTGATATGCCTTAATCCTTTTTTTTCAATTCCAAAATTAACCTGGTTGCAGGATTCTGGACCTGTTGCAATCTCCTTATCAGGAACAAGGACAGCCCTACGTAGAGAGTGTTACAGTAAACCAGTTTTTAAAAATACCAATGCTTGGACCAGTGTTGTCAGAGACTTCCTGTTTAAGTGGGAATATAGTTAGGTGATCAGTCAAAGCTGGAGAAAGGCCATCAAGGAATGGAATCACTGTAAGATAATGTCTCCATATCACCACCTCAATAGATCCTCTAAAAGGATACCTTTGTCAATGGTATCAAAAGCTACTTAGAAATCCAGGAGCACCAGGAAGGATGAAACTCCCTGATCAGCTTCCTGAACAACATCATTACTGTATGTAGTGCAACCCGTGGAGTCTCAATGTAGGCCTGAACTTTGATTACAATGGATTGAATTGGGTTCAACCAAGAATGCCTGCAGTTGATTGGCTGCCACCCTCTCAGTCACCTTGCCCATAAACAGTTGATTGGTGACTGGTCAGAAGTTGTTTTCATTGTTGGGGCCTAGGTTCAGATTTTTTGGAATTGGATTCATAATTACAACAGGAGGAAACATAGGTCTCTTGTACTCATGCCTGCCACATGGCTATGGCAATGTTTGCAAACACAGACAGGGTTAGTGCTTTGGCTATAAGCAGAAATGAGCACCGCACCCTAGAATTGGACACGACTGGCTTTTGAGCAAGAGAGACCTTTTCCTTTACTAAAGGTAAAGGTCACTCTTGCTCGAAAGCCAGTTGTATCTGACTCTAGGGTCAGAGGCGTAGCTACCACCGTATCTGCCGTATCAATTATACGGGGGGCCCGGACCACGGGGGCCCCCAACGTGCGTAAGGAAAACAAATCTTTACCCTTCCTAAGGGCCCCCAAACAAATTTTTATACGGGGCCCCGCCAAGGCACGTTACTCTTCTGTCTAGGGCTCAGTGGTCATCTCTGTTTGTAGCCAAAGAGTCAGCACTGTATGCATCTGCAGACATTTCCATGAACATGTGGCAGGCGTGACTAGACACAGTGCACACAGAACGCTGTTACCTTCCCACCAAAGTGGTTCCTATTTATCTACTTGCAATTTCTTGTTTTCAAACTGCTAGGTTGGCAGAAGCTGGGACAGAGACAGGAGCACACTCAATTGTTCAGTATTCAGGTATCAAATTCTGACCTTCCAGTCTTCAAGTTCAGCATCTTAACCACTAGAGCCACTAAAATCGCATTTTCCTTCACCTAGAGACTAATTTACAATTTGGATGACCCAACCCACTGATACCAAAAATTTTGAATAAAGCATCATAATTAATCACAGCATTTATTAAACGTCACATATCACAACACTCACACACACATGGAAAATAAGGAGAAGCCAAAAGTTAAAATCATACAATTGGAACGCTCTCCAGAAGGAAGGGGGATTACCCAATAGTCAATAGACTCTGGCAAGGAATGTAAAAATGATAAGGTCACTGATTGCCTCCATTGTTCTTAGCTCCTAAGCCTCAAGTTTGCTGGGCCAAAAGGTGTGAAAACTGGTTTGTTGGCTTTTCTGATAAGCAGAAATTCCTTTTCATTCCTTCACAAAGGAAGCTGAATGACTCATACCTCTGGTTTGATTAAAGTTCAATTAAACATTGCTAGAGCACTGACCCAAGCATAGACATAGCAGAAGAGAGAAATCAACAGAAACAGTGTTTTGTGCAGAATACAGGGGCCATGAAAATCATTATTGGAAAAGGGAGGGGGAAAAGAGGACGTGACAAACCACACACACCCCTGGCAAGTTACAAAGGGTTAATTAAAAGTTCACCCTAAGGGGGCCTTTGAGTTAATTGTTAACTTAACTACTCTCTTTACTCTGTACTTAAAGAAGCAGCCAGGTACTTAATCCTTCCTGCCCGGAAAGGAAGCTTAAGTCTACATTGAGTTCACAACCTCCTGCTGCAAACGCCATTGGCTGATGATCCTGCTAGCCTGCCTTTCATTGGAGAAGACACAACAGCCGGTCCCGCCTTCCTTCGGCCTCTGTTTCAACAAAGATACAATGCTTCTTTTGTAAATTCCTATCTATACAATGTAAAAACCTGTTTTGCAGAAGCCAATGTAATTTCTTTTCCTATGTAACCAAACCCATTACCTCATACCCTGCTTTGTGTTTTATATTTGCTTGTAATTAAATGTGTTAATTGCCCTACCTCCTTCCCAGTTTCAGTCCCCTCCCCTGTCACGCAAAAGTTAGTGTAGAAAACAGATATAAGCCCTTAGAGGTGGGTGGGGGACATCTTTTGTTCACCAAACTTTGTGAACTGAGATCACGAGCAGTTTTTCTTCAAAACGGTTGAGGGAAGGTAGCTATTTAGATTGTAGGCCTGGCCAGACTATAACCTCGAATAGCTTTCCTTTGCTTTTGCTCCCAATAAATCATTTTGTTTTGATCGAATTATCTGTCTCGTTGTAAGTTCTTAGGGTCTTTATACCTCTGCCAGAGAAACGTACCTGGGCCCCAAAATTTTGGGTAACACCACCATGACCAGTTTGGCAGATTTTACTAGCCAAGAAGGGCAAAGATCTAAAGTAGTGCCTTTACAGTATGTAAACCTCTTCTCCTCCTCCATATGTGGAGAAAGAATGCAAATAGTCAGTTTCTGCTGCTGTTTCAAACCCATTCTGAGGGAAGGAATCATGTGCAATGGAATTACAGTGTTAGTTTCTTTTGGCTCACTTTCATTATTTGCATTTTGCTTTTTTCATAGAGGATTCAGACTTTAGGAGGAAACATCAAAACAGGACAGCAATCCTGCTCAGAGTGATTGTATATAGCAGTGATGGCAAACCTATGGCATGTGTGCCAGATGTGGCACTCAGAGCCCTCTCTGTTGGCACGTGTGTCATCACCCTAGCATAGAGTTCTCCCAGCCCCTATGCCCAGTAGCCCAATTGGATCATTTCCTCCATTCCCCCAGCAAAGAGTTCACCCTGACCCTCTAGCAAGAAGCCCAGTGGGGGTGCTTCCTCCCTGCCATGTTGGCATTTTTCTCTAAAAGCTTCACCATCATTGGTATATAGGCTCTTTATGAACCTACTAGGAAGAGAAAAGCAAGACATTATGGTTGAGTTAAACGAGGTGTATGATACTTAACATGTCAGCTGAAATGCTGTTGTGTCTTAATCTTCATAGTTTAGAGCTGCTGTATATGTATATTTGTGCTGGGATCCCAGTAGGGTAGGAAAGGTTTGCATAATGCTTTCCCCCATTCTTTTCCTAAGTACTCTTTCTAAACAATAGCCATGGCACTTGAAGGAAAGCATTTAGTGTCATAACTTGTTGATCCCACTTTCCCCACCACCACTTAGCTGCCTCAGTTTAACAACAGTTACCCCCAGGCTGAATGGGAGCACCTTGCTCTGGCTGTCACAGTGATACTAGATATGAGTGCTATGTATGTATAGGGATAGAAAATGCAAACTGTTATGACACTTCATGTTCTCTTCTGAAGACCAGAGCAGGTACTGATGTGTAGAGCAAAATATGTGATAACAACACATTCATTGCTAATGTGTCTCAGCAGCTTGACTTCCCCCAGCCTTCAGATGTGTCATGATGGCCACTATGCTGTCAACCAGCTCAATATGAGGTCTTCCATAGCAAGAGTACCCAGCAGTTCTCTAAGAATAGGGTTCAGACTTTGTCACAGCATGTTAGGCTAAAGCACTGTCGCATTCATCAGACAAAACCTTTAGTTGTTACTCTCAAAAAACATGAATGAGAACTCTGGGAGGGAGGGAGGCTAATGCATCTGTTGAGACCAAGGCATTTTGCTGGAAGTCAAAACTTGGTTAAATACCAGCAATGTGCTAATATCATCCATCATACCAGTAGGCTACTTTAAGAAGCTCAGGACAGATTGGCCAACATATGTCAGCAGTCCAGGAGAAACTGGTGGGAGGCAACAAATGCTGTATTCTAGCTTCTGCTTGCTGAGACAATCGCCTCTTTCTGCATGCTGGTAGGATAGGGGCTGCAGCGGCTCAGTGGTTAATAAGTTTGCCTTGTTAGCTGGAAGGCCAGCAAGTCAGCATTTGGAGACCCAGGTACTGCATGACGGATTGAGCACCTGTCTCTGTCCCAGCCCCTGCCAAACTAACAGTTTGAAAGTCATAAATTGCAAGTAGATAAATAGGGACCACTTCATTGGGCAAAGATCTTGGAGATGTGAAAGGAGCCTCATTCGGGTGTCCCCTGAGTGGAGTTTCTCCAGCAAAACCCCTTTCAACCCAAAATAATTTCTGACACAAAATTATTATTATATTGATAGGATGAGTGCTGTGGATTGGATGAAATATGTGTTTATCTGACTTACTTATAATTGCCCTCCAAACTAGCAGACATTCAGAGCAAATTACAAAATTCAGACAAAATCAGAGAATAGAATAGAAATGGAGGAGAAGCATGACTTAAAGGCAGAATAAAATAAATTTAACATGGCATAAAATAAAAGCAAGGAGCCAGAATGTTCATTGTTGAAATTAAAAACCATTTAAGACTCAGAAGGACAATAGGCTAAATCCTAGTCTGAAGTAGAACAGACCCATTGAAATCGATGGTTATAATCCTGTTGTGTAATTATGTCGATGGAAGGAAAATAGCAAATTGCCACTATTTAGAGAGTAGTCACTTGGATTCCAGGTCATATGCAAGCTACCCAACTGTTGTGCAATGAAGAATCTAAGCAGGGACTTGCTGATCTATGGCAAATTACAACTGCAAGTTATGTTGTTCCTCTTCTGCCAGTGTAACTATGTAAAAGGATTTTGTCCAATGGAAGTGATAGTGTTTCTGTGATTAACTAGTTTGATTATTTCTGCTAAAGTATATAATGGATTGATCATGTGGCTAATGTAGAAATGTTGCACTAATTGGATAAAGAACAAGAACTGTTTAAGACCATCAAACAAAGAAAGCTTAATACCTTGGGCATATCATGAGTAATGACATAAAGTATACAATACTCCAACTCGTTATGCAAAGGAAGATCCTTGGGAAGAAAGGCCCTGGATGTAGACAGGCCTCATGGCTGAAGAACTTTGGAGACTGGTGTGGAATATCCTTGAAGGAATTGTTTCAAGGAGTTAAAAACAGAAAGACTATTGTCATAATGATAGCCAATATTCGGAATGGATACAGCATTTGAAGAAGAAGCCCATTGTTTACAATTGGACTACACTATTTGAAAGTAACATTGGATTTATACCAATTAAATTTTCAATGCTCATCTAGAGCATAATATAGAGTCAGATAGTTTGATTTTCGAGGAGAGAGTTCCAATCAGTGCACAGATCCTGCCTCGAGTGTCGACCAACTCAACCTCTATAACTGATTTCCCATTTTCTGTTTGTTAGAATTCATATCTGAATTTGTAGCTAATTGCCTCTAGTTGTAGCTCATTGTTTCTAGTTCTTCCTATTCATGGATTCCTTCACTGCTGCCCCAGTTTCCTATGGATAATGGTCAACATTTTCCTCAGGACTTGGTATATCCCTGTCTCCTGAACCACCACCACCCCAATCCAGAGAATTTTAGAATTAAACCCCTTCTGATCAGATTTCTGATATTTTTTTACAAACATTTCTTACCCAATCCCTGTGAGAATCATTTGGGATTGAAGATCTATAGTGGGAAAGGCCAACAGAATCCTACAGTCTAGCACACTTGACACCGCCAGGCTTTTGGTTTTTTTTAAATAGCAACTGTGGCTTATTGTAGTGAATGGCAATGCCTTGTGACATTTTCATAAAGCGGCCATTTCATGAAATCCACATGTATCAACTGATAGCACTACAGTCTCTTAATGGATGTCTTCACAGCAAATTAATTGATACAACATAAGGCTGTGAAAGTTTACTGTTAAATAAATTTACTTAAGTTATTGTGCACAGAGAAGAACGAGAGAATCCCATCAGAGTAGAGATGTATGGAAGACCATCAGTCTAGACCACACCTAAACATACAGATTGGAGTGAACCTACTTTGTACCTTTTTTCTGAACTTCAGTATCTCTGGGTCAGTGACATTATCCATGACCTTTAGACTGCTGATATTTTTTTTAAAGCCCATCAATGAGGGCAGTAATGTAACTGACTACGACCCGAGAGGGCTACACATCACCCTAATTGTTTGAGCATTCCACTCAAAGCTCATACACCAATAATCATCCTTCCAGTATCCCATACACACAATCCTAATAACATAAAAATACCTCAGTAAAGTTTAGTAAGCTAAGTTAAGTGAGAAAACAAAGGCAGAGAATGCTACACCGCAACACACAACTCTTTCTCTTCATTCTTGAACTGTGTGCCTAGGTGAGATCTTGGACTTTTTTTGGAAATGAGAGCTCAGCTGTCTCCTTTGGTACCAACAGCTCAGGCTACAGATAACTGTACTACTACTGTTTTCTGCTTTCAACCCTCTGAACGCTGGCTGGGATATGAAGCATCTGTTGTGGTGTCCTCTCACCCTAGGGTGAAGAATGTCTCCATGACCTACCCTATGGTTGCTCCAGAACTGCCCTTCTGGCTTTGATCCGGCTTTGAACATTTGTTCCTAGACAGTGTGCATGTTAAGTAAGGAAACCAATTCCACTTGCTGCTGTCAAATGGACTGTTCTCTATCCATGTTTATACAATAGGTAAACTAACCTTTCATTCTGTGGTGGGAGGGTACTGTTACTAATAAAAAGAAGAGAAGGGTTCTAAAATGGAATAAGATACAAGAAGTCTTCTTATAATTATTTGGGGGGCATGGACAGAAAAGAAGGGTACTGGGTGGATTGAAATGTCTGTCTTGTGGTAAGTAAAAAACACACAAATGTGTGAGTCAGAAAGAAGAAAGCACAGGTGCAAAACCAGAATGCAGCATGAGACACATATCAATAAAGCATGCAACAAAGCATATACATTAGATTTATTACAGTGGGGTGATAAAGAACTTGAGAAAAATTAGGAAATAACAGCAACAAATCACTGGAAAATATGTTATTTATTTATTTATTTACTTATTTATTCAATTTGTATAGCCACCCCAAACGACATGCAACTCTGGGTGGCGTACATAAAATCCCCAATGTTTCAACTACAGAAACCCTTAAAATTCCTAAAAACACTGAAAAACTACCTCGCACCCGCACCAATTAAAAATCTAGTTAAAAACTTTTTAAAACATGTGTGATCCTGCTCTAAATGAGCCAGTGGTGTGTGTGTGTGCTCCCTCTCCACCTCCCCACACCTGCTCCACCAGCCAGGTTTTCAACTCTTTCCTGAAGGGCAGCAACTCTGTCTGGAGACACAGTTCAACTGGCAGGAGATTCCATAGGGCCAGAGCAGATACCAAAAAGGCTCTTCTTGTAGTGCTAGAGAGGTGATCCTCTCTAGCAGTTGGTATTTTTAAAGAGCCCCTTCAGGGCTTATCTGACATAAGGAATCGAAGAGGAAAATTAAGCAGAACTGGATTGAAGGGTTTAAATAACATGTATTTTTCTGAATTCATAAATGGGAAGGATGTATTGGATTAAAGTTCCTATCCCACAGGATATTCTTTACAAAAAAGGCAAAGCAAGACATCACTGATATTAACAGGGAAATAATACCAACATACATTACCATGATTAATGATGGGGGAGGGAGAGAAAGGGCTGAATTCAAACAAATAATTTCTTTTTACTAACTGGGGAAGGAAGGATTGATCCATTGCCTAAACTCCACACAGTGGAATGTAAGCAAGATAAAGCAAAACAACCAGAAAGACAAAGTTATCATCATGAATAAAAGCAAGATCCTTTACTGCACAAAATGTCAGAGAGTAACTGATTAAAATATATGAGAAGGAGAAAGGGAAGGATTTTGGAATTACAATCAAAAAGGACTTAAACAGCCACACACAGCTCAATGCTAAAACTCTTGCTGAATTCAGTAACTGAGCAAGAGAAGGAAACTAATTTATCTGAGCATCAGCCCCCCTCTCAATGCTCAATAAATGGAGATCTCATGGTAAATTTTAGGAGGAGATGGTGGCCCTGTCATTCACTCGCCCTCCTCCCTGTCTTACCCAATACCAGCATTGTTGTAGAAGCAAAACCTCCAAAGATCCTATATCTGAAGACAGATATTTATTTATTTATTTTTGTGGTTTATATTGCCACTCAGCTCAAAAGACTCTGGGCAGCACACAAAGAATAAAATCCAGCATCACAGTTAAAAACTATTTAAAAACCCATTAAAAACGACTATCAAAAATTACCTCAACCCTTACCGATTAAAAGAGAGAGAATTCTTCCTAGATCAGCCAGCAGGTGTCATTGGTGCTCCACACTTGCTTTGCCAGCCAGGTTTTTAGGCCTTTCCCTGAGGGGCATCAACTCTGTCTGGAGATGCAACTCAATTGGCAGGAGGTTCCATAGGGTGGGAGCAGACACTGAGAAGGCCCTCCTTCTGGTGCTAGAGAGACGCATCTCTCTAGCAGATGGAACAAATTAGAGAGCCCCTCCTGTCTGCTCTGGTGGGATGGACAGATGTCCTTGGGGTGACACAGTCTCTTAAGTATCCTGGTCCACTACCATGTAGGGCTTAAAAGGTCATCACCAGCACCTTGAATTGCACACTGGCAACCTGTGCAGCTCTCAAAGCAGTGGTGAGGCACGGGCATATTGCCCGCATCCCATCACCACCAGAGCAGCTGCATTCTGGACCAGTTGCAGCCTCCGAATGGTCATCAAAAGCAGCCCCATGTAAAGTGCATTGCAGTAGTCAAGTTTGGAGGTGACCGGAGCATGCATGACCATGACATTGCAAAACAGGAAGCACTAATGAGAGTTCATACAGGAAGAAGATACAAATCTAGGTTTGATTTGAAAGTACCTAAACCTACCTGAAGGGGCCTCAGAAAGCTCAATATCTGGGCTTTATCCTAATCAAGGGCATATCTCTATTATATTTGCAAAGCTTGCTGTAGAAAAAAAAAGACTTTTTAAAAAACATTATGGTGTAAATTTTGAAAAGGTATAAAAAAGAACATTTTTAGGAATCTCAAGAATGGTGGCTGTGAAGCTTGATAGTGGGGGAGGTTACAACTTTAGTTTAATTCAAAAATTTAGGATGGAAAATGTAGCACTTTCATACCAACCATAAAGGTAGAGTTTGCCGTTGCTCGAAAGCCAGTCTTGTCTGACTCTAGGGCAGTGGTGGCAAACCTTTTACAGACCAAAGGCCAAAGAAAGGGGGGAAATGAAGGCAGGAATCACGTGCAGCGATTTTGCATCAGCTGCATGTAGCTTCTTCAATAGTAGCAGGGGATTTTGGGGGTGATGGGGCCTTCTCGGGGGGGGGGGATGAAGCTGCATGGAGCCCTGAAAACACACAAACAACACCTCTTCCCTTGGTAAGGAAGGCAAGCCCCCTATCCCCTGAAAAGGTGAGAAGGCTTAAATACTTACCTGGAGGCAACAGAAGTGAGGCCAGGTGACAACTTCTTACACACCCATCCAAGGAAAGAGGAGTAGCATGCATGCACGCTGTCTCCTAGGATGGGGATGTCTGGTCACACCTCCTGGGAGGGATTTCAGCCTCCCCATCTCCTCCCCAGTGGCAGAGGGAGCTGGGGCTTAACCCAGACCTCCTTTTGTGGCAGTTGAAAGGGCTCTGTGTGCCATAGGTTTGCCATCACAACTCTAGGGGACAGTGCTGATCTCCATTTACAGGCAAGGTGCCAGCACTGACTGCGTCTGCAGACATGACTAGACTTCTGAACGCATGGATTCTTTTGGCTTAAAAAAGGCCAGAATGCAAGAGTCTGAATAGAAGAAAATGATCCAGTCATTGAAAACTTTGGCTGTAATAAAATTGGTTAGCTTTTACTTATGCCACAAGACTTGTTGGGTATTGTTGTTGTTGTTTTGTTTTTGTTTTTGCAGTAGCTGAAGAAATGCTACCCCACATAATCTAAGGGGCTTTCATAAGGTGCCCTCATGTCAGAGCATCTACATGGCTCTCCCCAGAACAGGGTAGAGATGGCTTCTCATTTGTATGCAGGGCTTCTTTTATTGCAGAAGCCATCCAGGATCTCATCCAAATGTCTTCATGCTTCTTTTATAGCTACAGTTCATTTGATTTACAGCCATGCCTGCAAACTGTTGTGCTCATTATCATTGTAAGTTGAAGGCACTTACATCCCTTTTGCTTTTCATAGCCCTTGTATTATTACAACTTTAAGAGGCTCTAGTGATGGATCATTGACAACATCAAGTTCAGATTACATCCTTCAGAAAGCATAGTCATTCTTTCTCACTTCCTTCCCCCTCCCCTTTTCTGGCAGAAATAATGACATTCTTATATGTTATTTCAAGGAATTACTGGTTGGTAGATGCAGTGAAGTTTAGCAAGACTGATTCCTCCCACCCTTCCCAACTTTATTGTTCTCTTTTTGCTTTTATGAAATATTTAAATTCCTAACATTTCATTAATCCCAGTTCAGTTGAGGCTGTACGAAGTGCCATCACTGCATTCTTGACTGCACAGATGTGTAACTAAGTTGCAGCAAAACATCTGTACTCACCAGGGAAATTACTTCTTTAATTAGAAGATGTGCCGCTTTGATTGGTTGACAGGGTCAAGTCTGTGAAAAGTAATAAATCCTGACATGAGTTGATTTCAGCAAAACAAAAAGAGGTCTTTGTGCCACTGTATTGATTCTTCTATTAAGCAGTACGGTTTCATGATTCACATGCATCAAAGACCAAACTCGTTTTGATCTATAATTCAATTTAGATGTGAGTCAAATAAAAAATCAGTTTCAGATAAACCAATAATATCTTTTAACCTCACCAATTCTGGTTCACAAAATTATTTGTGTTGTGGGTTGTGTGAAATGATTCAAAAGAAAATATATAGAGAGACTAGTAAACTGCCGTGTAATGGAATCCTTGGGATTTAGTATTATTATAGATCAAAGAGAATAAAGAAGTTCCAAAGTTTTTAGAACTATAATCTTAAATTATATATAGATACCAAACTGCTTATGTACTCAAATTGCAAACTATGGGGCTATTCTCTGAGTAGACCCAAATAGGGATGCACTTACTACTGAAATCCAGTAGTAAGTGAATTCCTATCTTCCAAACTTATAAAAGTCTTAACTCTCCAAATCTTCATTGATTCAATGGGCTTACTAAAGTTGTGACTCCTGAAATCCAATAGTAAGTCACAAGAGTAGGCCCACTGGATCAGGGAGGAATTGGTGAGTTAACTCTAGTTTTGATTTACTACTGGATTTTAGCTGCAGCATTTCAACTCTTATTTTGTAACACTCTCAAGACAAATTTCAATAAAACAAAAGACAATTTTAAAAATTAAATCACAAAGTAAAAAAGTAGATTATACCAGATGCAAAGGCAGCAGTAAGAAAGTCATGAAAAAACTCCATGTAGATACGTAAAAGAGCAAGTTAAACAATTAGAAGGAAGCAAACTCTTAAACAATCCACTAAACCCAAATTCTGCTTGAGAAAAGAGGATGTGGTACATAAGATGCCTTCAAGACAGTCAGGTTGGTGACAGGTAAACATGCCAAAAACAGACATTCAGTCATTTAGAGGCTGCCACTGGCTACTGGCTTAGTTAGTCACCAGCTGCAGGCTTGGTCTCTGAAGGTGAAGAAGTCAACAAAAGACCTGAATCCCAAATTGTTGTTACATGCCATCAACTCACCTCCAACTTATGGTTATCCTATGAATGACTGATCTCCAAAATGTTTTCCTGCTCAGCTCTTGTAAACATAAGCCTGCAGCTTTTTTTAGGAAGTTAATCCATTCCCTGCTGGCTTCACCCTTTCCCAGCATTACTGTCTTTCCAGAGATTCTTGCCTTCTCATGATGTGCCCAAAGTACAACAGCTTCAGTTTCATCATGTTTGCCTCCAGATATAGTTCAGGCTCGATTTACTGTAGGATCCATTACATGTTTACCTTTCTTGGATTCCAAGCTAGAATGGGTTTAAAAAGACATACCCAGGAAACTAATCAATTTCCCTAGTCTCCAAGAGACAAATTTCAAGTGGAACAGCAGGGATGGAAGCTGTAACTTTCTTCCTGTGTGTGAAGACCAACCACCAATAATACATTATTATTACTGAAACATCAATATTATTGAAACACACACACACGCAACAGCAGAAACCTTACATTTGACCAGTCTGTGACAATAATAATTTTGTGCTGTTAAATCATTTCCATCTTCTGTCAATCCTTTCTAGGTAGGGTTGCCATATGTCCAGGTTTTCCAGGATTTTCCTGGATTCAAGCTGTCCCGGCCGGTTCAAGAAAAAACATGTAAAAGCCCTGGATTTTTCAATTTGAACAAAGGAAGCAAGATCACCCGTCACCAAACGATTTTTGCAAAGAGTTAATTCACTGCCTCCCTGCCTTTCTTTCAATTCCTGCTTGAAAGCAGTGAAGGCAAAACAACACCCTGAGAAGCCTGCCCGGGAAAGGAGACACTTGCAAGCGAGATAATTGAAAGAAAGGGTTAATTGCATATGGTCGATATTCTCTGCCTGCCCTGGACAGGGATTATGCACGGTCTTAGAGACATGGTCTCCCTGACAGCCCCGTCCAACACATGTACAGTTTGAAGAATGCAATGACTGTTCTGGTTTGGCGGGAGAGAATTATGGCAACCCTATTTCTAGGGTTTCCTACATACAGAGACTTAGAACTGGTTTATCACTAGTCTATATTCGAAACACAAATAACTTTTGGGAGGAAATGGGTGTTGGTTTTAAGGAGGAGAACCCTTTCTAGCATTCTTAACTTTGTGTTTCTGCTTCATCTACATTTCTCACGTTAATAAATTCTCGGAACATACTCAGTAATTTTTTATACAATGTGGAGTCACCAAATGCAGAACACTTTTTGTCAAATCAAAGCAGATAGAGTGTAAGTCTCCTATTAAAAAGAGAAATGGGTTTTTAAAAAACTGATGAATTAAGATATTTTTCTTGTCTTGAGCACCTTTGAATTTCTCTAATAACTTTGAAGAAGTCTTTCTGACAGGTCCAAAATGTATGGGATCTTTCTTTAAAAAGTCCAAAACCACAGATTTAATGATATCAATAATTTCTAGGGGTTTAAAAATGCCTATTTATCATTAACAAATTAATTAACACTCATTTCTAATAAGGACAAAATAATTAAACTTATCATGTTTAATGAAATATCAATGATAGCTGATTCTGCAAGAAATCTTAAACACGTTAGTTGAACTGATTTATTATCCATTGGACTTGTATTAATTAAACTCCTTTGGCTTTATAGTAGATCTTTATTTCTCTTTTCATTGCTTTAAAATGAAGTTCTCAGAGCTTTGTGACAAGTAGACCTGCTTGATAGCAGCCTGGGTGGAAAAGGTGGTTAAATTATTTCTCAGCCATTCTTTTTTAGGGTACTTTGTCTCATGTTAATATTCCACTTGGTGATTATCTGTTGAGCTCTTAAAAAGTTTTGAGGGGAAATGGAGGAAGTAGTTACTACATTATGAAATGACCCCCAATAAAATCCAATGTAAATATATGTTCCTTAATACTTCAGGCTGTATTCCAGCCCAGGAGCAAATCCGTATCTGCCATATTTATCTTACTTTAATTGTTTCCATTAAAAATAAACCAAAGGAGCTGATTACTTGTGTTTCATTATGGGACACCACAGAAACATACAAAAAGGAGATCACTTAACTTTTCTTATTAAAATGTTGTTGATGGAAAAGAATAATAGCATGCCAAATGGATGGGACACACTGTTCAGGACAATGGAAACATTCACCCCCATGTCCTTTCCTCCAATCATCCTTTGAATTTTAAACAATCCAGCCATATGTTTTTGTAAGTATTGTGTCTCACATTAATATTCCACCTGCTACTAATCTGGTGAACTCTTATCACTATTGTTGATATGCTAGTTTAGTACTCGATCACTTCCAGGTGAGGGAAAAAGATTAAACAATTACCAACAAAACATGAATGACCAGGACAAAAGGTTCTCTGTTTTGTTGTTGTTGTTGTTTTCTTTGTATTTCTGTACATGTTAAGTCTGTCATCTTTTCTACAACACTGTATGACCCTTTCAGAATCAAGTGGTTTGATAGTGAACCATAAAAGGATTGCCAGAGGTAGGAGGGAAGGAGGAAAGGAGGAATGTGGGCTAAAATGCAAAATGTTCTACATCAAATGCTCCTGAATTAATCCACAGTCCATGTGTGATCAAGGACTGTGAATTCAACTATAATACAGGCTGTGAATTAGAATGTAGCCAGTGTAGTTATATTTATTTATTTTTATTTAAATTTTTTTTTTTGGGATTTCTATACCGCCCTACTTGGTGTGACCAAGTCAGGGCAGTGTACAACATAATTAATATACAGTCGATCAATAGAGTCCAACAATAAAGGCAGAAACATACAATATATAAAAAATGTAACAGTATAATAGCAAGATAATATTCCAATCAGCATTACAAATATGATTCAGTGTCATAAATACAAATATCAAGTCACAAATACAAATACAAATATCATCAACTTTCACAAGTATAACGTATAATCTAAAACAAACTAACAAATGCTTCATTGTTCACTCACTCATCACAATTCCAAATGTAAATGCTGAGAATGGCAAGAAAGGTTATGACCAGCAGAGACTTCTCAGTAGCGGCACCTATGTGATAGAATTTTCTACCACTGGAGCTGCATCAGGTCCCATCCTTGTGCGTATTTTAAAACCATTAAAGATGTTACTCTTTAAATGAGTATTTTAGGACATCCTCCCCATTGCCAGTCACTAATCTAGTTTAAATTTAGTTTATTGTTTGCTTCAGATGTCACCAGAGGAGAATGTATTGGTTCGGTTATTATTGGTTGTTGGATTTGTAAAAATGTAAATGTTGTACACTGCCCAGAGTGGGAAATCACACAGCTGGGTGGTATATAAATGAGATAAATAAATAAAATGAATGTGGTTTCAGTGAATCGAAAATTATCTATAATCTCTTTCTACTCAGGTGTAATGAATCCACACTATTCCTCACCTTGCTTTGGGACCTCTCCAGCATTCCTTCCAAGGCGGATTATTCCAAAATCCCCTCTAGATCTCACCCAAAAATCATGGCAAGGAATATATGTTCATCACTCTCTCAGCCACATCCAGCTGAACAAACCTGGGACTTGTCTGCGTACAGAGCCCAGCCAAATTAATAGTAGAGAGGTAAAAAGGCAGCTTTAAAAAGAGGCCAGTGGACTTACTGTATCTTACCATGCATCCCAAATCCAATGAAGAAAGTAGATTTATTAAAGTTGAAGCATAGTTCTTGATAAAGCAGGTTACAGATCTCAGCATAGAAATATACTAATCAAAATTAGCTTTTAGAGAAAGAGTGCTTTCAGATATATTCTCTCCTAAATAATATTAATCTGTCTATCTGTTCTAAGTTACCATATTGAAGACTTAGGGAGATGTGGCCCATACTGGTGTTTCCTTGTTCACCCCCAGATTCCAACTCTTTTCCCAAGCCATGTGCTTGATTCTCCTCAGGTATGAGGTGATCCTGGGTAATTAACATACCTCCAATCAGGTCCCAGTGTTGGGGTAAACAACTCAGGCCCTATTGATGAAGCATGGCACCTCCCTGTCTATCTCTTTCCATCTGGATCCAGGGAGTGAAAACAAACAGGTGGCCTTTTGCTGGCACCAAAAAAGCCACACCTCTACTATATTCTAAAACCTGATAAACTCCATCTTGGAAATGATTAATAACTTGACGTCTATTCTATGACACCAGGGTACACATGTACACAACATATGGATGAATGAGACACAGTTTATGTCCAATGATTGGCAAGGTGCTGCTTGCCAAAATGCCCTAAATTGAGTCAAACTAATCAAAGCAAAAGTAGTATGTGACCTCTAATGTCATCTTTAACTTCTATCAATTTAATTTTACTTGTAAATGACAACTTAAAATCACAGTACTGTAATGGAGTAGAGCAGTCAGTTCATTTGTTTGCCCCCAGAAATAATTTCACCTTCCTTCAAAAATCCCTTCATGAAGTCTTCCATGTTCACTGTAGATCTTGTTTGAATCAACATCTGCAGCAAGACTAGACATACAGTACTTGTACAGAATTGTTCAATGTCATCTTTCCGCAAGAGAGTCTTACAAAACATCAAGATCTTATGTTTTACATTAGCAGAAATGTGTGTACAAAAAGAGGAGATGTTGAACCTTATTATTTTGTATCTGTTTTGCTTTAATGTGATAACAAGCCTTCCAGCAGCTGCTGCAAAGTAAGCTGTTCCATATGGGTTTATTGATCGCATTGTAATTACTGAGGTGTCCTTATCTGGTACACTGAAGTGTTTTGTCTTGTGAACCAAGTATTGTATTATATAGAAGTGTGTATGATTTAATTTGGACACAAATTAAGGGATTCAAAAAGCAACAAGACAAAGAAACCTAAACATTTTGGGTTCTCATTTACGGTAAAGCAGTGATGGGATTTAGCAGGTTTGCCCCAGTTCGCCAGAACCAGTAGCAGAAATTCCAGCTAGCCCCACCCATCCACGTTTTGAAATAAAGTATAGTAGTCTTAATTCAGTGAGCATAAGTGAAACAGATTCACACAAATAGTTTAAGGGAATTCCCACCCACCCCCATTAGGAATCCCTACAATTTGGGGCCAGAAGTAAAATGTTTGCCTCTTGTATAGTGGACAGTGTAAACTAGAATTCTAAAGTGGGGATTTATCTTCCCCAGCTAGAAAAACATGGATTAGATGACCTTATTTTGTTTAAATTCCCAGGTGGACTGCTATGTTAGGTTGTTGCAACAAGAACAGCAGAGTGTGCAATGCTTTAAAAATGAGCATGTTGTATTTAGTATAGGCTTTCATGGATTACAGCCCATCAGATTATCTGTTAATTGTTGGGCAGCAACACCCAGCAGTTTTATATAATTCCCAGCCATCCTAACAGCCAATGGCGAGGAAATAAATTCTTTTTTAAAATTGAGTTTATGAATGTGGGATATTGTGCTTCCATATCCATAATATGAAACACCAAGAAATGGCCTGATAAGGCTGCATAATATCATTCCTATGTTGCAGTGGGGAAAAAGATGTTAGAAATTATATATTCATCAAAGTAATGTGTAACATGTGGGCATTAAAAAGGCCACTACGATGGCAGGCAGCAGGAATTGCCCCCCCCCCCCAACTTTGCCTTCAGCCAGGGTGGCGAGGCCACTGAAGCTGTGGGCACAAGAATCCCTCCATCGCTGGCGCCCCTGGGCCCTGCCCCTCACCGAGCTTGAAAAGGCCGCTATGGCAGCAGACGGCAACACTTCGCCACTGTCACCCCTGGACTTTGCCTGTGGCCAGGGCAGAGAGGCCACTGCAATATTGTATTGTTGTATTGTTGTATGGTTGTATATTATTATTATTATTATTATTATTATTATTATTATTATTATTATTATTATTATTATTATTATTATTATTATTATTATTATTATTATTATTAGCTGTTCTTGTAGGTTGAGTATTGTATAATTATTGTACATATTGTATTATTGTGTATATTGTAAAATTATTGTGTGAGCCGCTCTGAGTCGGGTTTCCTGATTGGGCCGCATACAAGTGGGAAAATTAAATTAAATTAAATTAAATTCCCAACTTGTCCTTCAGCATCCAATTCTAGGAATGTGCTGAAAGTTTCAAAGCTTACGGGATCCTGCACATCCCATCAGCATGGCTTTATCATAATACCATGCTCCATCAAACTTAAACACTATAAAGGAAAATCATTGAGGTGTACCAGCAGAAGCAGGAATACAGACTATCACATGGAACCATTAAGATCCTCGTTCCACATCATCTCACTAATTGCATTGCATGGTCAAAGGAAGCATAATGGATCAAGCAAATTTCTGCTTTAATAGCATTGTTAACTGAGACACTCTTGGGGTTATGACAAATCGTGAATTAGCCTAAATTCACCTTTCTTTTTCTTAGGCACAGCCTGAGTGGTTAAACTACCAAATTTTGGGAATGGTGGGGATCAAAAGGGGACTGTCAAGAGTTCCTTATTGATCTTGTTCTCCTCCATATGTGGCATTTCCTGGGCAGAAATTACATTATTCAGTTCATTCAAAGGAGATAAACTAGCTGGGGTGGGCACCTGATTTTTTTTATAAGCTGAATAAAATATGCAACATCATAATCATGTTGCATTCCCTGCTTGTGTGATTGGTTAGGTGTCAGTCCCTCTCTACATATGCAAATTGCACAAGTTCCATAAAAACCACATACACCCAGATGACCAATTATGAATACACTGATCTGCCTTTCCTCCCCATTTCCCCTTCCTTCTTGCTTTGGTGCCAAATTTTACCCACTTCCATTTCTGAGTTTAGTAATTTTAAAAAATCCACATATGCCCCTACTCAAAATTTCACTGTTGAAAAAATATTGGATAATGGGGTTTTTTGTGTGTGTGTGGGGGGGGGGAGAGTTTTCCTCTTTCACACAAGGACAGGAGCAGGAAGAACCCAGAGCCAGCACCACACCAGGTGATTCCAGAACCATCACATATCTAGGTAAGTTTTGGGGAACTAATCCAGTTAGTATATCCACTATTCTTCCTTGTTCCTTTTCTTGTGTAAAAGATGAGAACTTCTTGGGGATCCACCATCAACAAAGAAAGAAACAAGCAAGCAAGCACCCATCTTGAGGGCTGAAATTGGGTTGGCAGTGCCAAGGGCCCAGATGGTCTTTGGTCTACTTACCGCACTTCTGTCCATCTCCCTCCTATGGAAAGCCCATTCTCGGAGGCCTGTCACATGAGAAGCATTTCCTCATCTCACTTCCTTTCTGACAAGGCCTCACCGGATGTTCCCTCGCTGTCTGATTCCTCATTATTCCTGCCTTGTCTACTCTTCTTGATTGACGTCTTCCTCCTAGAAAAGGCCCTTTCCCCTACCAAGGGGCTATTCTTTGCTAGTAGATCGTTCCTTTGTGAGGGTCACGGTGGCTTACTGGCTAAGATGTTGAGCTTTATGTCTTGAAGGTCACAGGTTAGCAGTTCAAGACCTGAGTGCTGTGCGATAGAGTGCCCACCAGCTGTCCCAGCTCCTGCCAACCTAGCAGTTCAAAAGCAAGAAATTGCAAGTTGATAAATAGGCAGTGCATCAGCAGGAAAGGTAACAGCATTCTGTGTGCTATGGCATCTAATCATGACTGCCACATGACCTCGGAAACATCTGCAGATGCAGTCAGCACTGGCTTTTTGGTTGTAAATGGAGATGAGCACTGCCTTCTAGAGTCAGACATGACTAGCATCCGAGCAAGGGAGACCTTTGGCTTTACCTACATGTGATTCCTTGACAGAGAATGGCAACTGGTATGTTCTTCTCAGTTGCTTCCTTCCAATCCAGCTGTTGGTATTTTCCACAAGGTGTCCTGGTTGCACTGTGCTGGATTCCCCACCCCCATCCCATCGTTTTAGCCATCTGGGACGAGCTGAGCAGTATACTGTTTCCAAAGCTAGTTGCTCAGCATACTTTGTGCCTTGCCATGTTGATGGACCTTTCAGTTGCAATGTCCTCACATGAATCCTCACAGAAGTTCCGAGGACAAAGTGAGCTCTGAGCAGCTGGCAATACTATTTTAAGCTTTCCAGGTGAACCACACTTAAAAACGTGGCATTCTAGTCCACCTGGAAGAACAGCTCCCAACCCATCCCATTGGATTTTTATGACACCAGCTGAATTTTTCCACAGGTACCCAGAATGCATGTAAGTTAATTTAAGTTAATTTTTAGGCTTATACCCCACCCCACTCATGACAGCGACTCTGGGTGCCTTACAGGAATGCAAAATACACAGTTACATAATCATAATAACATCATACACAGATCACAGGTAAACAAGCCAAATACAATAAATCCACGGTAATACAATATATATAATTTAGTACAATATATCTAAATCAAATTGCAAGAACAACATATAATAATACACTATAACAGCGCAAGAACCAGTATTCTCAAACCTCTCAACCTAGCCACGAGCAAGGAGATATGGCCAGTAATATTGTTCTTTTACAGTAAAGAGCTCAGTTATGTAATGACATTTCCCTTCTACCCGCTACCACCTTTGAATAGTTCCTTCTTTCAGGACCTGAGGCAGCTTTGGGGCTCCAGCTGTTAGGAAGGCAGCTTTGTTTAGAGTCACAGCCTGCTGCAGCCCCTGATGAGCTCCACCTGAGAGCATAAGAACTGGCCTGAAGCAACAAAGGTTTTAGGATTTGTTGTGGTGTGAACTCCTGCTCTTGCTCCAGCCCTAAAGGTGCCCTGATTTGGTTGCTTGTTCCTGCTTGTACTACGTCTCCTCTACTGAACTAACCTAGTTCCCCAGCCTACTCCTGGCCTTGGACTTGGATAAGGTTTGTCTTTAACCTTTAGCTTGGTGGCCTGCATTGCTAGCAGACTACTTATGTCCTGGACTCTGACATTTTTGAACAGAGATGTCTTTTGTCTTGTTAAACCTCAGGGGATTGTCAATATGGGTTCTTCTCCACCCCACCACACCACACCCCATCCCTTTTTTGTATTACTGCAAACTCTATGGCCGTGATGGCGAACCTTGGCATTCCAGGTGTTCTTAGACTTCAATTACCAGAATCCCAAGGCAGCACTCCTGCTGATAAGGACTTCTGGGAATTGAAGTTCAAGAACAGCTGGAGTGCCAAAGTTCACCATCACTGCTCTATGGTCTCCCAAAACTGCAAATCTCACTTTCTTGTTACAGGGATGCTTCAATGCCAGGACAAAGAGGAAAGTATATAGCAGTGATGGTGAACCTATGGCACATGTGCCAAAGGTGGTACTCTGAGCCCTCTCTGTGGGCACCTATGCAGTCACCCCAGCACAGAGTTCACCTGCCCCTCTGTCCAGCAGCTCAATGGGAGTGCTTCCTCCTTCCCACCAGCACAGAGTTCACCTTGCAACTCTGCCCAGCAGCCCAATGGGAGCGTTTCCTTCTTCCCCTGTTGCTATGAGATAAATAAGTGGGTTTGGGGTTGCAGTGTGGGCACTTCATCTCTAAAAGGTTCTCCATCACTGGTATATACTATCCAAAAGAAATCCTCTTAAACACAGTAAAGTGGTGTTGATGGGTTTTGTCAAAGATCTACTAAGTTTCCACAAGAATATCCCAGAAGGATCTGTGCTAGCATTTGGGAACAACACACAAATAAAGCTGAAGTTAATTGCTGC
This sequence comes from Furcifer pardalis, assembly GCA_030440675.1. Classification (NCBI taxonomy): domain Eukaryota; kingdom Metazoa; phylum Chordata; class Lepidosauria; order Squamata; family Chamaeleonidae; genus Furcifer; species Furcifer pardalis. Next base: position 31,094,758 of record CP126893.1, on the reverse strand, counting down.
AGCAACTAATTATAACTCTCAAAATGAACAATTTCTGAAATCCTAAGAGACTGAAAGAGGTCAAATATTCATTAGGAATGTATTGATGGGAGGAAATTGAATACAACACAGATTTTATCCCAGGCATTTCCAAGGTGGAAACAGAGCACAGAGTAGTCCATTCAAATCAGGTTAAATATCAGCCATTCGCTATTACAAATAATCTGTGTGGTATTTGAAAAGCTTCTGAAGGTAGGTGAGTCTGACCTTTTGTAAGTAATTCATGTTATCATTTCCTACTTGTCAATCACTCAGTTTCCTTGTTATACCAATTTCTGCAATTATTTCAACATAAAAGTCTTTTGCTCTTCATGCCAATTTGAGATGAATGCCAGTACTGTATACCATTTTATGGCATATTCTATTTCATTTTACCTTGAGAAGTATAAATACAAATACCTACAGATCACTATTGGTTGTAGACTTGTTTTGGCTCAGAAACTTCTGCTGGGGCAATATTTAATTCTTAAAATTATTTTTTCTTTCAACTCAAACTAGCTATGTATGCATGTATGTATGTATGTATGACTACAAGGAGATGAGAGCCACATAACTTTAGAGTTAACAGCCATATGCACAAATGTAAATATGGTGTAACATTTTATGGGTTTGGTGATGTAAGATGTGTCTAGACCCTAATTAGTCAACATTAAGTGGTTATTTTGGGAAGAAGAATTGCAGGAACAGCAACTTGCTTGGAAACTGATGTTTTTTAATTTCACTCACAGCTCTCCTAGCCAAGCTTGGTTCACCTTGAGGCTGTGGTTGTTCTCACCTTTTCCTCCTCTTTTACTGAGTGTCTGCTTGGTGGAAATTGTTATTGAAGCTTCTCCTCTTTCCCCCAGTTGTCCACCAGTTGTCCCCAGTTGTCCTTCTGTGGAAAGAATTACTGGCTACTCAAAGCAGCCAAAATATGGGATGTTACAAGCAGTGGTAGGCTCCAAAAATGTTTACTACCACACTGTAGATGTGGTATGGTGGGCATGGACAGAGGGAAAGTCCTGTGTTGCACCTGAATTAGGACTTCTTTATTTCAAAACTTGGATGGGCGGGGTCAGCCATAATTTCTGCTACCAGTTCTGGTGAACTGGTGTGAACCTGCTGATGCCCACCACTGGTTTTCAAGGTGCAAGGAAAAGAGGCAGCAGACCCATGTATCCCTAAATACATTTAGGTCTCTTCTGGGTTTTGGGTCTGCATGAGAGTTGCCTGCAAAGATGGTTCAACCTGAATATTGCAATAATAATATTCACCCCATTTCTCATCATGTGCTTGCAGTTTATGTCTCTCTCATGAAGACTCACCTATTATTTGAGGTCTTGTGGGTGGGGGGAATCAGTTGAGAAAATATATCCTCTTGTTGGTATCGCTCCACCTAAAATAAGAAGAGAAATAGCAGCAGATGCTGAGAGAACTAAGCAAGAAAATGACCCTCAACATCCTCTGAATAGATATGTGCCTCAAGTCTACCAAACCAGATCCAGGAAGAATTTTATGGCAAAAAAAAAAAAAAAAACTCAGGTGCACAAAGAGCAAAATCAAATTGGAAGATGGAGGAAGGAGCTCATTGGTCAGGGAATAACATTAAAAGAGATATAGTTGAGGAACCTGACTTCCCCTATGTCACTTGGGGGACTCTGAATAGACTGAAGGTAGGTGTCACTAAATCTAAGACCAACATGCTCAAGTGGGGGCTGTTGGCAGGTAACAACATGCTGTATGAATGTGGAGAGATACAGGATCCAGCTCATTTGCTGGTCTGCCAATTACTACTAGAAACATGTACCAATGAGTATTTGATTTTTACCAATGACAAAGCCAAGAAAGTTTTTTCGTTTTGGCAATTTAAAGTCTTACCAGGACATGAAAGAAGAAGTTGGTAGCATGCTCCAGATAAAAGCAGCTAATCAAAAGTTGGATTCAGTCACAGTTAGGGCTTGAACGCCTTTCTTTGCATACCTGGAAATGCCGCTTTGCCTCTATTAAGTTCCCTCTGTTAACAAGAGCATCAATGCTGGTTTGTTAAAGAACTAGCATCTTTGGACTTAAAAGGGGAAAAATTGAAGAAAAAGAAAAAATTTCTCACTTCTTTTCCTCACCTTTATAAGCGTAAATGCTACAGGCCTTCAATTCTGATTTTGATTTTCATCCCTAAAATCAGCTACTATTATGAAATTATACTGAGACTGTATGCTTACTCTTTTACGATTATGATAGACTCAAGGGCATTGGAATTTATATAAGCTGTTTGCAACCTTGTTCTTGGGAAAACTTGTTATATGTGATTAATCTAATAGAGGGAATAGAAATCAGTCAAAACTAGCAATGTGTGAAGGCAATCACAAACTTAATTCAGCATTCGCTGTGAAGTGTTTTAGAGGTTCTCCATATCCATGCACAAAAAGATGATTCATTTTAACTCCCCATAACCACCCTTGATGAACCATAGTTATCCATGCCACATTTAAACGGACAAAATGACCATGAGGGCAATAGTTGGTTAATGGCCTCAGTTTGCCATCCCACAATGAGTTGGAATTGTGGCAGGGTTTTTCACAGGCTATGATGACATGCACCTTGTGTGGAAGGCCTTCCTCACCCCCTTATTTTTTTTCCATTTGAATTTCTGGTCTGTGGGGCTTTCCCCGTATCTCTGCCCTTTTATGTATGGCAGGAAGCAGAGGCTGTAAAACGTGGCATAGTGGTGGCTGTTTCCTCCACTCTGCTACAATTGGAGCCTTGCCAATTGCCCTTTTTAAAACTACATGTCCAGTGATGGGATGTCAAAAATTCTACTACCACGCCATGACGTCACGGACGTCATGGGCGTGGCCAATGTCATGACGTCATGACGTCATGGGCGGAGCCAACGTCATGACGTCATGACGTTGTGGGCAAGGCCAAAAATAAAAAATAAATAAATAAACATGCACACAGACCCGTATATAACTTAAAGAAATAAAATAAAGAAATAAATAAAATAAAATTTAAATTAAAGTACAACCACCCACCGAAAACACAAATAAATCACCCACCCACCCTAAATATAAAAGCCTCACTTACCTTCCTTGGCACTGACGAACCTTCATGTGGCCCGGGGCCACCCGGCAAGGCACGCTGCCCCTGACTGCCACGGCCGCCACAGCCGCCTGCAGCCCCTGCCTGGCCACCGAACTCCCACGGGCACGTTGGTGCCTGCCCGCGCCGTCCGCCCACGCTGCGCCGTCCTAGGGACTTGGGCCGGACAAACCCCCATGCCCTGGGTAAGCGCGGCGGGGCTCGCCACCGCCGCATCATCTTCCGCCGGCCGCCGGCAGCTTCCTCGGGCATGGGGGTTTCTCGGGCCCAAGTCCCTAGGACGGCGCGGGCGGGCGGCGCGGCGCAGGCGGACGGCACGGGCGGCGCGGCGCAGGCGGACGGCACGGGCGGCGCGGCGCAGTCGGACGGCACGGGCGGCGCGGCGCAGGCGGACGGCACGGGCGGCGCGGCGCAGGCGGACGGCACGGGCGGCGCGGCGCAGGCGGACGGCGCGGCCAGGCACCAACGTCCCCGTGGGAGCTCGGTGGCCGGCTAGGGGAGGTGCCCTTCTCTTAGGGCTGCCGCCGCTGCTGCCGGAGCCACTCTAAAAAGAGGCGGCTCCAGCTTCGGAAGATTTTTTTTTTTTTAAATTGGATCCATTTGGCTCCAATTGACTGCGCATGTCCAGAAACTCAATTTGACGCATGCGCAAAGCGTCAGATTGAGTTTCTGCGCATGCGCAGTCAATTGGAGCCATTTTATCTCTGATTTTAATTTTTTTTTTCCTTTCGGTCAGGCGTCCGGAACCGGACGCCCCAAAAGTGGACTTCCCCTCACGGAGAACCCTCCGGGATTCATCTTACCGGTTCCAGAGATCCGTCTAGAACCGGTGACATCCCATCACTGTACATGTCACATAAACATGATCCAAAGGGAGGGGGAGGAGAGGGACAGTAGGATGAGCAGAGAGGCACTGATTAAGCAGCTACTACTGCTGACGTGGGGAAGTGAACAAGTGAGATGGAGAAACCTCTAGTGCCATATTGCCTTGTTGCGATGACAAATGGTTTAAAAATGCCACTGTTGACTCCCAGCAACAGTCTTGTTGTCTCCTCGTGATGTGTTGGTTCATTACATACCCTATAATGGTGAGACAATATACTGTAATCACTGCTGCTTTGACTGTCTGTTATGGGTGGCTAGGGTTGGCTTTGGTTCTGCTTTTCAGATTTCTTCATTGGGTTGGCATTTTTGTTCATGGTTTCCTTAATTGCATGTATTTCTCCCCTCTTCTTCATCAATGGCATGAAGGATGTGAATGTGCCACGTGGCACACAGGACACACGTGATGCAAAGAGGATCTGTCCGCTGTGGGTGCGACTTCTCCTGCTGAGTCCTTTAACTTGCTTTCCATGTGTTGCAACAATAGAAGTAAGGGAAGTGGGAAGGGAAGTCTCTGACCAGTGTGAAAGAAAAGTGAACTTTGGAGCAGTTCAAGGGGGAGAAATGGGAAGTGCTATGATCATAACCAGCATCTGTTTTGCTTCTCTTCTGCAAGGTGTGAAGAATTCACTCATCATTTGATTTTATTATGACTCAGGATAGAAAATCATTTTGTTGGGTTCAACAGTCCTGGCAAGAGTTTTCTTACCATGTTGTGGCAGGGATGCCCCAGCCATCCCTGGTGCACTCTCTGTCCTAGCCCCACATTCCTTGGTGACAGAATAGCATCTAGGCTTATAATGGTGATGAAAAGAGAGAAGGAAAGCAAGATCCCACATGATGGGGAGGAAGAGGAGGCAGATGAGCCACAGATGGGTGAAGAGTCCAGGCTGAGATGGTAGGACCCAGGCTTGTGAGAGATGGGTTTGAATAGCTACTTAAATCCATAGTCTTGTCTTTCTAATCCAGTGTTTCCCAAATGCTGGTGTTTGGATTTCAGTTCCTAGAAGCCTAAGCCAGTATATTGACTGATCAGTGCTTTGGGGAATTGACTTAAGCTTCTGGGAATTGAAGTCCAAACACCAGCATTTGGGAAACACTGTTCTAAACCAATCAGCTATTCTACTGCATTCAGTGGTGTGGTGGGGTGTGGGACAATAATGGCAGAGTTATTGGACCTGATCTTCTGCACTCTTGGAGAAGACTGCCTGTTGGTGGCCAAGAATCTCTGGACCAGGAAATGGGACCAGTTCCAGTCCACTAAAAGGAAAGAACAGGAGGGGAGCTGCGTTGCTCTTCAGCTTGCCATAAACACTGACCCTGTGCAGGCCAAGATGACTGACTAGGCACCCAGGCCCCACCCCAACCAGCAAAAGGAGCACACTTTTGAAGAGTTGCCACCAGCTGGATGGACAAGAAGCACATGGGAGTGTCTAAGTGCTTGGTATTATCATCCCTTCTTTGAAGATGCCAGTTGGCTGAGATCAGTGAGAAAAACTAGAACCCAGCCAAGGACAACGAACAGTACTAGTTGAGTGGCCAGGAACTTGGGCCTGACGGAGAACTGGCAGCAATTTGGGGGAGGGGGGGTCCAGTAGAGTTACCTCAAAACTCTCCCAAACATTCCAGCTGTCTATCACACTTTCAGACACACTCAGATCACAAATTTGGTTGTACACCCACAACAGAAATATTGTGAAAGCCCCTTACTAGTTACATGTACACATGCAATAATTCCCTGGTGGTAAGTTTATTTTTCATTTAGGGAGGTACTTTAGTTTGAATTGCTACATAAATCCATAGCCTTGTCTTTCTAAACCAATCAGCTATTCTACTGCATTGAGAGGTGGGGCAGGTTATAAGAGAATAATATGTGAGAGTAACCTCTGCATTATGAATAAAAGCCCTAGGATGGAATTGAATTCCTCCAGCAAAGCCTAGACATATACTATTAATCTGGGAGAGAGAAATCTTACTCAGGAAGATGTGTTAGGATGATTTTATGATTTTTTTTTGTTGCCAAGGCAACCACATCCTAGTGACTGTCAAAAATTTTTTTACTGCTTTCCCCAGGAAACCACTCTTCATAATAATTCTGTGCTGCCAGGTCAGTTCTGAGTAATAGGAACCCTTTTTAAGGATTTTCTCTGAATGGTTTACCATCCTCTTCTTCCAGGGGTGCCCTAGGACAGTGTAAGTTGCCCAAGGCCACTCATGGAACAGCTAGACATATCTGGGTTAATCACAATAAAATGATAATACCTCCAGGAATTTGGTACAAAATAAGGTAGAAGGATTCAGAAGAAGAAGGTGTCTTGTACTTTTGCTAGCTTGAAATGAATCTCTATTTTTGAGTTCTTTGTGATATTCTAATACCTTGGTCTAGGGGTGTGCTGGGCACCATGGGAGGGCACTGGAGGGACAAGGGGTGTGACCAAGGGATGGGGGAGAAGGCTGCCCCCGAGAACTGCTTGGTGGCCACCTTTGCTTGCTCCGCCCGTCACTTTAGAATAACCCATTGCTCCAAAGTGAAGGAGGGATCTTGAAGCAATGGCTTAATCTAAAGTGCAGTGTGCTGGGCAGATAAAATAATAATAAAATTATTATTTGTGCCCCAGGGCGCCAGAGGCGAGGGCACACCGGGATGAATCTCCCTGTCCCAGTGGCCGAGCCCATGCCTGCCTTGATCACAGACTATACCTATCAGATCATAAGAACATTTATCTCCAAAGACAATGTAAGGTAAAGGTAAATGTCGTCCTTGCTCAAAAGCCAGTCATATCCAACTCTAGGGTTCAGTGCTCATCTCTGTTTATAGCCGAAGAGCCAGCACTGTGTTTGCAGACAATTCTGTGGGCAGGCATGCCTCAATATCAGAGTGTACAGAATGCTGTTTTCCTTCCCACCGAAGTGGTCCCTATCTATCTACTTGCAATTTCTTGACTTCGAACTGCTAGGTTGGCAGGAGCTGGGACAAAAACGGGAGCTCACTCCGTCATGTAGTCCTCGGGAATCGAACTCTGACCTTCCAGTCAGTGAGTTCAGCATCTTAACCAGTTGAGCCACCATAGTCCCCAAAGACACTGTACCTACTTCATAAAGCTTTTGCTAGTACCTTAGCTAAGTAGATAAGAGGGTGTCCAACATTTGTTGTGAAATGAAACCTGAAAGGTCAACCATGGTTAGTGTACAAAGGATGTGGGAGGAGGGGAGGGATGAAGCTTCATGAAACATACAGCACTAAGTACAAACCAGTGGAGAACACACCCAAACTCATGTTCGAGCCTTTTTATTGTTACAATCGTATAAGGAAATGCTTACATAGAAAATCACAGATTGGCTATTAGGCTCACACATATATGGCCATGGTTGGATGGTATAGGTATACACTAATTTGGTTACTACATTGCATGCTTGCCTCTTAGTATTCAGTCTCATGGCTTAGATGTGTAACAAAAAACCCAAAAACAGGAGACCTTGGAACCCAAAGCAAGCCGATGGGCGCTGGCTGTTTTCGTAGGCTAGACAAAAGGTTAACTGTTGAAGTGCCATGCCAGGAGCGTCTTCATCAGTTTCCCACAAAAGTGATTCATGCTTTGTAGTAAGGATCTTTTAGCCTTTTACTATCTCACCTGTAACTATATTTGACTAAGCTTTCCATTCTTTAGAGGCTGGTAAAATGATAAGCCAGTATATTGGGGATAAAACACTAATTACCTGTGAACCACACAGAGAATGCTGTAAGGTCTTTGGAGTGATATATATGTGTAAATGCTATTGTTATCTAGGAAGACAGAGGATATGATTAGGCAAGAATTTATTTCACCATTTCGTCCACTCTGGGGATGGTCTGCTATATTCCATTTCCCAGCAACACAACATAAGTGTCAGCACAAACCAGCCTATTCCCAGAGTATCCCTAAACTAAAATAATTTAAGGGAATGTAAAAATGCAACCTTGAAAATGAATAGCATTGTGCTAAAGATCACTACAGGGCAATCAGTCAGGTCTCCATGTAAAGCTTTCTAGCAAGCTGACACTTAGTCAAGAGATTTAAACACTGGCAAATTGGCAGTTTGAGACCCAGGTACTGCATGACAGACTGAGCGCCTGTCTCTGTCCCAGCTCTTGGGGACATGAAAGGAGCCTCATTTGGGCATTCCCTGAGTGGAATTTCTTCAGCAAAAATCCTTTCAACTCAGAATAATTTCTGACACAAAATTATTATTATAACACTGATAAGAAAACCAAGACATGAGGAAAGTTCTAAATCATTAGACTCCTGCAGCTCTACGATGCAGGTATAGTAAGCTAGTAGTTTCAGGTTCCTTTACAAGCACTTTGTTTACTTATGAAAGTCATACTCATGGAGGTCACTAGGATAGTAATTAGCCCACAAAGAAGCCTGCTCTCATAGTTGTCTGTTGTGTTAGCATATGTTCAAAGGAACAAGTCAAAATATAAACAATAATTTGCTACATTAAGAGTTTGCAAAGGAAGCAAAAGAAATATAAATTCCCTTAGGGGGAAAAATATAAAGTGTTTCTTACTGAAGGAAGTGCAGGCGGAGTTCAGAAGAGGCAGGGGGACTAGAGACCACATCGCCAACATAAGATGGATCATGGAAAAAACAAAGGAATATCAGAAAAAAGTATACTTCTGTTTCATTGATTACACTAAGGCCTTTGACTGTGTAGACCACAACAAAATGTGGCAAGTAATTAAAGAGATGGGAATACCAGAGCACCTTATATGCCTCATGAGAAATCTGTACATGAATCAAGAAGCAACAGTTAGGACTGAATATGGAATGACTGAGTAGTTTGGAATAGGAAAAGGAGTAAGACAAGGCTGCATTTTGTCACCCTGCTTATTCAACTTATACACAGAACACATAATGCGCAATGCAGGGATGGAGGAATCACAAAATGGGATTAAAATTGCTGGGAGAAACATTAACAATTTGAGAGATGCAGATGATACCACCCTAATGGCAGAAAGTGAGGAGGACGTAAAGAAGCTCCTGAGTAGGTTGAAAGAAGAGAGTGAAAAAGCTGGCTTGAGACTCAATACAGTAATACCCCGGATAACGATTGCATCGGATAACGCTAGAATCAGATAACGATGCAAGTTTTTTGGAAAAAACTTGCATCGGAGAACGATTCTGGATAATGATTCTTAGTGTTATCTGATGCAATGTTCTGCAGGTGTGGGGTGGTTTGGGTAGAACTTGGGTAGAACCCCCCACCCACAGTGGTCTCTGCGACTGCAGTAGGGTCGGGGAAAAGCACCCGCCTTTCCCCCGACCCTACTGCAGTCGCAGAGACTCCTTGTCTCTTTCCCTCCCTATATTTAAACTACAGGGAAGGGGGAAAGAGAGAGAGATGATTGGTTGTGGAACCAAGTCATAACGTTATCCGGGGTATTACTGTATAAAGAAAACCAAGATAATGGCAACAGGCCCTTCTCCATCCCTGGAAAATAGATGGGGAAGAAGTAGAAGCAGTGACAGATTTTACTTTCTTAGGATCAAAGCTCACTGCAGATGGTGATTGCAGCCATGAAATAAAAAGGTGACTGATTCTTGGGAGGCAAGTGATGAGAAACCTGGAGAGCATAGTGAAAAGTAGAGACATCAAATTGCAAACAAAAATTCGTATAGTCAAACCAATGGTATTCCCTGTGGCAATGTATGGTTGCGAGAGCTGGACCATTAGGAAAGCTGAGCGCAGAAGAATAGATGCCCTTGAGATGTGGTGTTGGAGGAGAGTTTTGAGAGTCCCCTGGACAGTGAGGAGAACAAATAGGTTAGTCTTAGAAGAAATCAACCCTGACTGCTCCTTAGAAGGTCAAATAGTAAAGATGAAGCTAAAGTACAGTAATACCTCATATAACATTAGTATCGAATAACACTAAAATCGCATAACATTAAGGAATCTGGGGGGAAGAATTGCATCAGATAACATTAAGATCCTATGGGATGCTTCAGATAACAACCACTAAAGCCTGTGTGGTTACAATGTATCTCTATGGATCCCATAGAGGATCAGATAACACTAAAAATCATATAACACCAAGACTTGTGGAACCAGGTTTTAGTGTTATATGAGGTTTGTACTTTGGACATCAAATGAGAAGAGAAGATTCACTTGAGAAGGCCTTGATGCTGGGAAGGGTGGAGGACAAAAGAAGAAGGGGGCGGCCAAAAATGAGATGGCTAGATGGTATTGTGGACGCAATGGGCACAGAGCTGAGTGAGTTGAGGAGGATGGTGGAGGACAGAAGTGCCTGGTGGACAGTGGTCTATGGGGTCGCAGAGGGTCAGAATTGATTGTGCGACTGAACAACAAAAACTGAAGGAAACTGCCTTCTTCTTTTGCCCTCAACCTTTCCCAGCATCAAGGCTTTCTCAAGCAAATTCTCTCTTCTCATTTGATGTCCAAAGTACTTTAGCTTCATCTTTGCTATTTGACCTTCTGAGGAGCAGTCAAGGTTAATTTCTTCTAATATTGACCTGTTTGTTCTCCTCGCTGTCCAGGGGACTCTCAAAACTCTCCTCCAACACCACATCTGTCACGCAAACCAGCCGGCCCCCTCTGCTCTGGCCCTCCTTGAACATTCCTTACGTGGGAGAATTAACACTTACTCTCCCCAGAACTAAACCAAAATTCCCAGAGGGTGAACTGGGCAGCAATCCAGCTAAAAATCCTTAGCTGCTTCTCTTCCACAAGGAGGTTTAATCAGCTAGTGTATTCAGAGTCTTGTGAGTGAATGCATTGCATCTCTTACCCTTTAGCCCAATAAAAAGACGGTGTAGAAGCAAACATAAATTTACTGATCAGGTTTCTTAAAGCATAGTCCATAATCCATAGACCATAGAGAAAAAACGTAAATAAAGTTCAGTAACATAAATCTCCAAAGGCAAATCAAAGGCCTATGTAATCATGGTGAAACAAAAGGGAAATGTTCTCAGGCAAGTTAATCCAAAGGCATCCCAAAACGAACTGAGACTCTCTCTCATCAAAATGGAGATCGTTGACCCATGTGGTGCCTTCTGACCCAATCAAAGGGCCTGCTCTCTACGAGAATTTTCCCATAACATGGAAAGTGTTTACATACGTGTAGAGACACTGCCTCTGGGATAGCCATAAAAAGGCCTCTGCTAGCTAGCTAAAGATAAAGAGTGGTTATACACTGTACTGGAAAACAAGCAATCTTGTGACACAGAGGAGAAATGATTTTTGGAGGCCTAGTAAGAATACAACCAGGTTTCCTCCATGTTTTGGAGAATGTTAAGAAAGTGGGGTCTTCCCATGACAACATCTCAAAGGCATCTATCTTGAGTGACTGCTAATTTGATTTTTTTATATTAAAAAAAGTGGTCTGAAAGTCCCTAAATGAAAGACCAACATGCTCAAGTGGAGGCTGCTGGCAGACAACATCATGTTGATCATGCTGTGTGAACGTGGAGAGATATAGAATCCCACTCATTTACTGGTCTGCCGTAATTGACAGAAACATGCACCAATGTGGATTTCAGTTTGGCCAATGACAAAGCCAAGAAAGTGGCTTCATTTTGGCAGCCCAGGACACAAAAGAAGAAAAAGAAGTCTGAAAAAGGTTGTCACATGTGTCTGCATTTGTATTGTGTAAAAACCACAGTTCTCTAACTAATTAGCACCTCTAATTAACTGATACTTGAAGGACTTGTTAGAGTAATCCTATAATGGCACAACCTTTATGTGCAGACAGGGTAGTATAAAAGCCAAACAATAAAGATATAGATCTACATGTGTTATTACCTGAGTGACATTGAAAGTTTACCTAGCCTCGGTCTTTCTCAAAATGAGGAAATATTTGGAGTCAATCTTGGATGTGAGTGCATTAGTGGTGAGCCTTATTTAGGCTGTTCAGACAAACTATTTCACCACTTTCACTGAACATTTGATGGGAAGGAGTATCACACCACCAGCTAATTGTCTTGCAATAAACAACAACAAAGCAGCTATAATGCTTATTAAAGCAATTGAAGTGCTGGGGATTGTTCTGAATTCCCAATGACTCATTCTTACAATGGTTTAGTCTTTTCTTTTCCCCATAAGCCAATCAAATATTAACTGAAAAGGAAGCAAAGAGTTCATATTTCTCTTATTGACTTTCATTATAATCCTATCAAAAGCTCTCAGACCTCTGTTTGATCTTGGTAATGAAATTGATTGGTAATCTCTAATAATTTGACTTTCCTGACATTGATTCACATTAGCTGAATATCAAAGCCACTTTAGTTTAATGGATTAGTCTTCAGTCCTTGACACAGTCTTAATCTGAAATTAATAGTTGCTTCTGGTGTTTTTCTCTTGTACAATTGTTCTGCAATTTCAGCATATATAGGTAATCCTCCCCATTAATTTAGACTACTGTGCGCACACACAAATGCATGTAACAGCAGATGCACACACATTCCCCCTGAAGGGCAAATCATAGCCATTCCAGGCCCAGTTTGAAGTCTTGGTGCTTTATCATCAAAGCACTTATGACTCTGATGGTGCATAACAAATGTACTGTACTATTATACTGCCTACCATAATAGCTGTCTGTCTAAAATATCCATTGGAAACTTTCCTTCCAGCTGAAGTAAAGCAGATGGCCACAAGGAAGGTCTTAGTTGTGGCACCTCCATCTCAAAACACTCCTCTGGATAAGGACATACAGTAATACCCCAGATAACGATTGCATCGGATAATGCTAGAATCGGATAATGATGCAAGTTTTTTGGGAAAAACTTGCATCGGATAACGATTCTGGATAATGATTCTTAGTGTTATCCGATGCAATGGTCTGCGGGTCTGGGGTGGTTTGGGTAGAACAACCCAATCCACCCCCCACGCGCAGCGGTCTCTGCAACTGCAGTAGGGTCAGGGAACAGCACCCACCTTTCCCCCGACCCTACTGCAGTCGCAGAGACTCCTTGTCTCTTTCCATCCCTGTATTTAAACTACAGGGAAGAGGGAAAGAGAGAGATGTGATTGGTTCTCTAGAGGCGCTTTCCCCAACTCTACTGCAGTCGCAGAGACCGCTGCACGTGGGGGGTGGCTTTAAAGGCAGGGAGGTCTCTTTCTTTCCCTGCCTGCCTTTAAAGCGGTTTGTCCCTGAAGTCAGGGTTTTTTTTTAGCGTTGTTCGATGCATGCATCAGACAACGCTAAAAATCGGATAACGTAATGACCAGTGATGGGATGTCCCCAGTTCCATACGGTTCCCTGGAACCGGTAGGAACAATCCCAGAGGGTTCTCCAGGAGGGTAGTCAACTTTTGAGGCGTCCGGTTCTGGACACCTCACCGAAAGAAAATTTGTTTTTTAAATCGGAGCCAAAATGGCTCCAATTTACTGCGCATGCGCAGAAACTCAATCTGCCGCATTGCTCATGCGTCAGATTGAGTTTCTGTGCATGCGCAATAAAATTGGAGTAATTTTGTCTCTAATTTTACTGCGCATGCGCAGAAACTCAATCTGACGCATGCGCAATGCGGCAGATTGAGTTTCTGCGCATGTGCAGTAAATCGGAGCCATTTTAGCTCCATTTTTTAAAAAAATTCGGTGGTGACGGCAGCGATAGTGGCGGTGGAGACAATGACGGCGGCGGCGATGACGTTGGCAGCAACACTGGCAGCGATAGTGGCGGCGGCGGTGATGACGGCAGCGGTGATGATGGCGGCGGCAACACCGGCAGTGACTGCAATGGCAGCAGCGATGGTGGTGGCGGCGATAGCGGTGGCGATGACGGCGGCAGCAACGGCGCCGACGGCGATGGCAGCGGCGATGACTTCGGTGGCGGCGTGGGCAGGCGGCACCAGCCCTCAGAGGAGGGCACCTCCCCTGGGGCCGCCGAGCCCTCACAGGCAAGTTGAGGCCTGGCCTGCCCTGGCCGTCCGCCCCTGCTGAGCCCTCCCAGGGGTAAGTGAGGGGTTTGTGTTTGGGGTTGTATTTTTATTTATTTTAATTTTATTTATTTATTTAATTTATTTATTTACGGGTTTGTGTGGTGGGTGGGTGAGTTGGGTTGAGGGTGTGTGTGTGTTTATTTTATTTTATTTTTTATTTTAAGGCCACGCCCACAACATCATGACGTCATGATGTCAGCTCCTCCCATGACGTCATGATGTCATGACATTGGCCATGCCCATGACGTCGTGATGTCATGGAGTGGTGGTAACAAATTTGTCATCCCATCACTGGTCATGACTTGTGGAACCAAGTCATACGTTATCCATGTTATTATTGTACTGGCTCACTTTGGACACAGACAGCCACTCTCACCCTACCCTTACAACATGTAAAATCACCACATGCACAACAAAGATCAAACTTCCTTCTTCTCCAATATGGTTCACTTTTAGACATTTCTCTCTCCCTGGGGAAGCAGTCTCCAGTAGCCATACCCGGTCTTCAGTTGTTACCATCACAACCATAACTTTGGAAATGAGGGTTAAGTGGCCCTCCAAATGCTGTTGGCCTAGAATGATGGTCTTTTCCAGTCCAACAGCCTTAGAAGTATGCCCATCTCACAGTCCACACATCCTATGTCTACTCATGTGAGAAATGATAAGACCCCTTTGTGTAATTAGCAAAGGACATGTGGATGTGAGACAGTCACCAGCTGACCCAGAAATGAAGTGAATGTGGCCATCTCCTTGGCAATGTGATGGGACAGGGCTGACAATAGAGACATTAGCTTTTTCACTGCAAGGTGAGAACATTATCAACTATCAATGGACTGTATACACTACAACAGGGTGTCCCATGGGTTTAATGTGGTCCATGATGCCATTTCATGTGCCCCCCTCACTGCCTCTACCACACCAGGAAGTGCCATGTGGTGGAAGAAGGGCAAAATGGCCATCCGGCCTCTGAAGCTGTCTGAAGGAGCGTGACCCAGCCCACAGCATAAAAAGGTTGAGAACTCCTGTACTACAGTATTAGCTCCAGCAAGGGGTAGAGCAGTTAAATGAATGGGCTATTTTTGTCACAAAGAACTTATGTTCCATTTATGTCAATGGACCTACTTTAGCTAGGACTAGCATTGGATTAGCAAATCCAGGGTCAGCTGAGGTCTGCAAATCAAGCTGCTGTGAAAAATACCCAAGTAGGAGACAGAATAAAAAAAGAGATTGAAAACCACAGAAGAAAGAAGGTACAAGTGCTCACTCTTTGTAACCTGGATTAGATTATGTGTTCACTACACTTGCATTTGTTGTGAAGATGCAATTATCAGAAGCCTTAAAAGAATGGTGTGATGAAAAATTCAGGGCTAAACAACCCATCACTGTCAACAGCCTCTATCTAGTTACCCTGGAAGAGGGAACATGAACAGCTTTGGATGAGGCTGAGAATGATTTTCATAAGTGAAAACTGTAAACGAAACTCTCAAGGGTCTTGTTATAAATGAGTTCAGCAAATTGGAAGCTGTAGCAAATGAGTTCCAAATTTGTCAGATGAGATTGGTCTGGCATCTGAAAATAACAGTGCTATAGAAGCTAGGAACAGTATTTTCTTTCTTTCTTTCTTTCTTTCTTTCTTTCTTTCTTTCTTTCTTTCTTTCTTTCTTTCTTTCTTTCTTTCTTTCTTTCTTTCTTTCTTTCTTTCTTTCTTTCTTTCTTTCAAATATCACCTTTCCTCAAGAAATACTTTCTGAATTACAATTACTTTTGTTTCACATTATTTACATTCCCAGGCTGGGAGCTAAACCTGGTTTTCAATACAGTGGACCCTTGGTGCTGGGATGTGGGTGTTATTCTCATGCATCCCCACTGCTTCAGGAGCTGCACTGGTTACCAGTTTGCCTCCGGGTGCAATTCAAGGTGCTGGTCATTACCTTTAAAGCCCTCTATGGTAGTGGGTCAGGCTACTTGAGAGACCGCATCTCCCCAAGGGTATCTGTCCGTCCCACCAGAGTGGACCAGAGAGGTGCATTAGTTGTGCCATCAGCCAGAGAGGCTCGACTCTCTGCCACTAGAAAGAGGGCCTTCTCCCTGTTTGTTCCGACTCTGTGGAACCCCCTGCCTCTGGAGTTACTGGCTTTTAGGAAGGGCCTGAAAACCTGGCTGACAGGAATGGTGTGGGGTAGTGATGGTTTACTGACACACACACCCTGGCTGGCTTATTTAACTTCCTACATCTACCCTCCTATCCCGACTCCCATTCCCATTCCTTTTATCTGGTTCCTTTTAGGCTAGGGAATGGGAGGTTGTTTTTAATGGGTTTGTGGTATACCATATGCCTGTTGTGCTACGCCCTGAGTCGCATGTGCGAGTAGGGCGGAATATAAATTTGATTAATAAAAATAAAATAAATAAATAAATAAAAATGCATTCTCCGGGACCTTTTGTGCTATGAAAAATTTGTAAAGTGAATTTTCCATGGGAATGCATTGAAAAACCAAAATTTGTTAACCGAAATATGATTTCCCATAGGAATGCACTGAAAACCAATTAATCCGTTCCAAGCAGGAAATTGATAACCGAACCACTATTTTCTATGGATATCCTTTTGTTGTGTGAATTTTGTGTTAAGCAAGGTACTTGTTAAGCAAGGACCACTGTATGTACATTTAATAAGCACCATTTTATTTTAAATGTGAAGAATTCAGCTTTATCTAAATGGTTGGGCTCAACACCGGCATCTCATTAGCAGCATCTATGCCTTGCACACTGTTTTCCGTTTGCTTCTCTTAACAATATTCCTCTCTGACTGAGACACCTACCAAAGAATAATGTAAAAGTGGGTCAGGGCTACCTCCAGTTGTGATCTGGTGATCTCACTGGCAAATGTAAGCTGGTCAGAGAGCTGTGCCCAAAGAAGTGAAGCAGACAAACAGACCAGCAGATACCTTTGTCTTCTCAGACCTGTGTGTTTCAAATTTCTCCTCTTTTTAACATTAGTTCATTGTCTGCATTTTACAAAGGTTCCTTCTTAAAAATCCACTCAGTCTTTTCTGCTGGAAAGAGGGGGAAGGAAAACCATTCAACAAATCCTTAAAGTCATCTTGTTCAATAGGCTGTTATAAAATAATTTCAGGTCAGAAATTATTCTGGGTTGAAAGCAGGCCCATTCTGGCCATTTGTGAGACAGGGACAAGTCCAGGTACACCCAGTGACTAGCACCTCCCACAGGTGGGCAGAAGTATGTCACCTGGCAGCTACACTAGATTTACACTAGAAGGTGTGACCTTCCAGGCGGTGAGGCACTCTTTCTGTGGGGTGGGTATTGCCATGCACCAACCAGCCTTGCCCCCCACCATGGTTGGTTGGTGCATGTTGGGTATCGCTGTGCACCAACCAATTCAACCTGCGCTGCCGCCACCGCCGCCACAAGCTGCGAAGAAGCCCAGTGGATCTTTCCCATCTGCTGCAGGCATTGGGTGGGGGGACTGGTTGGTGCACAGTGATATCCTCCATGCACCAACCAGCCCCATCCCTCATGGCCTCAGTGGATGGGGAAGATCCACTGGGTTTCTTCACGGCTTGCAGCAGTGGCGACAGCAGCGGCAGCCTTGGATTATATTCTGAGGGAGAAGGCAGGGGGCAGGAGTCAGAGGCCTCATCCAAGCAGCCATCCCAGCAGCCAGGGTCCACCATGCCCAAATCAAAGCACCGGGGAGAGAGGGAGAGAAGCAGCTGAAGAAGATTAAAAGTCTCTCTCTTCACCGGGTGCTGCCTCTTCCTTCTTTCCGCCCCTCCCCTTTGTCCGGCGGAGGGGGGGAGGAAGGTGAGGGAAGCACCTTTCTCTCCATTTCTCCTCCATCCATTACTCTCTCCCTCTGTGAGGAGGGTGAATGGGGCTCCTTTCATGTCCTCAAGATCTTTTCCCACAGAAGTGGTTCCTATTGATCTAGTTGTAATGTCTTGCTTTTGAACAGCTAGGCTGGCAGGAGCTGGGACCTGAGATGGGTGCTCAATCCATGATGTCATGCAGTGTCCCCACAAGCACTGCCCCTCCCTCCCTATCCAGCACCCTTTTAGCGTAGCCAGCACATCCCTGGTTGAAAGGATTTTTGCAGAAGAAACTCTGCTCAGGGAACACCCAAATGAGATGCCTTTCATGTCCTCAAGAGTTGGGACAGACTGTTAAATAATGCATTTGAAAGCACCTTGCCTTTTAGCTGAGGAAGTGATAGAATGGGCAGGACAAAGATAAATGTTATGTTAGTGTCAGCTCAGCATTGGGCATGGAGTTAATATGGGCATTCTGCTTTCTAGAGCACCACTGAACGACAGCCAATGGCAATCAACTTCAGTGCCAAGATGGTCCAGGTCTCTAATATTCAAGTCATGGATCAAACATTAGTTCCCAATGTTGCCCGTATGGGGCAATTTGAGTTTTTTTGGTGGGGGTGGTGGTGGTTGAAAATGAATTATTAAGTTATTGAGACTAAGAACATTCCAATGCTGCAAGCTCTCTGTGTTGTATGTTTTAACTTTAACTAAAGACCTGTTTGATTGTTCAGGCATTTTCCTAATTGCTAATATAAAAATAGAATACCTTTGCTTTGTCTTTATGTTTTAATAGATCTTACTTGCATGGTTCCTTGCTTGCTTGCTTACTTCCTAGCTGTTAATTGTATTGTCTTTTTGCAACCATAAACAATGAGAGATGGTATAAAATGTTTTTCAGAAATAAAAGAATAAGCAATCACAACCAACTTCAGGGTCACAGTGTTTCTTTGATTATGCTTTTGCCATGGAATGTGCTCTTCACTAAGTGCTATAACTCATTTCTCAACTTTATATTTCTTTACCTTATTTAGGGTAAAAATATGATCAAGATCAGGATTACAGCAAGTGTTTAGAGGTGGGATTGCTACTAATACAGCCCAGTTCCCTGCTACCAGTCTCAAACTGAAATCAATTGCCGAATGGTAAATTCACACTTATGTAAAACCATTGAATTAATCGATCTACTCTAGTTGGGATTAGCAAGATACTGTCCCTAATGTTTGTGCAATTGTTTGAACTACTTAGTATACATTGCTTTACCTTAATGGAATGTTAACTTACATAAAGGCTACCATAATTGAGTTTTATTCTATGCAAAGTGGCTCACATGATTGTCCACTAATATCAACTCAAACCCTCCATTTTCTTCTGGCTTTTAATGGAACATCATTTTCTTTCTTAAAGTCTAATACTGTCGTAAGGATTGTGTGCTTATAATAACCATGCAAATAAATGCCAGGATGAGTGATCCCAGTCAGCTGGTATGTTCATATTGATGGTATATTTCATCGCCCAATTGCCTTCTGAACACATTTTCTATGAATATATAAGGATGAAATTGACCTGAAGCGGCTTTGTACATGGTAGTGTTAAGGTTGGTCCTGATTATGTGAAAATGCCCTTTGGAAAGGCAGCTTGTACCTTATAACTAGAATACACATCAGAATTCTGTGGTTTCCATGGCAAACATCTCATTTAAATATCAACAGAGTTCATATCAACAAATATAGCTCGTACATCTCAGCAGCTAATAGCCATGGGCTATGGAGAACTCCGATCAATTTCTAAGTTGTATAGTGTTGGATTTTTGCCTTCCATCATTTCTGAGGTTTAACATGTGTTTCTAAAAGGTAGACAAATGCACAGTGTGGAGGAAAGCCTTCATTTCCTTTCAATTTTCTTTTTTAACATATTTTCAAACCTTAATAAACCAGATTGTGCATGCTCAATATTATGTGATGAGTGAAATTCCAGATGGACTCTAATCTTAGTTCAAAAGTCTAGGTAAAAAGAAGTTTCCTTTCTGTTCTCTCTATACCATGTGTCCCCAAACTATAGCCTGTGGGCCGGATCTGGCCCCTGACACCAATTCATCCAGCCCGCACCACTCTCGTTGCTCCTGGAAGTTGAAGTAAAACGTGCCCATATGCAAGGCATGTTTTACTTCCGCTTTCGGTGGGAGTAACCATGTGACAGGCCCACTAAGCCACATGACCAGCCCATGGACCGAAAAGTTTGGGCACCCCTGCTCTATGGTCTCCTTTCCTGGGTTTTCCCTAGTTGATGGTTGCTATTGTTATGTGCCGTCAAATCATTTCTGACCTATGGTGACCCTATGAATAATAGAGCTCAAAAATATCCTGTTCTCAACAGCCCTTCTCAACATTTGCAAACTCAAGCCTGTGGGTTCCTTGAAAGAGTAAGTTCATCTTGTATTTGGCCTTCCCCTGTTTACTGCTTCCTTCAAACTCTCCCCGCATTATTGTCTTTTCTTGAGGGTCTTGACTTTCCATGATGTTCCCAAAGTAGGACAACCTCAGCTTCATCATTTTTGTCTCCAGAGACAGTTCAGGCTTGCTTTTCTCTAGGACCCAAAAAGAGGATCCCTCTTTTTGGCAGTCCTTCCAGCACTGTATCAAGATAAATGCCTTTAAATGCCTGTGGTAGTTTAGGCTCCTCTTCATAAAGCTATGAAGTCTTCAATGACTTTATAAAGTTCGACTTGTTGGTTAATCGCCTGCTGAATTCAACGGGCACTGTAGGTCTTCTTTGCCCATCTCACTAACCACAGATAAATGGAGTCTGCCTGTTTCACCAACCTCAGGCTCTCTTCTGAGGGAGCATGCTTCCACCTATTCTGTAGCCTTCTCTTTCTCTGCTTTATCTCTCAAAGTTCCTCCATGAACCACAGTTACAGATGAGCTTTGCAGCAGAAATCGTATTCATGAGCGATTGTGTCAGCTGCCCGGGTTCCCACTGTATACCATCTGGCGACCTAAGGTTTGACAGGAATGACAACCAGATTAGCCAGAAACCCATCCAAGGCTACTTTAAAACTCATTGATTCTAACAGTCTTTGTTGGCAGATAATCTTAATAGGCTCTAGCTTCCCATGAGGTGGGGTTTTGGTCACAACTTTGAACTTCAACAGAGCATGATCTGACCATGATAAGGCAGTGGATACAAAATCCAACTAGACATCTGCCTCATAACACATACTTGAAGAAGTGGTTCCCATGACCAATGTAGTTTGGCTCCATGCCCAGCAACAGTGCTACAGGTACTTATGTACATCTCAGAACTATGCATATACAGACCTTTGTCCCCTAACAGAAATCATAGCCTCAGTTATTTTTGGAGTCCCATGCACTATATGGAGTGGAACCTGAGATTCCAAGTGGTTTATTACTTCCTCAGGTTAAATCCAATTCCTTTACGAAGAGCTCCCCTGAGAATATTGTATAATTTCTATCCGGGCTGGATGAGAGGTATTGAGGGGAAACTATATTATTATTATGGGTTTGCTAAGCCAAGGGCTTCTGAGAGTGAAGGAAACAGTTGACTGATCAATCGAAGGCAGTGATGGCAAACCTTTTAGAGACTGTGTGCCCAAGGAGGAGGAGATCATGCATGGGTAGGCATCGTATGTGCACACACATCCATGTGACAATGCCGGCACGCCTCCAGTGAAGTCATGTGGGTGTGCCACTGCCCCTGTGGCCGGTCCCCATCCCCATGGGTGCTCCCTATGCCCCATGAGTGCTCCCTACCGCAAGCACTCCTCCCCCCGGTCGCTCTCCTCCACCTCTGCAGGTGCTCCCCACCCCCACAGGTGTACCCAACTCCTAGGAGGGGTGGTTGGGGAATATCTTGTTGCCTTACCTTGTCCTCACCATCACCAACCTGGGTGAGATTTCAGCCTCCCCATTGGCGAAGGGAGAGGAGTGGTGGAGAAGCAGTGCTGCCATTGCCGTGGCCGGCTGGTGGGGTAGGGTTTTCCTTTGACAGTGTGCATGCCAACAGAGAGGCGTCTGCATCAGGGGTGTGCAGGCCAAATTGAAAGGGCTCTGGACAGGGTGAAGAGGGCACATATGGAGGGGGGATTGGGGGGATCCCAGGCTTAGGCAGATAGTACTGGAGGGTCAGGGTCCAGGCGCACTTTGCCCTGAGTCTGTGTCTGTCTCTCCCCCCCCCCCAGCTGCCATGACATGGGGAGGGACACTTTGCAGACAGCCAGAGGGCTCCCATTGCCGGCCTCCACCCCCACCCCAACTGGGCTCCCCAAATTCACCTGTCCTCTCCCTGGATGATGCCAGCAGTGGCAGTAGAAGAGCCGGAGGCTATGGCATCACTCTTATTCCAGTGCCTTTGGGAAGGGAGCTGTGGCTGTGGCGGGGGGGGGGGCAGCGGTGGCATGGATGTGGCTCTTGGGACTGCTCCCTCCCCTCAGAACAAAGGAGTAGCCAGTCCTTCACTGCCTCCTTTATTCCCCACCTGGAGGCGGGAGGAAGGGGAAGGTAGCCTGCCTCCTTATGAGGAATAATGGAGGCAGGGAAGGGCTGGCTCTGGGCGGTGCTAAGCCCAGCTACTCCTCAGGCCTGCCCCTGGGCCAATTAAAAAAAAATAAAAATTAAAAATAAAAATAAAAATATAATTATTATGGGCACCCCAGAGTGCCTCAGAGCACCAAAGGAGAGAGCACACCGGGATGGATCCCTACGTTCTGGTGGTCCAGCACATGCCTGGTCTGCATGCCATCTCTGGCACGCATGCCATAGGTTTGCCACCACTGATCTAGGAAGTAGCCCTCCAAGAGGAGAGGGGATTCCTTATTAGCTGGGAATCACTATAGAACATTTATTCTGGCAGATTATTGCTGTTTGCTAGTACCTCCTAAATACTGAAGATAATTTATTTTGACTCACTTTAATGCTTTACTGTCAGTAAAGAAGAGAGTTTTGCTCATCCCTTATCCTCAGTGCACCTGTCCTTGTTAATCAGGCATGGATGAAATTGTTGAGAAAGTGTTTCTATACTGTCCTTACCACAGGGACATTTGTTTTCTCTTTGCTGTGCTAATTCTAACACACATTCCAATTGGAATCTGATACATTTTCACATTTCTTTTCTTTTTTCCTCCACTAACAAAGCAACCTTTGAGGTGGTGAAATCTCGTACATTCCCAAGTTGTGCAAAGAAGCATCTGGTCAAATCTTTTTTTCTTATTATTAATCTTATTTGTAGCATTCAGAACTTTGCTTCTATTGTAGAAGCTTTCAAAAATGAATAAAATTGTAATTCAAACAAAGGAGCAAAATAGCTTATTGCTTTGGTGCCATATTTTATTCTTAATTTCTTATTAATGCTTTTACAATAAAATTAGAACAAAACCGATCTACAGCCACTGTTTATTCATCCAATAATTAGTGTGTGCTTGATGATTACTCAAGCAGCAATCTTATGCCCACTTTCCTAGGTGTTGTCAGCTCTACCACACACAGAGTGAGTTAGTTTCTGAGTAAATATGGATGAATTTGTGTTGGCAGTCATTATTATTGCCTGAAAAGATAGTATAGTAAAGAAATAGATGGAGAATGTGAATTCATACTCCCATGCAGCTAATTGTGATTGTTAACAACATTGTTAAAATAGTAGTAAACGATGGGAACACAGTAATAGGCTGTTGAAGTCTGAGTTTGCCCTACTATTCATATTCCAACATTGCAGATTATGAAACCATGTGGAGAATGAAAGCTAAGAAGTCCCAGACAATTTATGAATATATTGCCTAGAATAAAATTGAAGAATTATCCTGGCAGTTTAAAAGTTAGTGTGGCCATTCATTGTCACCTACTTAACATTTTAACTAGTAACCATCCAGATTTATGATGAGGACTTAGTTGGTGAGCATAAGTTATACCCCTTGGCTTTCAGACCTTTCCTCAAAGTATCTTGGGGGGGGGGGGAATCTCTGTTGTGTGTGTTTTTTCCTTTGCTGCTGTGTTATCACACACATTTTGTGTTAGCATCAGGATTTGCAGTGTAGTCTGCACTTCCTTCCACAAAAAAAATCACAGTAATGGATGTGTCTCTTGAGAAATAATAATTAGGAGCCATCAAGTTGATTCCAACTTATGGTGACTCTCCCAAGGATTTTTCTGGGTATGAAGTACAGTATTTATTCATTTATTTATTGAGTTTCTATACTGCCCACCTGAGTGTTATCCCACTCTGGGTGGTAAACAAACAGAAAACAAATAACAACAATATTCACAGGAAATCAAAACTCACCGCCAACAAATACATCATAAACTAAACTAAACTAAACTAAACTGAAATTAATTGGAGTCTGAGGACATCAGGACTGAACCTAACTGTGTAGTTTATTGATAAGGGAACAACATCCTGAAAGGCCTCCTTGAAGAAGAGCATTTTTAATTGTTTTTTAAAGGTAGCCAGTGATGTGGCCTGACACAGCTCCTTTGGTAGTGTATTCTACAGTGTTGGTGCCACCACTGAGAAGGCTCTATTTCTAGTTAAAGACTTTTGAGCCATCCTCAGGGTTGGCACCTGGAGCTGCGCCAAC
The DNA here is from genome assembly GCA_030440675.1 of Furcifer pardalis. Classification (NCBI taxonomy): domain Eukaryota; kingdom Metazoa; phylum Chordata; class Lepidosauria; order Squamata; family Chamaeleonidae; genus Furcifer; species Furcifer pardalis. The sequence goes on along the minus strand of CP126893.1, from coordinate 31,070,401 downwards.
TGTAATGACCATACTCTCCAATATGTGGATGACAACCAGTTCTATCTCTCCTTTTCATTGTCTGCAGTGGATGCAGCCCAACGTCTGGATTTGATAATGATATGGACCAAAGCTAACATGCTGAAACTGAACCCTGACAAGACAGAGGTTTTGGACTTTGAGAGGCCGTCTGCCTGACTGGGCAGCCTGATCCCTACTCTGGATGGAACTACTCTTACCCCTAGGGACAAGGTCTGCAATTTGGGGGTCATTATGGACCCACTGCTCTCATTGGAACAATAGTAGCTGTGTCCAAAGCTGTTTTTTCCAGCTTTGGCAGATTGTGCAGTTACGCCCCCTACTTGGACAAGGGATCTCTCACAATACTGACCCATTCATTGGTAATCTTGTGGATTGACTACTATAATACTCTCTATATGGGGCTGCCCTTGTGTCTGATATGGAGATTACAACGTGTCCAGAATGCAGCAACCAGGCTGGTGACAGGTTTAAATAAATTTGATCGTATTTCCCCACCCTTGGCAAGGTTGCACTGGTTATCTGGTGCCTACTGTGTCAGATACAAGGTGTTAATGTTATCATACAAGGCCCTATATAGTTTGGGACCTTGCTATCTGTCCGGGTGTCTCTCCCTCAGAGCAGCTCCACACACCACGGTCATAATGGTACTCAGAAGTGGTATATTTGTTCATTTCTTCTGGTGGTGCTTGGGCTGGGAGTCACAGAGTAGAATCTAACATGATCCTTTGCTCTGGTTAATTACCCCTTTTCTCCCTTGAAGAACTAGAAATTACTGAAGGACGATATACACTGTGGAAAGTAAAAATGGACACACACACACAAACTAAAGACCTTGTACCTTCCTGCAGAGAAGAATCAATATTTATAGATACAGTACTTCCATAAATGTTATTTTTTTTTAAAGTTATCTCTTCCCTCCTCCATCAATGTGAGGAGGCAGAGAGGGTATTCAAGGGTCACAAATATAGGCTAGGCAACTGTATGCCACTGCTGCCCTGTATGCATAACTTCCTTGATGAATAGGTCATCTTATATAATGTTTGAATTGTAAGGCTGAGGATGGAGACTCTCAGATAGTTCCTTTTGACGAGTTTCACCTAACTCACATTGCATGGATATGGCAGGGATGGGTAGGCAGGAAAGAACTTTGTGCACTGCCCTGGGTTCTTCAGAGGAAAGATAGGATACAAATGTTATGACTGCAGTGTTGGAAGAATCTTCCAGATCATCACCTCTTTTGCACCCTCCCCATAGATGTCCAATAGGGGCCTCTTGGTCAGAGCAGGTGGTGACTGTTCCCTTTATTATCTCTAAATGAGCTAAAGATCCATCATTTCCTGCCTCTTCAGTTTCCTGCTACAAAATGACTGCTTCAGTTACCAGAGGCTGTACTGTGGCCAAGCAACCAGGGATCCAGGGAAAAGGAGAGAAAGATCAGAAGAAGTGGAGAAGGGCAAGAAGCCTGTATTGCCCTTTTAAGAAGAAATAAAATAGTGGTTAAGAGGCTGACTGGGAGGCGGAAGGTCAGCAGTTCAAAACCTGAGTACTGCATGACGGAATGAGGGCCCGTCTCTGTCCCAGCTCCTGCCAACCTAGCAGTTTGAAAGCAAGAAATTGCAAATAGATAAATAGGACCACTTCGGTGGAAAGGTAAACAGTGTCCCAAGCACTTCAGCGTCTAAGCATGCCTGCCACATGTCGATAGACTTGACTGCAAGCACAGTCAGCACTGGCTCTTTGGCTATAAACAGAGATGAGCACTGAACCCTAGAGTCAGCTATGACTGGCTTTCGAGCAAGGGTGACCTTTACCTATTTCTCTTTTAAAGACCTCTCCTAAGACCATTCCCCTTAGTCATCTTAGGAATCTGAGGGATAATTTTTACTGAATGTTTGGGAGTAAAAGGCAGCCCAAGGCTGAACAAAATATAACTAAAACAGAGGTTCCGGCTTTAGAGACAGCAGCTGCCTGGCCAAGAAGTCTGTCCAAGTGGCATTGTTTGCTTTGTGATCTGACATTGCCATTTTCATTCCCCTATTGATGGGAAGGGGTTCAGGGAACTCACAAATACTGATGTGGATCCAAGCAATTACAGGATTGGAGTATGTCCATGAGAACACTGTGTGGGTCAGGGACCAATCTATGTGCCCTTATTTGGAAGCCAATCACCATTGGTCTATGCTACCAGTGGTGGGCTTCAAAAAAAATTATTAGCACACAGTGGGCATGGCCAGCTCTGTGGGCATGGCCAGGTGTCTGGGTGGGCATGGTTACACTGCTGTATTTTAATGTGAGGCTTCATGGACCAAGTCCACTTCGTCTGACCATTAGTTAGCAATTACACTTTGATGCACTAATTTTCCTTTAAAAAATAACTGCAGCAGTTACTCTTTAAGGGAAAATTAGAGCATCGAAGTGTAATTGCTAGCTAATAGTAAGACAAAGTAGACTCGATCCACAAAAGGTCACATTAAAATACAGCATAAAAATGTTCACATTAAAATACAGCGCTAAAATGCATTAACATTAAATAAATTAAAATACAGTATGAAGGCTAACATTAAAATACAGCAGTCACTCTTTAAAGAGGAATGGACACCCTGCTACACCATTCCGGCAGCATCACCCACCCCATCATTGCCTTCTCTTCTCCACTGGCCACAGTGGACGTAGTGTTGGTCCCAGCAGGGGCAAGATGGAGGTCCAGAGCCATGCCTGGCCAAAGGAGATTTTGAAAGGCGTGGGTTGCAGTTGCAAACACCGCCTCTTCCTCCACTGCCTCCATCACCACCACCTCCAGGCTGGTTGGGATGCCTGTCGGAGTGCTGCCATGCCACTTCTGGATGCTCCCTGCCATACTCAGCTTACCTAATGAGACCACCACCAAAGAACTTGGGGGGGGGGGGATGTTCGGTGTCAGGTGCAAGTGACCTGGCAGTAGATGGGCATGGCCAGCCAGACATTTTACTACCGGTCGTACGTACCGGGGCATACCGGGAGGAGCCCATAACTGCTATCACCACCACCACCACCCAAAAAAATCACACTAAACTAAGTAAACCTCTAGGATATGTAACTCCAGAGTATTAACATTCCTTAACTGCAGCACAGAAACGATGACTGAGTTATTATTAAGGACTTTGCATTCATTAAAAAATATATCAACCTGAGATTTTGTGCATAATTAACACTCTTGCAAACACTTATTGTGGAAGCAACCAAAGAATGGATTATCTGACAGTTTAGGGAGGTGTTAGTCCTCCAATTTCATTAGTTATTTCTCTTGTTGCCTTTTAGACCAGGGGTTCGCTACCCAAGGCCCATGGGCCAGACTTGGCCCACATCACCATTTCATGTGGCCCTCCACCCTTGTTCCTGTTGTCGCCACTGCTGAAAGTCCCAGAAGCAGAGAAAACAGCCAAAAACGCACTGTAAACACGTTTGCAACAGCCCCTGACATGTTTTACGGCAGCGTTTATGGCAGGGGGAACCACATGTCTGTAACACATGTCTGAAGGGGTGTCGTCTGGCCCATGGTGGGAAAACATTGAGAACCCCTGTTTTAGACATTTGATAGTTCAAAAAAAAAAAAAAACCCACCTTGATTTATTCTCATCCTTTTTTGTCCTTGTTTTAAACATGCCTTTGTCAGTTGTATTTAACCTCTCTCCATTGAGACAGATGGAAGTTCTGGAGCAGAACAAATACAGAAAATTCCACGGGGATGGGAGAATTCAGAGAGAAGTGGAGTTATATAGACATTCTGACTTAACCAAAGGATATTAGTTGTCACTATTTTTTAAAAAAAGGCTGTTCATATGGCAAAATAATAACATAAAACAAAAATGAAGAAATCAAAGTATTAAATTGAACCAACACTATTTTCTCACGGAACTTTTTGACATTTATGAAATGAAAAGAGGTATAATTTGGTGACTAGAAAAAGTACTTGAGAGAGAGAGATGGGAAGGAAGAGGAGAGAGGAAAGAGAGGGAGGAATAATGAGACATTTAGAACATAGCTAAAGAGGATATTGGACCATTCTCTTCTGATTTTACTTCTTTCAGATACAGAAGCACTATTCAGGCATTCAGAATAAGCTTTACGGGAGTGTGCTAACTGTTCCTTCTTCTTTTGTCTCTCATTGTGCAAGGGGTGGGTTTACTTTTGGGGTGGATAATTTCCATGTAAGGGGCTGTGGTGCTTAGTGGTTAAGGCACTGAACATGAGGACCAGAAAGTTGGCATTTCAGAAGTTCGATACCTGAGTACTGCACGATAGGGTGAACCCCCAACTGTCTGTCCCAATTCAATACAGTACTAAAAATAAAACAATAACAAAAAACAAACAAAACAAAATTAAAAAACTGTAGCACTTTAAAGACTAACTGCTATATTTTTATTGTTAGCTTTCCAAAAGAAAAAAAAATAAAAGAAATACCTACAAAAATACATAACCATAATAAAGTATAATACTTATGGGTATTACTTCTTTATGTTCTTTATATTATATAAGGTAACAGTGCTCTGTGTGCTTTGACATCTAGTCATTCCTGCCACATGACCATGGAAACATCTGCAGACGCAGACAGCACTGTCTCTTTAGATGTAAATGAAGATGAACATCGCCCCCTAGAGTCAGATATGACTGGCTTTTGAGCAAGGGAGACCTTTGCCCAGTGATGGGCAGCAACAGGTCTGCACCAGTTCACCAGAACTGATAGTAACTTTTCCCAGTGTCCTGGCTTTTGGGGGGAACCACGGGGGCTTAGCTTTTTGCCGGTTCCCCCACTGCACATGCGCACCAAGTGCTTGGTGTGCATGTGTGCCTACAGTGCTTGGCATGCATGTGCAGCCTCCTTGCTGTCCTCCCAAGCCGGGAGGAGGAAGAGAAGCCGCTAGCCTGAAGCTCCCTATAGCCTGCTCCCCAGGGTAAGTGACTCACCCTTGGGTGTGGGGTGTGGGTGTGTATTTTAATGTGTATTTATTTTTAATGTGTATTTTTATGTGTTTTATGTGTATTTAATTTGTATTTTTATGTGTTTTATGTCTATTTAATGTGCATTTATTTTAATGTGTATTTTATGTTTTTTATGTGTATTTTTATGTGTATTTAATTTGTATTTTTATGTGTACTTATTTTTATGGGTTTTTTACATTGGCTCCACCCTCATCATTGGCCCCTCCCATGACATAATGACATTTGCTCCACCCATGATGTTGGCTCCGCCCACAGTGTGGTAGTAAAATTTTTGACTGCCCACCACTGCCTTTGCCTTAACTTTCTAAGTGATCAGGATTCTTAATCCCATGGAGAACCTCCATGTGTAAAGGAGAGGCAGGACGCTAGCCCTGCTTCACTCTGTTACTACTATCTGTGGGTAGAGAGCAACAGTCTGTAGCCAGTCTGTCACCAATGGTAGTCTTCTGTATGGTCAGGAACCTTGAGGTTCAGAAGAGGGAAGATGTGAAGAGTGGTTGTATTTAAATGTACTGTGGTGGCAATAGATAGGATATTGAGTTAGCTATCTGGCTGCAGAGCCAGAAGCTGGGAGTTCAGTTCCTCACTGTGCCTCACAGAAGAGCTAACCTGCATGGCCTTAAGCAAGTTGCATGTCCCAAAGATACTCATGGAAGAAGGAGATGGTAAAATCACCTTTGTTTACTCTCAACTTAGAAAACCTTTAAAAGAGTCACCATACCTCAGGATTGACTGGCCAGCACACAATTGTGGTAGTAAATATATTGCTTGAAATGCATTGTTGTTATAGGTATGTGATGGGACGGGCTGAGTGAGGTACAGAGAATCACGGCAAAAATGGTTCTAATCTAACTGGTAGGAGAATAAACCAGAGGAGTAGTATGTGGTTAGTGTTTGTGACAGTAGCGTCCTGTGTATTTCCGCTGCCTGGGGCTTAAGCCAAATTTGCAGCCCCCTACTGGATATTGACACCTGCTCCCGCTAGGTCTTATGGGAATTGTAGTCCAAGAACACCCAGAGCCCAAAAAGTTCCGCACAGGGCGGGCCGCCCTCCTGCCCCTCCTACACTATGCCACTGGTTTGTGAGGCAGCCTGGAGAAATCAGAGAGAGGGTGGGTTTTGGAGCCTAGAATCTGAAAGGGTGGTTTGAGAGGGGAGGAGGTCATAAAATGAAGGAAGAATTGTGCTGGATAAACAAAGTTATTTTAACCAAGTCATTTTAACAAAACCTTATTAGTCCTATTCAAGCTATGTGGTGCTGACTTCAATACCTGAGGGCTAGCTATGTGGAAGGAGTTATCAGGGCCCTGAGTGAGGGGAGAAATGCACAAACATAGGGGCACTTAAAGGTTAGTGGCAGTGGAAGATGAAGAGAAGAAATTAATGAAGATTATTACAGAAAGCATATTTATTCCTGTGGTTATTTAAAGAGAGCATTGCCAAAATCAGTGGTGGCTAACCTTGGCACTCAAGCTGTTCCTGGACTTCAATTACCAGATGCCCAAGGCAGCACACCCGATTATCAGGGCATCTGGGAATTGAAGCTTGAGAACAGCTGGTGTGCCAAGGTTAGCCACCACTGGCTTAAATAGCCAAGTGACAAGACAAAGGGAGTTGTGACATCACTACTAGAGAAAGAAGGGTGTGAAACTAACACACTTCCTCACCTTCCAGCTTCAGTGCAACCCTATTCCAAAACACATGGAAAGAATATAGTGACCTATACATTAATGTGAGTGTTATTCAAGTCTGGGTAACCAGGAGTGGTGGGCAGCAAAAATTTCTGCTACCACACCATGGGCGGAGCCTACATCATGGGCGAAGCCCATGCCATGGGCGGAGCCTACATCATGGGCGATCTAGTCATGCCTGCCATATGAGCATGTATGACCATGTATACATCTGCAAACACAGGCAGTACTGATTTTTTGGCTGTGAATGGAGATGAGCACTGCATCCTAGAGTCGGGTATGACTGGCTTTTGAGCAAGGGAGACCTTGAACCACTTGCAGGGAAAAAACCTGATAGGGCAGGGCAGGGAGGTGGGCATGACCACCCAATTTCACTATTCCCCCTGCCCAGAGGCCACCCAATTTTGCTACCCCACCCTGCCAGGGTGTGTGTGCAAACCTGTTGCTGCCCATCACTGGAGACAACACCCTGAAAGGTCTCCTTGAATAAGAAAGTTTTTAATTGGTTTTTGAAGATAGCCAGTGATGGGGCCTGGCACAGCTCCACCAGTAGTGTGTTTCACAGTGTTGGGGCCACCACTAATAGAGAAGGCTCTATTTCTAGTTATTGACTTTTGAGCCATCCTTGGGTCAGCACCTGGAGCTGCGCAGACTGTGAGAAACAGGTGATGCAAGAAGTTGTTTTGCAGAGGTGTTACTCCAACAGATAACAAGGCTCAAAACCGTATAGGGCCTTATATGATAATTAGCACTAGGAATTTACTTGAACAGGGGCATGGGCCACCAAATCATCCTCTTCCCCATTAAGGTGAGATAGATGAAAGAATTATTCCTTAACAGGTATCTATATGTATCAGAATATAGAAATTTAATGCAAATCTGTATCTTCTTTTCTTTGTCTGTAATATATTTTATCTGCTTATGTGCCATAAATAGCAACTCTAGTGACTGAAAGATACTTCAGAATGCCAATTAATTCACAGAGAACCTTTCATTAAAATGTTTTCTTCTCCCAATTTCAAGCTGGTGATGAGACATAATGCTCATTCCAAACCTGACTCATCTGATTTTACCCAGAGAATAACTAAATTTCATTACCTTATCATTTACTGTCAGGAGACTGATATACACAGAAAAAGTTGGGCTCTAACAAAAGGAAATGATCTCCACATGTCCCCGGCAGAATACTCTGCCTTGTTTCCTGCTTCTGGGGTTCTCAGACACTGAACAAGTAGCAGAAAAAGTGACTTTCTGGACAGGACAAAAAGCTAGAAATATTGGAAGCACACAGTATGTGGTGCGTGTGGGCGGATTTAGCCCTTCTTTAATCTGGAAATGAGAAATGTTGTTCATTGCCATCTCTTGAAATGGTCTCCTTTATTATCGCTGTCTTCCTGAAAGGTAGACCCAACCCATTAGACCATAAACATGGGGTAAGAACAGTTGAGTCTGTACTTGAAATGAGCCTTATCCTTTGGCCCCTCAGATTTTATTGACCTTCTTTTCCATCACTTCTTACTCTTAGTAGTTCTGCCTGGTGCTTTGGGGGAGTTGAAGTCCAAACTATCTAACGAGCTTACAATTTCTCAGCAATTCCCTGTACCATGTATTAAACTTCTCTTTGGGCATAACTGTTTTTCCATGCCATCTAGTTGGAACCAACTGATAGGTACCCTAATGAGGTTCACAAAATAAGCTAGCTACTTAAAGTGAGTTTCCATAACTGAATGGGGTTTCAAACCCAGGTCTAGTCCATCATTCTATCCACTACAGCACACCAGGCCTGTTTGGACATGTCACCTGGGCAGAATTACTCTTTTTGATCTTCTTTGAGGAAGAACTTCAGTGGATTATTGGTTAAGACACTGAACTTGATGACTGGAAGGTCAGCAGGTCAACAGTTCAAGACCTTATTGCTGCATGATGAAGTGAGCTCCTGTCTCTGTCCTAGCTCCTGTCAATCTAGAAGTTTGAAAATAAGAAATTGCAACTAGACAAATAGGTATCCCTTTAGTGGGAAGGAAAACAGCATTCCATGTTTAGTTATGCCTACCACATGTCCATGGAAATGTCTGCAGACATAACCAGCACTGAGTCTTTGGTTATAAACAGAGATAAGCACTGAACCCTAGAGTCAGATACAACTGGCTATGGAGCGAGAGTGACCTTTACCTTGATCTTCTTTGAGCCATTCTCTGTCATCCCTACCTTGCCTAGACTCAGATCCAACATGTCTCAGATGTCCTCCCTCTGATGTCATCCTTGAACGCACCATGCCAAAATTTGCTTTTCCAAGCTTCCTGCTGCAAATGCTGCTCATCCAACTAATGTTTTAGCATTGTAGAAACAGCTTGTGGTAAACATTCTAACCCTTCATTAAACCTTGTGTTTGGCACCTTGAGATAATAGCATTCCCCTCCCCACTTCTTCAGATTTGCTGAGGCATGCCATGGGTTGTGTAGGCTATTGCTTAGCTCCTGCAGATGGCAACAACATATGTTGGCTCTGTCTAATTTGTAGAAAGACCCATTCCTTCAGCACTCATGCATTTTGCCACTTGACAGGAGGGCCATATCATTTTAGCTTACTGTGTGAAATAAGCAGAAAATGATACCCAGGATTGAAAGCAACAATTTCCTAGCCAAATTATACAACAAAGCAGTGGCTGGAGACCTCTTGTCTTTTGCTCTGGGAGGCAACTACATAAGGTAATGTAGATATTCATCAATAAAAGGCAAGAAAAGCAGATGGGAAACCTATTAGAGATCCTGCCAGTGGCCTGGTTCTAACATGAAGGCAGATGAATGCTGGACAGAAGTGAAACTTGTTCTTTTGTGTCAATGGACATGTCCACTTCATCTTTTGTTTCCATTATGAGTGGTGTGTGCACAAATAGGAAATTTATAACAAAAGCAGCAGAGGGCAAGAGTGTGGGAAATTAAGCTGCTCACATTGGCCGTTTGACCACTAGAACTATATGCATCAAAACAGCAAAATTATGGAGAGTGTGCCATCCCCCACCCCCTCACACAAACTCCTGCCTGTTGGGATTCAACCCAATATAAAAATAAGATTATTGGATATACTTATTCCTTCTGGCCATATTATGCTTCATTGTGAGTTTGTTAATATTTGTGGAACAATTGTTTGTTTGTTCAGGATATTTAGGTTTTGCTTTACACATCGGTGTCTAGTCATGCCTGCCATGTGTTGACGGAAATGTCTGCAAACGCAGACAGCACTGGCTCTTCCGCTATATACAGAGATGAGCACTGAACCCTAGAGTCAGATATAACTAGCTTTCGAGTAAGGGTGACCTTTACGTTTACTACTACAGTCAAACCTCGCATAAAGAGCGCCTCGATTAAAGAATAACTTGCTTAAAGAGCAGATTTTTTTCTGAATGTTCACTTCGCTTAACAAATAAAACCAACCAAAAACTCGCTTAACAAATAAATCGGGGTTCACAATCCCCCCCCACAATCTGTCATTTACAATGGTGTTTTGCTTAAAGAGCAAACTCGCTTAAAGAGCAATCCTGTGGAACACATTATGCTCTTTAAGCGAGGTACAACTTGTATCATGAAATCTCAGGGCAGGGGTTTTATTGCACAGCAACAAAAACAATATAAAACAATTTAATACTCTGAAACCATTTAAAAACATCAAAAATTATTTACATTGAAATAAACAGCAATAAAGAAGCCTCCATAACTTGTTAAAGCCAAGATTCTTAATCCCTGAAGACCTTTGTGAATAACTATGTCTAAACTCGGTACCCTCTCCCCTTCATGCTTATTGTGCTATCAACAAGCAAATAGTTGAGAGTGGTAAGCCTAGTAAAGGTAAAAGTCATCCTTGCTTTTTACTATGGAAGGGTATATGAGTGTAAGTGTAATTGCTGATTTGCACATAGTGAATTGAGCAACCTAAACCTGTAATAACAGCACCCTATACAATGATGATGAACCTTGGCACTCCAGCTGTTCTTGAACTTCAATTCCCAGAAGCCCTGATCAGTAACAGTGATGACCTGAGCTTCTGGGAATTGAAGTCCAAGAACACCTAGACTGCCAAGGTTGGTCATCACTGTCCTATGACATCTCACAGTCCCACTTTGTAATGTTTCATATTGTAGTTCTGACATCTCTAGAAATGGAATACAGATGACCTGGTAAGCCCATCTATAAAAATAATGGGTCTTGACTGAGGATTGGAGTTCAAAATGCTTCGTATTACAGCAGGATTTTCACACCATAACTGAGAAAATTGAGATTCTGTGGCCATTGCAGCTGAGTATCAAGGATATGTTGACATCACCTTGCAAACAAAAATTCACATAGTCAAAGCAATGGTATTCCCGGTGGCAATGTATGGTTGTGAGAGCTGGACCATTAGGAAAGCTGAGCACAGAAGAAAAGATGCCTTTGAGATGTGGTGCTGGAGGGGAGTGTTGAGAGTCCCCTGGACAGCAAGGAGAACAAATAATTTGATCCTAAAAGAAATCAACCCGGATTGCTCCTTAGCAGGTCAAATAGTAAAGATGAAGCTAAAGTACTTTGGACACCAAATGAGAAGAGAAGATTCACAAAAATAACCTCAATGCTGGGAAAGGTAGAGGGCAAAAGAAGAACAGGGCTGCCAAAAATGAGATGGCTGGATGGTATTGTAGATGCAATGGCCACAGAGCTGGGATGGCTGAGGAAGATGGTGGAGGACAGAGGTGCCTGGTGGGCAAATGTCCATAGGGTCGCAAAGGGTCGGAATCGACTGTGCAACTGAACAACAAACAACAACAAACAAACAACAAAACATTAACTAAACACCTTTATACTCTTATTCCCAAGTGGAGGAAACATCAAGAGTGGTGTGATAGTCATATAGTTAGTCATAGATAGTCATAAGTTTAATAACTAAACAATAAAAATAAATAATCCCCTCAGAACTATTTTTAAACCTTGGAGCACGGGGTGACTATTGTTTGAATTGGGAGCTCATTGTGTTTTGTTTTGTGCCACATATCGAATTCACCAATCCAACAGTAAACCCAGTATTTAAAACATACGATCTTTTATATAGGAATGGAGTACCTTCTGCAGTGCATGAGAAAGGATGGACATTTTAATTTTAAAGAGCTATTTCTGAGGGAGGGAGACAGCATAACAAGTATTTATTTCCTTTTAAGATGGCGGTGGGAAGAGGTCCCAGGCATTCCATCCACCTCAAGAGCTTCCTCAGCAGAGAAATGAATAAAACATGGCTTTCTAAGAATGATGCTATTTCTGCAAATTTCCACCATCTGCTGCAGTGTCTAATTACAGAACTGACATAATTTGCCATTGTATCATAATAAGGCAAGACTGGTGATTTAGAGGCATATTAGGCCCCTCTTTGGGTTTGGCTCAGAGCTGCAGCCGTGATTTATCCAGCATTACACTTGTTCCAAACTGATGGTCCTTCCACAGGAAGTTGATCTTCACTGGGGCATGCCTTCCCTGATTTTTTTGGATGAGAATCTTTCACCAGCAACCAGAGAGTAACTAAAACAAAACTGCAAAAAAGACAAAAAAGTTGTGGCACCTTAAAGACTAAGGTAAAGGTTTCCCTTGCTCGAAAGCCAGTCGTATCCAACTCTGTTTCTAAGCCGAAGAGCCAGCGCTGTCTCCTTCTGCAGACGTTTCCATAGTCATGTGGCAGGGATGGCTAGACACCGGAGCACATGGAATGCTGTTACCTTCCCACCGAAGTGGTTCCTATTTATCTACTTGCAATTTTTTTTTGCTTTCGAACTGCTAGGTTGGCAGGAGCTGGGGCAGAGACGGGAGCTCATTCCGTCCTGCAGTACTCGGGAATCGAACTGCTGACATTCCGCCTCCCAGTAAGCGTCTTAGTGAGTTGAGCCACTGCAGTCCCTCCTTAAAGACTAACTCCTGTATTTAGATGTGAGCTTTCATGGATCAAATCCACTTCATCAGACATACTCTCTGATATGCGTGCAAAAACTAACACAGCTACCACTTCAAAAATTTCACTAGCAAGTTACACATAAATCAGCTTATTGGGAAAAATCTTAACCCCCCCCCCTAAACTACGAGTTTAAGCTGGCTAGCTGGAAACCTAAAATGAATTATTCACATCTCATACATAATTCATCCATATATATTTAATGTATCCAGCAGGTAAGAATTCTCTTCTCTATTCTTGTCCGCTAACAGGGCACAATCCTTCCCTACCACAACTGAAAGCATGACCAAACATTGTTTTATCCTACTTTCCACTCAATGTCCATGGAGTTACAGGGGATATGGATGATCCTATTGTGCCTGGACAGCAGGGCTAGAGGGATTCCCCAATACCACCACAAGTGCTCATGAATGTTGTGGGATATTTTAAACATATTATTTTATTCTTTGTTTGTTTGATTAATCTTTTCCTAAATATTAGTTTTACATGACTGCAGTGGCTTAGTGGTTAAAACACTGAACTTGACAACTGGAAGGGCAGCAGGTCAGCAGTTTGAGACCAAAGTACTGCATAGAGGAATGAGTTCCCATCTCTGTCCCAGCTCCTGCCATCCTAGCAGTTTGAAAGCAAGCAATTGCAAGTAGATAAATAGGGACCACTTCGATGGGAAGGTAAACAGTGTGTCCATGCACTCCGGTGTCTAGTCATGTCTGCCACATGGCCATGGAAAGGTCTGTAGCATTGGCTCTTTGGCTGTAAACAGAGATGAGCACCACACCCTAGAGTTGGATATGACTGGCTTTTGAGCAAGGACAACATTTACCTTTACCTAACTATTAGTTTGAACAGATGCCAACATCCATAAAAATGTCAGTGTCTTCAATTTTTTGTTTGGTTGTTCAGAACAAGGTAATTATGGTATTATTGGCGGAGAAAAGTGTGATCCATTAGAACTTGCAGTGTGTTTACCTGGGGAGGGAAACCCTTTAGTTCTTAACACAAATTGGGGAAATTGAAAAGTGCCATTTCTCTGTTCTTTCTTACAAATGTTTAAATGATCTTGCTGTCAGTTTTCTTTTAGGTGCACCTATTGAATGAGGTCTTCATGAAATGGTTTAGAATTCTCCAGCATAAATTTTCGGTGTGAGTTGCTGCATGTTAAGGAGTCGGCATAAGTAGTTTCTATCATGTTGCTGAATCACACAAATGGTGAACAACAATAAATACTTATGCCAGTTTCTTTAGTTGCAGCATTTCACAGCTGTGATTTACGTTGATGGAATTATACCAGTGGATGGAACTAGCATATGTCAAGCAACACTCTTCAGGTTTAATGTGTTCCAGTTTCATTTTAGCCTTGATTTTTAGCATGGATTCAGCCTTGATTGTGCTTGATGAATTAACATTTTCAGAAGAGGTACTAGGGGAATATAGCCCTGTTGTTCTTGCTTGATTACTTGATATTACTTTTGATACCATTGACCTTGCTGTATGTCTGGGCACCTCAACCTTCAAGGTACAGATACCATTTTGTGGTGGTTTTATAAATACTTATGGGTATAGTCACATAGAATAATATTGAGTGAGTGGATATGAGTCGATGCTGTAGTAATTATGCTTTGAAATGATATTGGGCACTGTTTTGTCAATTGTTCTGTTTAATAGCAAAAGTAAGCCACCAAGGTGGTCATGTGCAGATATAAGCACCATGTGATAAGCACATTGATGGCACTCGGATCTTCTTTTCTTTTGTACCTGAAGCAGAAAACTGGGCACATATTAAACCAACGTTTGGTGTCAGTGGTAGATTGCAGGAGGGGCAATGTAACTGAAACTGAATTCTGGAAAGACAGAAACTTTGTGGGTAAGAGAATTGTCCTAAACTCTGAGTGGGGGTAAACATGTATGTAAGTCAGGGGTAGCCATTCTTTGCCCTGTGGGCTGGACCGGACCATGGCACCATTTCATGTGGCCCTCCGCCGGCCTCACCGCTACTGAAATCGGAAGTGAACATGTTTACGACAACCGCAGATGTGCTTTATGGCATCGTTTATGGCAGGAGGAACCATGTGACTGGCCCACTCAGGTGTCGGGGGGGCATGGTCCAACCCATAGCAAGAAAAGCTTGGGAACCACTGATGTAAGTGATCTGTATACTTCTCAATATTTTAAATTAAAGAGGCTTTACAAGATCAATAACACCAAGAACTGAAAATAAACGCTTATAGAAAATCTGTAGGCAAACAAACAAACAAACAAAATCCCCAGACATCATATAAAATTGTTCATGGGGAATTAGGTTGTTACTGGAGAGACATGGAATAGCCCTAAATACCTCTGTCTTAGTTTTGCAGCTCATTGTAATAAAAGGTTACAACCAGCACAAAATTCCATCTGCTTTTGGTCATGGAAAGTTGCCAGTAATTTGTCCAAGTACTTAAACAACACCTTTCATGATCTGCTTCAAGTGACGAGAAAGATTTACTTGATAATTAAGCAAGGTGATAAACCAGATATGTAAAACATAGTAAAAACAAAATTTGCTTCCATGTAAGGAGCACTGATTATGCATTTTGAATTGTATTGGAAGCTAGGCACAACAGATGTGACCTGGCTGATATTAAATACTGTGCATTGTTTTGGTACAATATAATTATGCCAGAAAGGAATTGTTGTTGAAAGATGACTCTCACAATGTTTTCAACCCTTAGGAAACAGAAGGCTATAATTACCAAAATGCTGAAAGGATTATATTCTAGACTAGTGATGGTGAACCTTTTAGAGACTGGGTTCCCAAACTGCAACCCAAAATCCACTTATTTATCGCAAAGTGCCAATACAGCAATAGGGGAGAAAGGAAATGCTCCCATTGGGCTGCTGGGCAGAGGGACAGGGTGAACTCTGTGCTGGAGGAAGGAAATGTTCCCATTGGGCTGCTGGGCTGAGGGGTGGCGTGAACTCTGTGCAGGGGAGAGGAAGGAAATGATCCCACTGGGCTGCTGGGCAGAGGGGCGGGGTGAACTCTGTGCTGGAGGGAGGAAGGAAATGCTCTCATTGGGCTGATGAGCAGAGGGGTGGGGTGAACTCTGTGCTGGGGGGAGGAAGGAAATTCTCCCTTTGGGCTGCTGGGCAGAGGGGCAGGTGAAACTCTGTGCTGGGGTGACCACATGGGTGCCCACAGAGATGGCTCCAAGTGCCACCTCTGGCACGCATGCCATAGGTTCACCACCACTGTTCTAGACTAAACTGTTCCTTGTGTTAGTCCATTCCCCCACACCACCACTTAAGTTATTAATTTTTTGGTGCAGATTTGACTAATATTCCCACTGCTAGCTCATGTGGCCACATGTTCTTCTTCTGTAAAGGAAAGGCCACCCTTGCTAGAAAGTCGTATCCGACTCTAGGGTTCAGAGCTCAGCTCTGTTTATAGCCAAAAAGCCAGTGCTGTCTGCATTTGCAGACATTTCCAGTGACATGTGGCAGGCATGCCTAGACACTGAAGTGCACGGAATGCTGTTTACCTTTCCACAGAAGTGGTCCCTATTTATCAACTTGCAGTTTCTTGCTTTTGAACTGCTAGGTTGGCTACTCAAGTCAGAAACACTGTAATTCTCTACATGGCTCTCTTTAAAAAATCTAGTTTTATATCTATATGTGTAATACAATATACAGTTTTGTCCAATTCAGTGCCATCCTATGGCCTCTCTTTTGAGTTTGGATGCCCTTTCCATGTGTAATGCATAGGTGCCAACCTACGCAACTCAACAGATCAGGTTATGACAGGTGCTAGGGAAGTCTGCATGTGTAGTGTATTGTTTGTGGGGGAGCACACAACTGCATACAATGGAAGCAAGGAAGCTAGTCCTGCTGGATTTTGTTGTTCACAAGTAACATTTACCTGGTTTGCTGCTGAATAAATTCACCCAATTTACTCTCATGTAAGGAAACAGCTGCAAAGGCTGAAGTGATGACTCCCTCTTCTTCTTTTTTTTCCTTTTTTTGTTATACAAATTGACATACAGTATTAATACTAGAGTGCATTTACCTTGCAATATATCTTATTTTATATCTAGAATTGTGTTGCCTTGGTTAGGGAACTATTTTTTAAAGGATAAAAGTAGTAGGTCATTCTCTGTCATGCCTCTTAATATTAAAAGCCACTACATAAGCCAGAGAGTTATCACTGTCCACAGATCTACTTGTGTGCATTATAACCGAACACACAGGCTACACAGCAGGGCCATAGCCAGGATTCTAGATGTGGGTGGGCGAATATTTTTTCAGGATGGGCAACAAAGCCTCTTTTCAATGCATTCCTATGGGAAAATGTACTTTGCCAGGGTGGGCACAGTGCTAACAGGGTGGGCCAAGCCCGCCCTGGCCACCCCCTGTCTATGGCACTACTACACAGTGGGATCTTTGTGAACACTAAAAAAACCAACAACATGCAACCCTATTGCTATGACCAAAAAAGAGAGCAGCAACTTTTTAAAAAGGGGGATTGAAAACAAATGTGGACACCATACCTTTGAGCAAGCCCAAGAAGCTCCAGCTACTAAGCTCTACGTCCTGTTTGGACATGCTCTTAATTAAGTCATGGTCTTGATTTACTCTGTACAGTACATTCATTTACATAGCTTGGCCTGACTTTTCTGGAACAATTACCCAAACCCTCTTCCATGCTGTCAGGTACAGGAATTGTAATGAACTAGGGCTTTGCTCCTGGTTTTTAAACATCCATAATGTATTCATTTAATGCTAGGATATTCCCACCTGGTTTTCATAAGCACAGGAGTTACTGTTGCTGCTCATTTATCTCAGCGCTCAAAATCTCTCAGCTCTCTTTCCCATTTATTCCTGACATTAACTAGCTCAAACTGGCCCTTTGAACATGTATGTGTGTAATGACATGCATGTGTTTACGCATGCATGGGCATGTTCTTGCACATGTGCAAACACCACCACAACTGTCATAAACATGGAAGTGGGGGCATTTATGACAGCCATAAATGCTCCTGCTCCTGGAGACGTAGTCCGGCCCACTCAGCTGACTGAGGCGTGTGGTCAGGCCAACGGCACAAAAAGGTTGGCCACCCCCGGTCCAACATGACTGCAACCCATTCTGTGCAGAATTTGAACCTTAACCCAATAGCATCCAACTGACTTGGCAGAATTGGTCACTCACAGGTGAGCTATAATGGTGGATGTATGATGTACAGTACAGTATATTGTTTCTGTGATGACATGACATTGTGACTTTATGTATTGTTGTTACATATCACTGTATCATTTACTATGTATTTGCTATGTATTATTTGATGAGCACTGACCCCTAGAGTCGGATACGACTGGCTTTCGAGCAAGGGAAACCTTTACCTTTACTATTATTATGATTGTGTGTAACTTGTAATTATATATTTGTTCTGTGAACTGCCCTGAGTCGGTTTTACTGAGTAGGGTGGTATATAAATTGAAAAGTGAATGAATGAATGAATGAATGAATGAATAAATAAGGGGAAGAAGGGATGTGTGGAGTAGAGGTAGACCGTGATAATAAGACTTCCTGGGGAAATCATACAAAGGTGTGGAGTCCAGCAAAGGGGAGATAAAAGGAGGGGGGCATGTTCGTAGTCTAGGAGAGAAAGGCTAGGAACAGGCCAATGCCAAGGAGTGGTTTGGTTTTTACTCAAGACACAAGATTCAAGGTATTGACACATTTATTGCACAGTGTGGGAGGAATATAGCTCCTGTTCATTACGTGATCAGGTGGATTTCCCCACCATAGGCACCAGCCAAGGGGAAGGAGCCGGTGAGATCTAGAGCTGCCAGAGGATTGGGGGGGGGGGGAGCGTCTGTTGAAACTGGCTGGAGAGACCCACACAGTGCTGGCATTGACAAGGTGAACTGTGGAGACTGTGCTAGCTGTACAGGTAGCCTTGGCTCAGCAGGCAAAAATGACCAAAAGGCAAGGAGAAAGTGCCCTCTGGCAACTATGGTCACTGTTGGTGGTCCTGATCCTCTCTGAGCGGGTGAAGTGAACTGCCCTTGGAGCCAACACAGTGGGACTAGAGACAACAATTATTAGACCTTTTCAACAGGGCATCAACAGCCATCTTTTGGATTTGCTGTGTGAGACTGGAAGAGGGTTGGTCTTCAGAGGGCAGGGACAAGCATAAGGAACAGGGAGTTATATTTCCCCTACACCACGTAATAAATATGTGTCAAAAATCTGAAATCTTGAGTCTGTATGGACTATATGGACACTATTTGCCTTCTGAACTGAAACTCCCAGAATTTACCTGCACTACTAACAGTAGCAACAAGCTAACATTATCCATGCTGTGCAGGGACCACAACCGGCTGCATAGTTCACTTAAGTGAACTATGACTTCACCACAGCCCCACACCACCCACAGATCTACTACTCAAACCATTTAACTCATCCTGCTTAAATGATAGGACCTGTCCTCCATATAAATGCATTCACTGCACATGATCCATGTCGTTCTATTCTACTGAAGAAATGTGTTCCCTTCTTGTAAGTGCTCATGCTTTTTCCCCCTTGTGCTTGTTAAGCACTAGCTGCTGAAATGAAAACCACCTTGGTTGGCTGTGTGTCCTTTTCACAGAGGGAAGTTTCCTGTTTGAAGGTGTTCTCTGTTTGAAAGGCTCTTCAGGTCCATGTCTGGTTGGGTGATAAAGGGCCAGGAAGAGATTCCTTCAAGTTGCTCTGCCAACTGGAACTTCTGGGCCGAAGACTGAGCAGGCAAACAGGGTCTCTGGGTCACAGACTTCTCATACTGTCGTGAGGAGTACTCTTTCAGTTATAGCGCCCAAAACCCTCTTCATTGCACTCGCTGAACCGACATCACTTTCAGCAGCAAATTGCCTCAGGTGAAGAAATCCACAGACACTTCCCATCACAGACCTTTCTTGCCTACACAGATTTCTTTACTTTCAGCAACTTGCCTATGGAAGTCACACCAGCAGGCATAAAAATGGTGGCACAGTGATTAGAATGCTATACTGCAGCCAAAATGTTGTGAGTTCAATCATGATGGGTTCAAGGTTGACTCAGCCTCCCATCCTTCTGAGGTTGGTAAAATGAGTACACAGCGTGTTAGGGGCAAAAATGTGAATTACCTGTAAACTGCCCAGCCAGTACACTAAGTGCTATGGGGTGGTATATAAGTGTGATTGCTATTGCTACCTGGGCCAGCAATTATGTATATATTTGTTCCTTTACTTATAAATAAATAATTCCATAGTTTGGAAGCATGTGTATTTTTCTGTTCTACTTTTGGTTATGCATTTCTTCTCTCACACACACAATAAACATAAACCCATTCCAAATAAGCAAATGGGTACACTTACTCATTGTTTAATTCCTCTGCAGAATTGTATGTGGAAAAATTTCCAGCCAATATAAATGGTTGAGAATTTCAATTCTTTTGCACAGAGAAGAGCAAAATCTATTAAAGTCAAGGCATGTTTAAGGTTTCTTGCCTCTGTGGGAGGACAGCTGACCGTCCACCCATCCTGATCTCGGACATAACAGAGCAATTTCCCTTCCTCATTTGACATTGCCAACCTTGCAGTCTAGCTACTGGCACTGGCACACTATTCAAATAAGGCAATTTTGAGTGAACTAGAAATAATGCATAATTCAGCAGTACTGGGTTTAGCTGGGAAATTGTATGTGTCACAGGTTTTTGGCAAGCCATTTGAATCATGAAATGCCCTTGATTTCATATGCAGCTTCTCACCAGGTCCAGTTCAGAGGCGGTGCGATATAGCATGGGCTAAATCATGGATGTCAGTAGGTCTACTCTACACAGGATTAAGCTGCTCTTGCAAAAGTGGTCAGCATCCTATAGCAATTGCAAGAGAACCCAGTAAATATTTCCTCCTGTATGTCTTTTAGAAGATCAGAAGAACATGTTGTTGTCTTTTACTGTATGTTTGAATTTGCACCACTGCGGTTTTGGGACCCTCAGGGTTGTTGACCCGAGTATAGGTTGAATAGACCTCATTTGAGGGGCTAAAAAACTAGATTTATACTCAAATATATACAGATTTGCTTGCCGTATGTTGCTAATCTTGGGTGACACTGTTAGAAATTCAACCATAGTGGCAGGAGGTGGTAGCTGCAAAATCAGGCAAAAGGAAAATTTAATCTAAAGGCCACATATTCCCACCCACCCAACCAGCACATACACCTTCCATGCTGTATTGTTAGAAGGAGATTTGTTTTCAGAACAGATTAATTTATAAATCAGCTCATTAGAAATCCGAAGCAGGGCGGTGCATATTTTCAATAAAAGGGTGCTGCCAATGCTGTTAGCCATTGGTAGAACCAAGACAGCCAAGGGTTTCCTTGATCTCTGTCACCTGGTGACTGGAAAAGGAGAAAAAAAATTGGTGCTCTTCAGGATGACCTTAATGGTTGACTAAATCCAGCACATCCGATACATACCATTTGTGAATCATGTTCCCATGGTCGAACAGAGGGACTGTTCTCCTTTGTCAGTCACTGTGTCCCCTTGATATTCCTCGCACATACATGGGCAGGTGCCCCAAGGACATTCAGAGTGAAACTTGTTCCGACAGATCTGTGGAATTATTCAAGACTGATTCCCGCAGAAGGTGAGAAGGTTGTCAGGTTAGAAGGTCATGGGTTTTCTAAAAGAAATAGGAGGTTGCAGAGAGACTGTGATCATTCCTCTTCATATCTTTGGCAAAGTGTTCTTGGCAGCTGTATAAGACGGTGGCCTATGACTTATTAATTCAGCTCTGCTTCTTCTACTGGTGTAAAGATTTTGATGAATTCCAATGTGAATCTCTTTGAGGTTGGCAGCCAGGCAGGTTGACAGTCAGACAGACAGATATCTGCCCTATTAATAGTACCACCACAAAAATAACCACGTGCTGGAAAAAAATATGTACATGATTTTGGCAGGATGCATCACTTACATTAGCATTTCCCAAATTTATTCCATTGTGGAACACTTTACAAATCCTAAAATTTTAATGGAACAGTTTGGGTTTTGTAATAGAAAGATAGGCTTGGCTTTTCAGTTTTAATAACAAATAACATAAATAAATATGAATTTTAAAACAAACAAAAATAAACATTTATTGTATTCTTATTATATTGTGTATGTATATCCATGACTGTGAGCCGCCCTGAGTTGGATATCCTCTGATTGGGTGGGATATAAATAGAAAAATTAAATTAAATTCCAACATTTCAGTTATACAAAACAGAAATCTTGAAAATAATAAATAAGCAATAAAGGATAGGTGCAAAACAAATTTTGTGGCATTATACATTTGCCAATGAATTTTACCAGAATCTCATTACAGGATAACCTGGATATATATTGCTCTGCCTCCCAATTCCACAGATCCTGTCCAAGTAGATGCCATAATTGATGGTATCAAAAGCCTCCAAGATGTCCAGGTGAATCAACTGAGCTGCTCTCTCTTTGTCTTTAGCCCAGAGCAGGTTATCAGTCAGGTTATCAGTCAGGGCAACTAAGGCTGTTCCAGTACCAAGTCCTTGGTCTGGAGGCAGAGGGAAATGGGTCCACATAATCAGTTTCTTCCAAGAATGTCTAAAGCTGCCCAGCTACCACATACTCAAGCGCATTGTCCAGAAAGAGGATTTTTGCAAGGGGGCAGTAGTTGCCACGTACCTCTTGCTGAAGAGAGGTCCCCTTCAGGAGAGGATGCCCCATCACTGCTTCTTTCAAAGCAGAAGGCACCATCCCCTGCCTTAATGAGACATTATTACCTATTACAGGACCCACCCAGTCAATCTACCACTAATAAATCTTATCATCCACCAAGGGCAACAGTCAGGTATACACGTAGGGGACGGACTGATTCAAATGTCTTTACTACTTTTTTTAATTAACTTTTTATTAGGTATATATGTATAAAAGAAAAAAGCAATACAGATATATATAGTAACATAAGACGAAGTAACATAAGTAACAATTCAGTCTTAAAGTCTTTACCCATGGAATAAATGTAAATAAATCTCACACAATCTAAATTACAAACTAAAAAAGAACATAGAAAAAACAAAATCATACATATTATTATTTATCTTCTCTTTTTCTGATACCTTTTATACTCTTACACTGCTACAATTCTCATATTTAATATCACCCATGTGCTATATACAATGTCTTTACTACTTATTTATTTATTTGAATTTATATTCGGCCCTACTCGCACAAGTGACTCAGGGCCGATTACAACCAATCAACAAGCATACAAAACTCAGTTAAAAACTCTAAAAACAATATAACACCATTTAAAACAACATCTCGTTCCTTTAAGTAAAGGAGTAAAGGAGAGGGAGGGTAAGTATAAGATGTTAAATAAGCCAGCGGGGAGAGGCCAATAAGCCATCATTACCCCACACCATTCCCGCCAGCCAAGTTTTCACACCTTTCCTAAAAGCCAACAGCTCCGTCTGGAGGTGCAACTCCAAAGACAGGTGGTTCCACAAAGCCGGAGCGAATACAGAGAAGGCCCTCTTTCTAGTGCCATCATCTACTTCATCAGGATGCAACAACTGAAAGTGATCTTTTTTAAAAAAAACACACACACAATTATATGGTGTACTGGATGCCTCCCGAGACACTAGGACACCAGTGGCATCAATTTCCAAGCAAATACGGGTGATTTTTTTCCTTAAAGTGCCTGGTAAAGTTCTCTCAGTGGGTGATTGAGGATTCCACTCTGAGCCTTTTTGAGCCTGATCCAAGCAAGCTCTTAACCACTTGCAACAATTCTGCTGGGTGGCAAGTGGCGATTGTAATAATGATAGCAAATTAATATGTCTTTGCCCTCTTAACTGCTGAATAGTAGACACATCAAGAAGTCCTCACTACTTTCCAATCATACTTGCTTCAAGACTTGCAACACCTGCATTTAGCCATTCTCCAGATTGTTTAATTGCCCACAAAGCTTTTGTAAACCAAGGGCGATTATGGGTTCTATTAAATCAAAGTGGGCGCTTGGGAGTAATTGTCTTGACTGCCCTGTTGAATTCACTGTACCACAGTGAGACCAACAGCTCAGCCAAATCACCAGCACTATCAGCTGGGAACTGTCCCTCAGCATTCTGGAATCCTTTTGATTTTACAAGCCTCTAAGGGCAGAAGATTTTAATGGGTTCCTCCATTCCATGAAACCAAATTTCACAAGGAAATAATCTGACCATGACAATGGGGCTGTAGAAACTTTCCCATGAAATATATCATCTTTCAGACTTCCAGGGGTAAAAACCAGTTCCAGACAATGTATTGAGATAGTTCCACGGTAGCTATAGTAGCCATGAAATCCTGCCTGGGACTTGTCACGACAGCTTTGACATGCATGTTGATGTTTCCTAGAACAACAGTCCTGGGATTATCCAGCATCACTCCCAAGATAACCTTGGCTATTCTGAGCAGGGAGGCTACTGGGCAGCAGGGTGAGCAGTAAACCTACAGCAATCCTGCCCTGTCTCTTTCACACTGCATAAGGAACAGGCCCTCAGAGCTGTTGCCATGGTCAGTAGACATTTCTTTTTGCCAGGATTGATGTAATGTGTCTGACTTTCCACTGAATTTATGAACAATCTCTGAATGTTTGAAAGTTCATGTGGGGGCTGGGTGGGGATGGGGGCAGAGAGAACTAACAAAAAGAAATTCACAGCCATTTGTACTGACCTAACTCCATGGATACAGTTATTTTCAATATCAAGAGGATCGTGTTGTACTAGCATGCTGATAAGTGGCAGCTAAAGATAGGGGTAAAACAGTTGGCAAACCTAATTAAACACCACAAGCATGGTAACCTTGAAGAGCTAAGGATCTGCAGTCTTCTCAGTGAAAAAAAAATCTGTTATTTTGCTTTCTCTCACATTCGTTTATTTTTTTAAAAAAAAATCTCAAATTCCTACTGATGAACAACACTATAAAGAGATCTGCAGATTTCTGGTCAAAAAGGAACAACATTCTCACCCCTCCCTATCCAAGACCATCCTTGCATGTGGCCTTCTGCTCAATAGGTGCTATTTCTCTTCTTCGTTGGTAAGACTATATTGAGATAGAAGATATTTCCTCAGTATTTACATCTAACCAAGCCTTTACAAAGAAGAATATCCATAATTCATCTCTATGGTGACCACTTTATATATTTGGCTAAATACAGTTCTTATTCTCAATCACAGTAGACTCATTGAGCAAATTAAACATTCAAAGTCAACATTTTGTAACTCTTAGTGAACTCTGGTGGGTTTACCTCAGTTGAGAATAAATGTGTAATTTAGCCTACTATATTTTATATAACTATACATTTTGTTGTGGTCTACAAAGTCAAAGGCCTTAGTGTAATCAATGAAACAGAAGTAGACTTGTTTCTGATATTCCTTTGTTTTTTTTCCATGATCCAACGTATGTTGGCAATGTAGTCTCTAGTCTCCCTGCCTCTTCTAAACCCCGCCTGCACTTCTGGTAATTCTCTCTCCACATGCTGTTGCAGTCTATCATGTATTATCTTGAGCATCACCTTGCTAGCGTGTGGGATGAGCGCAATTGTTCGATAATTTGAACATTCTTTGGCATTACCCTTTTTGGGGATTGGAACGTATACAGTACTGATCTTTTCCAATCCTGTGGCCATTGTTGTTTTCTCCAAATCTGCTGGCTTTGAAAAGTTCAACTTGGATACCATCATCTGCATTGGCTTTGTTGTTTGCAGTGCTTTTTAGGGCTTTTCTGACTTTACTCTCTAGGATGTCTGGCTCATGTTCAATGTTCTCATCATTGTGATTATCAAGGGGTGTTGAGGTCCTTTTTGTAGAGTTCCTCTGTGTACTCTTTCCATCTTTTCTTAATCTCTTCTGCATCAGCTAACTCCTTGCCATCTTTGTCCTTTATCATGGTCATTTTTGCTTTAAACGTTCCCTTGATTTCCCCAATTTTTTTGAAAAGATCTCTAGTCCTACCCCTGATATTATTTTCCTCTACTTCTTTGCACTGTTCATTCAGGTAGGTTTCCTTATCTCTCCTTGCTTTTCTTTGAAATTCTGTACAATGGGCACAGAGCTGACCGAGTTGAGGGGGATGGTGGAGGACAGGAGTGCCTGGCGGACAGTGGTCCATGGGGTCACAAAGGGTCGGAATCGACTGTGCGACTGAACAACCAAAAATGGATATACTTAAATATAAAAAGTGAGTGCCGCCTGCTCACCTCCTCATTTGCAAACACATATCATGAAGATATATTTGTCAATGAACCATGTCTTGACACAGGAGTTCTCAACCTTGTTAAGCTTTGGGGTGGGTCATGCTCTCTCAGACAGCTTCGGGGGCTGGATGGCCATTTTGCCCTTCCTCCACCACATGGAACTTCCTGGTGTAGTGGATGCAGTTGGGGGGCACATAAAATGGTTTTGCGGTCTGCATCCAGCCCATGGACCGGAGGTTGAGAATCCCTGGTTTGACATAACCCAATTATGATTGTATTCCATACAATAGTTCTGAATCCTATAGTGCTCTCTGTATTAAAATTAAGTCTGCATGAATGAAGAACTGTCTCATTAATGGTGACTACGTATTCACCAGCAAGTGGTAATTATTAGTGTTCTAACAACAAACAAACAAAAATCTAACTTTTTATTTGAAGTTCGCTATTTTAAAATATGATTTGCAAGATGCCCATATTTCAATCTTAATTTTGCCCCAAACTAATGATGTTTCTGTCTTCTCCCACTCCACCCTTATATATGCAGGAAGTAATTCTAAATGCCATGGCAACTGCTGAGCACTTGTGGGGGTCAACTGAATATGGACAAAAAGGTCAGTGGTAATGTAATGGTTGCCTTGAATACTAATTATCCCACCTGCTGAGATACAGTCTATTGAAAAAATGGACAAAAATACTCTACACTTTCTAATGCAGGTAGATTGGATTAAAGCTGCATCACAGGATACAATAAACTGAAGTAAAACAAGGTTATTTCTATAACCATGGGCATTAAAAAGCAATACTCAAAATAATCAAATGCATTGCTAAGCTAAAAGTCAGCCCAAACCATCATTTGAATGAACATGGCTGCTCAACTTAAAAAAATGATTTATTATTACTGCAAAACCTCTTTAAAACTGCTGCCCTAAAAGCAAAGCAGGGTACATTTTCAGGAATATAAGCTGAGTTGTCCTCTAGTAAGAAGTTTGTTGAGTATGCATTGGATTTATTGAATGCAAAATCTACTGCTTTGAACTGAGTTATTATTAAGTCCTTATAAATTAGTCAAACAAGTAGTATGTTACGATTTCAAGTACTGTATATTAGTTCCACATGGGCAAATTCTCTCCTCCAAGGAGACAATGTCTTGGAATTCCATATCGTACAAGGCATACATGGAAAGAGGGGAAGGAGAAAGACACCTGATTGGGGGGGGCGGAGAGAGATTTTATGCCAAATCAGATTGTACAGGGACTGCAGTGGCTCAAGTGGTTAAGACACTGACTGGGAGGTGGAAGTCAGCAGTTCAAAACCCGAGTACAGTACTGCATGACGGAATGAGCGCCCGTCTCTGTCCCAGCTCCTACCAACCTAGCAGTTCAAAAGCAAGAAATTGCAAATAGATAAACAGGGAACACTTCTATGGAAGGTAAACAGCATTTGGTGCACTCCGGTGTCTAGGCATGCCTGTCACATGACCATGGAAACATCTGCAAATGCAGACAGTGCTGGCTCTTTGGCTGTAAACCGAGATGAGCACAGAACCCTAGAGTCAGATATGAGTGGCTTTTGAGCAATGGTGACCTTTACCTTTATCTAGATCAGTGGTTCCCAACAAGGGGTACACAGCCCACTAGTGGACTTCAATTCCCAGAAGCCTCAGTCAGTACATTGGCTGATCAGTGCTTTGGGGAAATGACTTAGGCTTCTGGGAATTGAAGTCCAAAAACCATCATTTGGGAAACACTGATAGATTGTACATAGTCTTATTTTATGTTCCTAAAATAACTGAGTGACTTTCAATCTGTTAAAAAATGGCTTCAAATTTTCTGGAAATTTTACATCTCTGTGCAGTAGTCTGGAGAATGAACTATCAGCAAAAGTTTTAGAATTGCAAAACCTCTGGTAGGCAAAGCAAGCATCTTTTAACTCCTTAGGGAGTTCATCTCCATTGCAAAACTGGTGCTCCATTTGTTTCTCTTCTCAGATGAAATCCACTTTTTCCCAAAAGCAACAGAGTGAGATGGCAATGAGGGAACAAAGAAGCAAGCAGAACAACTGAGGGCTTATAAAGGGAATGCTTTTATTCACAGACTTAGTTTTTCTGCAAAGAACTTTCTTTTGCTGCTTGTTTTCCTATCCCCCTCTTATTTTCCCCCCTTTCCTACAGGGCTAGAAATCCTATAGTTTGAAGCCTGAGATAGCATACAATGGCTGAAATCTTGTTGCTTAGGGCAGGGCTTCTCAACCCCCAGATGTTCTTGGACGCCAATTCCCAGAAACCCTGATCAGCAAGTGTTCTGACTTGGTCTTCTGGTAATTGATGTCCAAGAACACCCAGAAGCCCAAGGTTGAGAAACCCTGGCTTAGGGTAATAGGTCTGATAAGAGTAGGCCCTTTGAAATGCAATTTACTACACACCACTACTGCTACACTATTACTACTATTGCACCAGAAACTCATTTACAAACGCTAGCTGAAATCCAGTAGTAATTTGCAACTAGAATAGGGCCATTCAAAACAATGGGGCTTATGAAGAAGCTGACTCACAAAGTGATTCATTGGGGTTTTGTAGTGTGATTTACTAAAGTAGGCAATAAGATTTCAGCCAACCTTTCTTATTTCAGGCGTGGAGTACAGATTAAGTCACACACAATGTGGTAACCAATGTGGTGTAGTGGGTGGTTTGAAGGACTAGAACCCTAGAGACAAATCCCTACTTGGCCATGGAAATGTTTTGGAGGTATGAAACTAATAAAACCACTCCTTAAATATGTCACATACCTTGAAAGCTCAATCAGAGTCTTAAAAATTGGTTTTGATTTGAGGGCATATAGCTAATCCATCTCGTAGGACACTATCCTACTAGACGGGCAAATCTTCCAGAACAAAGTATCAGAGAAACAGATATGAAAAAAGCGCCATGCTTCATTCATTCATTCATTCATTCATTCATTCATTCATTCATTCATTCATGAAAAAAAAGCCATGCTTACATCTTAATGACCAATTACAAAAGAAAAGCAGACTCATTTGCCAAATGTGGTTTGAGGGGAGGGTTTTCTTCTTCTTCCATGTCTAGGCCAGACATGATACTGCCAAAATGAAGGCACCTTTTGGTGAGTTCACTCTGCAGTTCCTTTTACCTCACCTAGTGTAAGAAAGATTAGGGGGCAACACAAGGTTGTCATTACTAGGGCATGCCCGATTGTGGTTCAAAACTATCACAACTGAAGGGAGGGTAAATCATAGTCAGTCAGACAGAATTATCCTCTAAAGGATTGCTCTTTTTCCAATGATATTGTAACATTATCATTTAGTTCAGCCCCCCAAGATACAAGTGACACCCAGTCAGTAGCAACTTGTCTCTTGAAAAGCTGTGATTGTTTTGCCATCCTCTGGCCCATTCTTGGATTTGACTCAGCTTTTCCTGCAAACTGGATGCAGTCATAGAAACTGATGAGCTTTAGTGGGGATGGGGGTGGCAAGGGGATGACAAAGTCAAAGTGTATCTGGTACTCTCCTAATGTGTTTGCTACATGTCAAGTAGTGCTCTTCTGTAATGGATGGAGACATCCATCTTCACAGATGGCAGAAGAACTGCCATTCATGACTGAAGCACATGTATTGTTACAGCTGAAGGGGATGGTGGGAAATCTCACTTAGGGTAACAGCTATATCACTTACACTGTTCTTATTATTTTTAAAACAGTGACTTTTGAAAGGAAAATAGATGACAAAAAAAAATCTTCACAATCTACCCAACAGAAACAGTGACCATAAATAAAAAATGAGGAATCTGAAGGAGACCATTTGACGTTTATCTAACCTGAATATTGCCTCAACCTTGAAGAGAGCAGCTGGAGGAAAAGACAGCACACAGGGAACAGTCACTGGGGAAAACCAGGAAAGGTAATTTGAGGTCTTGGTTCCTGACTTGGTCCATAGTGCTGCAAGTCTACATTTGTGTTTCAGGTGGAAATGCCCATCTCTGGTAAATATACAAGGAGGACATTTCTGAGGTGGAGGGTTGTAGCTCCTAGAACAGGGGTTCCCAACCTTTTCAAGCTGGGGGCTGGATCATGCTCTCTCAGTCACCTGCGAGGGCCAGATGGCCAATTTCCCTGCCTTCACTATGGGGTGTGTGGCCATTTTGTCCCAACAGCTTCAATGGAATGGCCATTTTGTTTCTCAAATACCCTTAGAGGGGTGGGTGGGCCACATGAAATGATGCCATGGGCTCAATCCAGCCCACAGGCCTTAGGTTGGGAACCCTTTTCCTAGAACATTTAGATTAGGGGCAGGAACCCTATTCAGGCATCACTTCTGCATGAAGAGGGGCTGGTCCTACCCGCCTTCTGTCACCGCCACCTATTCTGTGTGGAAAGTGATGTTTACGCAAAGGAGAGGTTCTTGTTTTCCTGTTGGCTCCCCAAATGAGCAAGAACCTCGATCTATAACAATACCATCCAGATGCAAAGTCATCAGCCATCACAGGGCATGAGAAGAGATACCGCCATGGTGAGTAAAGAGACACTGCGAAAGGAGAGCCAGCTAATAAAACCTCTTCAACTCCCACCAGCAGTTGACGTGAATTTTCACATGCCAGGAATCTTGCCTTGATTCTGGGATGACAAAAGGATTCTTGGTATGGAATGACTATCCCCATGTAACAAGAAAAGTCTCTTCAACATCATCAGTGAAAACATTTTTTACTCCAAACAGCACATGATTATCCATCTGGTTTGTGAACAAAGGGCAAGGAACTTGGACCTGATTTTGAAACACATCCCCCCTGATTCAGCTGAACTCTCCAGGGAACACAAACAAGGGGAAATAAAGTCAATTCTTTCTTCAGTTTGCAAATTCATAATAGACCTGAGTGTAAACATTCTCAGCATGTTCATCCTTATGTGCCATGTTATATTGAAATTTAGGCTCACATACTTGATTCCTCAGCAGTGGTTTACCTTTTTCCCCCTTTGGGGGTTGGGGTATCCTGGGATTGTGCAGTTTGCCCAAGGCCACATAAACTGGCTCTTCTTCTAAGAGGCACTGTGGGGAAATGAACATTGCTAGGTACTGAACTCTCCGAGCTAATCTGCCAGCTACGACATTATACTGGGACTGTAAAATCCACACCAGATGCATCTTTCCAGCAGCTCTGTTGTGTGTATTTCCATGTCTGCAGTGAGTATGTGTTGTCTCCAGGCAAATGTGTAAAAACAGCCTAAACCAGCAGTATTCTGTGCATTTCCAGCATGACCAAAGGCAGAGCCAAGAGCCGAAAAGCAGAAGTAGCATACCGAGGTATACCCATGGGTGTATAATCCAGCAGTCGCACATCACAGTTAGATGTGGGGAAAGAGAAAAGAAAGCTAAGGAGGAAGGATGCAAAATATTATCTTTTCCTTAAGAAAGAAATGTTCTTGCTTTTCCTTCTGCAAAGTCAGTGAGGAAATCGTCTAAATTTTGTGGCTGTGGGACCACCAGCATCAAGTTGAGAGAACTGGAAGGGTGGATTCAAAGGTAAAAGATGGAAAATGTAGAAATACATCATCTCTGTATTGTCCTTTCGAAATGGAAATGGACACACTGACCTTTTAAAGTGTCCATTCACTCCCTTACCTGAGATTGCCTTTGGAAGCTGCTGAGGGCTTTCTCCTGGTGGCTGGGGAAAAAGAAGAGGAAAACAAAACAAAGTGCTCAGCTCTTCAGGTGGCTCCTGTTCCTTTTTGTCTTGCCGTCTTCATTTAGTGAATGGCCTGGCCTTGCTAGTCACACCTCCTCCCTCTCAGGAATGGGGTCTCCATGGATAAACAGAAAACATCAATATGGTTACAGACCAGACCAAGGATCATGTTGGAATGCCACCAAAGGTTCAGAGGGCAGATCGACCCCCATATGTGTGCCCTTCATTCAGACATGGGTTAGATTCAAACTCAGTGCCCTCCAGAATTGGGCAACAAAATTATTTTATCCACTGTGCATTCCAATAGTAGCCAAATTAGTCCAAATCAGAGACAATTAGGAATGTTACCAAGTGGAAGCTCATCAAATTTGTGGTCCTGCTGCACTTAGATGTTCCCTTGAAACATCTAAGTTTACAACCTGGCTTGAAGAACATGGCATGAAATTTGCCTGAAGAAGTGACCTTTGAGTCATGAAAGCTTGCAATGTTTTATATTTTTTTTAAGTGGGCCCATAAAAGATATTGCCTTCCTTTTGCATTTGTTTGATTTTCCGGATGGGTCACACAGCTTATTTTTGCTTACTGAACTAGTTTAGACAGGGTTTGCAAACTCCACTGCAATGTTAGGTGAGGAAAGATAGTGCAGTCAGGTGGTCAACTGAGGTGGTATGGCTTCCCTCAGTGACTTAAGTGTTCTTCTCCAAACTTGCCCAGAGGAGCAAGTTCCACTTACACTCCACTTCCTCAGGGATTTTTTCTCAGAGAACACCTCCTATAGCAAAAGCAAGCTGGGCTCAGGAGAAGACTTCTTAAATATGAGGGAGCATCACAAAGAAATGTAGAAGAAGGTCTCTAATCTCACCTACATGGACATTGTAACTCATTCAGATGTGAACAGAAAAGACATGTGACTAGCAAATCTGGTTGCATCCAGTTTGTGCTCATGATGATCTACTATTGTGTTGGAGGTTCAGGAAGTTTGATTTTATTCTCTGTGATGCTTTTATGCCTGGGTATCCTTCTGTGCCTCACACTCAACTAGTAAGAGGGTTCAGTACAAAGGAATCTACATATGTGTCACCTATATAAATACTTTCTGCATGGGTTTGTTGTTCAGTCGCACAGTGGATTCCAACCCTTTGTGACCCTATGGACCATTGCCCTCCAGGCACCTCTGTCCTCCACCGTCCTCCGCCATCCTCCTCAACCCACCCAGTTCTGTGCCCATTGTGTCTATAATACCATCTACCCATCTCATTTTTGGCCACCCCTTCTTCTTTTGCCCTCCACCTTTCCCAGCATCAAGGCTTTCTCAAGTGAATACTCTCTTCTCATTTGATGTCCAAAGTACTTTATCTTCATCTTTACTATTTGACCTTCTAAGGAGCAGTCAGGGTCGATTTCTTCTAAGATTGACTTATTTGTTCTCCTCGCTGTCCAGGAGACTCTCAAAACTCTCCTCCAACACCACATCTCAAAGGCATCTATTCTTCTGTGCTCAGTTTTCCTAATGGTCCTAATTATCATCAGGAATATCATTGCTTTGCCTATGTGGATTTTTGTTTGCAAGGTGATGTGCCTACTTTTAACTATGTTCCCCAGGTTTCTCATAGCTTGTCTCCCAAGACTCAGTCGCCTTTTTACTTCATGACTGCAATCCCCATCTGCAGTGATCTTGGATCCTAAGAAAGTAAAATCTGTCACTGCTTCTATTTCTTCCCCATCTATTTTCCAGGGACTAATAGGGGCCTGTTGCTACATTCAAATGCCAATGAGCAGATAACAGTTTTAAAAACCACACAATTTGCCCTTACTTAGACAAGGGTTCATCTGCACAACATCAGGAGGACCCAAATCTCCCAGGGAATGGGATAACCTTACTTACCACCACTGTCCACATTGTATTTCTTTTGTTAACAGTTATCTGACTGGGTTAAACAAATTGCCCACTTGTTCTTAGGATGGCCACATACTTAGGAGGGGGAATTTTGATGATCCTCTAGCTTTTGGTTTCATTTTTGCCCAGCTGTTTAACCTTCACTGTTGCTTTAGTTAGATGCAGTGTTGACCTTCAGCATTCCTGTCCAGTGCCTCCACGTTCATGTCTGTATTTATAATGTGTTGTTTTGCTTTCATTCAAGATGAATAGGAAAGGTTTGGAAGGCAGAAGAGGTCCATAGCATGTGTATATATAAGCAGGCACTCATAGCTATTTGCTGAAGTGGAGAGCTGGGGAGAAAACAATATTTGAACAACACTTCCCTTCTGCACAAACAAGACTGTAAATTCCAAACAGGGTGATGATATCTTTATTTGACCAGCATAAGTTCATGAGGCTAGAAGAAGAGTGCTTTGAGAGTACATAGATCTCTTCTTCAAAACTAGGCATTAAAAATAAGTATCAAAGCTGTGTGTTACATGCCCAGGCTCAAGTTAATCCATAAATATTGAACAGTATTCTGTTCAGTATTTACGTGTTTGCTAAACTCTAAATGCAGAAACTGCTACAGGGCTGTAACAAAGGTTCTGATTAATGTGCCAGGCTGTGCACAATTGGTACTTTGGAAGATCTGCACAGCATCTTCCACAGCTGGAGATCTGCATGCATCGAGATATTGAACCAGGATACTGGCCACTGACTGCTAGCTAAAATCAAGCAGAAGATTCAAATTTAGATTTTCAGTTAGAATTATAACTTCTCCTACTGGCTGAAAAAGCTAACCATTGTTGACTGAAGTAAGACAAGTCTTAGCAAGGATATGTTTTGATTTGCAAAAATAAAATAAAAAATCAACCACAGGTGCATTGGTTCTCAATTGATGTAAAGATTGGGAATTACATAACAAAGGACCAAAATTGATTTGTTTTGTCTCCTAAGTGGTTTATCTGAAACTGTTGTCTGGAGGTCATTTATTTTACACCAGTACTTAAATCGGTGTAAAATAAATTGATTTGAGATTTGCACCTGCTCCTGTTGATGTTTAGTTGTGGTTTCCCAGATAAACCTGTGGCAAGAGCTGTCTCAGGCCCCGGGGAGATTGGCAATGCCAGCCCCTGAGGATCCACAGCATCTCCCTGGATCTGGTGATCTGGTCTCCCCCAATCAGTTGGAGCCCATCTCCACTGATCAGCCCCTAAATCTTCCCTAGCATTGGAGACAGGCTCCAGCTGATGGAGAAAGACTGTAGCCAGTAGATCCATGGTGCATGCTGCCACCAACCCACCTCCCCACCAGCCAGTTGATCAGCAGGAATCATGGAGGGATCAGTGGAAGAAATGGAGATGTCATGGGTCAGCTGGGGACAATTTCCCTTGATCAGCTGGAGCCTGTCTCAGCCACTAGGGCAGATTAGGGCTCGAAAGCCAGTCATTTCTGACTCCAGGATTCAGTGATCATCTCTGTTTACAGCCAAAGAGCCATGTTGTCTGCATCTGCAGATGGTTCTGTGAACACATGGCAGGCATGGCTCAACACTGGAGTGCATAGAATGGTGTTTACCTTCCCACCGAAGTGGTCCCTATTTATCTACTTGCAATTTCTTGCTTTCAAACTGCTAGGTTGGCAGGAGCTAGGACAGAGACGGGAGCTCACTCGGTTGTGCAGAACTTGGGAATTGAACTCCGACCTTCCAGTTGTCGAGTTCAGCATTTTAACCACTTGGGCCATTGCAGATTATAGCCTCTCAATAGTAAGAATGGACTCTTGTTGAACTGGAAAGACCAGTACTAATGCACATCTCAACACAACACGACCCAAAATTGGGGGTTTAAAATATCCAGTTTCAGACTAGTGTTTTGGATCTGTTAAGATGTGCCCCAAGGCAGGTTAATTGTGTTCTAACACCTAATATAATGCAGCCATTGCCTTGCTAAGTATTTCAACCTGGAGGCCAAAGTTAGAATCACAAATTAATGGAGACTTCTCATGTTTAATTAAACTCTCTTGTAGTTAGGATTCTTAAGCTGTCATTAAAGTTACTATTTAGACTGTAACTATTTGGGGATATAGGGTGGCACAAACATTCCAGTTCCCCTTGAAGTACATGGGATGCAGGGCACTACTGTTTACACATTTGCCAACATGTCTCTGTCATTCAGCTGTCAAAATAACTCAGGCAACAGAGATAGAGATAGGGAAAAGAAAATCACATTGTGAGACTACATTCTGACTGGGTACAAATCGAAGCACAATTCATATGCTATTATGTATATCAACACACCATTATATCTCATCCTGTGAGTGGCTGAATAACTGCAACTATAGTTTAAGATTTGTAAATACAGCCGATGAAAAATAATGAGAGAGTCCAGCATCCTCTTTCCAACAGGAGATACTATAAAAAAAGGGAACAGCCTCCTCATAGTATTTGTTCAATGTTATCCCTATACTTTCCACTGTATTGTGCATCCCTTATGCCAGCGATGACCAACCTTGGCACTCCAGGTGTTCTTGGACTTCAATTATCAGAAGCCCAAGTCAGCACTCCTGCTGATCAAGGTTTCTGGGAATTGAAATTCAAGAACATCTGGAGTGCTGAGGTTCACCATCAGTGCCTGGTGCAGGAGGAAATTCCTGGAGGTTGCTTGCCAGACAAACTACACCAGCTGAAAGTCCCTATTCCACAGAACTGCCAAAGATACAGGAGCCCTGGTTTCTCTTTCACATGAACATTTGAACGAATACGGTCTTCAAACATGGCAGTTCCATGTAGGTGTCCATTTGGATTTCATAGCTAAAAGCCATTGGTAGATTTACCATCTGCAAATTTGTCTAATTCCTTCCTAAAGACATCTGAGCAGGTTGTCATTATCACTGCATTTTGCGGAATCTGATCCGATAAGCTGCATGATGCACAGAAAGGTTTCTTTTTACATATCCTGGATCTCTTGTCACTTTCAGCATATAATCTTTCTAATATTATTACAGCAATGTAGGTGTATCTTACTGTCCAATGTGGATACATTGTATATACCAGGGGTCTGGAAACTTGGCTCTCCAGATGTTCTTGGATTTCAATTGCCAGAATCCCAAATCAGCAGTCCTGCTGATCTGGGCTGCTGTGAATTGAAATCCAAGAACATCTGGAGAGCCAAGTTAGCAGGTCCCTGGTATATACAATGTCTATACAAGGTCTCCAGATGTTGAATTCCATTACATGAGTGGTCCAGACAAGAAATGCAATTTTAAGGGTGTAATCCAACCAATACATGAAAGGCTATAAGTTTCAAAGCCTTGTTCTGTGTAATTGATAATTTCATAAACTTCTATCATTTCACTGCAACTGTTTATTTTTTCCTACATTTAAAAGGCCATAATCTTTGAGTTTTTCCACTGCAAGGGAGATACCTTTCTTCTTGTCCTTTTTGTGTTTTTCTTCTTCTAACCCTATAATGTCTTTTTTGGGTGTTTTGCAAAAAAAAAAAGCACACACACACACACACCAGCAAATACTATTCTAAATGTGTTATTTTCAGTTCTTCCAGCTAGAGAGAGCTAGACATCAAGAGTTTCTCCACAAAAGCTTCACTACTACTCTTACCCATCCAAAAAGAGTATAGAAGATTTATATTCCATTCAAAAGTAAGAGGGAGGAAATTTTGCTTATATTTCAAAATTTCAATGAAATATATTTTGTTGTTCTTCAGTCACACAGTCAATTCCGACCCTTTGCGACTCTATGGACCATTGCCCTCCAGGCACCTCTGTCCTCCACCATCTTCCTCAGCCCACCCAGCTCTGTGCCCACTGCATCCACAATACCATCTAGCCATCTCATTTTTGGCTGCCCTCTTCTTTTTTTGCCCTCCACCTTTCCCCACATCAAGGCTTTCTCAGTTGAATCCTCTCTTCTCATTTGATGTCCAAAGTACTTCAAATTCATCTTTACTATTTGACCTTCTAAAGAGCAGTCAGGGTTGATTTCTTTTAGGATTGACTTATTTGTTCTCCTCACTGTCCAGGGTACTCTCAAAACTCTCCTCTAACACCACATTTCAAAGGTTAATATGTCATGAAACGACATCTTTTCTAACGTTCTCAAAGCTTGGAGAGGACCTGGTTTAAACTAGGCCTCAAAAATCCTTTCCTCTCTGTCTCTACATATCACGAGACAGCTTGTTTTCAGTTCAGTGTTCCTATCCCTTATCTGTAGTTAGCCTTATTGTGGCTACCACAGAGATACTGTCTCTACATGTTCCCATGTTTTGAGAAACTTTCTGTTTCAATAGGAGTGTACCCTGATTGGTTAAAAGGTACCCCACCTGACTGAAGAATCCCCATCTTGGGGAGAGCAGAGGGAGTTCGCTTTTGGATGTCTGTGGATTAACATCTTGGCCTGTGGGACAATGCCTTTTTGCTTCTTCAAAATGATTACATAGAGTGATTGGCCTTTCTGGACTGGTCTTTATGCTATAGGACTATGTTTTGTTTTGGACTGCCTGTGGACTGACTTACACTTTTCTGGATTATCCTATAAGAACCCTATTACAATAAATCAACTGTTTTTGTCTGAAGATTGTCTCTTTCATCAACAAAGAACTGCACACACACAAGGCCTAGCTACCCTAACCTTCCTTATTTCCTTCATTGGTTCATTAACTGAGCAAAGTAAGAGTTCTTTTAATGCAGGCCAGTTCTCCCAGAAAGCTGATAAGGGCTGTCGGTTCCCGTAAAGAGACAGGGGTCTCTGGAGCTGGAAGGGAGCGGCCCTTAACTGGGATGGCCGGATTCTGACATAATACTCATCTATTCTTCTGTGCTCCGCTTTCCTTATGGTCCAGCTCTCACAACCATACATTACCACCAGGAATACCATTGCTTTGACTATGCGAATTTTTGTTTGCAAGGTGATGCAAATTGCTTATACCTGTATTAAATCAGTAAAAAAAAGTGAAGCTTCCTGTGTTATTTCAGTATAATTAAATCACTTTCAAATGAATATAAAGTCTTTTTCATCCCTACAATTATGTAATTGTATAATCCAAACAAATCACTGACTTTTAAACCATTAAGGACGCAATCCTGCTCATACACATTCAGTAGCAGGTAACATTCTTATTGACTTCATATTGACCTAGGCAGCAGTGGTTTATCTGCTTAGAGATAATTAAAACAATTTCTAATTTTGAAACACTAATGATGTGCATTAGTTAATTTGCAAATTACTGCTAATCCAGAACACTCTCTTTTTAAAAATATAAACTGCTTTGTCCTAATTGTCCTTATAATTCAGATCATTTTGCCAGGAATCTGGCCAGGCTTTTCGTTGTTGCTCCTCATTTGTTTGACTGAACAAAGGTTGAGATTTTTAAAGTTTGATTTGATGGTTAAGTTTGTTTAGTGAAGACATGGGACAGGCTGATAGTTATAAGTCAGTGTGAAACATTATTGTGAGAAAGATAAAGGAAATACACAAGTTGTCTCAGGTTTATTTGACCCTGTGAATGAGCAACTTCCAAAATGCTCTGCCTTCAGTGGACCTGCTCCGCTCTTGCAAACTCAAGACTGTGACTTTCTTCACAGAATCAATAAATACACGTATCAAGATCCAATTCCTAGTCTTTTTCTTGCAAGAGTAATGGGACAGCTCTATGGGTATTTATTCAGAAGTAGGTCCTACTGAGTTTAATGGGCCTGGTTTCTTAGTTAAATGGGCTTAGAGCTGCTTGCTAGAACTAAAAACATAGAGCTCCAACAGAAATGCAAAACTGAGTTGTAAAGCTAGGGAAGGAATGGCCTACTCTCAGTGATGAGTTGTTACCGGTTTGGACCGGTTCACCTGAACCGGTAGCACCCATCAGGAGGGGGTTGCCAGGGGGGGGGGGTTAACCTCTGTGTGACCCAGTTTGGTCGCCTTTCCTGGGCCCCTCCGGAAGCGTATTTCCAGGTAGCCAAAATGGCTGCCCGAAATTGTGCATGCATCAAACCTCTATTTGATGCATGCGCAGTAAAAAATAGAACTGTGCATGCATCAAATAGAGGTTTGACGCATGGGCAGTTCCAGGCAGCCATTTTGGCTGCCTGGAAAGGAAAGGAAGGAAGCGCCTATACAAGTTGCAGCAGTGGCCTTTCCTTGCTGAGCTGTGCTGCCACGCAGCGGTTTGCCACTGCAGCGGTTTGCCACTACAGCGGTTTGCCGCTGCGGCAGTTTGCCACTGCGCAGCCACGGTTCCTGCCTGCCTGCCTTCTGTCTGCCTAGCTAGGTAGGTAAGTTAATTTGGGGGGGGGGGTTTTGAGGTGTGTGTGTGTGTGTGTGTCTTTATTTTTATATTATTTATTTTATTTTTAATTATTATTTTATTTTAATTTTTTTCTTTGGCTCTGCCCACAACGTCATGACGTCACAATGTTGGCCCTGACGACAATGTCCATGATGTCATGGTGGAGTAGTAACATTTTTGACAACCCAACCCTGCCTACTCTGTACCTTGGGTATGCAGCCCAAAGCAGGTGGTCAAATACTTTGGACAGCCCATATTCTACTTGTCCACTATACCACTATTAGGGAATATGAGTTTCTCAGAAAAGCTAACTAATGCCCCTCATTCAGCCCCACAAGCA
The DNA here is from genome assembly GCA_030440675.1 of Furcifer pardalis. Lineage (NCBI taxonomy): Eukaryota > Metazoa > Chordata > Lepidosauria > Squamata > Chamaeleonidae > Furcifer > Furcifer pardalis. The sequence goes on along the minus strand of CP126893.1, from coordinate 31,030,242 downwards.
TTAATTAATTTATTTCTTTTTTAAAAAAGAGCAAATAATTCCAAACACCCCTGGGCTCCTGGGTCCATGCCTAAATTCAGGTATCCAGGTGTCATGAGCCTGGAGCTACAAGCCCATAAGTCCCTTTCCCCCTTTATTATTATCATGGAAGAATGATGGAATGGGTGTTAGGACTGCCTATTCTGGAGAAATATAGACAGCGAATATCTTGCCACTTGTTCTGCTTCTCAGGTTTGGAGTGAAGACCTTGTATTTCCACACAGTGGTGAGCAGGATATTCACCAGTGATCAGCATTGGACAGGTAACTGCTGTTGTGCTAGACTCAACTAAACTTCAGCAATACATGTCTTGACATGTCCACTCATTGTGCTCCTGACCTTTGTAATGATTGATAAGCAGACAGCTGCTCTTTTGTCAATAGCAATGTTTTCCCTCATTAGGTTAGTATTTGATTTGTATCGATAAGCCAGTATGTGCGGTAGAATGTACCTCTTATTTGTGATCCACAGTCACAGAGACGGCTACAGATCCTGAGGAGGAGGTGGTGGTGGTGGTCCTCAGTCAAGCTCCTATTCCTCACTAGCTGGCACTGCTGAGCTGACAGAAGTTCCGATCCCCCTTCTTCCTCTCTCATGAAGCCATGGTGCTATATAGGCTGTGTGTGGGGAGGGGGGGGAATTGACTGCTTGGTACCACAGTAGAGGGGGCTTTGTCCAAAAGCATTTGAGGTGAGGAACCTTCCTTCAACTCAGTCCCTTTGCCACACATGGTGTGTGCAAACCTAATGAGGGCAGGAGAGAGGTCAACAAGAGGAGTGGCTGCTCCTGTTCCTCAGTGGCAGAAAGTGATGTGTGTCGACTGGTCTTCTAAGGAATGGATGGCCAAAGATGCCAGTTTCTCATGCAAAATAAATCCCTTTCATCAGTGCCTTGTGAAGAACAGAAGCATATTTATAAAAACCATACTTAACCTTAGGGAAAGCGCTTTGGGCAGAAAATACATATGGTGTCAACTACTTGTCCCTCAAAAGAGTAAACAGTGCAATGCCTTTGAACAGTCCTCTCAAGATAGGCCACTTTGAAGCAAGCCACATCACTGTGCTGGCTCTGCTAGCCCTTCATTTGCATATGTAGCTTTCTCGGCTCACTGTTCAGCTTCTCTTGCTACCAGTGCGCTTGTGGCGTGTTGTTCGCTATCCAACCAGCCTTTTTTGTCTCCCATCAGACAGTCCTGAGCGCCTCCTGGCTATGTACAAAGTTCATTAAAGTCGGAAGGAAAGCTTTGCCAGGCAGTAGTGGTGATCCCACCTGCGGTTTGACCTCTGGCTGGTGGTCAGATCCCACATCCTGGTCATCCATCATTATTCAGCGCTGTCACCGCAGAGCAGCGCGGCTCATTAATTATACATTAACCTCATTCATGACTTCTAATCTATAAATGGGTCAGGCGGTGTGTGTGTGTGGGGGGGGGAGGGGTTGGTGTGCATTTTGTTTTCTGTGCTCAATTAAACCCAAGGTGCAATCTGATTAAAGGAGGAAGCCAGCACTAAACTTTTAAAATACTGTACCTGAAAGCAGTCAGAATAATCAAAGAACAGGGCTGAAATAAAATAAAATAAGGATCAGACTCCTTGGTCAAACCATTCTCTCTCTCTCTCTCTCTCTCTCTCTCTCTCTCTCTCTCTCTCTCTCACACACACACACACACACACACACACACACACACACACACACACACAGAGTAGTTGTTGGTCTCATGAATTGCTGCTGCTGCTATTGACGATGATGGTGGTGGTTGTGGGAGCTCAGTCCAATTTGTGAACTTGAATCCTATACTCAACTGCTGTTAAAAAATGTTAGGAGTTAATGCTTCACATCTGAGAGCCGATCCAGAAGCACTGTTCATTACGAGTTCAATTTGGCATTATGCAAATATTCAGTACTGTAAATAGCCACGGAGATCATTGAGCAGTCTTAGTACCATGCAGGTGGGTAGAGAGGAAGAAGTTATCCATATCTAGTAAGGTGCCTCCCTCACAATATATATATATATCTGAAGCTGCTCTTTGCATTGCAAGGGGAAACTTCAGTGGTATCAATGGAATTTCCCCTTGAAGTGGAAATAGCAACTCCAGACAAATGAGATAAGGAGCAAGATAAGGAATTAAACACACACATACCCATTCTATGGTTCTAACATTGCTCAGGCTCTCCTACAACTGCTGTTACTTTTTTAAAAAAATATACTGTTAACTGGGTTCACTCAATTTATATCGTTATTTGTTTGGCCTTTAGGTGTCTATCTTTGATTATATGAGTAACTCCTGTTAAAGTCTGCCAGACTTAATTCTGGTCACATCCTTGTAGACCTCGGATAGCCCTGTGAATGGTGAGTTGCAGTCTACTAGTGATAGCAATGTAAAGGCAAAGGAACTGAGCTGGCAAGCAGGGGATCTCTCAGTCAGATGTCAGTTCATCCATAAACCTGCTAAGCAGCCTTAGGCAAGACATTTGCTCAATGTTAGCTGCAAGTCTACAGTACAGGGATATAATACTGATATAGTTTGCCAGAATGCTGCATGCTTTACTCAAATAATGAACTGGGTGATGCTTTCTGAATAAGGCCAGCCTCATCATGAGGCAGAATAAGTCAGCTGCCTCAGGTGGCAACATCTTGAGGATGCAGAATAGCTACAAGATACTGAAAGCCAGAACTAGGTGTATGTGTTGGGAGGGGTGTGAGATAGCCTACACTACACCACGGGTTCACAACTTAAGGCCCATGGGTTGGATCCAGCCTGTGACACCATTTCATGAGCCCCCCCCTCCAAGGGCATTCAAGAAATAAAATGGCCACCCCTTTGAAGCTGTTGGGACAGAATGGCCATACCCATCATGCAGGCAGGGCAAAATGGCTGTCTGGTCCTCAAAGCTGATTGAGAGAGCATGACCCAGCCCCTGGCTTGAAAAGGTTGGGAACCCCTCCTTACACTCTCCTAAGGTTTACTTGCCATAATCAGCTATGCTGGAGGATGACGTTTTACCGCAAGCAAAGCTTCATCTTCCCCACTGTTTGGTGACTGTATATGGAATGGTAGGCTATGACATCTTTTCCTTCAACTTAAATGGCAGCATGTCCTGGCCTGATCCTGACTTAGAACATTTGAAAGTTTCACACAATGCTATGCTTCCTTTAGAACTTCCCCCTCTTGTTTCTGTTATTTTGCAGCCTCATTTGACTTCGACTAGCAAACTTGTTGTGTCAGATGAAAGCTCTATTTATTTTAGGCGCCTGTAGGCTCACCCATCCAGGTTTTGAAATAAAGTATTGTAGTCTTAATTTGGATGCAATGCAGGGCTTTCCCCCTGGGCACACCGACCATACCACGCCACAGTGTGGCAGTAAAAAATGTTTGGAGCCCACCACTGGGCAGAGGACAGCTTTAATGTGCATCCATTAGCATGGCTTATTCTTGTCTTCTCTAGCAAGACATGAGGTGCTTACCACATTAGAAAGGGGCATCCTTAAGCCTTTCTTGCATCATTCTACACTTCTCAGTATGGTTTGGAACGAGGAGGACACATCCAAGAAGATCAATGTATATTTTGTATAGATCTTTATACTTGCAAACAAAATTCCTGGTGTTCCAACCCATAGATCCACACCGAGATACACTTACCTGTTGGTCACCTAGACTAGGGTCTATTTTGAAGGCTGCATCATTATCTCAGCACAAAAAGAACCTGTCATGGTACTCCCTGGGATTTGTAGTCTTGCTGTTCTTAAATTGTACAGAGGGATTCTCCTCAAGAGCTTTGACACCTAAGAAGCAACGCAACAGCTTCCTTTCTACATTTTTTTTTTTAAAAATTGGGGCAATACCAACAGGAAGCAAGGCATGAGACACCCATGCAAACTCTGAGGTAGATCCTAGTCCAGAAATGTAGGTGTGGATCTGTTCATAGGAACTCCAGTTTACGAGGAGTTCTGGGTATTGGTGTCCAGCCCCTCTGCTCTAAACAAATGGCATGTAAAGTGCACCTGAAAACCTTTTGAAATGCCTGGGATAGTGCCTAAAGCGTTGGAAGTGTCAAAATCTTTACCTGATAATCATTCAAAAGAGAATTAAAGCATCTGGCACTTTTGTTCCATCTTGTGATATGAAATCAAGCATTGAAAATATACGGCAACCATGATGGATTGGATAGCTGCTTTATCTGCCTATCCAAGCCAATGATAATATGTTTGGATTCAAAGAAACCCATAATCTCATTCAACTTGACAATTTCTTCTCTATTTAGAGAGAAACCTGGACAGCATAGTAAAAATAACTTCAGAAGATTATTGCTTTGTTGGCTCTATTAGATTGACAAGATGAGAAATGGAAAATAAACTATTTTCCATTCAGACTGGAGCTGCCTCCTGATTGCGGCAGTTGATATCTGAATGGCACAACCCTTCCTACTGTTTTGTCATTGAAATCAAGAAAAGAAGTGCTGAGGGGAAAAGGCAACCTATTAATAAACATGGCTTCTCCTTTTTTTAAGGCACTGGAAACATAGTCTTTACTGGGTTTTTTGACATCATTAAGCCCTTTAAGCATGTTCTTTAAAGATTGGTAGAAACTGTAGGGTAGGTAGGTACTGTAGTGTCTCAAGTGGTTAAGACACTGAACCTGGCAACTGGAGGGTCAGATTCTGATTCCTGAGGACTACATGATGGAATGAGCTCCCATCTCTGTCCCAGCTCCTGCCAACCTAGCAGTTTGAAAGCAAGAAATTGCAAGTAGATAAATAGGGACCACTTTGGTGGGAAGGTAAACAGTATTTCGGGCACTCTGGTGTTGAGGCATTCCTGCCACATGTCCACAGAAACATCTGCAGATGCATACAGTGCTGGCTCTTTGGCTATAAAGAGATGAGCACTAAACCCTAGAGTCGGATATGACTGGGTTTTGAGCAAGGCCAACTTTTACTTTTACCTAAAGATATTTGGGGATGGGGATCTTTAGCTGCACCGCAAATACCTAAGGTTTTACATCTGTGGGAAGAAGATCTACTTAAATTCTGATTGTCATGAACCAGTTAAAACTAGAATCCTTGGATGTAAACTGAAGTTTGAACATGTCTTGGGTAATAAATCAGAGAAGATTAGGGCAAGGCCAGTGGTGAGCAGCCAAAAATTTTACTACCACACTGTGGGCAGAGCCAACATCATGATGTCATTGGTGGAGCCAATGATGTGGGTGGAGCCAATGTAAAAAACTCATAACAATAAGTACACATAAAAATACAGATTAAATAGACATAAAAATACATAAAATACACCTAAAATGCATAAAATACACATAAAACACATAAAATACACGGTTAAAATAAATACACATTATATAGACATAAAAACACATAAAAATACAAATTAAATACACATAAAACACATAAAAATGCACATTAAAAATAAATACACATTTTAAACACATTCAAACACACCCACACCCCACACCCAAAGGTGAGTCACTTATCCTGGGGAGCAGGCTATAGGGAGCTTCAGGCTAGCAGCTTCTCTTCCTCCTCCCCGCTTGTGAGGACAGCAAGGAGGCCGCACATGAGCGACAAGCACTGTAAGCGCGCATGCACACCAAGTGAAAAGGTAAGCCCCCAAGGTGGTTCCCCCCAAAAGCCGCTACCGGTTCTCAGGGACACTGGGAAAAGTTACTACCGGTTCTGGCGAACTGGTGCTAGCCTGTTGCTGCCCATCACTGGGCAAGGCCCATAGCCAGCAATTCAGAGTGTGACTCTTTCTATTAGATGGGCTCAGCAAAATGTTGTATGAAAAAGAAAACTCACATAACTTTCCTGAGCTAATCCATAGAAGCCATTCTTACAAAACTGTGATTCACCAGTTTCATACTGTATGGATATGATCTGTGTCATATGCATAGATACTGTCAAGATATTGTTGAGAGGGACCTAATGCGAAGTGTGGTTCCCATAGAGAATAAACAGAATGGTCAGTTAACAGTGATGCAAGTTTCATTGACTGAATAGGTCTACTGTAATTTGAGGCTAAAATAGCATTTAAAATGCTGATCCACTTCATTTGGGTGAGAATAGCTAGCTAGGATGTGCTTGCCTTCTGTATACTCCTTGGATGAAACAATTGATGCTGAGAGTGACATTGACCATAGACGTGTCTTCAAGAAGGCAAATCTGTGGGATTCCTGTGCCACAATAGGAATGGATCAGTCATCTGGAGATGTTCACACTCCAATATCATAATAAATAGAAGTTACCCGGTTGTCTCTTCTCCTGGAAGGTAGCCAGGAAGTGAAGCTTGTTTAACAAAGGAAACACATCATCCTCAAACTGCCTGGCAGCACTCTCCTTTTTATGCCTTGGTTTGCTGTGATCTTATAAATCACGCTGTGATAAAAGAAATTAGACTTATTATTTGTGCAGAGTGGCATTGTCAGGCAGTGCTTTGAATTAGCAATTTGGCTGCAAAATCTTATTAAACTGAGCTTTGTATCAGCAGGCTGTTGTTAGGAATACTGCCAGGTTTTTGTTTTGTTTTGTCAAATATCTCTGCAGAGCTCCATATATCCTGCTCATGAAAAGCATTTTGAATTACTTGCATAAAGTAGCCTAGCCTAGTCACTGTTAGGGAGCTGGGGTTAGGATGACAGAGCCCACAGTAGAACAGGGTGACCAAACAGATGGGAGCTCACATTACTCCTGAATATCACCAGGACTGTAAACCTATCCTTCCCAAAGCAGGAGTAACTAAATTTAGTTGCATTTCTTAAGTAAACATGCATAGGATTAGGCTTTAAGGCACTGATTGTGTCACTTCTGCAACATTTGTTCCTTTTAAAACCAATCACTCACCTTTCTTGAGTTCAAAAACATGAGACAACTGTCCAAGGTCTTCCTTCATTCAACCACCATACAACACTGTGGTTGAATGAAGGAGAACTTGGTTCTAAATAACCAAGATTACTATCAGGGTCTGTCTCTGGAATGGAGAACATGTAGCCCTTCAGAAGTTGCTAGCCTGCAAGCATTAGCCTACTTGACCACTACCTATGGTAGCAAAGGATGATAGGAAGTCCATCCCAACAATAACTACAAGTAAAGTGGTATCTGGCTTAAAGAGTATAATGTGTTCCACAGGATTGCTCTTTAAGCGAATTTGCTCTTTAAGTGAAACACCATTGTAAGTGACCAATTGTGACTTCTGGTGAGGGGGTATTGTGAACCCCGATTTATTTGTTAAGTGAGTTTTTGGTTGGTTTTATTTGTTAAGCGAAGCAAACTTTCAGAGAAAACTCTGCTCTTTAAGCGAGTTACTCTTTAAGCGAGGCACTCTTTATGCGAGGTTTGACTGTATTGCTCTAAATATTAGGGCTAGCACCGATATAACGGTCAGGAAACTGATCTGAGAATTAGAAATATCCAGGGGTCTCTCACCTGTGCTGTGAATTCTAACAGATTTCCTAGATAGGTCATTGTTCCCATAACTCAGTGGTGCCCAAACTAAGGGCCGGGGGCCGGGTGTGGCCCCCGATGCCAATTCATTCGCCCCCCCGGAGCCCTCGTCACTCCTGGAAGCGGAAGTAAAACATGCCCATACTGGCGCATTTTACTTCCACTTCTAGGAGTGACGAGGGCTTCGCGGGCCAGATGAACTGGCATTGGGGGCTGCACCTGGCCCCCGGCCCTTAGTGACATAAAAAGTTTGGGCACCCTGGCCATAACTTAAGCCCCACATCTAACTTGTCACTGCAAAGATTACTGTTACAATCAAGTGCCATATCTGATTCCAAATATTGGCTATCATCATAACAATCAGCCATGAAGATTGTCCTGCGAACAATACATTGCCTTCCATATTGCAGTGTGACTCTCATAGTACAGATCCAGTTCCCTGGGTCACTTTCTGGTCCTGAGCCCTTTTGGCACACAAAGTCTTCAGTATTGATGAATACTGCTGTCCATCAAGATGGATTCAAGTTGAATTTAATCCACTTGTGGACCATCACCCTCCCCTTTGGTCTTTGCCACCGAAGGCCATTAGTCCTCAGGGCTGTCAGGTTAGTTATCCGTGGTCTGACAATCAGCATTGGGTTGCTGGCAGTATGGTCTACTCTATTATCATAGCAGGACAATCTGGCCAGACTGTAATAGAGATAGACATATGATCACAACTACATATAGGATAACTTGTTCTTGTGGAATTTCTCAGTTTCTTGTGGCATACTCGTTCCATTTCTACCATAGTTTGTGAAATCTTCCCCTGACATGGCAATTCGTGTGTATTTCAATATGTTTGCTTCTGCACTTTTAAACGAATCACATTTTAAAAATGTAGATAACTTCAAATGCTTGTGTGTGAATTTTAAAAATCTGAGGTATCATTTTTCATCTCCTGTAATGCATTGCAAAGTTAATAAATACATAAGACTGCTGAGGAAAGAAACATTCAACCATTTTGGTGTCTTATGGGATATGAAGTGGGTAGTTCTGCAAAAACCGGTGCAAGCGCTATGAATTTCTCTCTCTTCCCTTACCCTAATCCAGGGGTCAGCAAACATGGTTCTCCAGGTTTTCTTGGGCTTTATTTACCAGAAGCCCAAGTCAGTACACCTGCTGATCAGGGCTTTTGGGAATTGTAGTCCAAAAACATCTGGAGAGCCAAATTTGCTGACCCCTGCTCTAATCCACAAACACTATAACTGTAGGCTCATCTATTAGAAGTAAGCCTCACTGACCTCAATTTAATCTCCTCCCTAGTTAAATAAGAGATACAAAGACTGTGCAACATAATCATGTGCACTACATGTGCATGCAAAACTAAAACTCCTTAACTCAATGTTTCACAACTGGTGGTTTTGTGACTTAAATTCCCAGAAGCCTAAGACAATTCCCCGAAGCACTGATCAGCCAAGGTACTGACTTAGGCCTCTGGGAATTGATGTCCCCCTGTGAGACCTGGGCCGCACTTTGTGAAACACTACCTTAACTGACCCAGAGGCAGAAATATTTCAGTAATAGGCACAGTAATGGCCCACAATGCCACCATCTTAGACACAAGCTGAAACTATCCAGGCAATTAAAAAGTTTCAAAGCTCATGTTTAGATCTACTATATCTATTTCATAAATAGAAATGGTAGGCATAAATAAGGAAAACAGTATCTGGATGAAGTCCTGTTTCTTAGCACAGTAAATGGCAATTAGATTAGACACATTTGAGGAAAAGGAGCTTACATATACCCACTGATTCAATGGGCCTAATTAGTTCTAAGTTACTACACCTTCTTCTTTCATGTCCAGGTCAAACTTTAGACTGCCAAAATGAAGCCACCTCCCTGGCTTTTTCATTGGCCAAAATTAAATCATTGTTGATACATGTAGCAAGCATACATGTAGTAAATATACTTGTACTGTACTGTATACGTATATGTACTACACCAAGCTACAAGTTTTCAGCCAGTATGCGCCTTTCATAAAGGACTTCTGCAAATAAAATTTCTTCATATAGAATATCTCAGTGGTGGGCAGCAACAGGTTTGCACACACACACACACACACCGGGAGGGGGTTAGCAAAATTGGGTGGCCTTTGGGCAGGGGGTGGGTAGCAAAATTGGGTGGCCACGCCATCAGGTTTTGTCCCTGCAAGTAGTTCAAGGTCTCTCTTGCTCAAAAACTAGTCATATCCAACTCTAGGGTGCAGTGCTCATCTCCATTTACAGTGAAAGAGCCAGTGCTGCCTGTTTGCAGATGTATACATGGTCATACGGCAGGCATGACTAGATCGCCCATGATGTAGGCTCCGCCCATGATGTAGGCTCTGCCCATGATGTAGGTTCCACCCACAACATAGGTTCTGCCCATGGTGTGGTAGTGAATTTTTTTGCTGCCTACCACTGTAGTATCTCCTTTAAGTGTTGTTTTTTAAGATTCCCCTTTCTCCTCTTGAAATCATGCACATATGCTGCTCCATGGAGTAGCATATGTGAATTATTCCAAGAGAAAAGAAATAAAAAAAACACTTAAAGGAGATGTTCTATATGAAGAAACTCATAAACATACACACAGACAAATGAGGCCACAACAGAAAAAAGGCACAGAAATAAGAAGTATTAGCAAGAAGGAACTCTTTGGAGAATTATATTTCTGTGTACTTAGCCTGAGCAATAGTAAAGGTGAGGAAAAAAAGAAGGGATGAAAGGTGAGCTGCTTCAAAACCTGTTTAAAAATGGTAGTTGAGCTACCAAAAGAAGGCTACAAATACTTCCTATACCATATTTTTAGAGTAACCTGGAGAATATTTTGCTAAGTGGGAGAATCTACAATATAATGAGAACTGCTTAACATCAGGTCCAGAATATCATGGGAAATAACATTCCCTGTTAATAATCCAGAATGTTCGCAAAGCTGCCGTAGAGCATTAAATGCTCTGTAGAGCATGGGTTGGCTTGTTAATTTAAATCAGTCATGCTGTGCAACACACACACACACACACACACACTTAATTGCTGGATAGCTCAGTGATTTAGGCATCTGCCTGTGGACTCCTCACTGTGCCTCCAAGAGATAAATCCAGCCTGTACAACCTTGGGCAAGATGCACAGTCCCAGGAGTTCCTTCTAGAGGAACAAAATGGTGAACCACTTTCTCTACAGAGAAAACCCTGGAAAGGGTTGCCTTATGTCAAGATTGACTTGATGGCAAACAATTATAAATTATGAAATTGTATGAATTTTTTGTTTCGGACAAATTGACTTAGCTGTGGTCAGCCAGGTGGTAATTTAAAAATCTGTGCGTACGGGGAAGCACAAGGAACCCTCTTCTGCATGGGAGTGCTAGCTTTTGTGACTACTAGTGGGGGTTAAAGCTCAATAGCTTACAGAAGATCCCAGATTCAAAGTGCAACATCTCAGGGCAGTGGTCAGAAAGTCCACCAGACTGACTGGAGAGAACCCTTGTCAATTAATGCAGCAGAGGAGCTGGGGCCCTATGCACCCCTGGATTTAGCTGGATTGTAACTACTGTCATTACCAATTACCAGCTCGTAATTTAGAGCAACATCTGGAGGCCATAGGTGCCCCCACCTCTGGAGTAGAAAATACTAAGCCAAATAGAATGAGTCCCTCTGTTTGTGTTGAAGTAAGAAAACATCATTAATCTCTAAACAGAGACTGCCCTGGGCTTTGATGTAGCACTTCTATAAAAAGTAAACACTCAGGAGAACACACAAGGGGTGCCAGAAGTCAAATCATAACGAGAGAAAGAACGATTGTTTCCAGTTAATGAATTCTACGTGCGTATTTGAAATGACTCCCAATTACTCACTGTCTTCAGTATTCTGAAAATCATGTCATACTAGTAATTGTGCTCAGGAGGCATAAATATGCCCAGTTGCTTCTCATGGCTCTGTCATCAACTGGTAGACAATATTCTGGTTGAGTTGTGTGGTGCTCCTCCCTAAGGTCAAGTGCAACTGTCACAGCATATACTGTTCACATGGATTAAAAGTAACCCCAGCCAGAGATGAATGCCAGCCCACCTGGTATTTGAGAAGCTCTACATTGCCTAGGATTTCAAATGTAAGGCTTTCAAGCCCTTGGTAGATAACCTAGAAAGTTTATGCACATGTATAAGACCTTTCTGTACATTTTGTCACACTCACCCTTGCCTGTGGGGCAGGTGGAAAGCTTTGTTTCTCCAGCGGTCAATGAGGAATGTCTACTCCCATCCTTCATCATCATGATCTGGTCCAGGGTTGAGGAACCTGTGGCCTTGGGGGAAGCCTGGGCTTCTGGGAATGGAAGTTCCAAAACACCTGGAGGACTAGCCTGTTTCCTCCAGGACAGGGTTTCTCAACCTTGGGCCTCCAGGTGTACTTGGACTTTGATTCCCAGAAGCCCAGGCTCCCCTCAAGGCTGCAGGTTCCCCAACCCTGGGCTAGTCCAATGTATCTGATGGGGATGGGAGCTCAACAACATCTGGAGAATCATAGGCTCCCGAACCCTCATCTTCAACACCTCAAAGTTCAAGATATAGGGATCCAGCCCAGGACTTTTGAAGGCAAGGCATGTCTTCTCTCATTCAGTGACTACACTTGAAAGTGGGCTATAAGGGGTTTTATTGATCATAAACTACTCAAGTCAGGTGGAATATATTGGGCAGATGGTATATCATTATGAATGCTTTGGGGCATGAAAGCCCTTTTCCAACTCTTGATGCATCTTAGAAGCATACAACTTTTACAATTCATCTTGTGCTCAAACTGTCTCATTATGCCTCTACTGAATTTCTGAAAGTATCTTATTTGTTTTTCCCATTGTTACTTTCAAAATTATGCTTGTGAACACAGATGAAAAAATAATCTGGGTTTGGGTGGATGGAAGGGTGACACATGCTGTAAAATATTTGCTTACACCAGGTGTGCCCAAACTAGGGCCCGGGGGCCAGATTCAGCCCCTGACACCAAGTCATCCAGCCCACAAAGCCCTCGTCACTCCTGGAAGCGGAAGCAAAACGCGCCAGTACGTGCGCGTTTTACTTCCACATTCAGGAGTGACAAGGACTTCATGGGCTGGATGAATTGCCTTGGGGGGCCAAATCTGGCCCCCAGGCCATAGTGACCAGCTCCCTGAACCACGTGACCAGCCCATGGGTCAAAAGGTTTGGGCACCAATGGCTTACACTATCCACAGGACAATGTTCATCCTTACATAAGATTTTCAGTTTTGCTTTATACTCTCTTGCTCTTCTAAGAATCACTCAGAATGCCAAAAGCCCACAGTGTTTTCCACTTTACAGAATTTTATCTTAGGGTGCTAAAGGAAACACCTGGGGATGACCTCAAGATACTTTCTACACACACAGTTCTTAAATCCCCTGCCCTGCTCAAGCAACCAAACAGGATTAAAACATATAGGACTGTACAGTACTGTATGTGCTTTTTTAAAAACCACACTGCTCAGTGAGTAGATGAAAATGTCATAAAACTGACATTGCTAAGTAGTCAATGTGGAAAAAGATCTTCCACTGCCCTTTAGAGGAGGCGGGACCGCTTTACTGTTGTGGGAATGCCCCCCAATTCATTCTTACAGAGATTTGTACGGAAAGACTTCACTTTGTCTTGGATTTCTGACAGAATGGCAATCTTCTGGGCCAGGACCGCTTCAAACTGTGAGGCATAAAACTCTATGTCGTAGTCTACCTCTTCGGCCATTTTCAGGAAAGCTTTCAGCCACTTGAGAGATTCTTGGTGCTCTTCCACTAGAGCTTTCTCATCCATTTCTTTCCTCTTCTTCTGATCTTTCTCTCTGGTGATAAAAGTAATACCTGCTGGAGAGAGCTGATCCTCCTTCTGTACGTACAACACTTTGAACTCATCTGTCTCTGGCAAGCTTTGGATTGACCATGGCCTCATCAAGTCATCCAGCTGGAAGACAGATCGGGGCATAGCAGGTTGGAACTGTTTGAAGACATTAGGGTCCACGGAGAGTTCCTTCACTCTGTTGGCATACCTCAAAGTGTTGAGTGTGTGTTCACACGATCTCATTCCTGGAGAAATGGTGGCTATCATGCAGGTGCATGAATTTTCTCCTATAAAGGAGTCCCTTAGCACCTGGGTAAGCTTACAAGCCCTGAAGGGCGTGTGGCCTTTATTGCGTCCTAAGGCCCTGATGCACTCTTTAAGCGCTAAGAGACTCTTGTTGATTTCTGCTCCCTCCAGCCTGGTCTGTCTATCTGCACTGGAAGTGTCTGCTCCTCGTTCGTTGCCGGCCAAGTCAATTAATGAAAATTTACCATGCAGCTTGCCTCTCCTCTTCAGGATGATCTGGAAAACAGCGTGGCTCCGTGAGGAGTGGGAGTTTGCGGACGTCTGGCCTGAGGTCCGGCAGCGAGTCCCGATCTCTATGAGTTTCATGACATCCTCCACACAGGTGACTTCATGCTCAAGCAGCCCCACCACCTGAACCTGCTGGTTGCTGTCCTCCAGCACCCTGAGGCGCTTCTTCCAGTTGAGCAGGTCATAGACCTTGCCCCAGTAGATCTCAAAGAAAGCCCCAAAGACCTGCAGCTCCAGCATTTGGTAGCGGGGGTCTTGCAACAAGGTGAAGATGTCGCAAGCCACCATGGCATAGATGCCGTTGGAAGACTCCTGCTTCTTGCCCGAAAAGTCGCCCCCCATCGTGTGGGTCTTGCCGCTGCCCGTCTGGCCATAAGCGAAGCAGGTGGCCATCCCGCCACGGAAGATGGTCTCCACCAAGGGTTGAGCGGTGTGCCGGTACACGCTCTCGTTGGTGGCCCGGTGGTCAAAGGCGTGGTCGAAGCGGAAGCTCTGGTTCTCCAGGTAGCGGGTCAGGTCCAGCTTCTGCTTGGCTTCGTGGACCATCACCGTGTCCGAGCTGGGGATGGTCACCACGTCGATGTCGTGCAGGTCCTCCTCGCGCTGGTTGAGCGGCCGCTTGCGGACGCAGACGGAGATCCGCCTGGAGGCGGCGGTGGCGGTGGCGGAGGGGCGCCCGGGGGCCCCCAGGGGGCGCTTCGTCCCTTGTCCCGCGCCGCCCTCCAGCGCCGCCCGGCACTGCTCCACCATGGCCAGCACCTGGGCGTGCGGGTGGGCGTCGGTGGCGCCGCGCTGGAGGGCTCGCCTCTCCTGGAGCAGCTGGCGGCGCTGCTGGCGGCGCTCGCGGAGCCGCTCCACCTCCAGGACGCAGGGCGACTTGCGCGCCGGGCTGGGGCTGCTGCTCTTGCCCGCGGCCGGGCTACTACTGGCCTGGGGCCGGGGGAAGTCCCCAGCGGCGGGCCTCTCCTTGGTGATGGGCGTCACCACGTAGCGCGGCGCCGGGCTGGAGCGGTCGCCTTGCTCCGAGGGCGGGCTGGGGCTGGAGGCGGGCACGGGCGCCGGGGCCAGGTGCGGGTTGAGGGCGAAGGCCAAGGCCAGCTCCACCTTCTTGCCCTTGTTGGCGCCCTGCTCGATCCACTCCACCGTCACTGTGCCGCTCTCGGCGTGGAGCGCCGTCACCAGCGCCGGGTGGATGCGCCCGTCGCTGCGCGAGATCTCCAAGTAGGTGCCCAGCTGGATGGCCCCGAACGCCGGGCCGGGGGCGCCCATGGCAGGCTCGGGCGCCGGCTTCTCCCCCGCGGGAGGGCCGCCGATCCTGGGCAGCAGAGGGAAGCGGGAGAACGGGGAGGAGAGGCAGCCGCTCGCCCAAGGCCCGCAGCCGCAGCCCTCCGGCGCCTGTTGGTAAGAGTCAGGCGTGCGCATGATGGTCCCCCGCCGGACTCCGGGGTTTGGCCGGCGGCCGCGCCACGGCCTGCGTCACAAGGGTCTCCTCGGGGGGTAGCCAAGGCCGCCGGGGTGGCTCGGCTCCCCGCCCGGAGGGAGGCCTGGCACGGAGAGAGGCCCCAAGCCGGAGAGAATTCGGAGCCCCTGGCTTAGAGGAATCCCTCTCGTTCTAGATCTCGGCTAACGAAAGCAGCGGTATAAATCTCTAAGCTTTTCTAAGGCTGGAATTCGTCTGTCCCAGCACCTGCCAACCTAGCAGTTGGGAAGCAAGAAATTGCAAGTAGATAAATAGGTACTGCTTTGGCGGGAAAGGTAGCCATGTTCTGTGAGCTCTAGCGCAGGGGTGCCCAAACTACAACCCCGGGCCGTATTTGGTCCAGCCCACAAAGCCCTTGTCGGTCCAGGAGGAACGAGGGCTTCATGGGGCAGATGAATTGGTGTTGGGGGCCAGATACAGCCCCCGGACCATAGTGACCGGCTCCGTGGACCATAGTGACTGGCCCACAGCCCCCCCAAAATGGGCACCCCTGCTCTAGTGTATAGTCATGCCTGCCACATGACCATGGAAACGTCTGCAGATGCAGACAGCGCTGGCTCTTTGGCTATAAGCGGAGATGAGCACCAGACCCTAGAGTCGGATACAACTGGCTTTCGAGCGAGACCTTTACCTTGAAGGATGGAATAGTGGCCTCACACTGGGGGCGGACAGGGGTGGTCTTGCCACACTCCTGGTAGACAGAGGGGCAGGGGGTTCTGGCAGCAGGGCTTGTGGTTTTCAATCCAAGCCACAGCAGAAGCCAAGGATTGGTTTCTCAAACTTGGGGCCCCAGATGTTCTTGGAGTTGGATACCCAAGAAGCCCACGTTAGCAGACTTGTTGACCAGGGCTCCCCTGACACAGGGAACCCAAAGAATTGAGAAATGCCACCTTCCAGAGGGATGGTTGAGATTGGAAGCTGGTATATCAGGCAATCGGGCTTTCTCCTACCCTGCCCTTGCCTCTGGTGCCTGGGGTGCCAATAGCAATGTACGGGATTAACACACACCCCAATAGGCATCCCCACCACTCCCTGTCCAGCGCCTTCCTATGGTGCCCTGCAGACCCCTGGGTGCAGCAATCTACATTTAAGTGGGTGCTAGAGTAAGTTAAGCCTAAACAAACTCTGGAGACGAACCTGATGAAGGTGAGGTTGAGTCCTGCTGTGGGCACATCATGAGAAGGCAGGATTTTTGAGCTAGAGAATACAAAAAGGTGGTTTACCATTCCCTTCTTCCAAGGGTACATCCTGTGACTGCAACTGACCTATGGCAATAGCGATCACACTTACCACCCCATTGTGCTTAGTGCACTCTCTGGGCAGTTCACAATTAACCTTTTGCTCCCAACATACTGGGTCCTCATTTTACTGACCTGGGAAGGATGGAAAGCTGAGTCAACCTAGCAATCTGTCAGGATTGAGTTCACAATGTTTTGGGTGGAGTACCAGGGGTCATCTGGCTACACAGGCCGACTCCCAGGAAGCGCAGTGGAGAATTGAACTCACAACTTCAGCCAGATACCTAAACCACTGATCCAGCCAGCCAGCTCTGCTGTGCTTACAGGACCGTTGTGCTGTGTAGGAGTGTTCAGGAGCTAAAGTGACTCTCTTTTACTCCTTAAACGTTGTAGGTTACATACATTTCCTGTCAGAAAATAAAATAAAATAAAACAAAAAATCACTGTAGCACTTTAAAGATTAACTGCTATATTTTTATTGTTAGCTTTCATGGATCAAGTCTGCTTCTTCAGACAAGGAGTGAAACTTAGAGGCATGGTTTTTATGCACCAAATTCAGGGGGTCAAAGGGAGAAGAGTGTGTTCAAGCAAAATGACAGTCAAGCAAGCACAACAATACAGCTTCCCACAGCCATCAGCAACAATAGATTATTCCAAAAAATACATTTCCTAGTGCACATTGCAGGTTACATATCTTGATTATGCATCAAAAAAGTACAGGGCATGTGAGGACAGAACAAGCGGATCATGGCATGACCTCATACTGTTTTGATTGCTGGACCAATTTGTGACATACCTTTGGAAAGACTTGCGGTATTAAGGAAACCAGGATAACAATATTTGGCACATTCAGTAAAAACAAAAGAAAAATGAAAGTATTGAAGTATTGTGGCACTTTAAAAATGAACCAATTTACCTCATGGATTACAACCTCATGTTTCAGGCACTCTTTTTTACGTAGCTTTTTAAAGAGATCACTTTTAGATTTTAAAACTTTATTCATAGTTTGTTTTGTAATGTTATTGCATCACAATTATTGTGAGATCATTAATTTGCCAGAATTTTTTTTAAAATGTAATCATCATTAGAAAGCAGCTGAAAGCATGAAGCATTTAACTAATCCAGTTTACAAGTTGGTTAATTACAGATTTAAGTGGGTGCATGTACATAACTTTTTAATAGTGTTTTTTTCTTTATTGCTCATTTATACTAAGATACATTACTGAGTCAGAAGCATTTACACAGACATTGCATTCTTCATTAATAATGAAAAGATTCGGCGATTGCTCTGAAAAAATGACCCTTGGAAACTATTAAACTAATTACAGCCTGTAAACTTGATTTAGATAGTACTTCAAGAGTTTTTTTTTTAAAAAAATAAGGCTTTGCCCCTCCCCCCTTTATCCTTACAAGAGGATGCTATGCCTATAACAGATGTGCACTACAAATACAGCCGATGGGTGTCATCTTATATCTATATTGCTAGCTTTGCCTATTGGATTTCTACCCATTATTATTTTTTAGTCGTTGTTGTCATCGTTTCCACTTATACAGTGTCCCATAGTGTAAAGCATTCTGTGGGCAGTTCACAAAACAATTATGCAACCTAATTTTTGCCCCCAACAAACAGGATACTCATTGTACTGACTTTGGAAGGATGGATGGCTGAGTCAACGTTGACCCTGTCAGGGTCATACTCAGATTGTGAGCAGAGTTTAGACTGCAGTTGTGCAGCTTCACCATGGGGGCTATTTTAAAACATATGATGGAAGAATTGCCATGACTCATAAAGTCCACTAATACATATCACAGATATATGTCAGCGTTAATACAAAAGAATTGTCAGAAATAGAGATAAGAGGTCCTCCTTAGCAGGCAATGAAGAACATCTTGCGGAGGTAAGAAAACAACAAAGATTTCTTTTCTCTCTTTGTTCTGGACTTTCTAACTTCCCTAATTTTTGTTTCTTGGGAAATCAGGCTTTCTGGGACAAAAGCTAGATAAAATATATTGAATAATGATATTTACTTTATGGGGATGTCGGACCCATTCTCAGCCTATTCTATCTACAAGAAAGGAGCAACGGAGGGACTGGCTGGTGCCTGTAATGAAGACCTGCTTGTCGAGTTGTATTTCCCTTTACCTGCCATTATTACCTTCCCAGTTGTAAAGCATAACAAAAACTCAACTGTCAGATCTGAAAGGTCAGAAGACATTGGACTGACAGCTTGACATCTCAAAAAGAGACCAGAAAGACATTGCAAAAGGGTCTGGGGTTGCAACTTTGTGCATGTTTATTGGGAAGTCTCACTAAAGTCAGTCAATTTTGTTGTAACTAAACAAGGTATTAGTGGCAAAATTGATTTTCTTTTAAGATGTAGGGATTTTCCCAGGTTATCTTAGCTATACAGTCAAACCTCATATAACACTAAAACCTGGTTCCACAAGTCTTGATGTTATATGATTTTTAGTGTTATCCGATGCATGTTAAAATCCTATGGGAGCCATAGAGATACATTGTAACCACACAGGCTTTAGCGGTTGTTATCTGAAGCATCCCATAGGATCTTAATGTTATCCGATGCAATTCTTCCCCCCAGATTCCTTAATGTTATGCGATTTTCGTGTTATTCGATACTAATGTTATATGAGGTATTACTGGTACTAGATTTTTAGGTTCTTGACTGTTTCTTCATTGCATATAGCATACGTACATTTTGAATGTTCTTCCAGATTGTCTTTTTACAAAGAAGCTGAATATCTTGTACAGTACGTGAAATATAAGGTAGCCAGTTTTGATTTTGGGATATATCTTTATCTGTTTTATTCCTTCAGTTGATGGTGAAAAATGTGGAAAGCTTTTTCCCTGCTCTGTGCGATTGTATGAGGATTTTGTGCATTACGCTTATAGACAACCTCCCCCCCCCCCCATGTGCTTTGATCACTCTATGGGCAGTTCACAAAGTAATTAGCATTTTGTCCCCAACATTGCTCATTTTATGGACCTCAGCCTTGAATCCGGTCAAGATCGAACTCACAGTGCGTACAGTTTAGCAGTTTAAGTACTGCGCCACGAGAGCTCATGGATACAGGTTTGGTGTGTCCGTGTATGCGTGTGCACATTCACATACAAAATCCAACAGACCTTTGTATGTTGTGAAAAAAGGTGTTGGGCTCTATATAGACACAGATATGCCACGTAAATATGAAGTAAAATTCAAGTTCCCGGATTACATTTACCAGGAATGGTGCAACAGAATAATCTGTCGTATGCATGGTTCCTTGTTTGACAAAATCTCTGCACTAGTCTTTTGAAGAGAATGAATTCTGGTGTGTTTATTCATGAACCAGAGATTGGCAGAGAAAATGCAGACTGCTCCAGGCGCTGAGTTATTACGCTTCAAGCCTGTGAAAAAGATTCTTTTGCACACTCCCAACTTCTTTCGTTCCTTTTGGCAAAGCTATTTATGGAGGAGAAAATCTGGCCTTTTAATGCAGGAGCCAAAAAAAAAAAAAAAAAAACAGCAAACTAAAATTGCTCAGCAGTTTGACAGGTTTTTTTTTCCTTGACAGGGTGTTTTGATGTGTCAAGAGAACCTTTGTTTAAATGGAGGGTGAGAACATTTATGAGCAGGGCCTTTATAAGATATTGAGAAGCTCCAGGGCAGAATGTTTATTTGAGGGCCTCCTTCCCGCAGTGCTGTGTGTCTGTCACTATTACTGTCAATTGGGAAAAAGTATGTGTATATGCTTTTTTTAAAAACAACCCCAGTTATATTTGACATCAGGATGTTAAGGGTTTTTTTTGATGAGAGTTAAAATGTTTACACATAACAGCAGACTGAATAAGGAATGTCTAAAAAGTTACCTCATTTTTTGTTATTTCTTTCCCAACAGACTAAGAGATGAGATAACCAAAAGATTTATCCCTCAGAAGATCCTGCTTCCTGAGTAAAACAGATGACAACAAAAAAATCGACTGTATTATTGGGGATGTTATGTTTTATAATAAAACCTAATTTAGAGAATTCTCATTTTCCTTCGCGAGTCTCAACGTGGCAGAGTTAGGTAAAGGGGGAGAGTGATAGTAACATTTGAATATGGTTAATCAAGTTCCATACTTTGAATGATCTTGAAACCATTATGTGTGGTAGTCTCAGATACATCACATCCTTGGACTGGTTCCCCTATATTTGACACTGGTAAGGCCGCATGTAGAGTACTATGTCCAGTTCTAGACACGACACTTTAAGAAGGGTGCTAACAAACTGGAACAAGTTCAGAAGATGATAACAAGGATGATCAGGGGACTGGAAATGAAGCCCTGTGAGGAAAAACTAAAAGAACTGAGTATATTTTAGCCTTGAGAAAAGAAGACTGAGGAGAGATGTAGCACTTTTCAAATATTTGAAAGATTGTCATACTAAGGAGGGGCAGCATCTCTTCTTACCGATCCCAAAGTACAGGGCATGTAATAATGGGCTCAAGTTGCCAGAAGCTAGATATCAGGAAAAACTTTTTGCTGCTCACCACTGGCTCTGTTTCACCCCAAAGCGCATCCCCAGAAACTCGGGAGTGGTTGGGAAGGCACTTTGGGGGTGAAACAGAGTTCTGGAAAAGCCTTGGATGAAGGAGGAAATGGCTTCAGAGGTTTGCTATAAAGGTAAAGGTTTCCCTTGCTTATACTGTACACTGTATTGGCATAGTTATGAGTACTACATGCTACATTCTACAGTCTTCGTGCTGCAATAGGAGAAATTGAGATATTTGCTTTATTATGGAAGATTGAGATGTTTGATTGATTGATTCATTGCAATTTTATACCACCCTTCTGGGAGGAAATTTATCACTGGGCAGTTTACAACCCACCTACCCCCATTAAAATACATATAATAACCCCCCCCCCCCGGTGTCAGCATGCAAAATTAACAAAACAAAAACCTCTTCCCACAAAGAAACTAATGATACTCAAAATTAAGTGACTATAGCGAAGAGATCTTTAAAAGCCTCTATAAAGCTGGGTCTTTAATTGCTTCTTGAATATATTCAGAGGAAGCCTGACACAGCTCTGATGGCAAACAATTCTTCAGCATAGATGCCACCACTGAGAAGGCTCTCCACCTGGTAACACCCTTCTTTGCTATTCTAAGTGTTGGCATCTGGAGCTGCAAGCTCTGGGAGGATTAGTTGATGCTGGCATTAGATCTCCAGGAGAGATCTCCACACAGCCTCAAACCGTTTAGGGCAGGGGTGCTAAAGTAGACCTATTGAGTCAACTTTACAGTTGATTTGAATAGCTCTACATTAACTGTGACTTACTGTGCTAAAGTAAGTTACAGTACACATGTGAATTAATAATAATTTCATGACATAAATTATTCAGGGTTGAAAGGATTTTTGTGGAAGAAACTGCTCGGGGAACACCCAAATGAGGTTCCTTTCTTGTCCCCAAGAGCTGGGATGGAGACAGGCACTCAATCTGTCATACAGTGCCTGGGTCTCAAACTGCTGACTTGTCATCCTTCCAGCTAACAAGGTGAGCCTCTTAATCACTGAACCATGGCAGCCCCTAGTTGAATCAATAGAAGTTATGGAGAAGTTGGCTTACCAATTTTCCATTCATTTAATCAGGCTTATTCTAGTTTGATTTACTACACTAAACAACAGGATTTGTCTTTGTCCTTAAAAGCTCTTCATGGCTGTCCCAGGAGACAGTGTGACAATGGCTTCACTAAAAGTAGCATTTAGCAATATAAATTACACTTACATACACCTCATAGTGCTTAGTGCAATCTCTGGACAGTTCATAAATTAATTAGCATTTGCCCACCATATGCTGGTTACTCATTTTACTGACTTTGGAAGGATGGGAGGATGAATCAACCTGGAATAAGACAGATGATTCTGTGAAATAAGAGTAGTACAGATATAGAGAAAAATAAAAGGTACGGTATAAAAGTTTTAGAAATTTGGTATTCATATCATGAATAATCAAGATTTTTTTAAAAAAATATGATAGAAGATAGAAATAGAAGGTTTGATGGAAAAGTTTTTAAAAAATTATGTTTTGTTAGAATAACCCTCTAGATGAAAGGGAAATGTAAGATGATGTTTGAAAAGGATTAAATTTGGAAAAAAATAGAATTTATGAAATTAATGGGAATAACCATAATCCAAACCTAATTGTAACTTGACATTGTTCCGTAAACATAAAAATTGTGTTATACAGAAATCAATTTATATTGTCTGCCCTAGTTTCTATAGTAGCTCCAGAATTACCTAGAAAAACCTCTCTGACTCTAAAGCTGATAGTAACCCTAGGCCTAAAATGAAACCCAGTTCTGAGCTGACACTGAACTGTGACATTAAAAATTAGATTAGACAGAAATCACCCAATATTGTCTGCACTAGTTTCTATATTCTCTCTAGAATAACAGAAAACTTTTGTAACTCTAAAGCTGATAGTAACATGAATGTTAATGCTAACTCTAGGCCGAACCCTAAACCTAGTCCAAAATTTATACTGAACTGTAACACAAAAACTTGAATTAGACAGAAATCACACAATATGGTCTGCACTACCGGTAGTTTCTAGAGTAACTCCAGAATAATCCAGAAAAATGTATGTAACCTCAACCTTAACAGGTATGATCTAAATCATATCCCTGATGAATATATTGTGGAGGTAAAAAAAAGAGATTCAAGGGATTACTTGACAGAGTGCCTGAAGAATTATGGACAGAAGTTCATAACATCATACAGGAGGCAGAAATTCAAACCATCCCAAAGAAAAAGAAATGCAAGAAACCAAAGTGGTTGTCTAAGGAGGCTCTTCAAATAGCTTAAAAAAGAAAGGTAGCAAAAAGCAAAGGTGAAAAAGAAAGATTCACTCAACTTAATGCAGAATTCCAAAAGAAAGCAAGGAAAGATAAGGAGGCCTTCTCAAAAGAACAGTGCAAAGTAATAGAGGAAAGCAACAGAAGGGGAAGGACTAGAGATCTCTTTAAAAGAATTGAGGAAATCAAGGGAACGTTTCAAGCAAAAATTGGCCGTGATAAAGGACGAAAATGGCAGGGACCCAACAGATGCAGAAGAGATTAGGAAAAGATGACAAAAATACAGAGAACTCTTTAAAGAGGACTTTAATATCCCTGACAACCACAATGATGAGCTCTTTGACCTTGAGCCAGACATTCTGGAGTGCAAAGCAAGAGGGCCCTAGAAAGTATTACTAACAACAAAGCTAGCAGAGGTGATGGTATTCCAGTTAAATTATTCAAACCCCTAAAAGAAGATGCAATTAAAGTGTTGCACTCCATATCCCAGTAGATTTAGAAAATGCAGCAGTGGCCACAGGATTGGAAAAGATCAGTATACGTTCCAATTCCAAAGAAGGGCAATACTAAAGAATGTTCAAATTATTGTACAACTGTGCTCATCTCACATGTTAGCAAGGTCATGCTCAAGATATTACAAGCTCGGCTTAAGCAGCATGTTGATAGAGAACTTCCAGAAGTACAGGCAGGGTTCCAAAGAGGCAGAAGGACTAGGGACCAAATTGCCAACATTTGCTGGATCATGTTGAAAGCAAGGGAATACCAGAAAAAATGTCTACTTCTGTTTCATTGACTACACCAAAGCCTTTGATTGTGTGGACCACAATAAACTGTGGCAAGTCCTTAAAGAGATGGGAGTATCATACCACCACATCGGTCTTATGAGAAATCTGTATATGAGTCAAGAAGCAGCAGTTAGGACAGAATATGGAACAACTGATTGGTTTAGAATAGGAAAAGGAGAATGACAGGGCTGCATATTGTCATCCTGCTTATTTAATTTATATGCAGAGTACATCATGTGTAATGCATGGCTGAATGAATCACAAACTGGAATTAAGATTGCTGGGGGAAACATCAACAACCTGAGATTTGCAGATGACACTACTCTAATGGCAGTAAATGAAGAAGACCTAAACCTCTTGATTAAGATGAAAGAGGAGAGTGCAAAAGCTGGTCTAAAACTCAACATTAAAAAAATCAACATAATGGCATCTGGCCCTATCACTCCCTGGCAAATAGAAGGGGAAGAATTGGAAGCAGTGACAGAAAAGTCCACATAGTCAAAGCAATAGTCTTCCCAGTAGTAATGTATGGTGGTGAGAGCTGGATCATAAGAAAGCCTGAGCACAGAAGAATAGACACTTTTGAACTCTGGTGCTAGAGGAAGCTTTTGAGAGTACCCTGGACTTTCATTATTATAAAGGAATGCCTTTGTTATGGCTGGGTAGGCTAACTGAAAAGCACATAAAAAGATCATGTAAATGTCCCTAAAAGAGATGGTGGTGGCCAGGCTCACCAGGCGTGGTTCTGCTTTGTGGCCACATTGCCGATAAACTGCACCTTCTAGATTTTGCGTTTGGAGTTCTGTTCCCAGCATGATCAAGAAAGAGGATGGGCAGCCCACCTGAGTCCACCACAACCTCTGAAAGCCCTGATCCAGTTTTTTTTATGTTGTTGATGCTGGTTGTTGTATAAAAGCCCAGTCCCAGGATTGTCTGTTATTTGTTTAATGTTGCTACCCCACTTCCACTGGAGGGAACTTAGGTGCTGTACCTGGGGGTCATTTTATTTCCTTCCTTACAACAATGTAGTACAGTAAGTCAAGAGAGGATCACCAGTTTTCTGGCCCTAAGAAGGGAACTACGTCACGATCTCTTTGGTGAAGCCTTAATGCTGTGTTCTCTACACTTCTACAAGTGGGTATAAAACCTTATGTTAGTGCAAGCTCTAGTTCTTGTTGAGCAGCTCTGCTGAATCTGTTTTAAATGCATATTATGTTTACTGCCCGAGAAGTTTATTAAGAAGAGTTGGGAAGCTCTTTGTCTTTCCTTCTCTTGGGTAAAGGTTATAATTTATTAAGAGAAGCCACTCAGTTCTCCAGCATCATAAACCGAGTGGTTATAAACTAGCCCAGTGGAAAGATTGGTAGCTGCACTGTAGTGTTAATGTTTGTGCTCATAACAGTGTAGTGAATAACTCATTTCATCACTGCAGCTTCCAGGCCCCTCAAACTGGGGCATTTCAGTGGTCTTTAGCTCATTCCTAACTCTTGTATATTGGACAATAAAAGAAATTGCTTTCCTGTGGTTTTTCTCTCCGCCCCTTGTGTGTACCTGCTTACAAAACTATCTCATACATAATGCAGCGCCATAAAAGTGTAGCACGTAATGGCTGTTTTGCCTTTATTCCAATGTGCATGAAGCAGCAGAAACCCATTATTCACAATGTAGCCTTCAAACAACATTCTGAGCTCAACTAACTTTAAATAATTTGAAGAGACGATGGAACCCGATGTTTCCTTGGAGCATTTTTTAGGAGGACTCATCAACTGATTTTCTTTAAAGCTAAAATTGTTATGCATTTCCCATCAAACAGTCATCCTCAATTTCTAATTTTGGATAGAGACACACATTGGTTTTTCAATCAATTTGGGTTGATCTTTGAAGTAATGATTTTAAATGATAAGAGCAGTAAACGTTTTAGGTGACTCTTGATTCTTCACATCTCCTGATTATTAGAATTTGCTTTAAATCTAAAACATGCACAGGTCAGCAGTACCTTTAATAAATCATTGGGGTCTTCTTTTATGCCCTGATCAGACCCTGGACTGCCAAAATAACCAACTTCCTTCGCTTTGTTGTTGCCCAAACGCAAGTCCTCATTATCAGAGGAGAGTTTAGAAAGATTGAGGGAAAGAATTATTAAATGGCAGAAGGAACTGAAGATGTAGAGGAATCTTTATACAGGAAGATATATTAGTAGTTTATAGAATGGGATAGATAGTCGGATAGAATGGGGATGTTTGGTAATATTTGAGAAACAAAGTTTGGAGTACATAGTTGGTAGGAATGAAACAATGTGTTGATAAAAACAATAATAGAGGGAAGCTTAGAATGATAGTGGGAGAGAAATATTAAATATTAAATTGATGGATGAACAGAAGATGGAGAGGAATTTTTATAAGAATACATTAGCAGCTTATAGAATGGGGAAGCGAAGAAAAGGGTCTTACCAAAGGGCACGTTTGGTAATATGTGTAAAACGAAGTTAGGGATACTATAGTTGTAAGAAAATCTAATAACCTAATTACTTTGTGGCATGTATTAAGTTAACTTAATGTTTAAATTGCTAAGAAGAGTCCATCATTTTTTTCGTTGACCTAAAAGCTGAAGGAGAAATGTATGTTATCGTATATTTATAAAAATATTACGAAAATGTAAATAATTTTTGTCAAGAAAGATTAAAGGTGGATAAGGATTGAAAGTTTGAATAGAAATAATTTAAAGGAAAAGTAATAAAAAGAATAAGGGTAAGATAGTCATCAGTAGGAAGAAAGAATAATGAGGAATAGCTGTATAGCTTTGAGCAATCAGATTTATTTAATGTTTTTAAACATCAGTATGAGCCCACTCTCGTCCCGGTCTCCCTCCCCTTCTTTGATACTCGGAGGCGGTCCTTCAATGGAAGGATAGGGGAGAAAAGACAATAGAAAGGTGAAAAGTTCTTTGGTGGGTGATTGGGTTTTATGATATGTTATTATGGGATTTGGGGGGTGAAGGGTTGGGTGGGGGTTGT
This sequence comes from Furcifer pardalis, assembly GCA_030440675.1. Classification (NCBI taxonomy): domain Eukaryota; kingdom Metazoa; phylum Chordata; class Lepidosauria; order Squamata; family Chamaeleonidae; genus Furcifer; species Furcifer pardalis. The sequence continues at coordinate 31,003,020 of CP126893.1, read as the reverse complement.
TTTTGTTTTATATTATTATGGGATTTTGGGTGGTGTAGGGTTGGGTGAGGGTGAATGTATTTATTTGCTTTTTGTCTTTTTTATTTATTTATTGTTTTGTATTGTCCTGTAATGCTAAATGCCTTTTGTTGATTTTTTTTAATGTGGAGAGTTATGTTGTAATTTTTTGTAATCTCTTTGTGTTTTTTATTTTAAAGTTTAATAAAAATGTAAAGTAAAAATTGCACTGATTATATTCAAGCTGCTGAGGACCTTGGATCTAGCTCATCTAGGCTGGTTTTCTCCATTTACAATGTGAGTATCCCATTTGAAAAGAGGTATTTCTGTATCTATGTATGTTTTCATACACATTTCCCCTGATGTGTTCATGATGATACATTTTCTCTATTGACTATAGCAAGTTTGTGTTTTTCAGCTGTGTGCATTGTTAAAATATCCATACAAATTAGTACTGTACTGTATTTTGCTTACCTGAAAAATGCTATATGTCTTCCAGAGATACAGATTTTTGAGACAAGTTGTACAAATCAGGAGATATAAAAGGGATACTTTCTTCAAGAACTTTGACTTGAATAAATTTATTTTCCACGCATATGCAGGCTTGATGCTGTGTTTGGAGGAGAGGAGAAGAAGGAGCTTCCTGCTTGAACTTCTTATGTGAACCTAGAGTAGATGCGCTGCTCAAATGTACTTTCAGTGACAAAAGAGGTCTGTTTGTCATATCATGACCACTTTTCTTACCTCAGCATGGAAGTTTGTTTTCCTTTGTGATTGGACATTGGGAAGTAAACATGGGCTTCATTTACAAGCTTAATTGCTAGACATTTTTGAGGAAATTTTGCTAGAGGACAAATGTACTGTAAGTTGAACATTTAGTCTAGTTTGACCTTCTGTGGCTGCTAATTCTGTTGGTGAGAATTACTTTGCAGGGAGCCAATGTGATATCCGCTCAGGGTACTGTCTCCACTGGACCATACAGATTGCTTCTTGTGCTTTCATCTGTGGCAAAAATGCTTGAAAGAAATGCCAGATGTCTCCGATTAAATGTGCAAGTGTGGCAGCTGTTTGAGTCTGCCAAAGATACCAGTAATAATAATTTTGTGTCAAAAATTATTCTGGGTTGAAAGGATTTTTGTGATAGAAACTCTGCTCAGGGAATGCCCAAATGTGGCTTCTTTCATCTCCCCAAGAGCTGGGACAGAGATGGGTGCTCAATCCATCATGCAGTACCTGGGTCTCAAACTGCCAACTTGCCAGTCTTCCAGCTAATAAGGCGAGCTCCTTAACAACTGAGCCACCACAGCAAAGATAAGTGACATGGTGGCCCTATATCATTCTACACATTAAAGAGGAAGCCCTAAATGCAGGACGAATTGTAAATGGAGGCAACTACTTATTGATTTCCTCAACCCCAACCCCAGTTCCTCTTAGAGATGCATTTTCAAACTATGAAAGGTGAAAGAGAGCGAGAGCGAGAGCTAAACTCTTAGTATAAACTAGATAAAAACCTCAGGGCAGATTTGTCATTGGTGCAATTTGGTTGGCTTTGAATGAGAGTTCTGCTGCCCATTATATAATAATAAAAATGGTTTATAGAACCAATGTGACCCAGAAGTCATCAGGAGATGGCAGTGCAGGTTATAATGAAGGGGAAAATAATAAGAAAGGTAAAGTGCTCTATTAATATTTCACAACCAAATAATCCATACAGAGATGTATAGTCTTAATATAGAGAAAGGTTTAAGAATTGCATCATGTCCAAGGGTATATAGTTGCTTGAGTACAAAATGCATCTTCTTAAAGTGTAACCTTTGAAGTGACCCTACAGGTCTAGTGCTTTATTGGGATTAATAAAGGCAGAAGAATCAGGTGCTTGAGTGTTGAAGTCAACTGCAGCTACCATGTCGTGAGCTAGAAGGCCAGGAGCTGATTGGCATACAGTATTTTCATTCATTATAATTAAACATGATTTTGCAGTGTGTGTGTCTGTTTGTGTGGGAAGGAACAGAATCCATGGAGAGTTAGGGAAAGGTTGTCCTTGCTCGAAAGCCACTCATATCTGACTCTAGACTTCAGTGCTCATCTTCGTTTGCAGTTAAAGAGTCAGTGCTGTCTGCATCTGCAGATGTTTCCTTGTGTATGTAGCAGGGCATGATGACATCAGAGTGCATGGAACACTGTTACCTTCCCACCAAAGTGGTACTTATTTATCTACTTGCAATGTCCTGCTTTTGAGCTGCTACATTGGTGGGAGCTGGGACAGAGACAGGAGCTCATTCCATCATGTAGGACTTGGGTCTTGAACTGCTGACCTTCCAGTCATTAAGTTCAGGGTCTTAACCACTAAGCCACTGCAGTCCATTATGGAGAGTCAGGTAAGTAATTAAAAATGAGAAGAGTTAAACCCAAAGTTTTGTGGAAGAAGTGAAGGAAAAGAAAGAAAAGCCACTGCTTTGATTTTCTGGGAGAGGGTTCCGAGCATAAAAGGAGAAGAAGAGTTATGCTGTATCAGACCATTGACCTGTATTGTCCAGTGTCTTATTACTTTACTTTACTACTCGTATTTGCTATCCCGCCCCAGTCAGGTAAACCCGACTCTGGGCGGCTTATAGCATGGATTAAAAATATGCCAATATTTAAAACTTTAAAATTCATTTTAAAAAAAAGAATTCATAAAAAAACTATTACTATATTGGCCAACCAGATGCATATAAATCCATGAACAAGCTAGGAGGGCATCTCTGTTTTTTGAAGAAGAAAATTTGTAGGCAAAAGGCAGTCATATCCGACTCTAGGATTCAGTGCTCATCTCTGTTTACAGCCAAAGAGTTGGTGCTGTCTGCATCTGCAGATGTTTCCATAAACATGTGGCAGGCATTCCTTGACACCAGAATGAACATTTACATTCCCACCAAAGTGGTACCTATTTACTTGCAATTTCTTGCTTTTGAATTGCTAGGTTGCCAGGAGCTGGGACAGAGACAGGAGCTCATCCCGTCATGCAGTACTTGGGTTTTGACCTGATGATCTGTCAACCTTCCAGTCGTCAAGTTCAGCACCTTAACCGCTTGAGCCAATGCAGTTTTTTAGCCATAATGACTTGTAGCCATTGAAAGGCTTACCCTCCATGAATTTATCTAATGCCCTTTGAAAGCCATCCAAATTAGTGACTGTAATTACAATATATGGTACCATGTAGGGTCAAACTAGAGCAACAGTAAGCAAACTTGCCTTTCTTGGTGTTCTTGGACTTCAGTTACCAGATACCCAAGCCAGTACACCTGCTGATCAGGACCTCTGTGAATTGATGTCCAAGAACATCCAGAGAGCCAAGTTTGAGAAACTCTAAACTAGATGATACAGAGATCACATCATTAGGAATTAAAACGTGTTGGTGTTCTAGTAATGCAGTCCCCTCAGAGCTTCTGGCACAAACATAGCCTTGCAAATTAAAACCTCTTTTTACATCCCTATGGACATGCACAAAATAAAGCAAGCTTATTTGTAAGATGAGGCTGTGAGAAAACCTTGTGTTATTACAAATAGGTGTCTTTAGGCACTTAAGGCTTCTGATAACATACTAGCTGTATCATCCAGTTTGCCTCCTATTAACTGGGCTGTATGAAGAATTTTGGATTAGAAGTGATCAGTGATTTTAGTCTAGAGCTACCTGAAAGATACCATTATTCCACATTTGTAAGAGTATAGGACAGTGATGGCCAGCCTTGACATGCCAGATGTTCTTGGACTTCAATTCCCATAAACCCTGATCATCAGGTGTGTTGACTTGGGCTTCTGGGAATTGAAGTCCAAGGACACCTGGAGTGCCAAGGTTGGCCATTGCTGGTATAGGAAGAATCATGCTGAGTCAGACCAAAGAACTAGTCCAGCCTCCTGTTCCTATGAATGCTGACCAGATGTCCATTGGACATCCACCAGATGACGAGGAGGGTGGAAGCACCCTTTTGCAAAAATGGCACTAGAATGACATGGTTGAAACCAAGCACACACAAAAAAAATCTTACTGGCAATTTTATTCCAAGTCTTCAAATTCTATCACCAATAAACAGAATACATTGTGGCATCATTAATAGCTGCACCAATGATTTTTGACATTCCATAGTTATATCAGAACCTGTACTGCAATTTGACCATGTTGGCTGTATAGCAGTAGCCCATATTGGCCATGGAAATTAAAAAGTAGAAAAAGGCAATTTTTCCCTAGATCCCCTTTCACATTTGTAAGAAAAAGAAGCTTGCTGTGTTTCACCTTCAGGACTGCAGTGGCTCAAGTGGCTAAGATGCTGACTGGAAGGTGGCAGGTCAACAGTTCAATACCTGAATACTGCAGGACGGAATGAGCTCCTGTCTTTGTCCCAGCTCCTGCCAACTTAATACTGTAGTTTGAAAGCAAGAAATTGCAAGTAGATAAATAGGGAACACTTCGGTGGGAAGGTGAACAGCGTTCCATGAGCTCTGGTGTCTAGTCATGCCTGCCACGTGACCACATAAACGTCTGCAGAAGCAGACAGCACTGGCTCTTCAACTTTGAAACAGAGATGAACACTCAACCCTAGAGTCAGATATGACTGGCTTTCAAGCAAGGGTGGCCTTTACCTTTACCTCTCTCACCGTCCTATCCTGCCCACTTACAGTCAAAGTTTTTTCTCTGTCTCCCCTCCTCTCCTTTTTCCTTTTTTTTTTTGAAAAGAGGCTAATTAGGTCATTACTTCAAAAGGAATCAAGCAAAAGGAATTCAGAAGGAATTTAGAAAGGGAAAGGAGCAAAAGAACCCAGGCAGAATCTTGGATGTTTCTACGACTACCTTGACATTTCTGAGCAAGCTGGACCGCTCTGGCTTCTATGTGTCATCTGCAGATAGATGGTAATTGTTAAGATCTGTTTGTTCTCAAGCTCAATGTCAAGGAGTTACCTGGGAAATTTTTTTCAGTGCCTCAAAAAGAAGAAGAACAAAGATGATTTAAATTTATTCTGACAGGGTGTGTGTGTGTGTGTGTGTGTGTGTGTGTGTGTGTGTGTGTGTGTGTGTGGTATGCTGATGCCTAAGCTTCCAAGGAGTTGAAGAGAATTTCAGAAAAACAATTCTGAGTTAACAATGGATGTGAAAGGGCACCGATTTGCAGAGATTCTACTTCAGCTATCACTGCCAATGGTAATGTTGGACTAATGAGCCACACAGCTGACCTACTGGCTGCACAGAGGGGATTGACAATAAAATTCTGTTCTGTTCTTGGTTCCAGGTGACATGAACCTGATCTGGAACCCACATTGGATCAACGAGGTTCATCAGTCATGTCTTTGTTTTCTACGTGCCGTTCATGAAGCGTACAACTGGCAGATGTAACAGTTCCAGAAGATCTGCCGTGAAGTGCCAGGTTCCAGTTTTGAAAACAACCTGGAACATATCATAAGCTAAACATACTAGACAGAAATGTTTCCCACACTTTGCCATTTGCCTCTTACCTCATGAATGTGTGCATGTGTACACACACACAGGACAACTCCAGCAAATTCTCCCCAGCAAATTCTCTACCACAATTCCTATCAGTGGTAGCAAGCATTGCAAAGAGTGAGGCATGATGTTCCTAAAGGTTGCCTTATTCCAAACCTTTCAAGGCCCTAAAAATGGTCAAAAACATCCCTTTGAGCCTTATCATTTTCCTCTTAACCTCCACAATGAAGTGTTTCTTATGGGTTTCCCACCCCACATGACTGCAGCCATTTTGTAACTTTGTTAACTCATGTTATTTTTAGTTGATGGAAGTTTGGATCATTGTTTATCTCTTTTGGATGTGGTGTTAAGTGGCACAGATGAACTCTTCCCAAACCATGTGGGAAATGGCCTAATTTGGCTTTCTATGTAGATCATCACGACTTTGTTCTCAATGATGTCTTGCATATTTTTTAAAAAATGGGGAAGAAGCTAAAGGAGTCATAGAAAAATTAGAGAAATGTTACCCTGAATCTGGAAACTGCCCCCCCTTTATTATCGTTTATATTTTATTTTCAATAAAATTACTTTTTCCATTTTCCCTGGCTATACCCAATAGGTTTACATGTCCACAAGCACCACACTGTACCATGATTCACTTGCAGATACATAACTGCAAGGGTTGAATTTTTAATGAATTGATAAAGATCTCAAACTGCTATTTAAAAAGGCCATGGTCAAGGGGGAAAGGCCCCCTTCTCTCCTTCTATTTAAAGCCAAGCCTCAGTAGTAGTGAAAAGTAATTGCAGCTTAGTTTAAAATGCATTCTTTTTTTTCTGTCAAATAGACACAGCAGACTTAATGGACATCTTAGTACCACACTATATCGCAAACCCATAGACAGATGTACCTACCTGCATGCCTCCAGCTTCCATCCAGAACACACAACAAAATCCATTGTCTTCAGCCAAGCCCTCAGGTACAATCGCATCTGCTCAGACCCACACGATAGAGATGCCAAGCTCACAGACTTACAAAATGCATTTCTCAAACTACAATACCCATCCAATATGGTTAAAGAACAAATCAACCAGGCTAGACGAATACCCAGGAGTGATCTACTACAAGACAGGCCCAGAAGGGAAAGCAATTCCACACCACTGGTTGTCACCTTCAGCCCTCAACTTAAACCCCTCACACGCATAATGAGGGATCTCCAACCCATCTTGGACAAGAGTGCTTCACTTTCCAAAGCCCTTGGTGACAGACCCCTACTCGCTTATAGACAACCCCCCAATCTCAAACAACTATTGACACACAACAGACTACACAGAAGTGGAGCAGATATGGGAACTAGACCCTGCTCAAATCCAGATGTCAACTATGCCCCCACATTCGCTCTGGAAACAGTATTACTGGACCCAATGGCACCACACACAACATTAAAGGCAGTTTTACTTGTGCTTCTGCCAATGTGATTTATGCCATCTCTTGCCAGAAATGTCCATCTGTGCTTTATGTAGGACAAACAGGACAATCTTTACACAAAAGGATTAATGAACACAAATCAGATATTCGGAATGGCAACACGGAGAAACCCGTCTCAAACCACTTCAATCTAACTGGACACTCTATCCAAGACCTGAAAGTTGCGATTCTGGAACAGAGAAATTACAAAACTAGGATTGAAAGGGAGACAGCAGAAATCAAATACAGTAATACCTCATATAACATTAGTATCAAATAACACTAAAATCGCATAACATTAAGGAATCTGGGGGGAAGAATTGCATCAGATAACATTAAGATCCTATGGGATGCTTCAGATAACAACCGCTAAAGCCTGTGTGGTTACAATGTATCTCTATGGATCCCATAGAGGATCAGATAACACTAAAAATCATATAACACCAAGACTTGTGGAACCAGGTTTTAGTGTTATATGAGGTTTTACTGTACTGTACATCCATCTGTAAGATACCCATCACAGGGGGCTAAATATTACTGAAGGGTTTCTGGGACATTATCAAATTTGATACACAGATTGCTATATGATTTTATATTACAACTTTCTTGCCAATTCTCTTTAGTAAAAGTGCTACTGTGTTTTTATTTTATTTTGTTTATTTTGTTTTGTTTTGTTTTGTTTTCTGAGATGCCTGAACCACAGACTAACACGGCTACTATTCCCAAAAATTCAAACAAAATTAATCTTTTCCCTCCTGATTGATTTTATTTCATTAGCAGTTATGCCTAGGATGTCCTTAAAATTAATAAAAATGTTTTCTTGTATTTTAAACTGTTCTGTCTTTGTATATTTGAAGCAGGAATCTCTCTAAATATTCCCATTTGACCTGGGCTTGTTGGGGCCAGTCCAAAAGCCCTATCTCATTCAAAAGGAAGCCTTCTATTGTATCTGCTGCCCCAAAGCTAGGAACTCACTTCTACCCTTCTTGGAACCTACAACCATCCCTGAAGTCTTGATTGTTTTAGAGATTAATTCTTTTCTCTGTTTGCTTGTCTCTTTCTCTCTATTGTCTTTGAGGTCAGTGGTAGCTTAGAAATTAACATATTTGCACAGTGCTGGGTGGGTTTTACTGCTGATGGTGTCCTAATCCCAAGATTAGGATTATGCAAGTGGGGAATGCCCAGGTACATCTTCACTGAAGATCCGGCATCTCTGAATGGCTGTTCAAGTCTTCTGCCTTGACTTGCTGCAATCCTGATTGGTTTACTACTTCAACCCTGGCTTTTCCATTGGTGGCAAGCCTAACTCTAAACTTTATCATTGATACCTGTTTTACCTAATCCCCCAAATCTCCTCCCTCTATTTTCCTGGAAATTGTAATCTTTTACTATTTGACCACATTTACATAAACGTTTGTTTGTGAAGAAATGTATAAGAAGACTTTGTGACTTAGTTCTGTAGCTCACTATCTCCCTCTCCAGCTCTCTCTAGCTCTTTTTCTACATCAACCTAGTTAGGGACTCATTTTGTGGGTGGACTTTGTTCAATTGAAATGGTACCTTCAATTCAATAAACTCCTTTCTATTTGAACCCACAATCTAATGCGTTTTTTGGTTCCTGATTCAACCCTGCCTGTGGGACGTTCCCCTAAATTTAAAATGTAACAATTTTTCAGGTAACAGAACCCATTCTCAAAGTATCTGCAATGTTTATTAAACTGAACATATTTTTTTAAATGTAAAGGCATCTGAGGAAGAACATCTAAAACCCAAAACTTGATGGGCTCTGTAAAACATTACAGGCACTTGTAGACTGGGCTGGCTTTGGTCATCGGTGATGTTCTTCTTTGTTTTGGGCAAAGAATTCCTATTGTTACTCAAATGGGTGTAGTTTGTACTTGCCATGATACTCTGAAACAAGCCAGAATCTTTGTTCTATTTTTATGCATCTCAAGAGAAATGTATGTTTAAAGTTCCTTGTTCCATTTCTGCATTTCATTTGCTCTTAAGGGAAATGCTAACGAATTAGATGCAGGATTTTGTGTGTCTTCTAATTACATCAGAAAAAGCTTACAAGGAAAACAGACCCAACGGAGGTACACAAAGCAATCTGTGGCAGGGAAAGGCTTTCACAAAATGGGCAATGGCTGCCAGAATACTAGATTACAACACTCCTATCTAAAATAGCATTTCACAATAAAACAACTGACTGAAACTAATTGGATACATTATACAGTGGTTGCATTGTGACATAGCGCTCCTTGAGTATCTGCCTTTAGCATTTTAGTGATCTTATTTCCTGTATATGTGCATTTTCCTAATATTTCTTCTTCAAGATGCCTCTTCAAAACCCTCAAACCTTTCTTGGAGCCCCAGAACAAGAGTGGGTTATGATAATTATCTGGATGGGACTAGGTATTACATTTGCATCCGGAGGCAAATTAATGTTTGGCAGCTTTTGCATACTTTACATCTGTGTAGATTGTTGGGTTGGGATATTGTTTGGGGTTTATTTTCATGCTCAGTACAGGAAGCACTTATTTTGAAATCATATATTACTAGCAAGCAATTGACTCAAAGATCATTTTCTGCTATTAACTAATAGCTTTATTGCCATTCTGCTCGCTTTTAACTTCCCACTCATATCATGGATGGTTGGCATTTTGTACTCTTTCTCCAGACAGTGAAGAATTAGGCCATTAATTCTTGCCGTAATACTGGCGGTGCATGTTATGGGACTCATCTGAGCATCCAACTAGGGTTTTGTTAGCTCTGTGTAGTGTCTTATTTAAATTCCCCTGGTTTCATCACTAGGAAAAAAAATGAAACTTGTCCATCTCTTTGTCATCTAAGTATGATTAAGAAGAGAACACAAGGCTAAACATTGTTGGAGAGGAAAGCCTCTGTCCTTGTGAAACTTTTGGTCATTAGAGATAGGATGACAGGATTAGCACCAAACTAAATAATGCCTAAGAACAAAATGTTTTACTTACTCCTCAATGAAGGATTACAATACTTAATTCTGAGAGAGGAAAAAAGAGTACAGGACTTATGCTGGAGTCACAAGCTGTCCTTATGCAATGGTCCATTCCTTCTAGGACAAAATAACTTGGTAGATGCAACGTAAAGAACAGCGTTTGCCAAACTAAGTTCTGTGGAACACTGATGGACTTCAATTCCAAAAAGCCTAAGTCAGTACACTTGCTGATCAGTGCTTTAGGCTTCTGGGAATTGAAGTCCAAAAACCAAAGATTGGGAAACAGTGATATAGACCATAGTCTTGAGCATTCGCTTTGTCAGACTATAACAGCCTGCAAAACTGTAACTTTTCAAAGCTCTAGAACAGCTAGCTGGTCCAACTGATGGATGTTGCTCATCACAGTAATGAACATTTCAGAATTATACTTATAAAACTAAAAGAAAGCAAAGCAAATTTTTACAAAAGGGAACTTTATCTGTTGTGAAGTTAATTTTTAATCTTTTAAATATGTTTTAAAACTAATCTTACAACTGACAGAATGGTCAACACAGGATACAACATGTGGGCTTGAATCCTTTTGCTCTATTACTCACACAGAGTTACCTATTAATTAGATGCTAATTGTTGTTACTTAAGAAATCTCCATAAACCTTCTCTGTTGCATTCTGAGTCGCATTACTCAGTGTGTAACATAGAATTCTATGAAGATTTGTTAACTCGTGGCAATTTGCTTTCAAAAGTTAAACCATTGGTTTAACAGCACAACAGGATTGCATCCATTAACACGCCACCACCACCACCACTACGAATAAAGAATAAAGAATAAAGAATAAAGAATAAAGAATAAAGAATAAAGAATAAAGAATAAAGAATAAAGAATAAAGAATAAAGAATAAAGAATAAAGAATAAAGAATAAAGAATAAAGAATAAAGAATAAAGAATAAAGAGTGGGGACCTTGTCCCCTCCTCTGGGCCCACAACAACGACCCGAGGAAGAAGATGCCAAGGCCTAGCAGTGGCAGAGAACATCGCCCCCTCCTCTGGGCCCACAACAATGGCCTGAAGAAGAAGATGCGAAGGCCTAGCAGTGGCTGGGGACCTTGCCCACTCCTCTGGGCCCACAACAATGGCCTGACGGGAGTTAGCTTGTGTTCTGGTTTGGTTGTTTTATGTGGTTGCATTTTATAATTTTTATTGTACTGTTGTTGTTTTGACTGTAAGCCGCCCTGAGTCACCTTGGCGAGTGGGCAGCAATATAAATCTAAATAAATAAATAAATAAATAAATAAATAATAAAGAATCCCATTCCTACATCACCAGACTACATGATAAATAAAGTTGTTCCACGTCTGCTACAGGCATTTTATTTAGAACCTGGATAGTGGAACCTTATTGATTTCGTTTTAGGACAGGCTGATGTTTTTGTTTCCTTATGATCAGATCTTTCTTTTAAAATAAAATAAAAACACCCACAATATTCTTAGACAGGATTAAATTCAGGGCCTGTTAACCTTGAGCCTTAACTCTTTTTTTTTAAAGTAACTTTAGAGTCAAAATAAAACTTCTGAGTTACGACCTAAACAGCATTGCAATGCCTTCCTATAGTGATAGGAATTAATAGCGTCTGAAATTTCTGAGGGCATGCAATACATCTCCGGAATGGACCTTCTTTTTAAACAGCCATAAAGCTTTTGAGACCTCAAGGATCATGCTATGTAATTACATGAGTAACTTTTTTTATATCCATAGCAGATATCCTTCATCTTCCTGACTTTCTGAGGTATGATAATGACCATTTTTGCCCCCTTACTAACTTTCAAATTGTCTTGCTATCTGAATCTACTTACTTCCCCTGTAGCAATGCATATGGCATGGCACATCCACTACCACTGTTTGATCGGACTTATTGGATTTATTACACTTATTTGTCACCTCTCTCCCGTCATGTACTTTATTTTTCCAGCACTCTGTGCTTTTGCATATCAGACCAAGCACCTCTGGAAGTGAGGGTGGGAAAAGGTCAATTAAAACAGGTGCAGTGGTAGAGCAAGACCAAGGAGATTTGTTAAAAAAACAACAACCAAGGATCACCCAGAATGGAAGACTGCTCAAGGTTAACTTCATCCAACCTGATGTTTTCCAGAGGTTTCTGATTCTGGCTTGTGTTAGTTCCACTGAGCAGAAATGAGATGCCTGAGGAAGACTGCTGGAGTGATTAGAAGGGACCAAATCAGGAATTTAAGTATAATGGAGAGAACTGGAATAAAGCCAATCTCAAACTACACACAGAGACAACAAATAAAATGGTTGGCTCATCTGGAGAGAATGTCTTGGATCGTTATGGACATAAGCTGTGTGGCATGTCATCGCGGAGACATCTACTCATACAAGGGCTCCTCACTGAATAACAACTCCAAGATATCCGAGGTCTTGGAATTCCATAGCATAAAAGGTACATGTGGAAAGAAGGAGAAGGACAAAGACCATGAGAGATCCAGAGAGAAGTAGAGCGAGAACATCACAGAAATATTACAGAACACCAAACAACACCAGTGGAGGCCACTAGAAGTGCCAAAGCAAGAATCTCATGTCTCCTTCAACACCCAAAGGGGTAAAAGAGGAAGCAAAGAAGATTGAGCAGACTCATACAATTTGCATCTGTGCTGTCAGGAATAGCCTGAAGTTCCTGCACCCATCTGCCATTGTTACTGACTAATCTCCACTCGAAAAGGACTGAATATCAGACTGGGCTCTTTATGTCATCACAAGGTGGGAAACTCCCCATTGGCTCAAACAGTTTTCAACCCATGTCCAACCAATTACTGACTTTTTATCTTGAATCCAGGTATAAATGGTCACCATGTAGATCCATGCTGAGGAAGTGGACTTCATCCACAAAAGCTCACGCTAAAATATATGAGTTAGTCTTTAAAGGAGCCTCAATATATTTTTCATCTTTATTTTTTGTTTTGATTCTTATCTGATCATAACCATTGGTAAAGAATGCTGGGAGGTACAGTCTAAAACATCTGGGAGGGTTCCAGGTTGAGGAAAGCTACGCTCAGTAGTCTGGAAAAAACCTCTGATCTCAAAATCTTAATGGGATTCGTGTAGTAGAAAATACCAATAAAATAACCTACCTGAGTTGAGTTGGGGTCCCCCCCCCCCGTGCTTCCTTCCCAAGATCAAGAGGCTACACATCCTTACGTTTCTCTATGAAGAGTTCCAGATTAAACTTCCCATCCACCCATACCTCAAGATTAGCAAAGAGGTGAAGTGCATTTTGCCTTGGAAAGCCACACATTTCTCAGGTTTGCAATTAATTCTAGAGAGGGGGGAAATGGGCAAAAATCCACTCATATATTTGATAAATACAGCTGATTAAAAATTTATACATTCAAAAGATGCCTTGGGGGAAAAGAGTACAAATTTGCAGATTATGGCTACATACCCCATAAGAGGCCAGGAAAAACTATTAGTAGAAATAAAGCTTTCTCAGTGGTAGTGCTATATTTATGGAATATTCTTATCCTGGATGTCCACCAAGCCTCCTTCCTCACTATTTCCCACAAATTAGTAAAGACAGAATTGTTTAGAATGGCCTTTGCTGACACTCTGCCTCCAACTGATTTTATTTTATTTTCAATATATTTTGTTGATTATACTTAGTCTTTGTTTTGGGTTTTTTTCTTTTCTTGATCCTGCATTTATATTTTGAATTTCCACCATTGTGTTTTATTGGGTTCAGTAATGCAATTTTATAATGGTGATTGTTTGGTGGTGGTGGTGGTGGTGGTGGTGGTGATGGTGGTGGTGGTGGTGGTGGTGGTGTGTGTGTGTGTGTGTGTGTGTGTGTGTGTGTGTGAGAGAGAGAGAGAGAGAGAGAGAGTTATTTATGTTATGTTGTGTTTGTTCCATTGCACACTGCCCAGAGAGACTGCAGTGGCTTAGTGGTTAAGATGCTGAGCTTAACAACTCAGCAGTTTGAGACCCAAGTGCTGCACAACAGAGTGAGCTCCTGTCACCTGCACCAGTTCCCATAAGCCTAGCAGTTCCAAAGCAAAACAAACAAACAAACAAAAAACAACAACAACCCTGCAAGTAGATAAATAGGTATGGCTTCTGTGGAATAGGTAACAGCATTCTGTGTTTTTAGGCTTCTAGTCATCCTTACCAAGTTACCACAGAAACATCTACAAACACAGACAATCCTGGCTCTTTGGCTGAAAAGAAAGATGAACACCACCCCTAGAGTTAGACATGACTGGGTTTCGAGCAAGGGTGACCTTTACCTTTGACTTTACCTTTACACTACCAAGAAGGACAATTAAATTAATTATGTTGGTTAATTGGTTAATTAATATATTAATATATATATATCAATTAACTACTTAATTAATATATTAATTAACCAATTAACTAACATAATTAATTGAATTATATATATTAATTAAATAATATATTAATATATTATATGTATTGGCTACTCCATTCAGAAAACTGTATAGCAAAAAAAAAAAAAATACAATTCCCATGCAGCAAAAGGAGGGGAATGGCAATGTAATTCTAAGGAATACAACAAATATAAAATTCACAATTTTCTCATCCCTATGTATAAAAAGATGTTAAGGAAATGATTTTTAAGGAAAGTTATGTAGGATTGCAGTGGTGAGCAGAGGTGGGTGCACTTAAACCTGCTTATTCCAATGGGTTTATATCACCTAAATTCTTCGAGACTGAATATGCCATGAGGATAAAACTCCGAAGGCATCATCAACTATCCTGTCCAACAGTCTTTCTTCATTTGGGGCACCCTTGCAGCACAATTGTCTACAGGTCCCCTCATAGGTAAGTTCTATCCCACTATATTTAATGAGGTTTATTCCCTCATACAGTGTGCTGAGGATTAAGTTTACATCAGGGAAACTCTTTTGTATCCAAAACAGGCTACTTGCTGGATTAGCAAGTAGTCTGTTGGATTAGCACCAAAAAGTCCTGGTAACAAATTCAGATTGAGGCAAACGCTCCACAGATATGTTTGGGCAAGGGGTTGCTTTAAATCAAAAGAGCTATTTACACACCACTGCAACAGGGCAACAGAGCATAACAACGCTAGAGTTATGTGCTACTTCTACAGTTACCAAAGCTTTTGTTTTTAATGGCTTAAACCTCACAAATTTGACACCAGTGACTGAGGCTTATCTTTACTGAGGAACAGAACAGCCTGTTGTTCACAGTAAGATACATGGTTCCCTTAGAAAAGGTAAATATGCTCCACAAATCATAGGGTCAAACCATGGAAGGTGAAACTCAGGTTTCATTTACTGTTGTGGGAAGGAAAACCTGGTTAATCATATGAACCCTTGACCCATGGTTCCCAACATGGGGCACACACCCCACAGGACACTTAGTAACTTGTCCATGTGTGTGTTTATGGGAAGAAATCTGATTTACAGAAAAATATTCCTAGCAGACTCTTAGTCACCTTTCTATCCCCCCTTCCTGATTGTCTGTCAGCTTTCTAAAAGCAAAAGGTGGGCTCCCTATTCACTCGGTGAAACTAGCATGTCATCAACTGGAGGTAAGGCATCCATGGGATGTTGTATTTCTGTTGACAAAATGTCTTGCATTCCTACAGCCCAGGAGATGGACTGGCAAATCTCTCCCAAACCGACATTTCTAAAACAGAATTAAACGCCCTGGGAAGGTTTAATTCAGTCTACGAAGGTCACGGTGACTCAATGCCGTCTGCAAGTGGAATCCTGGGGTGTATTTACTGCTTGAGTTTCAGGTTGTCATTTCTTTCCTCTGACAACACTAATGAGGGAAATGGCTATAAACCTTCACCTTCGATCACTTGCCAGGAAGGGGCCTTTTGTTTACACATAATTGGCAGCAAAATCCCGAGCTCCGGTCCACAGTAATCCCTTTTTCTTTTCATTTTTCTCTTACAGATTTTCACATAGCTCCTGTTTGTCGGAGAATGTTCACAAGGTCCCCAAATTTGTATCTATGTATATGTTTGGTTCAGTGTGTTTTCCTTTCGTTGCCTTTGTTGTGTGTGTTTTTTAAAAAGCAGACACAACACTAACTATGTAACTTGTCAAAATAATATTTATTGTTTCACCTGCACACTCTTGTTCACTTTCTCTTTCTTAACTGTAAAAATAATGACAGCTTTTGGACACATGGAACCCCTTCCTCCTCAATTTCTCAACACACTTAATGATGGTTTGTTTTGATGGCTAGTTGATAGATTTTCAGCAAAAACAATTAGGTACTGTTGGAGAAAGAAAGTATTTGGATCATACAACTAAAGCCACATCATTCTGTTTGGTTGGTTTGGTTTTACATGGTGCCATATAGAGGAGAAGAGTTTGTTTATGGATGCAGACATGAGTGGGGGAAACACATTTGTTTGGCAGATGCCTTGTATGGCAGATGCCTACAGTGCAAACTGACATTTAGCAGCTCCCTTGTGGCGATTATTAACTAGAATATGAAAATATTGCATTTTAATATTGCATTTAAAAAGAACAACTGCACTTTGTCCTGCCCAAGGTTTGTCTGCATGGGAATTGGTAGAGATCTTGCCATTCACTTTTTAAAATATATGTCTTAAAATGTATACTTTCTAATGCATTTTCTCAATTAACAATACTGGAATTTTGAGTGTCTGTCAGATACAGTAAAACCTTGGATTACAATGGAGGGCCATTCGAACAGCCTCCGTCATAACATGAAAAACTCGTAACCTGAAGCACGTTTCCCCATAGGAATGCATTGAAAATAAAAAATAGTCCTGACCAGACTAATAATAATAATAATAATAATAATAATAATAATAATAATAATAATAATAATAATAATAATAATAATAATAATAATAATAATAATAATAATAACAACAACAACAATAATAATAATAATAATAATAATAATAATAATAATAAAGAAAAACCCCACAAAACATCCACAAAATGCCAGACATGACTGTTCCACCATCCTCCCCAAAGCAATTTCATTTTGAAAAATTAAAAATGCCCCCCCAAAAATAAATGCCAGACATGATTGCCGACCACCACCACAAAAGAAAAGGAAGCAATCTCCCTACCTTTTCCACGCCATTTGGGGACCTTATCCACTCAGTTCTGAGCTTCCTCCAAGCTCCCTAGGCAGTGCTACAGAAAAAAATGTGCACCTCCCCTAGGCATTGGGACTTCGGGTGTAGAGGGGTGTCCATTTTAAATTCTAAAATGGTAGTGGCAAACATTTTAGAGTTTAAAATAGCACAATTTTTTTATCAAAGACTGGAGACTTATTTTAATTAAATTTGCCATCGTAAACTGCAGCAAACATAACCCAGGGCACTCGTAACTCGGAGTTTTACTGTATTCACATTTTTGTTGTGTACATATATTTTGTGAAGGGGTTTTTTGACTCTTTTAAATTC
Source organism: Furcifer pardalis (assembly GCA_030440675.1). Classification (NCBI taxonomy): domain Eukaryota; kingdom Metazoa; phylum Chordata; class Lepidosauria; order Squamata; family Chamaeleonidae; genus Furcifer; species Furcifer pardalis. The sequence goes on along the minus strand of CP126893.1, from coordinate 30,985,667 downwards.
TCCCATCTTAGTTAAATAATAAATATCTGACAGACGAATGGATTAATTTCTACTTCTGTTGTGTCCCATCAGTGTGAACACTCTGACAATTCACAACACATCAAAACATTACAATGATACAAACAAATCCACAAAATGCAATAAAAACCCAGCCTCTAGCTGAACCCATAAAAACCTGCATTTGGCTAAATTAAAAACATTGGAAACAAATGCTGACATCTCAGATCAATTAGTTAAAACCATAGGAAAATGCAGTTTTATCCAATTCAGTCCAATTAATTTCCTGAAAGCTGAGAGGAATGGTGCTTGGTGAACCCCTGTAGGAAGCTTATTTAACAGCCAAGGGACCATGACCGAGAAAGTATGACGTTAGTGCTTCTTCGGGTTTTTTTGCCACCATGGGTATCATAATTTTTTAATATCAAGGACTTTGAAGAGCAGATTGGATGGATAGCTATTTTATGGGAGAGACGTTATGACAAATAATGAAGTCCTAAACAATTAAAAGCTTTCTAAGTTACAAGCAGCACCTAGAATTGGCATGGAAATTAACAGGAAAACTGGCAGATGCCAAGCGCTGGCATTTAGAAAAACAATAACTGTGATTGAGTGCCAGGAATGCCAGTAACAACTTCTTTGGGATTATGATCACTGGGTAACACAGAGCATCTTTAGATTTATGGTAACTGACATAGTGTGATGAAGAAACAATGGGACTATTCTTTGAACAAATGATTAAAAGTTGGAGCTGTTTTATTTTTGAGCTGTCAGATGTTAAAGTGAAGCTTGAATACAAAGAAATTCCCATTGGTTCGTCTAATGTCTGTTTAACAGAGTTGAAGGGTCTACTTTGAAGAGATTGTGGGACAGAGTCTTCACATAAAGCATGGTTAAATACCTATGAAGACTCACACATCACTGTGAGCAACAATACAAAACATGCTTTTTTTTATTAAGGAGAGAAAAAAGTGAGAGAAGCTAAAGGAATCTTAGGTAATTTACTTATTTGAATTTTGCATATACTGAGCTGAAAAAGAACGAGAAGATTACAATTTACTCTGATGAATAAATGAAAATTGGAGCAAACGATGTGGGAGGAACCACATGACTGGCCCACTCAACCATGTGACCGGCCCGCGGCCTGAAAAGTTTGGCTACCAGATCCAGGAGGAACAGGAAAATGTTACTTCCTTTGCATTTAAAATTGTTACATTCTTACTCAGACTTTATATTATGGTGAAATTATCTTCATTGTCACTCACTGAGTTATCCTTTGCTACTGTACTTGCATGTTTTAACTGAAAACCAACCTCCTATGTTAACTGAAGTCCTGTCATGCATGTCTTGAGAAACAGTTACATAGACAACATCTCAGTAGCCTCCTGGATGATGAAGTTGATAAACAACAGTCAAACCTGTGGCTTAAATTGGGCCATCTTCAGGCTGAAACTGAGGGATTCATACGCACAATCCAAGACCATTATTTATTTGTCTTACATACTAACAAAAGTGTCAGTGATATATGTAGGCACTGTCACAAATCCAAAAAACACAATTCATCATGTCACATCTGGATGCTCTAAGGAAGCATCAACATATTACATATGTAGACATAATCAAGTTGCAAATATCATTTTCAGCATTTGGTTAAATCTTAGAAGCTATTCCCATCTTTTCCTCTGTATTATACATTCCAGTCACCTTCATTCTTAGAAATGGCATTGCAGTATTATACTGGGATGAGCAAGCCATCACAGGAAAAGACGTTGATAATAAGCTGGATAATATACTTCTGGACAAACAACAAGAAAAATGCCTTATAAAAGTTAGAGTTCCATCAACAAGCAGCCTAAAAAGTACAAAAATTGCTATGTGCAAAATCAGTGATTTTGCAAGCATTTCTCATCTTAACTTTCAAATTTTTAGGACCCGATTCCTATGTTTTAGACCTGACCCTTTGGTTAAGCCCTCAGCCACTAGCTATGCTGAGAAAAAAAAACCAAGTGTAATAATATATCACCCTTCTTATTTCTCAGTGTTGTTGGTGCCTGGGTGCAGATCAAGGGGTCAGGTTTGAATAAGTTCTGATTTCTTAATTTCAGGAAGCAGGTTCGGGAGGGCTTCATAAATCTAGTCCTTTCTGATTTCTTAGAAGAACAATGCTGCAAGCCTATGACTCTAGCTTCACACTATTTAGGGTACCACTATGTTCTGTCTCCTTTTACATCCCTCTCTTCTATTTCCATCAGAACATTCAATCTGTTGAAAAATAATCTGGATATCAGTTATTTTTAAAAAGTATTCTTGTTGCCATGCTTAATTCACCACAACTGGAATTCAGGTGGGCATGTGGGTGAATGGTAGGGGGAGGGAGAATAAAATAATTATATCAATCCAAGATACATCCTTAAATTGCTACCTGTGCAGTACAATTTCAGAATAGTTTAGGAAATGGCATGTGAGGGCCCCTTTTTGCTCTTGAATAAACATTAAGGAGCACTAGGGACTTAAAGGATGTTTTAGAGGAATTTTATTACTGCCCAATTATCAAATAAAGTCTCTGTTCCTAAGTATTTGGAAAATAGATCCAATTAACACCAAATTTATTTTTAAAAACCTTTGCTTTTTTATCACAAGTTATAAGAAAAAAAATTACAGAATATCTGACTCAGTTATTCCTTAAAATATAATTCCTCTATTTTAATTCTTTAAAATTGTACCATTTTAGATGTTCATGAACAAATGATAAATTGACTGGAAGCTACAACAGGATGAGAGCCACCAAACCACAGTGGAAGTTAATTTTCTTCTCTCAAAAGAAAGTTAGGAGGGTATTTTACCCATATTTGACACTGGAGCTCAAAGTTGAGCATTGATAGGTCAGCCTAGATATTTCAGATAAAGACACAACAACATCTCCATCCTCCTATTATATGTCTTGGATCCTAAGTGCTTGTAGTCTCTCCACATGAGCAGGTTGGCAGTGGAGAGGACTGGACAAATTAGTTGCACAGATGCAAACTGTCTATAGCAGTGATGGTGAACCTTGGCACTCCAGATGTTCTTGAACTTCAATTCCCAGAAGCCCTGATCTGCAGGAGTGGACTTGGGCTTCTGGTAATTGAAGTCCAAAAACACCTGGAGTGCCAAGGTTTACCATCACCAGTCTATAGTATCCAAGTCAACCTTCACTTCTTCAACTTAATTACACAAAATACGTATTTATTAACCTTTTAAGCAGGACAGTGTGAGTCATTATGTGTGAACTACTTATCCTCCTCATGAGAAATGCAGAAACAAATTTCCTTCAAAGTTCTGCACACAAAGAGTGAATCTTTTCTTATAGCTATGGGGAAGAAATTTTCTCTGCAAAGTTTTTTTTTAAAAAAAAATACATACATGGATTCATCCAACTCATACCCTCTAAATTAATGTGGAACTAAACACAATCAATTGCCATTGATTGATATGATTACAAAAGACAAACAGATGATTTTGAGAGGTTTCTTCTTATCCTTCTGCATCCCAGATCACCCAATGTTGGGTTTTATGGATATGAATGGAGGTGCAAGGAGAGGAGAAAATGGGAATGTCCTCTTCCTTAGCCCGCCACCCTTGAGTGAAGAGACAGACACATGTCATGGGTTCAAACATGGGCCACTTTATTAAGCCAAAATAATTTGTTGCCAACTATTGCACTGGGGACTAAGTAGTGCGGGTGTATGATAATAATGCAGGGCAATACCAGAGAATTTGGATCCCAAATCATTGGGGCAGCAGAAAAGCTCTGCAGGCAGGCCAGCACTGTGCCCAACAGTGGGACCAAGCTATGCAACCAGGAAGCTGGCAAAGGTTTCTGATTGGCTGTCCCAGGGGAGGAAAAATGTGCCCTCTCACAGCCAAGATACACATCCCCAGCAGAAGTACTGTGGGACAAAACTGCAACACAGCAAGCTGCAGCAACAACAGGAACCGTGTCTTAAGAAGTCTGGGGACCTGGAAGGAAAGAGAAAGCACACACATGGAGGGAGGTGGAGGTGGGTACGTGCTAAAAGAACCTCACAGGCACATGGAGTAAGGGTTCAGGGAAAGCAGTGAGCAGTGGAGATTGATAGTGTGCATTCATGTCACCCACCCCGAGGCTGAGAAGTGAAGCCAACCCAGAGACTCGGGGTGGGTGGGGAGTGGATGCTAAATTCCAGGCATGCAGGGCAGGGTCACACCATAGGGACACTGATATACCCAGGATGCCAGAAGAGACCATATCTACATGAAAACACCAGGGAAAGCTGATTCGACATGCTAATAGCAGACTTACATCAACCAACACAATCACACGTATGCATTTCCCCAAAGCACTAGTGCACTCTGAGGGCAATTAACAGTTAATTAACATTGTGCCCCCATATACTGGGTACTCAGATTACCCTTAGAAAAGGGTGGAAGGCTGAGTCAACCTGAATCCCTGATGGAGGGAACTCACAACCCAACAGGTGCAGGACAGCAGTTTATCCAATGTGCTCCTCCCTAGCACACCAGCACACCAGGCAGGCAGGGCTGCAAGAGCACGAGGCCCATTTTTTCCTGGGGAAAACGGGCATAGGCAGGACAAGGGGGTATTTTACCCCCAGCACTGGTGCATTCTTGTGAGTGCTTTGCCAAATAATAGCAATGGCTAGAAAGTATGTTCCACCCACATCGAGTCTTAAAAGTCTCATCAAGTGAGGAACCTACTGTAAATGGATGCAATAAAACCGAGGGGGTTCATTAAGACTAATTTAGTAAGCCCTGCTTGCTTATTCATTCTGCTGAGCTGAAACCCCCTTGCCACCTAACCCAGTTACAACTGATTAGTTCAGTGCTGGTTAGGACAGAATAATAAGGGAAGAGGCAATCACAGTGAACAGCTGTATTGCCTCATGCCCTCCTCATGAGAAACCATCTCCTCCAGGGAGGATCTGAAATTTCTGCTTTTGCCACCTCATTATTTTCATTTTCATGTTGTACAACATCACTAATGACAAAGGAATTTAGTGCTTCATGGCTGCCGGTTATGCACCTATATATCTTGTGACAAAATATTGGCTAAATTCTTTGAACATACTGTATAAGATGTACTCCCCCCCCCCAAACCGGGAAAATGGAGTATGTCTTTATCGTGTTGATCAGCATTGGCTGGAGCCAGGTGAGAACTGTCTTCAGCCACTAATCTTCCCCAGCTGCTGAACTGCACCAGTGGGGGTGAGGGTGGCTTTAAAAGCAGCTTTTGTAGAGTTGCTTCCCTCCCTTTGCACAACTCCTTATCCTCTTTGCCCTGGTTTCTATTTACCGGACCCAAAGCATGGAAGGAGGGAGCCTGTCCAGCAGTAAGGCGTGATCCCTCCCTCCCTCCTTCAGAGTTCGTCCTTTCTTCCTCTCCCAGATGGTGGTACAAAGATCCTTCCTCCTGACTCTCCTCCTCTTCCTCCAGAGACGACCCAGGACTACTCAACCACCTGCCCCCTCCCACCTTGGTTTGCCTTGCTCATCTGGCCAGGTGGGGGCTGGACTGGCTGGTATCACTCTTTTCTCCAGCCAAGGGTGCTCCCCCTTCCCATGTTTGGGAAAGATGGAGAGAGCTTCAACCCTACCCCAGTCTCTTTCTTCTCTGCTCTCTTTTGGAAGGAACCATGAGGGGTGGAGAGCGACTGGGGAGCATAGGCGCATAACAGCACCTGAAGTGACCATTGAGGGCTGTGTGTGAGAGAACGAGACCAGGGGAGCCTGAACAGTGGAAACTGCCATTGACTGCCAGGAGCTGGGCAAAGGGGGTTCCAAAGGAGCCCTCTTTCTCCACTGAAATTCATGAAAAAATGTCAAAAATTATTTATCCCCTTTAAAATATGTATTAAAAATGGGGTATGTCTTATTTCCGATGCAATTTATACACTGGCAAATACGGTACTATTTGTTTAGATAGCTGAATTGGTCAGTGGTTAAGGTAGCTGGGTGCAGAGTCAGAGTTTGGGAGTTTGATTTTTCACTGTGCTTCCTGGGAGAAGAGATCCATGTGCCCTTGGGCAAGCTGCACAGTTCCAAGTGTTCGATTTGATTCGATTTATTCAATTTGTATGCTGCCCACTCAGCATACACTGACTCTGGGCGGCTCACAAAAATCACAACATATCAAACAAGTGTTCCCCCTAGAGCAGTGGTTCCCAACCTTTTTTTGGCCATGCCCCACCTAAGCATCTCAAAAATCCTGATCCCAATCCTCTGTGACATATAATTCTTATTATTCAAAAAGTGAACTCCTATTCACACGGAGAAAGCCTAAAAGGCCATTCACTGTTAATAACTCATTCTCGAATTGCCCACCTTAAAAGTCAAACTGCCCCCATTCATGGTATGTGCCCCACGTTGGGAGCCACAGCCCTATCATAAACCCCTTTTATGTATTCTCTACTTAGAAAACCCTGGAAAGGGTCATCGTAAGTCAGAATTGACTTAACAGCACACATGTATGTAGATACTATCCTGTTCTGCCCTTTCCGAAAGAACCAAGCAAAAAAGAAGGAGGTGAGAACAGCCCAGAAATGCCCAGAAATGCTGAGCTTGTTCAATATAGATAATTCAAGAATGGAAGAGGGAATTGCTCAGCAGCACATGAAAACTTCTTGATCGGAAGAACCTATGATCAGTATATAAGATTTGCAAAAACACGGCTGTATTACAGACAATCAGGAAGACAGCAGATAAGGAATGACATCACTGTAAGAGAGACACAAACAGAGAACCTCTAAGAATAAGTTGACCAAAAGTGAAAGTTGACAATGTTTAATATTAATATTAGTTTGAGCTGGTTGATGAACAAATGTTGCTGTGTTGTGAGACATTCCTGGATAGAAAGAAAAACCTCAAGTAGTTTGCCAATGAAACTAGCCAACTGAATAAGGAGTAATACCTCCAGGATAGAAGGTATGAATTATAAATGTTACTACCAGACTAGGGCCTCCCTAAGAGCTATTTTCCTCATGGTTCTCATTATGCATCTTGCATTCCTTAGAAGAAATTAAAATCATTTGTTAACCTAGGAGAGAGGAAGAAAATTAAATCTGGATACAATCCTATCACCTGAATGATTCCTAAAACAATCAAGCATCTCTACTCCAGCAAGCTTCCTATTGTGCAAACAGTTGTGTGACCGATCTCACAACCAGTGCAACAACAGACATGTAATGGGAATTTACACATAAGCTCTGTTCTTCTCCTGTACTCCTTGGAGTTGCTGACCCATGTAAGCCCAGGAGTTACCATGGCTCATAAGATGGCAAACCACAATCACACCCTGGTAATGGCCATCTTGTGTTGCCGGCTAATCTTTTTCACATGAGGTCAGGCAAAAGTAACTGCAGAATGAACTCACCAAAAGGTGACTTCATTTTGGCAGTTTCACATTCTGGCCTAGACATGGGAGAAGAAGACTATAGATGATTTTGAAGAAAGATATACAGATCCAGGTAGGGTAAGGCTACAGATGGCTTCCAATAATTATAACTATATGCTACATTCAGGATTTGAGGCAACATTCCTCTGAATATTTTAGGTTAGGGAATAACAGTGGGGTGGTCTGTTGGTATTATGCCCCATTCATAGGCAATAGTAGGGTTAATGTATAATAACAATACTGCAGAAGGACTTTTTGTTTGATCTTAAATAGTTATGTGTTTATATATGTATTGCCCTGTTATATTAATAATGGGTTATATAGATTTCCATTTAATGTTGCACTATTTTAAGTGGGTGGGTTGGGTTTATTTTGTTGTTTTGGTAAATCACTTCAGCTTGTCTTCAGAAAACCATTTCTATACTATTCAATACCACTTAAAACAGTGTTACCCAACCTTTGGTGTTTGGACTTCAATTCCCAGAAGCCTAAGTCAATTCCCCAAAGCACTGATCAGCCAATGTACTGACTTAGGCTTCTGGGAATTGAAGTCCAAACACCAAAAGTTGAGGAAAACTGACTTAGAGCACTCTCTGGGCAGTTCACAAGTTAAATATCATTTTACCAATCTTGAAAGGATGAAAGTCTGACTCTGCCTTCTGTCCATCAAGGTCAAACTCAAATCATGAGCAGAGGTTTATCTGCAGTACTACAGCACTGTTATGAGCAATGTACTCCTATCATCCAAAATCTGTGCCGCCGTTTTACCAGACTCCCAACCAACATCCTTTGGCCAGGAAGAGGAATTGGACTATAGCCACAGGTGGACGTTTTTGCATTATAGTGTTTTCTACTATGATGTGCATTGTTCTACTGTATGATATTTATTGAACCTTATTGCTCTGTTGCACTGCATGCCATGGTATTTTGATTGTACAGTAACGTGTATTGATGTGTAATGTGTACTGACCTACTATATGATATTTACTGTACGTTACTGTTTTGTTGTATTGTATGCTATTGTATTTTTGTTTGCACTTTAATAGTGATATTAGGGGACTCTGTGAGCCACTCTGAGTCAGTTGCTACCGAGGAGAGCGGGATACAAATCTAAAATAAAAATAAAATAAAATAAGCAAATGCAGAAGTTGCTCAACAGGCTCTCTCTCTCTCTTGAGAAATTTCTCAGTACTTATTGATATCTTGAGAAATGCATTTCAAACTCCACTTTACACAAAGTTTCTGCAGAAGTTTGGGTCAGGGTGATAAGAGACATTACAATGAGAGCTGTCTTTGCTGCCTTAGCTGATGTTACCTGTTCCATGGAGAAGGAGCATGCAAAATAAAGATGTAGATGCTCAAACACTCAGTAAACATCTGCCAGAGAGTGAGGACCACCAGCAGCTTCCCGAAGCATGCCCACAAGCATTCATGTACTCATATCTTCTTTTCTGCACACAGCGTCTTTGCCTTTCAAAAACATAAATGTAAACATGGCTGTAAAGTGTGAACCAGCCCTCAGAGAACCAGAGCTGCTGGGAATACACAATGACACTTCTTTCTTTCTTTCTCACTCACTTACAGAGAAAGCTGTGAAACCACTCTGACATCTCCATTAGGCTGCTGTGTGTTTGTAAAGCTTAGAAACATCAAATTTTTCACATTTGACAGTTCGCTGTGCCCAATATGATTCCCCTTCCTCCCCCAGAATAAACATATTCAGGGTTGTTGGGTTTTTGTCTTACTAGTGCTTCATCTCTGTTCATCAAACATCACACTGGTTCCAATGAGTCACAAAATCCTGCTCTGTACAACACGAGGCCCCAATAGTCTTGTTTCTAAGGAGCACATTGCCACAATCTGGATGTTCACGTCCTCATTTTCTTTGCTCCTGGCTCTTTTGTACAGTGATAAATGCTTGGTAAGAGTCAGAGACCATCACCCTCTGAGTCTCCTAACATCAATCATCAACTTGGTGCAGCATAAAATTTTGCCTTCCAGCTCTTTATCACAACAGCAACTTTGGCCAGGGCAGAATTTGGAAAAGCTAAATAGGAAACAACATAAGGGTAGCATTTATGTTAAGGTCTAGGTTTACCCTTAAATATATGGATGCAATGTAACAAAAGTCTTTTTGATCCCAATAATTTTTCACATTTCACTCCAGAGTCTTGGAGATTTTCCAGAGCAGCAATGTGAAACAATGCAGGGCACTGTTTTGCTCAGTTTTGTTTTGCTTGTCCATTTTGCTGATTATTTTGGTGTGGAATTAGGTCCTGCAATCCTTCTCCAATGCAGGATTTTTTTTATCTCTACCATTCTTGTCATTTTCAGGACCATGGTCAGTTCCAAAGATTTGTTTGAGTCAGCCCTGCATGTTATGGTATGCCAAAGTTTAAAACTGACAAAAGTAAGAAACTTAAACTGAATTGAGTGATAAGAAGGTACAGAAATCCTATGGTGGACAGTATGTCAGGCACTATCGGTGCAGGGCAGTGGATTTTGAGCATGAAATTGGTGAGAAGGAGAAGAATGCTTCAGTTCTGAAGCTCACAAGCAAATTCATAAATTCAAAACACTGTGTGAAGTAATGTAAAAACATGAGACACAACAACAAATAGAATCCCATTCTGCAGGAAGAATTGGAGGGGGGGGGATGGACAGCCCATGATTGCAACTTGGTGGGTTTGCTTTTAAGAATGAAGATCCCAGCCTTCATTTTTAATTATTCCATTCTTTGTATCACATAATGTCTGCTGCTAATAATAATTTCATGTCAGAAATTATTCTGGGTTAAAAGGAAGAAGCTCCACTCAGAGAATGCCCAAATTAAGCTCCTTTCTTGTCCCAAAGAGCTGAGACAGAGATGGGCACTCAATCCATCATGCAGTACCCAGGTCTCGAACTGCCAACTTGCCAGCCTTCCAGGTAACAAGATGAGCTTCTTAACCACTGAGCCCCTGCAGCTCGTGACTGTTCCTTAGAGACAGTCTAATTAACATGATTATTCATTATCTGCTTCCATAGTAATATTTAGTTGTTGATAGGGTATCATGCAAAGAATAGCATCTACTTAAGGAGTTACGTATAGGACTTCATGGAAAGAAGCTGAGGATACACTGCTGGCTGGGAACTTCTAGAGGAGAGAAATAAAAAAGGAAGACAATCATTTAGAACATTGTGGAGCCAAAAACCATTGAGATTTACATCCTCGTTTTTGAAATCAGCAGATTTATATCAGTAAAATATATGGTCTTGGGTACAAGAAAAGATCTTTGTTGATCATAGCACATCATTGGCAATCAGTGAAGAAGTGGTGACATAGCCCTTATGAATGATTTGGATAGGCCTGGCAAAGCTTTACTTTTGTTAAGAGAGGGATGAAAGGAGCTGGTGAGGAAAGGTGTTTATGTTCTCCAGGGAGAAGGAATTATACCTTGCTTTACAGGTAGGTAGGTAGGTAGGTAGGTACAGACAGACAGACAGACAGACAGACAGACAGGAATTATTTATATCTTGCTGGTTTAATGGTTAAGATGCTGAACTTCATGACCAAAATGTCAGCAGGTTGAAACCCGAGTGAACTTCCATCTCTGTCCCAGCTCCTGCCAATCTAGCACTTCGAAAGGAAGAAATTGCAAGTAGATAAATAGGTATCACTTTGGTGGGAAGGTAAACAGTATTCTCTGGTGTCTAGTCAGGTTTGCCACATGCTCATGGAAACATCTGCAGATGCAGACAGCCCTGGCTCTATGACTATAAACAGAGATGAGCACTGAACCCTAAAGTCAGATATGGCTTACCTTTCTTCTATAAAAGACTCAAGATTGTATGCAGTATTAAAAAATAAATAATGAAGATCTGAGAATCATGGTTTACCAACTGGTTATGAAGTACAGTAGCTTCTTTTACATTCAGGCAAAATTGTATATAAAATTTAGCTTTAATTATTTAAAATTAATATCAACAGGAAAAAACCAACACATGTAAACAAAAATACAAATTTTAGTTTATATTACCTGGTAAGATAATAATATCCCATTGGTGGTGGGTACACATGAGTGTTGAGGTAATGCTATTTCTATTAATTTTCGAGTATAAAATTTAGCTTATTTTGCCTTTTCATTAGGTTTTGTCCCCTAATCTGCATGTGACTGTCTTTTTCAGTCTTTTCCTCTCTTTGTGCATCATATGTGGCACCACAGGATTGTTCCAGGAGGCAAATGCCCCTTGCCCAGAATGTTAGCTTCCACACTCCCTGCTAGAACATGGAGAAACTTGTAGAAATTCCAAAACATTGGCTGAGGAACTCCCATAGATGGCATTTTCTCCTTCCTTGAGAGAAGGGAAAATGAGATGTTATGGAATTGCAGTCCCTGTTATCTCTTGCCAGAATTATATAGGAATTGCACCCAAACAGTAAGTAGAGGGACATGTTCTCCACACATGTGGCATGGGACCAACAATATAAAATTATGTACAGTATTCAGTTAACATGGAGAGGAGATAGGAACAAGCAGAATCTGATACCCCTCCTCCAACTTGGCTGTACTTGTGTTCAGTAGTTACATTCTTCCATATGGTTGGGAATCATGCTTGCAGTTTCCTAGTTGGGTAGAGGACTACAGCTTCTTTCAACCCAATAGGACTACACTTCTCCTGCATTCTTTCTGTGGAATCACACAGAAACTGGGAGCGCAGAGAACAGAAAGCCTTTCTCCATCTCCCCTATATCTGACTATTCATGAAATGACTGACCAGAGTGTTAGTTTGACAGACACCCTAATGCCCAATTTCCAAAAAAGAAGGCCTGCCTGCCGCAATGCCCTAGTTACTGTCCAGTTTGATTGCTCAGAAATCACTGAATTCCAGAATAGCCTCTGGGCAGGAGAGTGGAGCATGAACATTTGGCCCAGCAAACAAATTATTATTTGGTTGCTTTATAATGAGTTTGTGATACTTCTTAACCTAAGGCAACTTTAATTAAAGTCAATGGAGCAAAAAAATATTAAGCACTCAAAGGGATTAGTTTTTAACGGCTTGCAAAAAGATAACGTGCATTTTTAATGGGAATTTGCATTTGTGTGGGAATGTTTAACCTTAATCCTAGTCCGTTTGTCAGAGACATTTGCATAATGAGATCTCCCTCTCTGAACACTTTGGTATACTGTGAACCCACTTCTCTAGCTATGTGAGCAAGGCTTTATTTGAATAACCAGATGTCTTGGAACACAGCAGAAAAATACTGTGATAAAACAGAGGCTGGGGAAAGTATAGCAACATCCAGATTCAGTGCTGGGCATGGGCCAGTTTGGACCGGTTCTTCAGAAACAGTAGTAACAATTTTGGGTGGTCTCCTGGGGGGGGGCAGACCACCCGGGATTGCTACCTTTTTTTTTAGGCTACCATTTTGGCTGTCCGGCATTGCAGCCCAAAATGGCTGCTTTGTCAGTGCGCATGCATTAAAATACCAATTGATGCATGCACACCTCCAGTGTTCAGCACACATGTGTCAATTGATATTTTAACACATGCGCACTGACAAAGTAGCCATTTTGGGCCGGCTGCCTGCTTTAAGATCGGGCTGACTGGAGGTGCCTGCCACCCAGGCTGCCTGCTATGGGATCGGAGTGGCTGGGGGGTGAAAAGCACCTCCAGCCAACCCAATCCCAAAGCAGGCAGCTCCACCCATGACACCATGATGTTGGCTCTGTCCACGACATTGGCTCTGCCCATGACATTGGCTCCGCCCAGTGTGGTAGTATAAATTTTGCCTGCCCATCATTGTCCAAATTTGTGATCAAATGGAAATGTGATGGTTTTATGAAAAAGTGGAGTGCAACTCACAGGCTACAGAAAGTCCTCAGCTTTGTGTGTGTGTGTGTGTGTGTGTGTGTGTGTGTGTGTGTGTGTGTGTGTGTGTGTGTGTGTGTGTGTGTGTCACAGTGTCCTAGACTGCCTCACCCATTTCTTGTTGTTGAAAACCTTATCAGCCATGATTTCCAATGTAGAGTCTGGAAAATAACTGGTTTGGACTTCATGCTCCCAGAATCACTCAGCCAGTATGATCTAAGGCTACCTAGGGGGATTCTGGGAACGGTATGTTGTTGTTTTTTTAAAAACTGACTGTTTCTAAACTCAGTTTAAGAGTTCGGTGTAGTCATATTTAGGGATAAATACATTTTGACTTTCAGAATGTCCCTCGGCTCTTGAACTGTATGCATCAAAATGAGGTTACCTTTCAGTTTTTGAATCTCTTTAAACTTTGAACCATGTTATCTTGGTTCAAAAACAAAAAAAAAGATTAAAATGTACCTGGAAAGTTCTGTTAATGTATTTAAAATATGTTTACAAAATATGTGCAGAAGAAAAGCATAAGAGATGCCTATTTTGTGAGAATTTTTAAAAATATATTTTTCATTAGAGATCCCATGCCTTAAAAAGAACTGATTAACACAATGTACTGTACTTATGAATAAACTTATGCACTGAACTGGCATGAACTGAAACCAGACTTATCTTCTTTGTATTGTTTGATGGACTTTCCCTCTCTCCTCATCCTATCTCTTTTATATTTTGTGCTGTCTTAGAGTGCACCACTACGCATGTCCATTTAGAATTAATCTACACCTATAAAGAGTCCCCCCCCCCACAGATATAATAGTGAAAACAATCACTTCCTGTAAATCAGTTCTGATTTAGGGGGTACACAGAAAGAGCCTCTCCTTGAAGACTGTGGTAATTTTGAACCACATTCAGGCATACCCTGGGCAACAGCAACCTAATCTTTCTCGCACTGGGTCAGGTGAAAGGAATGAATTCACTAAAAGTTGGCTTCATTTTGACTGTTTCATGTCTGAAGAAGAAGAGGGGGAGGAGGAGGAAGAGGGAGGAGGAGGAGGAAAAGAGTAGTAGTAGTAGCAGCAGCAGCAGCAGCAGCAGCAGTTCTGATTTATGGCACTGTTTTCCAGTGTTTTCTAGGTAGAGAATATTCAGAAGAGGTTTTCTCTGGGGCATCCTGGGACTATGCAGATTGCCCAAGGGACAGTGGAGGATTGAACTCCCAACCAGAAACCTAAACCACTGAACAATCCATCCAGGTAATGTGTTTTAATAGGGACTGAATCCTTTTGGGGGAAAATCCAGGGTATAAATAAATTGAATGGATGAATGAATGAAAGGAGGACGACACATTTACTTTTTACAAGTTGTATTGACTCTTGCTAAATATTGGCAAGTTATGGCAAATTAGAGATATCAATGCTTTGTTTTAGCATAGCAAGAGAAGACATCTGTGTGAAGTGGTGGAATACAGTGTAAAAGGTGTTGCTGGGGTTTTTCTTAGCCAAACATATACCTGTATAGTTATAAGGAATGGCCACAAGTAAAAATTATAGCAGCATGTCTCTGCCCGAAAGTATTTTATTAGTAACTGTGAGTGCTCAGCAACAACAGATAAAAATGTAAAATCACAATTTAATTAAGCACACCAGTCCATCAGAAAATTCCAAGCAGAAATGAAAAGTGATTCAGAAACTCATGATTCTATACTCAGTGTGCCCGGCTGGGTTTTATGTAAACTTTATTATTAAAAAAGCTTAATCAGAAGCCTACTGTTTCTGATTAGAACTCCCCTCACATACACCCCTTAAGGGACTGCAGTGGCTCAAGTGGTTAAGATGCTGAGTTTGAAGGGTTTGATACCCAAGTACTACATGATGGAGTGAGCTCCCATCTCTGTCCCAGCTCCAGCCAACCTAGCACTTCGAAAGGAAGAAATTACAAGTAGATAAATAGGTATCACCTTGGTGGGAAGGTAAATAGTATTCCGGGCACTCTGGTGTCTAGTCAGGTTTGCCACATGTCAATGGAAACATCTGCAGATGCAGGCAGCTGTGGCTCTTTGGCTACAAACAGAGATGAGAACTGAACCCTAGCGTCCGATATGGCTTACCTTTCTCTTATAAAAGACTCAAGTTTGCATGCAGTATTAAAAAAAAAATACTGAAGATCTGAGAATCATGGTTTACCAACTGTCTTGTAATTCAGAATTAGATAACCCTTGGCAAACTAGATGATCATCTTGTATTGGTAACTTCTAATGTACATCTATCCTTCTGCCCCATTCTTTGGCTTCTGCTTGGGTGCACCAAAGATGTCCACTGACATCCAGCTTGTCATGTCTGCCAAATGGCTGCACTCTATGTACAGTTTGATCCTGGGGCATCTGATTTACCACACCGGAGCAGACTCGGAAATTAATAATAATATTTCAGGCCACCAAGTCATTTCTGACTTATGGAGATCCTGTTCAGGATTTTTTAAGTAGAAACACACAGAAGTGGTTATCATTTTCTTCTTCTGGGGGCATACTGGGACAGTGTGGGTATCCAGCCATCAGCTGGTGCAATTACAAGGACAGGTAAGACTAGGTACAGTCATGCCATTATTAATACATGCCAGCCTTAAGCTTTTAATTTAATTTGTTTAATTAGCAGTACTAGTTAGCTAAAGTAGCCACCTCATCAGGACTCCCTCACCCAGAAGAACTTTAATTGATGCTATTGGCAATGGAATTACCACAGCTGCTGGCACCAGATTCACCCTCCAAGGCATAGATGTTCACTTCCCTTATGTTTATTCCACACTCTCTGCACATAGAAATGTTTTGAAACTCACTTGGATAAATCCTTGGATCCATTCTTTGATGTTGAGAGAAGAACAGAGAATAAAAATACAGTCCTTTAATTGCTGAATTACTAAATAATCATAAGGTATGGATTTGGAATGGTCCTATAAGGCCATTAAGTGCAACACCCCACAATGCAGGAATTAAAGTTAAAGTATATTGCAAATGTTCTCATGCATGCATCATTATCCTCAATGATTAGGTGATTTGGGTATAAAACTTCCACTTTTAAGGAAAGATATACATTTGCTTTCTATTTGTACAAAAGGAGATTTAATATCTCCCTTAGAATTTCTTTACTCAGCAGAGTATGTAAGATATACAAACACTTCATGATTTTATCAATATCTGTTTAACAACCCTCATGGCTGTAATGGAGCAAATATTATCTATAAAGCCCATTAATGCTGTGTCCATCACCTCTACAACCTCATTTAGGAAGTGGAAGAAAAATACACTCATGGATCTACGCCTGAGGTTTTGAAAAGGAAGACCATTTGTGAAATAGATAAAGGTGTCAGGAGCAGAAAGATATAATCTACATGGAAAACTAAACATTGAAGAGTGGAGTCAGTTTGAATCTTTTGAAATGTCTGGGAATCCTGTAGGGCAGTGATGGCTAACCTTGGCACCCCAGCTGTTCTTGAACTTCAACTCCCAGAAGCCCTTTCAAAAAATCAGAGGCAACACAACAGAGAATCAAACTCTTTCAAAATTAGGCAACAATATGAGAAAGAGAAGTCAGTAGAAAAAAAGCACAACAGTAAATCAACAAAGACTTCCAAAAATGAAAACAACAAAAAAAAGAATTCCATGCCACACACCCAACCCAGGAGACCCTCTGAAGCTATGCCCAGCCAGCAGAAACCACCCAAACATCCTAGTCATAAAGTCCACTCTTGGCCCACACAGAAGCAAACAAATTAGCCCCCTCCCCGACCGCTCCAATATATATACATTTTACAGAATAAGTACACACTAAATTAATTGGGGTGTGTGTGTGTGAAAAATCTGTCAAAGAACACATCTCTATCATGACCGGGTGGGGTGGGGTAGCAACATTAAAAAAACACAATCTACTCTCCCCCCCCAAAAAAAAATCAAGAAAGCAAATCCCTGAAACAAAAATTACTAAAATATGGTTGAAAGTCTCCTCCGTCATTTGAAACCTTCTCTTCTCTTTTTGAGTCCAACAGACAGGCAGCACAGCATGAATATAATCCAAAGTAGTGTAGAGAAAATCTCAAAAGTATCAAGATTTTTAAAAAAGCAAGGTCATATTTCAGGAATCAATGAAAGCACATGAAACATACACATGATAAGTCTGTTCTTTGTTTTGGAGCCTTTGATTTACACACAGAAGGTTCATTCTTACCTCAGATCCGTCAGCTAAAATGTTGCTCTTATTTTCTTGAATGTTTCCCTAAAATCCCACCAGAAAATGAAAGTGAGGAAGGCTGATTATGGAACTTCTATAACTATATGTAATGACTCAATTCCGATGGTCAGGCAGCGGTTAACTTACCCGACAACCCTGAGGACTTATGGCAATAGTGCCCAAACTAAGGCCCGGGTGCCGGGTGCGGCCCCGGATGCTAATTCATCCGACCCATGAAGCCCTTGTCGCTCCTGTAAGCAGAAGTAAAATGTGCCTGTACGGGCACGTTTTACTTCCACTTCCAGGAGCGACAAGGGCTTCGCGGGCCGGATGAATTGGCATTGAGGGCCGCACCTGGCCACCAGGCCTTAGTGACCGGCTCCCTGAACCACATGATCAGCCCACAGCCCAAAGCGTTTGGGCACCCCTGACTTACGGCCTTGGGTGCTGAAGTATACAGGGAGGGTCGATAGTCCCCAAGTGGATTAAATCCAATTTGAATCTATCTTGGTGCAGGGCAGCAGCTTCATCAATACTGGCCTGGGGTTGAGAGGGACTTTGTGTGCCAAAAGGGCTCAGGACCAGAAAGTGACTCACGGAACTGGAGCAGTGGTATGGGTGTCATGATGTGATGTGGAAGCCAAATGGAATGTCACTGCATTATATGGTTCCAAGGACAATCTTCATGGTTGATCACCATGAGAATAGCCAATATTTGGAATCGGATACGGCACTTGAAGAAGATAACTATATATGTCATGGGTATAATGGAAAAGCGCATATGATGTGACATGTAGCTACACTAATGTACCTCTCAAAATACAAATTGTTTCAAGAATTGCTCCCCCCCCCTCAAAAAAATAAACAAACCCCACATACATCCAAAATGGCCTTTAGCTATCGGAATATAAAACAGCCCTTAGAGACTGAGGAGAGACGTATGTGCTGGAACATCATTCTGTGCAGACAGAAACATTCTCAGTAGCAAGCAATTGAGAAAACTGCCAGCAAATTAAAGTCATGTTTAACAAACAAATCGCAATCACTGGAAGAGCTTGGCATGATGTGCATTTGTTTTGCCAAAGGGTGAACATGATGCCTGCAAGCATCTTACTTGCAAGCAATGGAGACCAATCACAAACTGATAAGGTGGAAAAGGAGAGGATGAAGTACTGCTGCTCAGCTTTGGGGAAAGGTGATCACAGTATGATCATCATCCTCATTCTTCTCAGATCTACCACAAGAGTTATAACTAGGGCAAAATATATCTGAAAGTTCCTAACGTTTCACATTGCTGAAGGGTTGAAATGAAGAAACATGGCTTGTGACCACATCTAGGAGTGCAGTGGAACAGGAGAAAAGAAAGATGGCTAACTGAGGTGGGAAAAGTGCAATACAAAAGCTTATAAAGGGAAGCACATTTAGTATAAATAACACAGGGCTCTTGGTGGTGTAGTGGACAGAGTGATGGAGTAGGATTTAGAATAACTGGCCCTGAATCTCCACTTGGTTGGGGAAACTCATTGGAGCTATGGAACTAGTAAAGGTAAAGGTCACCCTTGTTCAAAAGCCAGTCATATCTGACTCTAGAGTTCAGTGCTCATCTCAGTTTATAGCCAAAGACCCAGTTCTGTCTGCATCTGCAGACATTTCTGTGGATATGTGGCTTCCATGACTAGACACCGGAGTGCACAGAATGATGTTACCTTCCCACCAAAGTAGTACCTATTTATCTACTTGAAATTTCTTGCTTCTGAACTGCTAGGTTAACAGGAGCTGGGACAGAGATGGGAACTCTCTCCATCATGCGGCAGTCGGGTCTTGAACTGCTGGCCTGCCAACCTTCCAGTCATCAGGTTTAGCACTAAGCCACAGCAGTCCCCGGGCTGCAAAGTCCCCTGGTTGCAACTGGTACAACCACTCCTGAAATATCTCACAGAGCCTGAAAGCCCTAGTTGGGCTGCTGTGAGCCTCATCAATCATCTTTATTGTTCATGACCACAGGCCTTTACAAAATAGAACATCATTTAAAGCATGTATAAAATTCACTAATCAACTACAGACATAAGATTTAATTTTTCTTCAAAAGACCTGGCTGATTGAGGGGAAAAATCCCTAAATCTTCAGGGTTATAGGACATGGCTGCTGTGAGTCAATTCTGACTTGATTGCACCTAACACATAGTGTATCTCTACTAAAGAAAATAAAACAGCATGAGACCAGCTCTGTAAAGTAAGGTATAAAAATTGTTCATCACTATAAACATCAAAATGCTATTATTTATAAAGATGGCAGTTGTTGGGCTAATAATATGCCTACTGGTGAAAACAATACTCCAAGTGACCTGTTTTGGATCACAGGAAGGTTTAATTGGCAATGGTGTAAATTTCTGCTCCTGCTTACAGTAATCTGGAACCAGACAATGATGGGCAGCTACAGGCTCGCACCAGTTTGCCAGAACCGGTAGTAACTTTTCCCACTGTCCCAGAGAACCAGTAGCGGCTTTTGGGGAAAACCACCTTGGGGGCTTACCTTTTTGCTGGTTCCCCCACTGCGCATGCGTGCCAAGCACTTGGTGTGCATGTGCACCTACAGCGCTTGGCACACATGTGCGGCCTCTTTGCTGTTCTTCCAAGCGGTGAGGAGGAGGAGAAGCTGCCAACCTGAAGCTCCCTATAGCCAGCTCTCCAGGGTAAGTGACTCACCTTTGGGTGTAGGGTGGCTGGCTGTATTTTAATGTGTATTTAATGTGTATTTATTTTTAATGTGTATTTTATGTGTTTTATGTGTGTTTAATTTGTATTTTTATGTGTTTTATGTCTATTTAATGTGTATTTAATGTGTATTTATTTTTAATGTGTATTTATTTTTAATGTGTATTTTATGTGTTTTATGATTATTTAATTTGTATTTTATGTGTTTTATATATATTTAATGTGTATTTATTTTAAAGTGTATTTTATGTGTTTTATGTATATTTTATGTATTTTTATGTGTACTTATTTTTATGGGGTTTTTTTTTACGTTAGCTCCAATCACATCATTGACTCCACCCATGACGTCATGGCATTGGCTCCACCCAAGATATCATGATGTTGGCTCCGCCCACAGTGTGGTAGTAAATTTTTTGGCTGCTCACGACTGGAACCAGAACAAGGTGTACCTCTTTGCTTCTGCTCCATATCCTCCTGTTGGATCCATCCCACACGTGACTAATCTAGATAAAAAAACAGGCATGAGTAACTCACTGCAGAACTCCTCAAGCCCTCATGTTCATCTGCTTCATGAGAAAATATGAGTCCAGGACAAGTTGAAGTAGTATCTTTTCTCATTCCAGGCACTTTATCTTTTCTATTTGGATCAGGAGCTATGCAGTGGCTTAGTATTTATGATGCTGAGCTTGTCAACCGGAAGGTCGGCAGGTCAGCAGTGCAAGACCTGAGTGCTGTACGAAGGAGTGAGCTCCTATTTCTGTCTCAGCTTCTGCCAACAAAGCCATTCGAAAGAAAGAAACTGCAAGTAGATTAAAAAGGTACCGTTTTGGTGGGAAAGGTAATAGTGTTCTGTGTGCTCTAGCCTTTAGTAATGGAAATGTCTACAAACAGCAGATGGTGCTTGTTCTTTGGCTGTAAATGGAGATGAGCGCTGGCCTCTAGAGTTGGAGAGGATTTGCTTTCAAGTAGTTTTTTGTTAATTTCCCACACAAAGGTCAAATTAAGAATCAACGTGTTGATTTTGCTCTATTTGTTCTCTATGATTATGGTTAAGATGAGAGATGAAGCATCCTCTCTGAACTTTTGTCACATGTAGTAATTTTTTAACTAGTGCCTTTCTACTAATTACAGTTTTACAATGAGAAAAAAAAGAAGGGCAGCCCAGGCAGTAACGTCCATGGAATCCAGCCGTCTGGGGCTGAAGCCAAATTTGCCATCCCCTGGTGGATGCTGGTGCCTGCTAGGGCTTCTGGGAATTGTAGTCCAAGAACAAACATATCCCAAAAAGCACCTCCTGGGGCCGCAGCCCCCTAGCCCCCCTAGCAATGCCATTGAGCCCAGGGCAAACCTCTCTAGGTAATACAAAATTGGCTGTGTATCAGCCGAAAATTTGAGGAAGGGACAGGGAAGCCAAGTTTTCTCACAAACAATAAATCCTTATTTGACTTTTCTTTGATAGGTTCACTCTTGAAGACCACAGGGGACTTCACTGACACTTTTGCTTGAGGTGAATTTTGTGACAACATTACATGGCAAGCCAACTAAATATCGATTCCTCACCATTGTTTGAAGTGGTAGAACAGAGCAACAACATAAACAATAACATACCATGTGAAGCTGTTGATCAGGGTAGGGACCATATAGTCCTCCAGATATTTTGATATGCAGCTCCTCTCGAACAGGAAGCATGGTAAAGGTAAGCCTTACAGTTGTACAAACCAACCAAAGTCCTATTGTCAAAAACACACATCTCACATCAGGTACCAGAGTTAGATGTTCATTGAACCTGGAGCCTGTAATCCAGGTACCATTCTTTGTCAACACCCTAAAAAAATCACTGTATTTTCCTTCCACCAATACACTGTCGCCATCCCCTTACTATTGATGTAAATAATTCTCATTGAATTCTGTGTTCTTGTTTATCTCAGGATTCTTGATGTGGGAAGAATCCCTAGAGAGGAATTCCTAGCCCATGTCATGACAGCAAAATATCTACCTTCTTATGTTGTATACTGTATTTATGTCTTATGTGAGCAGCATTCTGCAAAGCTCAGTTGTTCCCCATGTGAAACAGCTGTATTCTCCTGGTAGCCACTTCTAATTTCCCAGAGCTTCTATATCTCTATCTGTTCCTTGTTTCCAAACCACCACAAGTGTGTTCATGAACAATGGCCTGAGGGAGAAGACTCCATGGCCTGGCAGGTGGCTGAGAACATCGTCCCCTCCTCTGGGCCCACAACAACAGCCTGAGGGAGAAGATTCCATGGCCTGGCAGGTGGATGAGAACATCACCCACTCCTCTAGTCTAGGCCCACAACAATGGCCTGAGGGGAGTTAGTCTGTGTTCTGCTTTGGTTGTTTTGTGAGGTTGTATTTTATGATTTTTACCGTACTGTTGCTGTTTTGAGTGTAAGCTGCCCTGAGTCGCCTCGGCAAGTAGAAAGCAATATAAATCTGAATAAATAATAGAAATCATAGTACCATAAAATAGAATAATAGAATAATGGAGTTGGAAGGAGCCTATAAGGCCATTGAGTCTAACCCCCTGCTAAATGCATGATCCAAATGTAAACTTCTTAGGATTTGAAACAAAACCTGTCATTTTAAAAGCATCTGAACAGAGGAGAAACACTGACAGAAGACACCAACCAGGTTCTCATGCTACACATTTGCAATGTATGCTGCTCTAAATTGGTAATAATGTCTACAATATCAGCATATTATGAATTTATTCTCTGTAATTGTAGAGAAAATATGGATAAAAAGTTAGTACTTTGCAGAGACAAGTGTATCACAGTAAATTAATGATAGTCAATCTAAGCACATTGCGTGTTGACCTTCACTGTTGCCAAGACTGTATCATCACCTGATGACAATATAAATTCGGTTGCTAAGATATTCATTATTTAATCTTTGCAGTGAAAACGAAACAAGACGGAACATACTGGACATGTCTTTAGTAAATAATATCTGGGGGAAAGCTCATCTGAAAACATCGCAAGCTTGCCATGCTTACAATTCCAGATAAAAGAGTTTAATTTGGGGTAATTGTTCTCAGTTGACTGGCAAGCAAAGTCCATAGAAATTATCCATTACCGACTTTCAGGATGCTTCTAGGCATCTCTAAATATTTAGGTTTGAGGTACAAAGCCCCTTAAGTGTGTGTGTCACATCAAGTGGCCACATATAAAAGCTAACTGGGGACTTTGTAGTTCAAGGGGGAAACCCCACCCCGACATTGTTTTCTTCCTGTTTTGAATAATAAAAACCAATGATTGAACAGTGTAACTTGTATGTGAGAATGGATTGCTGGATTCACATATAAATTCATAACTGTCACTCTACATCTCTAAGCCTACTTTTCTACAGTATCTACATGACAGCAAGTGGGATTCATGCATGTGTGGTCTCTTTGTAGTGAAACATTGTAGTCGCTGAATGTTGAACAGGCTACTGCGCACACTTGTCATGTGGTCATGTTACCTGCAGCAAAGGAGCAAGTTGTTATCTGCCAGCATGTTGAAATGTTTGAAGTAGAGGTGAGGTGCACAGTTTGAGGCAACTGTCATAGAATAGACCTCAAGTTATTAAACATATCCAAGATGGAGTTTATTAGGGTTTAGACTATAGTAGAAGTGTGGCTTCTTTTGCTAGCAAAAGGCCACCTATTTGTTTTCACTCCCTGGGTCCTGGATCGGAAGAGATAGACAGGAAGGTGCCAAGCTTCATCAAGAGAAACAGAGTTGTTTACTCCCAACACTGGGACCTGATTGGATGTATGCTGGTTGCCCAGGATCACCTCATACCTGGGAGAGTGAAGCACATGGAAGGAGAAAGAGAGAGGAAGGAGTTCAAATCTGGTGGTCAAGAAGGAAACACCAGTATGGAGGGGGGGGGAGGCCATTTCAACAGGCCACATCTCCCTAAGTCTTCAATATGGTAATTTAGAACAGATAGATTAATTTTATTTAGGGGAGGATATGTCTGAAAGAATTATTTCTCTAAAAGCTAATTTTGATTAGTATATTTTTCTATGCTGAGATCTGTAACCTGTAATCAAAAACCATGCTTCAACTTCAATAAAGCTACTTTTTTTAGTCAATGTGTGTTCATTGGAATTGGGATGCAGCATAAGATAAAGTAAGTCCACTGGCCTCCTTTTTAACATTACCTTTTTACCTCTCTTCTTTTAATTTGGCTGGGCTATGTACACAGACAAGTCCCAGGTTTGTTCAGCCGGATGTGGCTGAGAGAGTGATGAACATACATTCCTTGGCGTGAATTTAGGGTAAGTTCTAGAGGGAATTTTGGAATAATTCGCCTTGGAAGGAATGCTGGAGAGGTCCCAAAGCAAGGTGAGGAATGGTGTGGGTTCATTACAGCAACACTTAGGAATTGATCCAATTTTGTTCATAATATTTTTTTTAATTAATAATTTTTGAAAAAATAAAACCCAGGACCCAATCCATCTCTGCCTAGCATTTTCCCTACCCTTAATCTTTTTTACAGCTTCTTCAATTTCTTCACTCTTAATCTCTTTTTCCATTCTTAATTTATGCATTTCATTCCATTATATATTTTTATATAATCCTCCATTTGATCCTTTTGAACATTTTTAGCCATATATAATTCCTGATAAAACTCTTGTACTACTTTAAATTTATCCTTCATTGGATTAAATATGTTTCCATGCTTATTTATAACACTGCACAACAACGGTTTTGCTACTGGGAATAACACATGTGATTTACATGATATCGAGTGTGTTGATTCAAATTTGAAGTCAGAATTTTCCTGTCACGTACAGATTTTAAGGCATTTTATAGCTGTTGAAATGGTCAGTAAATGGGTAATGTATTTTTAATGGGAACATTATAACAGTTGCAGCTACCTCTATGCCTGCTGACTCATGTCCCCTGGTGGCATACATGTTCCAGCAGCGACTGGGCAAGTCAGTGAGCTGGTGTAGCACTACAATACTCAACAGGATCCAACTCTTAAAACATGAATACAATATTTTTACACTGGCCAAAAATCTGTTAGTTACTCCTACTGATGAAACACAATTGGCAGAGATCTCGTAGGCATTAATGTGGATAATTAAGATTTAGTGCAGACATTTGCTGTTGCATATACTGAATTGTGTGACTTGGTGCACAACAGCAAATGCATATGCTAACTTCTCAACTTGCAGCAGTTTGCCAATGAGATTTATGCTAGCTGCATTACACCAACACATGATCAATGGGAGTTTATACTTCCTGCGGCTGTGAATTTGTTTAGTTCGACTCCACCTTTCCATAAAGGGACAACACCCTTCTGGGGGCTTATAATTATGTTAAATACAGATTAAGAAGTGAAAAGTTCAAAACAGAGTAAAATACTAACCTGTTAAAAGTTTAAAATATTTTAAAAAACATTGATAGCAATCAGTTAGAATATAATAAATAAAACATCTATTCAGATCAGTGTGAAACTCAGTAATCCAAGCAGTTTAAGAAACCATTTTGAATAAGTAGGTTTATTCAGGTCTTTCCTTAAAGGAGACTTCCCATGATCTAGAAGCAACATTGCGTTGGAAAAGTATGAAGACTTCAGGGCGAGCTATCTGTGCCCTATAAACAAAATCCCCTCTATGCAGCTTGGAAGGAGGAGGGGGTTTCTTCTGTCAGAAGAGAGGCAACGACCATTAGCAGATGTTCTAGCATCAATGTGTGCTGGTTCTAGAAGTGGGGCTTTCAAGCTTCTTTTAAAGCCTTCTCTATCTCAGAGCTGACCTATTATCCACAGCTCTTGTGATGGTTTGCTTTGTGCAGCCAGTTCTGAGCTGCTGCACTCAATGTCAATCATTTGCTTTCAGGGATGGAGGAGTGGCACAGTGGTTTGGCAACACCATGACAGTTCTTCTTTGGGGGGACACATATTTCCCTATTCTTCCCCCAAGTTTTTGGCAAGCAGGTTTGGTCCAAAGGAATTGGTGGTGGTGGTTGGTTGTTCCAGCCAGTTTCCACCACATCATTAAGAGGGAAATATCTGACTGTTCTTCTGGCTTTACAGTGGGAGATAAGGCTACAGGCCCTCTTTCTCCTAACAGAGAGTACATGACTCCAGGGAGTTCTGGTTTGTTCTGATACAATCAAACCTCGCATAAAGATCACTTTGCTTAAAGAGCAACTCGCTTAAAGAGCAGAATTTTCTCTGAATGTTTGCTTCGCTTAACAAATAAAACCAACCAAAAACTCGCTTAACAAATGAATAAGGGTTCGCAATTACCCCCTACCAGAAGTCACAATTGTACAATGGTGTTTCACTTAAAGAGCAAACTCACTTAAAGACCAATCCCGTGCAATGCATTATGCTCTTTAAGTGAGGTACAACTGTATATTTGTACACATTCCAAATTCCCACCCTAAATTTTTCATTTACTGTATATACTTGAGTATAAGTCTAATTTTTTAGCTCCCAAAATGGTGTCCAAAAAGGAGACTTGACTTATATTCAGGTCAATGACCCCAAGGGTCCCAAAACCACACTGTATTGAGACCTTTCAACCAACAACAAGACAGGGGGACTGGGTGTGTCTCAAACTGGCACAGAGAAAATCATTTATTTCAACAAAACAGGGGAACAACACTACCATAAACACTCAAAAACATACCCACACAAATGTCTCAATTAATTTTGCTGCATTTTGACGTATTTTATTGATTGGAACTAACTAGCAGCTGCTGTATTTTCCACCCATGACTTATACTCGGGTGAATCTATTGTCCTAGTTTTAGAGGTCCAAATTTGGTAACTTGACTTATATTCAGGACAATTTATAGTTGAGTACATATAGTAGTTTAGCTGCTCCAAAGTGGTGGAGTGTCCCACAGGCAGTGATCAACTGAGTGAGTGACAAGTCCATGTTCTGAAGAATCCTGCCTTTGTATTTTGTGCAAATTCAGGATGCTTTTTGATGTCAGTGGCTGAAAGTCTTAAGGCAAGCTCACAGATGAAAACCTGAGTCTTTATTAAGGTTGGTCTCCATGGCTTCCTCAGTAGAATTACACTTTTGTAGATGTAGAAAGGAAATCCTTGAAGCAGTTTTGTAATCTGTTTCTCCCTGTCTGCTCAGGATGTTTTTACAACAGTGAGATTGACTCTGAATGTTTGAATTGAAATCTTGGTCTGGAGGGGAAGTAAGCAAACCACACAGGTGTGGTGGAGGCCCAATTGTTTAGAAGAAGAAGAAAAAGTCAGGGCTTTATCTGAAGGTACTTGAAGGAAAGTCTTGTACAATGACTCTTCCTGACATTCCTGCCAGCCCAGCAGCACAGTTCATAAGGTCTTGGATTTTCTTTAGGCTTTTTGTGTGTTCTTGCATAGAAAATGGGTCGAGGGGGCATTAATCACAGTATGGGAACTCAATATAAAATTTTATATTTGTACAGTATTTCAATCATTGAGAGTCAATTTGGTGTAGCAAATAGACTATTGCGCTAGATTCCGGAGACCTGGCTTCAGGTTCCCCATAAATCATGGAGATTACGTGGAGTTGGCAATGACGAAACAATCCTTGAACACCTTAATTATCTTGAAAACCCTGTTAAGATCATCATATGTTAGAAGCAATTTAACAGCACGTAACAACAACAATGACAGTCAAGTCACTGCAAAAAATGGTGAATCTGTAGGACTGTGGGATTCAGAAAGCTGCTGCATCTAGGTCAAACCAGAGCCTAAAAATGTTGCTTCTTTGAACTAAAATAATAGAATCCCTTAACCAATAATAATCTGTTCAATTTCTGAGAAAGATTATCTGTCCATCTAATACAAGACAGGCCCGAAATCCTCTGGATTGGAAAGTTGTGGGTTAGAAGTGAATTGCCCCATGTTAAGAAATCAGCATACACATTAGCAGTTGTTTACTACATTCTATGACTCAGTGTATAGCTAATAATGTCCACAATGTCTAATAATGTCTTAGCTTGGGACAATCTGCTTGCAAAAGTTACATTTTTTGCCTAAGAGGTTTGGGTCATTGTCTGTTCTTGATAGCAATGGCTTTCCAGGTCCTTACATCATTAAATCCTTTGGCCTGAATATGCCAGGGATTAAAATTGGGATTTCTGCATTCCCAGCATGTACTCTTCAATTGAACTCAGACTTTGAATCCTTTGAACATAGACCTCTCATGGGTATACAAATTTCAAGCTACTTATAGTGATGCTAATATTTGATCCATCTAGCCAAGTATTCTATTTCTGACTACAGCTATAAAAGTTCACGTTTATCTTTCTCTTCTTCCAATTTTGTTAGCTTCACATACTAGAGACTGAAACTGAGACCTTCCTTGTGCAAAACATATTTCAGTTATTCCCCCTTTCAAAGGTAGGACTGTTTACACCGATGATGGCTAACCTTGGCACTCCAGGTGTTCTTGGACTCGAATTCCCAGAAGCCCAAGTCACCACTCCTGCTGATCAGGACTTCTGGGAATTGAAGTTCAAAAACACCTGGAATGCCGAGGTTAGCCATCACTGGCCTACACTGTCATCGATACACCTGATCATTAGTAACTGGGGAATTTCTGAAAGTGGAATGAATTTAGAAGATAATGGAGCAAACTCAAAACATTTGCAAAAGTTTTATAAAGTACCAGAACCCTTTGTTATTTTTGTACTGATTTTTCAATTAAGGGAATGCTGGTAACAAGGATAAGATTTTCCTTCCAATACTAGAACTTGGAAAAATTATTCTCCCCAATTGACTTGTAGAGTTCCCTTCACCCAATGGTGACATAAGTTGCGGGATTCTCACACTGCTAACTGATATATTTAAAAATCTTTAAAATGTCTAACCAACAGATGCAACTATTTTGGAATGTATCAGTAGCCTGTGCATCAGGTTATGGGAGTTCTGTCTGAAATGGATTCTGTGCCCAGTCAAAGAAGTGATGTAAATTTTATATCATCTGTCATGCAAAAATAAAAATGTACTCACTTAGCTCAGCCATGAAGTTATCATTTTAGAAAAGGCAATTCAGTACGATGACTAAACTTCCATTAAGTGAGTTAAGATGCCTTGTAAATTTTTGAAAAAGTCAGCAGAGTGGCTTTGTCTAGCTTCTTAAACAGCATGTTTAACAAGTTGGCCTGTCATGTTCTTCCTCTCACAATACTGTTTACCTTGAAAAGGTATTGGAGTGTTGATTATGCATTTCTGGTGAGGCTAGCATTTTAAGTTAACATGTATTGAGCAGACAGTACACAGTGCCTACTCAAGATGGTGAGCTGCAATACACTTAACTATGCCACCTTACTGGAACTGAAACTCCTGTTTGATTCAAGCTTGAAATAAATTATGTAACATAAAATTATCCAGGCAGGATCTAAGAGATAGCATATTATCTGGAGGCTTCTTTGAGCCTCAGCAACAGGAAACTAATCAATTGCTACAGGTACCTTGGGGTGATCAGGTTTGTGGTGAACCTGACTTATATCACCCCAGATAAGGGTGTGTGTGTGTGTTATAAGGCAGTTTGTTCCCCATTTGGTTGAATTTATTTGAGACAGACATGTAAGCCTGTTGTTCCACTCATAAACCTGTTGTTCCCTTTTGTGGGGGAGGGTCATAAAAATGTGGAGCAGGACATCTATGAATGAATGGACTTAAACTTTGATATAAGGAGCCCTGTTCCCAACATAAAATGGCACCCCTGAGGTCCAAATACACCAAGCCTAGCTTGAAGAGCAAAAGAAATACGTACACTTCAATAGTAGCAATAAAAATTTCTGGAAACAACTACCACCCAGGTTTAGATACTAGCAGAATTTGAAAAGGTTGTTTCTATACCACAATTCCTCAGAACACCTAGCCAGCATGGCCAATGGCTATGGGGGCTTGGAGATCCTGGCAGTTTTAATCCAAATATTTCAAAGCAAATATGTTAGCCACAGCTCTTTGGAGCTTCAATATACACACTGAACTGGTCATTCTGTGAAATGCCCATACTGTACTTCACAATCCCACTATGATTTTTTAAAATGTAAATCTCAATAAAACTTTAAATGTGGACAAAATTCTTTATGAAAGTAATTTGATTTCTCAGATTTATTTTTTGGAAAAGTCACACCTATTATTTCTACAATAAAAACACTAGTTGTGTGTTGTTGTTGTTGTTGTTTTTGAAGTGGGAGAATAATATTTCAATATTTTGGTGATTTCAAAGTTCTGGAGTTCAAACATTACAATTCCATACAACCAGATTTCCAAAGTGACAGATGTAAACACTTATGTGAAGCTTGTATTGTACTTTAAAAATGTGTAAATTTAAACATACACAAAGTAGCTTGTTCATACACGTGTTCCTTAAATTAACAGAACTGAGGGGGTTTTTTTGTTATAAAGTGATAATTGTGCAGAATCCCACTAAAATAGTAGCTTGTCTCATCAAAGTTCTATTCATTTTTCTCCAGATCCATTGAAGGCAAAACTAGACAATACAATACAGTTAATGCATTGTAAGAAGCTGAGCTCTTTTAAGAAGTAAAAAGCCCATGTTTTTATCTTAACAGTTTGCCTCTAATGAGTTTGCTGTTGTTTTATAATAGGGTATCAAGAGATCCGTGCAGCTTCTTGGTATATTGAAGTCTTGAGGCACATGGAAGAAGGAAACATATGTTCCCCTTTAAGTATGTGACCATAATGGAAAGCCCAGCTCTGACCTAATATACCTTGAAAGTTTTTGCTTTAGATCAATTTTGTTGTACAATTAGTGAAGTACTGGAGGAGATTCTACTGTACAAGAGCACTCAAGGGTACTTCAAATCAGCTGTCATAGTGTGGGAGAGATTTTGTTCTCCCTCCTGTTCCTTCTCTCAAGGAGGGGAAGAAAACTTGCCATTTTCTTTTTGGGTTGAGGCAGGCTGTTTTATTATGGAAAGATAGCTTATCAGAGATACATCCATTGCCAATATGAGAAGTGCCTTTACTAAGTGCCTTTTAATTTTATTGTCACTTTTGCTGTATGCTCTAAACATTTCTCTAATGTTTTCCCCTTCTTAGGGTGCAGTGGCTCAGTGGTTAAGAAACTTGCCTTGTTAGCTGGAAGGCTGGCAAGCTGGCAGTTCGAGACCCCGGTACTGCATGATGGTTTGAGCACCTGTCTCTGTCCCAGCTCCTGCCAACCTAGCAGTTTGAAAGCAAGAAATTGCAAGTAGATAAACAAGGGACCACTTCAGTGGGAAAAGATCTTGGGGACATGAAAGTAGGGAGCCTCACTCGGGCATCCCCTGAGCGAAGTTCCTCCAGCAAAAATCCTTTCAACCCAGAATAATTTCTGACACGTAATTATTATTAGCACAAAAAGGGCAGGCTGATTAATTGCAAAAGGAGGAACAGTCCATGGAAGGCACCCAATTCTAAAACGTCCATTCAGTGGTATGGGAGCAGTTGTTGCTGCTTCCAGCCTTGCACAATAGTACAACATTTCCACACAAGTGACAAATATGCAGATTGTCTATTGCAGAGAATTGCAGGGGTGTAGCTCTAAACACCATGTCAACAAAAAGCCATAGCAATTAAATGCAGATGGCTGCAAAGCCACATTTAGGGTAGATACTAGGAGTGCTACTTCCAAAGCTTCCATGTTGTACAGATTTGTCTGAGCTTTGCATGACCAAACAAAAAAAGGAAAAGAAAAGAAACATGTATAAGACTGATCAGAGAAGCTGAGCCGATCTAATAAGACTGTTGAGTCTATATAATGTTCTAGGGATTTCCTCTTGATCCTCTTTAGCTGAATGAGACAAGACAAAATATCAGACCAGAAGCCTACCCAGAAGCCATGCCTTCTGCTTTGCAAACCCTCCTCACTGACGTCACACTTGCAGTCACTTGGTTGCTTCGTATTGAATAATTCTGCCTAGCCACAGATAGAAAACATTCTCTTCAGCTAATACACAGAAAGGGATGAAGAGTCACATTCCCAGCTTATCTGTGGCAAGAGACACAATGAATCTGGACTTATGGCCTCACTTTTCATATCTCTCCCATATGGTTGTTGTCAAAGAGAGAAGAACAAGGTATATAAAAGATGATAGGCAAGGTTAGGAGGCTTAAAAAAACAACAACAGGAAGCCTCCATGCATTCCAGAATCCATGCATTCCAGAATCTGATTCAGTCCTGCTGAGCCTGAGGTAAGGCTTAGTTTGTATTGAATCTGGTCATTTGTCCAAGCGTATATAACAGACTGGGTCCAAAAGATTGCAACTTAATGCAGTACTGGTGAGGAAATCTTTGGCCCTCTAGAAGTTCTGGGCATTGTCTCCAGGGCCATTCTCCAACATCTTACTGGTGATGTAGCATGGGCATTACAGGACATTTACTTCCTCTTCTCCATTCTTTTCTTTCCAGCCCTGGTCCACAACTGAAAACCATCTCTGAAGGGCTTTCTCTGCATAGCTATAGGATAGTAACTACCCTCTAATTCCCCTGATAGATGCTGATTCTTTTCATCATCAGCTGTCCTCTGCTGGGTCCCTTCGGGGAGGTGGGAGATAAACAAATATAAATTTTAAAAATAAATTATTTGTGTGTATATAGTGGTTAAGATGCTGAACTTGACAACTGGAAGGTTGGTAGGTCAACAGTTTAAGACCTGAGTATAGCATGATGGAGTGAGTGCCTTTCTCTGACCCAGCTCCTGCCAACCTAGCAGTTTGAAAGCAAGACATTGCAAGTAGATAAATAAGTACCACTTCAGTAGGAAGGTAAACCACATTCCATGCACTCTAGTGCCTAGTCATGCCTGCCACATGTCCATGGAAACGTCTGGCTCTTTGGCTATAAACAAGATGAGCACTGAACCCTAGAGTTGTATATGACTGTCTTTCAAGCTAGGACAACCTTTACCTATAATTCTAACCCCATCCCCTCCAATCTGTCTGGAATTCATATAAGACTTAGTGTAGCCAACAGCAATTAGAACCAATAGTAAAATACAATGAAGATGGCAATAAAAATCAGAGAGAGGAACCAAGATGATGGTAAAGCCAGAATGACAGGAAATGAAACACTGAATAAAATACATTAAGGGAATTTATGCCTGAAAGGAAGTTCTGTCTTTCTCTCAGCAAGGTTGCATTAAAAAAAGAAGAAGAGGAAGCTACTGTTCACCCCCCCCCCCAGCTGTTAGCTCAATCTGGGCACAGGTAAGGATCTTTTCTTCACCTTTTTGGATGCAAGCAGGTGAGCTGGTCAGGGAAGAGAAAGTTGCTGAAATATTTTGGTTCTGAGTACTCAGAAGTGGTACTGTGGTGGTTTAGTGGTTAAGACACTGTAATTGATGACTGGAAGGTCAGTAGGTCAGTCAGCAGTTCGAGATCCGAGTGCTGCATGATGGAGGGAGCCATTGCAAGTAGATAAAAAAGTACCACTTCATTGGGAAGGTGAACAGAATTCCATGCACTCCGGTGTCTAGTCATGCCTACCACATCTCCATGGAAACATTTGCAAACACAGACAGCACTGGCTCTTTAGCTATAAACAGAGATGAGCACTGAACCCTAGAATCGGATATGACTGGCTTTCAAATGAAGGAGACCTTTACCTTTACCTTACTCAGAAGTATAAGGTCATCAGCAATACTGTTATGCAATGGTTAGTCAAGGTACAAATGGCAGACATAGTCAAGAAAAGAAAAATAGCAATGTTCACCTCATTTTTGTTCAGAGGTGAAGAAACCACACAAGAAGGTTTTATCAGTATTCTTTATATCTGTGTTTTAATTATAAGCCAAGCTATAAACATTTGAAGTGAGTGCAGAGATTGGTGCCCTTTCAGCTATTATGGCAAAGGTTTTTCAAACAGTATACTTTTACCAATGGGTGGAGGGGTTGTTGTGGGAATTTCCAATTCCATATCTAATTGTATTCATTGCTGGCCATTGTGTACATGCACACAAATGCTCGCCCTTGGCATTCACACATTAATATTGAGCTATAGCTCTTTGTTACCCTATCTTATCTGTAAAAGGACACACAAATTGTCATAGCCTTAAACATTAGGAAATAACATTTCCTTTTGTACTTTGGACTGGTTGGTGTATATCAGTGCCTGACTCTTGTGGGGAAATAATCTGCGGTGAAAAACATAAATTCAGGAAACCCAATTGCATTTCAGAGAATGAAGGGAAAAGAGGAGCCTGCACTGATAAAGTCTTTTAGCTGTAATTTTCTGGCTTCCCTTCATATGTTGTAGTTAATGCCACAGTTAATGGCTCTGAGGAAAGAACGATGGCTTGCCCGAAGATCTAGGGCTCCAGAGGTCTCCCCCACAATCTATTTTGTCCTTAAGGGGCCCTGCTCACTTCATCAGAAAAATAGACTGTACCTAAAAGTGCTGCCTGACACTTCCAGGTTCTCACCCAATTCCTCTAAAGAACACAATAAGTCTATTGGTGAGGTAACCCCCTCCCCTGCTTCTGGATCCTCTCTGCTGTTTAAGTTACATTTCAGAAGTGAATTGCCATAACAAATGGGTATACGTATCTGCTACTAGACACAAGTTGCATGGTTCATATGCAACAGAAGATGCCTGTGCTAAATTGTTACTTTCGGCAATTCGTCAATCATCACCTAAATTGATGGTGCTGCATTTACACTGACACAAATATGTAATTGGATTCTGGCCATGGAATCTTGGTACCTCTTGTGAAATAAGAGCTGAGACTTTGAACAGAATAGTCACAAGCTATAATTGGCATCAAGTGTTTCAAAAATAAAAAAGTTCACTTTCAGCATCTGCC
Source organism: Furcifer pardalis (assembly GCA_030440675.1). Lineage (NCBI taxonomy): Eukaryota > Metazoa > Chordata > Lepidosauria > Squamata > Chamaeleonidae > Furcifer > Furcifer pardalis. Next base: position 30,950,665 of record CP126893.1, on the reverse strand, counting down.
TTAGGTTATGGCTCTACACAATTTAGGTGGCTATTAGGTTTGAAGTATTCCTTTAAAAATCATTAGCAGCACTAGTTGGTTTACCATACTAGTAGCAGTTTAATATTATTCCTCACAGTGGTGGGTTGTCAAAATTTTCGCTACCCCACCGTGACGTCATTACATCATGGGTGTAGCCAATATCATGATGTCATGATGTCATGGGCGGAGCCAATGTCATGATGTCATGATGTTTGGAGCAGAGCCAAAACTATAAAATAAAATAAAATGGCTGCCCAGAACTGCGCATGCGTCAAATCTCCATTTGGCGCATGCGCAGTTCTATTTTTTTAGTGTGCATGCATCAAACCTCTATTTGATGCATGCACACTAAAAAATAGAACTGTGCATGTGTCAAATGGAGGTTTGACGCATGCACAGTTTCCGGGCAGCCATTTTGGCTGCCCAGAAATACCTTTCTGGAGGTAGCTGGGGAGTTGACCGAACCGGTCGCCCGGGGGTTTACCACTACCCCCGGCAACCCCCTCCTGATGGGTGCTACCAGTTCGGGCGAACCGGTCCAAACCGGTAACATCCCATCACTGATCCCTCACTTAAAATATAAGATTGGGTAAAGTGGAAATCACTCCAACTTTCGGTCATATTTGACAAAACCCCATCTTCAGTGAGGGAGGATCACACATTATATATGTGCAAACAATACTGATATTTGAGCAGAGGGGCAGATTCAATGGACTCATTGGACCCTTCCAGCTCAGCTCTTCTATGAATCAATCATGGAGGCACACCCATCCACCACCACCCAAAAAAACTTCTCTAGACATCAATGACACTGCAGCCTGAGTCATCACAGCAAATCGTTAAATACTTCATTTAAGAAACGTTTGATTTCTGAATTTGATAGCTTGAAGTTGTTATTGTGTGCTGTCAAGTTAGAACTGAATTATAGTGCCTCTAATAGGGCTTCAAGATAAGTAAGCTATTTAAAGAATGGTTTTACCTGTTCTGCACACTCAGTGAGTCACCACGGCTGATTAGGGATTTGAATCCAGCCCTCCTGAGTCCTACTCTGTTACTCTGTCCCAGGAGTTCTCAATCTTTTTAATCTGGGGGCTGGGTCACGCTCCCTCATATAGCTTCAGGGACCAGATGGCCATTTTGCCCTTCCTCCACCACATGGCACTTCCTGGTGTGGTGGAGGCAGTGGGGAGCCACATGAAATGGTGCCAAGGGCTGCATCTGGCCCACAGGCTGAGAACCCCTGCTCTATCCACTACACCACCCTTGGTAGTTCAGGGGTGCAAGTGATTGGGATAGGATTTGGGAGCTTTTGTATATTGACAGCAGCGGGTATAAGGACAGCATGTGTTTGAGATTAATTTAGAAAATATATGGCTGCCACATATGGCACTAGTGAAGTGGCCAATAAAATGGCTAATGGAACTATTAGCAAGACTGATTAAATGTTGTGACTCCCATTCACTCTCTCTTTACGTGTGTCTGAAAAGTTAAAACAACATCATGCTCAGTAAATTTGCTTCCACTTTACTTTCTCCTGCAAGCTGCCAAGGAGATGAATGTAAGGTGGAGAAGAAAGAGGAAATGAGGCTTGAAAGACACCTGTTAAGTCAAGAATCTGCCAGCCTCATTCCTTGAGTGGTTGTATCTTTTCTCTGCCTTGCAGTGGTGGGGTGGGGGGTGGTTTACAATGGTGATAAGAGTATCCATCCACCAAAGAAAGGCAAATTGTCCTCTCTCCCATATTTTACTCCTTCTTTGGCCAGAGAACATTTCAATCTGGTTTGTGATGTCCTTCTTTCTATGCATTGGGCCTTATCTAGAAATAGCAGGAGGCAGTGCTCATTACTGAGGGTTGGTGATTGTCAAGGACAAGAGCAGGCATTCTCTGACTCTCCCTTTCAGCATGTGGTGGAACAAAGGTGTGACTATGACCTTCTACTTCCAGTAAGAAGGCAAGCAGGAAGTGGAGTGGCTGAGCAATAGTGAGAACATGAGGTGAGGAAAGTATTTGCTCTAAATGATCAGCTGCCAGTTTATAGAAACTATCAAGTTGTCACCTTTCCCACAGAAGTATATCTTTAATATCCTAGACATGTCTCATCTCATCCATTGTTTTCCCTATAGTTATGACTGGTGTCAAATTAAGGGACATCAAGTAAATGGGCTACACATCAGTGCAAGTAAGTTGGTGAGCATAGCCTCCACATCGTACTGGTGCCCAAGTACACACTGAATGTTTGTCTTCATACCAAAGCTTGGTGCTTCACATGGCACCTTATTAGTAGCTGTGCAACCTTGACTAACCTCTTCTAAAAGTAAAGGTAAAGGTTTCCCTTGCTCGAAACTCAGTCGTATCCGACTCTAGGGGTCAGTGCTCATCTCTGTTTTTAAGCCGAAGAGCCAGCGCTGTCTGCTTCTGCAGACGTTTCCATGGTCATGTGGCAGGCATGACTAGACCTCTTCTACAGTCTTAAAAATAGCCCAGATCTCAACATAATTAAGTGTATTGCACTTTGTGGTGCTATCTCTTATCAATTTTTCATAAAGTTTGGTTCAGAAATGTCGTAAGGCCATAACATGAATTATTAAGGAAATCACTTGGCCAGGGATTGTCACTGTTTGTCTGCCTGTCTGAGATCCAACTGCTTTTCTCCCTAGTCTGCAAAGAAGCTGGTACTACCAATCTCCCACCCTTACTTACCAAAAGATAACAGAAAATGCAAGCAAAGTTCTTATTAATGAAATGCCTCTTCTACATTGTTTTTGCTCCATAGAGTGGGGTACAAAGAAATATGATTTCATGATGTTGGCTCCGCCCATGATGTCATGATGTTGGCTCCGCCCATGACATTGGATACACCCACTGTGGGGTAGCAAAATTTTGACAGCCCACCACTGCCCAGTCAGACATATCCTGGAAGCCTTGAGTTGTTAGCTAATCTTTCTCGAACTATGTCAGGTGAAAGGAACTGTTGAATGAACTCACTAAAGGTATCTTCATTTTGGCAGTTTCATATCTGACCTAGATTCAGAAGAGGAAGAAGCCCCAGAAAGTGAAATATCTCAACCAATGGAACATGAAGTAGTAAAATGTATACAAAAGTAGCCAAAGGAAGAAACTGAGATTCCCTAAAAAATGTTAAACATCTTTTCCTCTTGACTCCCTTCTGCAAGTGTAACATGCAATTTCTTATTGGTTGTAGCTGTTGTTCATCTACAACCTTCTACCCTATTCCTTCCACTACATAGACATGCATCCTCTTTTGTGTAAGCTCAGTTGTACCCACTCTCCTTTAGTATCCTGACTCAAGTGCTAAATAGCAAGTTAGCTGACCGCAAGAAAGCATGATGGGGACATAGGTGAGGGCCTTCTCTTCTGCTATTCGAAGAATTTGGAATTTCCTCTTTTGAGAGGACAAGTTGGCCCCATCTTTGCTGTCCTTCAACAAGCAGAAGGTTTTTCTCTTCAGTCAGTATTTGAAAATGAAAAACAAAATAAATAAATAAAATAAACCCAACCATATCTGAAGAACTCAATGTTCCCCAACCTACTGCTGGACCACAGTTACAATACTACTTTAGGCCAGTTCTTGTTAGCAGTCTCTTGTCCTGCTTCCTAATCTTACTGGCTAAACCCTTGCAAGATCTAACAATTATTCTATCCAGATGATTCATAAATATCTTTGAATGGGTATTCCGGCATTCTTATAGTTCAGACAGGATTTTTTTTAAAAGTTAATGCTGCCTTTTATGTGTTTGTCTTATTTTAAATTAGAACTCTGTATGCAGAACAGACAAGGGTTGGAATTATTTTCAAGCAGTGAGGAAACAGGTGAGGAATCAAAACACATTTCCATGTGTTAATTTATGTCTGCAACATCTGGGCAAGAGAGACCAAATATTAAGCATGGAATATTATGTTCCTTTAAGTGATAAAATTTACTCATGGGGATGCCATATGTCAACAGAATAATTGGATCACGTTCACCATTAAGTCCTGACATTTTACTCTGAGCCCTGGATACCAGATTCATTTTGTTATCTTGGCAAGCAGTTCCAGTATTAGTATCTTGTTGATCCAGAGTGACTTTGATCATGGCTAAGTGAAGGCCATGTAACAACCATTTAAAATTAAGACAGCCATTTGATTGTTTACAAGCACACACACATATTTTTAAGGATGCCAAAAATTAATTAAAATATTGTTTTGCTTTGTTGCTGTTTTTGTTAATGACACTCTCTCCTTCCCATGAATAATTTACTGTTTTCCTGTGGTGGCACTTCAGACCTGATTTTTAAGGACTTTTAAGAACTGGCAACAACAAAAAATTCACTGTTGAGGAATAAAAATGTGGTACTAGTTTTAGTTTTTGCACTTATCAGTGCCATGTACATGCAACATTGATTGAGCATTGTGGTGCTGAATAAATTAAAATGATTAATAACACTGCAGCACAATAAATAAATAAATATTGACTGCTACTTGGTCTAATCCTGTGTCCTATACTAAATCAAGTGTGCTGAATCCAAATCTGAAGGACGTCAGGATCTTAAGTAAGTAAATATCACCCTCTTGGTTAGGTTCTTGCGTTGATCACGTGGGAAATATTTGCCACAAATGTAGCAAAAATTGTCCGGTTTATTAACACAGCTGCACCTACTCATCTTTAGCTCAAAACAGACTCCCTGTGGCCTAGCTGTACTATCCAATAAGATGGTTTCGCACTAGAGAAAAACCCTTGGTTCATCTTGCCTTATATACCTATTTCTGATGTCAGCTCACTGACTTGCCCACCAGGGGACGTGATTTAGCAGGCATAGTAGTAGCTGCAACTGTTCTAATGTTCCCATGTAAAAATACATTACCCATTGACTGACCATTTGAACAACTATAGCATGCCTCAAAAATCTGTATGTGATAGACAAATTCTGAGTTCAGATTTGGAATCAGCACACTCGATATCATGTAAATCACATGTGTTATTCCCAGTAGCAAAATTGATGTTGTGCTGTGTAATATAAAAATTGTATATAGTCCCAATTATACAGGGTGTCCCCAAAATTGCCACACATAGGGAAAATGAAAAATTGTAGCTAAATGTACCTTTATATACAAAATATTCCTTCCATTTTTTACAGAATATTCTTTAGGTGTTGGCCATCTTTTTCCATACACATACAAAGTCTTCTCCCTCACTCATGGTGAACATGTTCCAAGATATGTGTTATTATGTACTTTCACCTATGTACATTCATATAGGATATTATCAGATCCTGAAGCCAACCTGGAGAACATTTTGTGAAGCTGATTCCCTGTCCCTTTTGTCCACTGTAGCTTTAAGTGAAATTATTGCAAAATGAGCTCCCTTTTTCGGTATTTATGATCCATTCGGCTTGAAAAAGTACTTGAAATTTCCTTTGAGATTTACAGCTCAATTTCTAGACCCAAAGCACTCGGAATAAGTTCTGAGCAAGCATTAATCCTACACCAGGCTCTAAAAATCAAATAATAAATTGTAAGCAAATAATATATATTTCCCGTTCAATGACTGTCAAGTGCAGGGTTTTTGTTTTGTTTTTTGCCAAAGGCACAACCTAGATTGATAAGAGGGTGGAAAAGAGGGATTTAGGAAAAAACAACCCAAAACCACAGCACCTTCCTTCGTCTCTTCATTGTCATCATCATCCTTCCGCCTTACCTATCAAATTAATACATGCTTCAATTATTCTTTGTCTAAGTGACAAATTTCCAAGCCAGAATAAATTAAGTAGTGGCATCTGGGCAAAATTAATGGTCACTTTCCATTTGACATGTTTTCCGAATCTTACCAAGTAAGTGGAATCTGTGTAGCAGGGTAAGAGCCTCCCATAGGGAAATACCTTTGCTTTAGAGGGGTGGCCTTAGCTTTCACACAAGACATTTTGGGCTGCATTGATTGCTTCGCACATACAGCAGACCTCTGCACACTAGGCTCACACTATGCTAGCATGTAGCTCATGGCCAGAATGTACATTACAGATAATGCATCCTTCTCTGAATGCTAAAATCACATTAATGTTTCAGAGGTTTGATCCCAGCTGGTCGTTGTGCCTGAGAAATCAGACTTGAGGCTAAGCCTCTGTTCATGCCCAGAATCCAAACACAAAACAAGGCAAGTGAATTTTCAGTCTGTGGAGGTGTGAAAATATTGTGCCCTTACAAGCAGACATTTCCAGAGATTACAGAGATTCTTCTTCTAGCAACATTGCCATTCTAATATGTAATTTGACCCTCAGCCTCCCTAGTTTCCTTACATATACATCTTTGTGGACCTTCTGATATGGATCAGGACAATTGTGGGCAAGGAGGATGGATTTTAAATCTTTTCCTCATGGCTGCCTGCCCCTAAATTTCACCGTCCCCTTGTCAGTGATAAGAGAATCTTCAACTGATACTAATTTAATCATTGTATACAGTGTTGGTCATACTAACTTAATATGGGTCACACTACCATGATACATAGACAAAGGAATTTAATGAACAAGGCAGCAATACCAGGTATTCAGGTTTAAACTGACAAACACGTCCTAAAACAAACTGTTCCATCTGGTGCCGTCTCCATTCAGGGCTCCAGCCTCTAGGGTTTGACTTCTCTTCTCCTCGCAGCCTCACCAATCAAGCAGCACTCTCATGATGCTGCAGACATGTCTGAAAAATTTAACAAAGACTTTGGTAATACATGGAATATTAGCAATCTTGCATGCGATAACACTGGGAGGAAGCTTTTCAACTTGCAGTAATTGTTTTTTTCAACTAACAAAGTTGGTAAAGTTATTTTCTCACCTTAGGCATTTAAGGTAAGCACCTGCCTGCTCTTCCTGTTTGTTTGTTATTTTTGTTCCTATTTGTCTTTTATTTTTTGTTGATAGCTCTTTTTTCCTGATTTCCCAACTAAGCAACAAGCATTCTCTTCCCCTTCTGAATATAAGTACAAATGATTACTGTAAATAATAATAATAATAATAATAATAATAATAATAATAATAATAATAATAATAATAATAATAATAATAATAATAATAATAATAATAATAATAATAATAATAATAATAATTTTGTGTCAGACAAAATTATCTCTAAGATCTTTTTCCCACCAAAGTGGTTCCTATTTATCAACTTACAATGTCTTGCTTTTAAACTGCTAGGTTGGCAGGAGCTGGGACAGAGACAGGTGCTCAAACCGTCATGCAGTACCTGGATCTCGAACTACTGACTTGCTGGCCTTCCAGCTAACAAGGCGAGCTTCTTAACTACTGAGCCACCACAGCCCTTTAACTTTTTTCCTACTCAGAATGTTTCTAGAGTGATTTTATAAGCACTTAAAGTGCTCATTTTTGATTCAGAAACCAAACAAAGGGGGCAGTGATGAGACTAGGCTGATCTCACTGCAGTTGCTGTTGCATTATTTCTTATAATCTCCTAACTAAGAGGAATGACCACATTTCCCCAATAGCTAACATATTTGAGTCAGAGGTGACTAAAGATCATCAGGGTTGGTAAAGTGGAAGGCAAGAAGCCATTGTTGGGCAGAGATGAGGAGAACAGAGGGTCAATACCCGTTCCATCTTCCTCCCTCCACTTTCTTCACTTCTTACACATACTCTTTCACTGGTTGCAGTGCTGGAAAATCAGCAGGAAGAGGACAAAAGGCTGAAGAGCTGTAACAAGAGTGATGAAAGGAGCCACTCTCCTTGGGCATATAGATTTGAAAAAGAAAAGCCATATACAATATGTGGTTCAAAGGCAAGGACAGGTGTCACGATCCAGCTGGCCCCCACACTTCTGGAAAACCCCTGGAAACCAAAATCAAAACAACCGAGGCGGGCTGGACGGCTAATTAGAACAGAGATACAACTCTCAGCTGCTTATCAGCTCTTAAGGGTTTTTTAATTTGGTAGCGTTCAAATGTTGGTGTGTGAAATGCAATGCAGCTCTTACCCTTTTTAGTCCAATGAAGACACGTTGTTCAGAAAAAATGATGAAGATTTATTGATCAGGTTCATAAAGCATAAAAGTCAGTAGTACAGGTCAGTCCAATAAAGTCCACAGGCAAATCTAGGTAACCATTTTTAAGGAGCAAAAATGCATAGCTCCTAGGCTAAAGAATGTTAGCCCATAGTAACAGAAACAAAAGCTCTCTAATCAAAAACAGGTCTTAATCCATGAAGAATCAGAGACGAACTCTTTCTTCTCTCCAAAATGGAGAATTTGCAGTCAGGTGGGACAGCTTAGCCAATCACGTAACAAAGAGAACTTTCTCAAAACAACAGTACATTGTTTATACATGTGCACACAGGATGCACTGGGGCTAGCCATAACATGGCTCTCGGCTAGCTTACAAAAGATAAGAAATACTGAAAACAGGCTGTCTGTAACACAGCCTTAATGCTCAGAGAAGACAAAGGATTTTTCTGAGGCCTATCTGAAAATTGGCAATTTCAAGCCTTGGGAGACATTAGGAAATAGGTCCATTTCCTGACAACAGGTGATACCTTTCCTGGGCCACTAAAAAACTAAAGAAACATCTAGCTTTTGGAACAAACCTGTTTTCCTAAGGCTATGCGTCAAAATATTATGGATAGTGCATATCTATGAGAACTGTAAAAAAAATTCTTGGCAATTGTTTGTGTCATTCTGGATCTCAAAGGTGAATTCAAAAAGCATGACTGCCAAGCAACCATTGGTTGGATTTCATCCAGTGGTGGGCATCAGCAGGTTTGCACCAGTTCACTACAACCGGTAGCAGAAATTCTGGCTGGCCCCGCCCATCCAAGTTTTGAAATAAAGTACAGTAGTCCTAATTCAGGTGCAACACAGGGCTTTCCTCCTGGCCACGTCCACCATACCTGCCCACAGTGTGGTAGTAATTTTTTTTTTGAACCCACCATTGATTTCATCCCCCAACTTTCTTTTCTTTTTTTAAAGATTGATTAAGAAGTAGTAACAAACAGGGAAGGGACTAGGTGCTGCTCTTCAAGCATGGTATGTTTATCTGGGCTGATCGATTCAAACTGAACCAAACATTGTGAATCTAAAAAAAATTGTAGTGTCTGATCACCTGTACTCTTCTTCCTTTTAGCTTGCTTCAGGACTCAATTGAGCTGGGTAATGAAGAGTGAGAAGCAGAAACATTCAACAACCTTCTGTCAAAGAAGACCAGAAGTTTATTTGGAGAATCCCACTCGAAGCATCAATTTTGAGATGCAGAGATATCAAGTTTTATCTTGAGGAGTGCAAAATCCATTCTCTCTCTCTCTTTCACCCGCCATCTTTGTAAGTAAAGGAACACCAGTCACTAAAAATGCAGGAGCTGCCTAGAAGCAGAAGAACTCAGGTACATGACAATCTTCATAACAGCCAAGCTGGAAGTGATGTCTGTCTTACGTCTTCCTTCAGGGCAAAGTTGATGCAGATGAAAATGCTTATTGTTCTTGAAGAGTATTTTTCTGAACTGTGTTCCTTTTTCTTGAGTTGACAGAATACCCAACCAGTGAGTGATTTATGAAATGGTAAATGCGAAAGCGAGATGTGAAATTTAATAAAGCCTTGCCCAACTAGCAGGCCACAAGTGAATTCAAACAATCATTTGGCAAACAACCTACAGCACAGATGAAGTGTGCAATGATATTTAGTCATCGCCTGTCACAGGAAGAAGTTGATTCATCATAAAAGAAAGCCACTGGAACCCATTTTGATTAATTGTTTATCAGGTCTACTTGTTCCCATCACAGTGCTTGGAGGAAAAAGGCATGTTATTTATGTATGGGCAGCTTCAAACGTACCTGTTAGCAGCAACCGCTGTGTGCCCAGCCTTCTCTCTGTGTTCCTCTTCTCTCTGAATTCCTCTTCTTAAGAACACAATATTCATACAGTTGCCCTTCTGTGGTCCAACCATCCAACAAGATTCTGGACACAGCTGCAATATTCTGCTATATTTGCTACAGAGCTTTCTGTGCGTAACTTATATTGGCAGGCAACTGATGTCCCCGTTTGTTCCCTAGTTCAATGGTGGGCAAACTGGGATCATGGGTTTTCAATTTGCACTCCATGCTAGCCACAGCTCTCTTTTGATCTTCTCTCTTGGTTTTTGTTTTACCTAGAAAAAATGTCATTCGTGGAAACCTCCAGAAATATCACTTCACCTTTTAAACAGCTCGCTTACTTGTTTTAACATCCTGGCCCTAATATCATTTCTCAAATTAGGAAGTGGACTTTTAGGCACTTCCTTTACTTTTGGTGGGTTTTTGCTTTTTTAAAATGGTCTTTAGGGCTCCTGACCTAGTAAACTGGCCCTGAAGTTGCTTCTACACCAGGGATTCTCAACCTGTGGCCTGTGGGCCAGATGCAGCCCACAACACCTTTTCATGTGGCCCACCACCACCTCCATCACATCAGGAAGTGCCATGTGGTGGAGGAAAGGCAAAATGGCTGTCTGGTCCCCGAAGCCATCTGAGGGAGTGTGACCCTTCCCTGGCTTAAAAAGGATGAGAACTCCTGTTTACACCATTCCAGGAGACAAAGGGAGAGACAATTTTGTCCCATCAGTCACTTTCTTTAGAAATCTCAATCCATTAGTAAAACATGGTGAATATGGTAAGCAGTGTGTAGAGAAGCAACACTGATCCTGTTATTATGCAGAGTGAACTGATTGCTTTAGACAGCAAACACAGCAAAATATTTGAAAACAAAGCTAAATCATTTCTGGTTTTGAAGACTCCACACAGGCCGTAAAAGGTTAAGGGAATTTTGGTCTTCAAACATCCAGAGTGACTTATCACTTTCCATGGTTTTGGAGATTCACACTGTTGGAGTAAAGTGCTTTTCATTTCATACTTCAGAAATCACCCGGTATCATGAGGAAATTTTGCTCCAGTACACATTGCAGTCCTGATAACCACTTGTAAGTGCTGGAGTGCACGCTTGGCTTCCTTCATTTTATCTTTCAGCGGGAACAAAACTTCAATTAGAGTTGCCAATGATAGGATTAACAAGGGGGAGGCAGCCCACTAAACAGAACAGGCCTGAACCTGTCTCACTTTCAGTAAGAATATTATGCCAGAATATGCTTTAGGGCCGTATGAAGGAAAACATGAATGCCATACAAAGTGGGTTTTCCCCTGCTTTTTCACATTATCTGTAGAATGCTTTGCTATACCTGTGAACTGCTGCCCATGCTTTAAAGGAAGGAAATATCATTATTTTCCAGGTGAATTTATAACATGTATTGACTTTGAGGTCCAAGACCTTTTAATGTTACCCTGCACTGTTGAAGATTACTCGGCAAGAGTCTGTATTGACTTATCCACCTATCATCATCTTGTTGAGGCATTAGATCAATGGAAAGGGCATTGTAAGAAAGGGTAAGGATGGAATGCTTACATTGCCAGTAGTTTTCTAGAAAGTTTTTTCCCCCTTTAAGCAAGACACTCTGGCTAGGTTACCCTGCTATGGTAATAAGAGTAGCCCAGGCGTGCCCAAACTTTTTGTGCTGTGGGCCAGTCAGGTGGTTCCTCCCACCCGAAGCAGAAGTAAAATGTGCCAGTGAATGTGCAAAACTCTGCAATAAATGCACCTGCAGCTGTCATAAACACCTTTACAACAGCCACAGGTGCATTTATGGCAGCGTTTTTGCACATGCATGGGCATGTTTTACTTCCGCTTACAGGAGCTTTGAGGGCGGCGTGTGCTGGATGATTTGGTGCTGCGGACCACAGTTTGGGCATCCCTAGAGTATACCAATGTTTCCCAATATTTGGTTTTGGTCTTTAATTCCCATAAGTCTAAGTCAATTCCCAAAAGCACCGATCAGCCAATGTACTGACTTAGGCTTCTGAGAATTGAAGTCCACCAGTGTTCCATGGAACATAGTTTAGGAAGTGCTGGAGTAGACCATCCTGCCAGCAACTCAATTGTCAGGAGGCGGTTAACTAACGTGACCACCCTGAGAACTAATGCCTTTGGGTGGCAAAGTCCACAGGGAAGGGTGATGGCCCCCAAGTGGATTAAATCCCCCTTGAATTCATCTTGAGGGAGGGCAGCAGCTTCATCAATACTGGTCTGGGGCTGGTGAGGACTTTGTATGCCACAAGGGCTCAGGACCAGAAAATGACTCACAGAACTGGCTCAGTGGTACGGGTTTCACGATGCGATGTGGAAGGTTGGGGAAGAACACTGTATTGTTTTGCTCCCAGGACAAATAAAGATGGCCCTCAGTCCCGACAGCCCTTCAGTGGGCAGAGGGTACTAAGAATCTCCAGGTCAGCCATAAAAGTCTATACTTGGAAAGTCAGGAGTATTTATGAAAAAGGAAAGATTTATAAATTAGTAACGGAAATGAAGAGATGGATGTTGATATAATGGAAATGGGAGAGACAAGGTAGCTAGGAGTGGGTCAATACTGTGTGCTGGAGCACATGAAACAATGAAAAACATCACTAGAATGGAGTTGAGGTGATCCTGAGTAAGGCAATAAAGAACACAGCGCTTAGTGTGATACCATTTTCAGATAGGATCATTATGGTCAAACTTAAAGGCAAATCTTTCAACATGAATATCATACAAGTCTATGCACCAGCAGCAGACAAATTGGATGAAGAGACTGAGGACTTTTATGATTAACTCAAAGCTTCAAAATGAAATTAAGCTACTATGATTATGGGAGACTTTAATGCTAAAGTAAGCCAGGGTAAAGAGAATGACATGGAACAACTGTTCTAAGGAGTTAAGAACAGGAAGACTATCACCACGATGATAGCCAATATCCGGAACAGATACAGCACTTGAAGAAGCAGGAGCGAAGCAGAAACAGAATTCTTTAGTTAAGGATTAGCTTCTTAGTGCTGAGGTAGGTATTTTCTTCCCTACAACTCCTCTACCAGAGTGAAGGCCCAGGGCAAGGAGTCACAGTGTAGTCTTCTGTGTCTGACGCTGAAAGTGATATTCAGCCATCATGATGACTAGCAGTTGTTGATAGTCACCCTAAACTTGTTCAACTTCTTTTAAAATCTAGCCACATGAGTGTCCAGCACTGCATCTCATGGCAGATGATAATACAGTATACACATTGTGGGAAGGGGTCCTTCTTTTTATACACATTGAACACTCAATTATTTAATTTCATTGGGGTGACTCTGTGTCATAGTATGAAATTTGGGGAATCTATCCATTTTCTCCATGTTATATATAATTTTATATAGGTCTATCATGCTTCCCTTCCCATGTTGATGATGATGATGATGTAGAGCAGGGGTCCCCAAGCTTTTCAGACCATGGGCTGGTCATGTGGTTTAGCGGGGCGGTCATGTGGTTTATCAGGCCAGTCATGTGGTTCCTCTCACTGGTGGAAGTGGAAGTAAAACACGCCTTGCAATCTGCTTTGCAACAGGATGAGATAGATTTTAAGCTGCCATTTTCTTGGCTTAAACCAGGGGTGCCCAAACTATGGCCCATGGGCCAGCCCCAGCCCCCAACACCAATTCATCAATCCCATGCCACCCTTGTCGTTCTTGGAGGCAGAAGTAAAACATGCCCACACATGTGCAAAAAGCTGCCATAAACACACCTGTGGCTAACCCACTGAGCTATCCAGCCACCTGTTACTTAGTTTTTTTAAATAAAAGAGGGGGGAAATGCAAGGGGACAGTTCCAAATCAATTAAAAAATATATGGGAAAGGAGAATGAGCTAGCCTCATCTTCACCACCTATGTTTTCATCACTCTTTGCTTGTGACTTTCTGAATGGCAGAGCCATCTGCATCTGCGTAAGTTCCCCACACACTTTTGAGGAGCCTACACAAATATAAAATGCTTTAGTGTCTTTTGATCATCCAAGGCATAGGAACATTGCAGGCAGATATTTATATTTCAGAATCTTCTGTGTCCAGAATGCTACTGAATAAGGGAAATCAGTTTATTATGGTCCCTGAGCAGGGGAGAGAGAAGGTAAGGGTGGGAGGAAGATAATTGGCTGTTGTTCTGCTTGGCTGCTACATGGAAGGGGTGGCAAAAGCTGGAGATTGGGGAATCCCACAGTTTGCCATTTGGACAGGAGCTGGCAGAAAGCCTGGTGGACTTACACAAGAGCCAAGCTGTTGGTCTGTGAGAAACTCCACTTCACTGGTTGTGGTGTGCTTGGGGGTGGGGGTTCCCTCTCCCTTTCGTAACAAGGTGGCATCTGGATTTGATCAGGAGCCAATAGTGTGTAAAAGGTAAGTTCCATCAGCCCAGGATTCCTCTTGCATCCCCTGTGTTTCTCATATTTATGCTTGGGTGGTGAGGATGGGCGGGTCGATGAGAGAAAGGCAGCCTTCTCACATTCTTTGTGTCCACTGTGGCTGATAATCCACTGCGGTTTGCAGGGAATGCTAAACTCCCAAGAATATCTCATTTATTTTGCCTTAGAATTGTTTCCCTTCCTAGGCAATCAAAAGGTGAGTAATGGATATTATTCTAATTTTCCTTAATGGTGCACAAACTCCTAACTCTGCCTTCCCAACCCTATGCCCAAGTATTGGAGGGCCCCGCCTTCACTTCTGATGCTTCAGATGTTCTTAGAGTGCAACTCCCAGCTGCCCTATCAGCATATCTCCTGTCAATGGGTGATGGGAGGTGCAGCAACTTTTGAATGAGAAGTCCACTCCTGCCCTCTGATGAGTACCTTACCTGGAGTGAGAGCTCTGGTGTTGTTGTGGCACTGGAGGTGGACCAGAAGACTCTGGGATGATCATAAGGTCATTGTCTGCCTTAGTCATCTCACAATACTGGAAGGTCATTGCTGAATCTGCCCTTGACCATGAAGGTTGTGGCTATTATTTTCCTCCCACTTATTTTATATTCTTTTAATTTCAGTTTTACATTTACTCTAATAATAACAGCAATAATAATAAATCCCAAACTGGGATGAGTAGGTGTGATGGAGTTACCAGTAGCAACATGGTAGCATATCTCTGATATGCCATTTGTTAACCGAGTTTCTACTGTACATAATTATAATACCTGGAAGGAAGACTCGTTGCAATTAAAGGACTACCTTTTGAGTAGACCTTGTAGATTAGCTCTGCTCCTCAGTTGTTTTCACTGATTCACTTTTCTCTCTAGTACCAGAATGTCCATTTCCCTTCATTTGTTCTGATGTCACTGTTTTGTTTTTCAAACAGCAAATACGATTCTTTACTTTCCAGATGGAAATCTTTTGTCTTGCAGTAAGGCTACCTCTGCCCATGACATTTGCACTGTATGTCACACTGCCTCATCATTTGTAGTGATAATGATGCAAAGGTTAAAACTTGATTAGATAATTCTTTGTCTGGATAACTTGTGAATTTCAGGATCATGCTAAAGCACCACATTTAATGTAAAGAACATATTGCTTTGTTTTAGATCCCTATCTCTTGTAGGCTTCAAAGGCTTAATGAAATATCTTCAGAGAGCTCAATCTTTTTCCTTTTAAAATATTATTTCTATCATATCGTTCCACATCGCCAATCTTCAACCTTTCATATTGAAGGAACATGTAATTATTACAACTGCAAGACATTTATACCAACTATACCAACTGCCAGGGGAGGAAGAAGCCAGGGCAGGATGAGGACCTTGACGCCCCTCCCCCTGTGCCTATACCAACTGCCAGGGGAAGAAGAAGCCAGGGCAGGATGAGGACCTTGACACCCCTCCCCCTGTGCCTATACCAACTGCCGGGGAGGAAGAAGCCAGGGCAGGATGAGGACCTTGACGCCCCTCCCCCTTTGCCCACACCAACATATTGTATTGTAATGTAATGTAATGTATTGTCTGTAAGCCGCCCTGAGTCACCACGGCGAGTGAGCGGCAATATAAATTTGAACTAATAATAAATAAATAAATAAATAAATTTATTGCAACTGCATTGGAAAGAAACCCTCAAATCATTTCCCAGTTCTTTTTTTTCACATTTGAGCTGAATAATAGTAAAAAACCCCATGTTTTAATATGAACAGTGATTTTGATCGACAAGTACATCAGAATACTAAGCTTGCGATTGCCTGATTCATATTTTTTGTTGGCCACTGGTATGACAGCACATCAGGGAAAATACGGTTGGAACTGCTTTGACCCCCCCCCAATAATAATAATAATAATAATAATAATAATAATAATAATAATAATAATAATAATAATAATAATAATAATAATAATAATAATAATAATTTACTAGGTTGATTTCCCTCAGCCAACCACACAGGACTTAGCAGAGAGAGAGAGGGGGTGTGTCAGTTTTGTTTGTAAGATGTGTTTGTTTTCTTCTTTCCTTCTCATTCTGTTCCATTTCTTTCTTTTCATGGCTTGCTGAATCAGCACTTGGCCAGCAAGGTGACCAGAGAGGAAGTAAAAGAGTGAGGAATCACCAAAGAGATAGGAGGAAGTTTTTATTTTAGCCTTGTTTGAAGATTCCTAAAATATCTCTGCCCTGACCATCTAAATTTGCAGATTTGCAGGAGGCATGGTTAGAGCAGAGGTACCTTAAAACTTCCTCCTCTCTGTCTCTCTTGATTCCTCCCCCAACCTTTGATTGGCTAACTGCCCCATCACTGAATTAGTAAGCTTTTAAAAGAAGAAGAAAAAAGAGGGGAAAAACCCAACAGGAAGGGAAGATGAAAGCATATGCAGGCATCATATGTGGGGAAGAGAGAATTCGGGCAGTTAGTTACCCTGCTTTTCTGTCCCTCTCACTGTTCTTGAGGTGGCTGGAATGGCTTTTGATAGAACAGCTGCAAAACCCTTCACATCAACCCAAGTGACTACACTGCCGGAAGCAATGTGAAGGGACCTGAATCCCAAAAAGTAGAAGTCCCAGGGGAAGAAGATTAGGGGTGAAAAACTCTGGGTTTATCCACACTGGATTCCAAGTCTTGCAAGGTGCAACCACATTGACAACTAAAACAGAAATACTCCATGACTGGGACAGTCTGGTTTGCATTATTTTCCATTGACCACAGTATGTAAAACCACCAAACATCCTAAGTAAACTAGGAAAACTCCATTTGAAGTAACAAAAATGTCCAAGCTGAGTACAATAATAGAAAATGATTTCTGTTTCGAGTCATCAGCATACTGACACCTCATCCAGGAAATCATGCATATGTGCTGAGAATGGACATAGACAGTGTAGAATGGCCTGAATAAATAGCCAATTGCATTCATGATCTATATGAAACTGTATGGGAATTGCACATGCCCTATATTTCATGTAGAGAATAAGCACAGCTCTAATTCCTTACAAAATAGTTTGTGGCTTCATTGCTTTCTCTTGCTGTTTTTTCTCTCTTCCCCTCCTCCCATGCAGGAAGCACCCTACGGTCAAGTAACTGCCTTGGTTAACTTCCATCAATGCACCACTAATGGAAGGATAATGAGCTTGCCATAGCTGTGGCTTGCACAGCTATCAGTTCTTATTGACTAAGATGATAACTATAGAATTGTGTTGTCAACCATGCTCAGCAGGTAGTAAACATTCCTCTTTAGCGTAATGCATTGAACAAAATTTGCATGCAACTCCACTCGGCAGTGTGCATAAACTCTCCACTAAATTATGCACTTCAATTAGCAAAGAATAATGGAGCAATAAGAAAAGTGTGTGCAATTTTATATACTCTTTGCAACTCAGGAAAGCCCACAGTTGTATTTTGCTTTGAACAGAGGCATGCTCAGAGTTACCTTATTTACTTATTAACTCTGACTAGATGCAGTGTGCAAGCAGTTTGGAAAAATGAGGGGAACATACAGCTCAATCAAGGCATACTTAATTAGCAAAATGTGCCATTTAATTAATTAAGTGTATCAAAACATGGCATCTGAAGTGTGCTGTTGGACAAGTGTAGGATGCATTTTGATTTGTACTGTATGGCAAGGAATGGGCCACCTTCAATCTTGTATAATCTTCTTTAAATGACAACCACAGTTCTCCGCTGTAATTTTTAAATTTGTAAAGGAAGAATGCATACTTGAGATCACAATTTAAAGAGGCAGTAGATAACAAAAGCCATTTCTCTCATTTCTTCTGCCAATTTGGAAATAACTATGTGTATGTGTGTTTTGTAGAGCTCTATATAATATGTCCTATGAGACAATCTCCTAATTTGGTCTTCTAAAATTCTCTGAGAAGGAAAAACTCAACACATTATGCTGCCTGAAGCAAAAAAACAACAACACAAGATACCATGGACTTTCTTGTCTGAACAAACCCCTGGCCACGCCTCCTTGGGTGTTCTGGAACCCATTTATTTATTTAAGTAAATTTTTATGCCGCCCTATTCAAAAAGACCCAGGGTGGCTAACACAACTCTCAACACATAAACCACAATAAAAACATACTATAAAATCAAGATTAAAAGATTAAAAAAAATTAAAAAGCTAAAACGAGACAAACAGAGAGGGGGGGGATCAAATGTGCCAACAGACAGGGGCAACTGTCTGGCCCATACCCCATAGTTCAAACAAACAAGATCCTGGTCTGGTCTGAGCACAGGTGGATGAAGGGTGAAGAGAGTGGTGTAGAAATTCAAATAAATAAATAAATAAATAAATAAATAAAGGGACTAATAATCCCCAGATATTATCTTCAACACTGAAGATACCGTAAAGCCTTTCACCATATTGGTGGCTGCAGACTATAAAGGCCAGAAAGGATCTGTGGCATCCAAATATTGCCCTCCAACAGAAAAGAACAGCTGCAAAATGCTTTGTCTTTGAGCAAACTGCTCATAGGCCCAAAGAATAGATGATTATTGGGATGTACCATCCACATTTTCATACATTAGAGCAGTAGTTCTTAACCTTTTTCAGCTGCAGGCCAGGCCATGCCCCCTCAGACAGCTGAATGGGCCAAACCAGTGGTTCTCCCCACCATAAACACTGCCGTAAAATGCATCTGGGGTTGTCACAAGCATGTTTACCACAGCCACTGACTCATTTACAGCTGTCATAAATGCGTTTATGATGGCTGTGTATGAGTCTGGGGCCAATTTCAGCGACAGCAGCTGCTGGATTATTTGTTGCTGCAAGCCATAGATTGAGAACCCCTGTATTAGAGGAAGAGTGGAGAACCCCCTTTTTTTGGTCATAGATCACATTTCTCAGGGGTAATCTGTTGGAAAAAATAGCAAACTTACATGCACTAACACTGAGTGTCAATGGGAGGGGGAATTACAGCCTACTATGAGGATTCCATGGTGCTAATTTGATTGGTAATGTTCTTCCCACTTCTGTAACATGTTTCTTCTGCATGCCAGAGACACTGTTTCATTGCTGATGGGCTCCTTTTTCCATTCTCTGATCTGTATCACAGAGCAAGCATGCAGGGAGTCCCATGTGGTAAAAATCCCATTTTTACCCCACTTTCCTTCTGATTGTCACTACAGATTTAATAGTTAAATAAATAAATAAATGTAACTTTGAGTGAATTTACAGTTTTAATTTACAGATACTGCTAGAGTGACTTTTGCTACAGAAAGTGGAGTTTCCTTTAGAAAGTTTTCTTTAAATAAAATGTTTGGTGGCTGTGAATATCAGAACAACGATTGCAGCACTATTCAGGATGGATGGGTATGTGGTAGCGACACACAGTCCATATATTCATTCCAGGTAGAAAATGACTGGGGAACAAGGGGACATGTTTTGGAAATGCTGAATGTTAAGGTACATGTTGATCAGATGCCTCCTGCAACTCACTTCTTTGTCCATGCCATTCCTCAGCCTTTGCACCACTATGCACCTCTACTAATGTAAGAATGCACACATTTTTTTTATGCGAAGCAGTTTCTCTCCAAGTCCACAGTGGCTGGTTCTTCTAGGATATACAGTGGGGTATTGAACTTCAAAACTCTGGCTCCATAGCCAGATACAGTAATACCTCGTATAATGTATGCACCACACAACATTACAACCGCATAACATTAAGGAATCTGGGGAAAAACCCTGCATCGCACAACGTTAAAATCTATGGGATGTATCACACAACATTTGCTGAAGTCTGTGGCGGTTGCAATGTATCTCTATGGAGTTTTAACGTTATGCGATTTATCCCATAGGATTTTAACATTATGTGATACATGTATCGCATAACGTTAAAAATCAGATAATGCTAAGACTCGTGGAACCAAGTTTTAGCGTTATCTGGGGTATTATTGTACTTAACTCACAGAGCTATCTAGCCAGCTACAGCTGACCTTATCTATAGCTAAATATAATTATGATTCTAATGTGAGGAATGGATCATGATGGGAAATTTTGGTGTTCATGGGGAGCTATAGCTCTTGGGTACAGCTAATCAATCATGTGCTAGTGGCATTTAACATACTCATACCTGTGGTTACTGAGTTGTAAGTCTTACTGGCCAGTATCTTGTTTAATAAAAATTATGTGCATGCAGTGTTAGCAGCAAAAGCTGCCCTGGTGATCCAATAAGTTACCAGTTGTATCTGACCAGGCACCTGATTGACACCTTGTCAGTTGGAGTGAAAACATGCAGGATTCTTTAATTAAAGAAATCAATTATTTTCAATTTAATTTTAGCTTAATTCTGATTTATTTTTTGGCTGACTGAGTTATATTGTAGTTGTGAACAGAGCATGTACGTTATTAATTAGTGTAAGATTTTAAATGTGTTCCATGCCGTCTATGTATGGGACTCCTGCCAACCTAGCAATTCAAAAGCAAGAAATTGCAAATAGATAAATAGGGACGACTTCAGTGGGAAGATAAACAGCGTTCTGTGGACTCTGGTGTTGAGGTATGCCTGCCATATGTTCATGGAAATGTCTGCAGTTGCAGACAGCGCTGGCTCTTTGACTATAAACAGAGATGAGCACTGAACCCTAGAGTCAGGTATGACTGGCTTTCGAGCAACAGCAACCTTTACCCTTTGCCTATACATCTATATATGTATTTTATTAATGTATAGTCAAAGCAGTCGTATTCCCTGTGACAATGTATGGTTATGAGAGCTGGACCATTAGGAAAGCTGAGCGCAGAAGAATAGATGTCTTTGAGATGTGGTTTTGGAGGAGAGTTTTGAGAGTACCCTGGACAGCAAGGAGAACAAACAGGTCAATTTTAGAAGAAATCAACCCTGACTGCTCCTTAGAAGGTCAAATTGTAAAGATGAAGCTAAGGTACTTTGGACATCAAATGAGAAGAGAGGATTCGCTTGAGAATACAAATGGAATAAACAATAAACATAAACAGAAAGCCTTGATGCTGGGAAAGGTGGAGTGCAAAAGAAGAAGGGGACGGCCAAAAATGAGATGGTTAGATGGTATTGTGGACAGAATGGGCACAGAGCTGAGTGAGTTGAGGAGGATGGTGGAGGACAGAAGTGCCTGGTGGACAGTGGTCCATAGGGTCACAGAGAGTCGGAATCGACTGTGCGACTGAACAACAACAAAAATTTTTGCTTGGATTGTTCTGTTTTATGTTATTGTTTTGTGGGTTATCTGTTTCACTCTTGTAAGCCACCCAGAGTGGTGCTTGCACCAATTGGGGTGGGGAAATAAATAAATAAAATCCCACATGCCCAAATACTGGAGCAGAGAGTGCCTACTATGTTCAGTTTGGTATTACTCCCCATATTTCCATGAGCCTGATAGCTTGACAAAAATCAAGCAGTCTATAAAACAATAAGGATGCCATATATGAGAGGGAGTATCAGTCACGTTTACGAATAAGTAATTTTAGCAGTTTGATGTGGTTAATATGCTTCATGTTTTGCTCCAATTGAACAAATCAACAAATTAATTCAGAGTTCCTGTCTAGATTGCATTTTCTCTTCTTTGATCAAAGCAGCAGAGCTCAGGACGGATGGGAAAGCATAGTCCCTCTGACATAGATAACATTCCTTATTAACATGCAGATAAAAATGCAGTCAATATGAGTAGAATGTCTGCCACACAAATATTATGTACATTAATCTTTTACACGAGGGCTAGGACAATAATTCAATTTATGGAAATTCGAGATGCACACATATTTACTTGGCATTGCTAAAACAAAGTCTGCTCCTCTAGTGCAGCACAATTTGTTGAATGATGTTTATTTAATAAATAGAAACTTCGCAGATTGTTTTTTTTAATTGACATCTATGAAATATTTGGGTTTCAGTTAACTTGGACAATAAAAGGTGTACAATATTGGTGATGTGAACATTTGCATCAACAAGCACACATTTCATCAATAAGGAATGCTCCAAAAAAATTTCTGAATTTATATCCAACCTCTGCTGTGCTCAATCTCAAGGATCCAGACATTTCCCCCCTCTTTTTAATTAAACAAAATTACATAACAACATAACTTAAATCACATTACAAAGTGCTCATTATACATTTTAGTACACACCTTCTTATACATAAAACATAACAAAGATCAAGCCATGGGGGGAGGGGGCACCAACGGAGCATTGCAAACCCCCCCCCCCAATGCATCTCTTGTTTTTAAAGTTACCCACAGACACAACACAGTCTTCTATGGCCGGATAATAACTGGCTCTTTTGAAGCTGATCAGTCAAGACAGGTAAGAACTTCATATAGTCTGTTTCTCACAGTAAAATAGTATCGTGAGGTGTATAAATTATATCACAGAATTGTGACATCCTGATTTTTTTTTGGAAGTGTCAGATCTTGGGTAAAAACACCCCTACTAATGGACCTGTAAATAAGGTGCATTTAAATGTATACTTTGATTCTTGCTACAATTATAATTTCCCAATCCTTAGCATGTGAGTGAAAAGTACAACTGGGTGAAGAGAGTTCAACCAACCCCCTCCTCCCTGTCACAAAGGCATTCTTGATGTAATTTAGTCAGAGGCTGCTCCAGTGACATGTGGATGATGGTGTTCATCTAAATTCAAAGAGAAAGATGATATATGATGGCCTTATTGCCAGCAAGGGCAGCTTAATATATTAGTATCGTTCCTCTCTCCTGTCAAAATAGATGGCCAGAGGAAAGAGTGATAAATTCTGGCCAAGTGTCATAGCAAGACAGCAGGGTAAAGTGACTTAGGATGCAACTGCACTGATATAAAATGTAGGAAATGTTCCAGGACTGGGAATATCTGAGTTGAATTCCCCCCACACACACACACACACAGTTTTCCATGAAACAAAACTCCAGTCTTCTTCCTCCAAACCATAGTTCTTTGCTCTGCTGATGAGGTACCTACTTTTTATGACAGCAGATCCATTTGCATTGTTTTAGGCAGTGTAATTGCTTGAGGCAAAGTACAGGGATTTGTAGCCCTTCCTTTTTCCTTCCTTCCTTGCTTACTTGCTTGAGTCCACACTGCAGCCAGGAGAGAAGTGAATTGTATAAGGAACAATATATTATTTCAAGCTATCTTTGTTATAAATTGAAATGCTTCAGCATCCTTTGGTCTGAATAAGCAGGCAAGAACTTCTTTCAAGAAGGGTACCTCTTTTTCCCCACCTCCCACACAATGGGCAAATCTATCAAAAAGTTTTTAAATGGATTTAGTTAGTATGCACATCCTGAGCCTTTAAATGAACCAAGACACGATCATGTATCAGAATCCACATCTTTCCAAGCTTTCTGAGGCAGCTTATCTCAGGAAGAACATCACAAAGGGCATGTATTTCAGACAGCTGACATACAAAGGAGCATCAGAATAGTGTGCAGTAGATGGGGAAGAATTGTAAATTCAAAAATGTGTATGAAAATGCATGTGTACAAAAGGGTAGAGATCGCCTTCCAGATTTCTTTATGTTCAAAGCCTCAGACTTGTACAGAGACAGGATGGAATAAACTGTCTCTTAAAGCCCCAACAATCCCAACTAGACAGCAGTTGACAGGTGCATCTTAATCAACAGCTGCATTTATTTGCTCAGGGGTGGCCAACTTTGGTGCTCCAGCTGTTCTTGGACTTCAGTTCCCAGAAGCACTGATTAGCAGGTGTCCTGATGAAGTCCAAGAACAGTTGGAGCACCAAGGTTGGCTACCCCTGTGGTGGCTATAGCAGATCAAGTGGGAAGGCATCAAATACCAATATTTCCCATGAAATCTCCATTCTTAGCTGAAAGCATGGAGAACCAGTGCAGAACAGCCAGTGCTCTTCCATATATCTTTAGCATCTTACTGAATCATCCTGATCCTGCTTAGTCAGCTGGCTTCCATAATAAGCTTTTCATTGCCTTCTGAAAGCAAGCTGGGATTGTGATGTGAGGCTATTTTTAACTTATGAAAAAGATACGGAATTGGGTGGCTGGGTATTTCTCTCCCATCATGCAGGGTTTTTTTTGCAAGGCAATGCATGTTAACCTTTGTAACAAAACAGACCAAACCTGCCTGTCATATATGCAAATAATTCACAGTATGCTGAGTTAAGAGTCGGGTCCATGGTGGTGAATTTAGGAAAAAATAGGAGCAAGGGGAATGTAACAGCATGGACCCTGATTTAACAGGTGTTGAAGTAAGAGGTTGTTTAAACTTCCTATATAGGAAGATTCCATGTGGGAGTAATTTTGTCTGGTAATGCAGTGTAGACAGCAAGGTTAAACCTCACTTCCCAGAAACATGGCTCCCATTCAGATTCTGGGAGTTAGTCCAATGCAGAGATGTTTCAGAATAGCAATTAATATACAATTATTATCAGCAGCTATAAGTGGGGTGTTCGATTCCCTACTGGCCCGCCAGGGAGAAGATCCAGCCAGGGTGACCCTGGGTAAGTGGGACATTCATAGGATGTGTCAAGAAGAAACGGAATTATGAACCACTTCTGTCTATTCTCTACCTGAAAAACCCTGGAAATGATTGCCCTAAATCAGAATTGACTTGACAGCATGCAATTATTATTATTATTACAACTTAATCAAGTTCATTGATTTCTAGAAAGTGGTATGTGAGTGCTGGGCTATTCAAGTGATTTACTAAGCAGTTTATGCATGCAAAGAAGATACACACAGGTGCTTTGGTGCAATGACTCATGTTACTTAAGATGGCCTGCTGAACCACATCACCGGCCCACAGCCCAAAAAATTTGGACACCCTGACTTAAACTATGGGAAAATAAGAACAAAAGCAAAACTCAAATGGCCACATTCATCAATCCCTAATGTACAAGTGGAAAGAAAGGCTGATGAGAAAATACAGGAGTGAAGGTGTGTGAGTGTTTTGGCACTTACTGGATTGAAAGAATGTGGCTCTTTCAGCAGGCTTCACCTCTTGGCTACAACAATGACAACAAGTTTTATAAAAACCTTAAAGACTAACTGATTTATTACAGAACATGTTGTTTGGATGGATTAGAGTCTATTTTAATAGACCGGTATTGCTTTATCCTTGAGTTGGCAGGTACTTGTTTTATTCCCTCTGTACCTTCTATAGCGGCACAAATATATGCCAACTGAGGGTAATACTTCATGCATCTGTTGAAGTGGAGTCTAGTACAGGAACCTTTCATGGGAATACCTTTGTTAATGTTTATTTATAGTGCTGCAAGACACTTGCTGCTTCTATAGCTTAATGTAAGTGAAGAAAGCAAATATTGTGGGCTAATGCTAAAACTGTGGCTAAATAGCAGTTGTAACTCAATTGAAGCTGGTCTCCTGTCAACCAGTTGTGGTGATTAAAAAGCAGCATAACATAGCTGTTTGAAAATAAGCCTACTAATTCAGGTATGGTATGGAATCATGGGCTTTAGATAAGGTGTTATATATATTTATTTTTTTTAAAAAAAAAAATTAAATATGGGGTTATCTCAGGATCCTAAAATGGTAATCAATGTAGAAATAGAAAGGAAGGTGAATTAAAAACAAGAAACCGTAAAGCATATACTATGCAGAAAACTAGAGGCCATTGATCTCATAATGAGAAACATAGAAGGTTGAGGTAGTTACGGTTGGTCATTTAAGGTAAAAAATGGCAAAAGATCTGGAGGAAAATGTTTCCAGACAAGTGATAGACAATAAAATGTTACCCAGTAAACTCTATAAGGGAAGCTTCTCAATAAACTACCCTCCCATGGAACAAAGGTTACCTCCAGGAAGCATCGTAACTGAAATGGGTTTTCATTTCTGCTTCCCAGAAGAAATGTGGAGTGAAGCAGATGACTGACCTTTTGTATGTCTTCCTTTTTTCTCCTCAGACCCAGATGTCTGCCTGAAGGATTCTAGGCAATGTCCTGGAATGGAAGTCCTAGAATTATGAAAATCCCATCTTTACAGGCTACTCTTTCCCCACAGGTATGGCTGTACCCCAGTGTATCCCAAGAGCATGTGAAGCAAGACAGCCAACAATTCCAAAAGAGAAAAAAAGGTGTTATAGGCCCAAAATAGGAAGAAGCCACATAATGGTTCACTGAATTTCCCCATCATCGTCATCGTCATCATCGTTGTCATCATCATCATCATCAATGTAAATACCACAGATATGACAGGTCTTTTCTAATTTGATTTAGGCTATTTGATTTGGGATGAAGAAGATATAGGACTGCAGACAAAAATCCACAAAATTAAGTCAAGACTAGAAAACGTTTTGGGGAGGAGACTACAGACTCAATCAAAGCATGGAGGAACAATGTGATGACTAAATCTTTCTGATTAGGCTGTTATTCTCTTTCAAACTGAGCCAAACCACATAATTTACCACCCACAGAAAGAAAGATAGGAGGACATTGGTGGAAAAGCAGATGAAAGAAGAAATAGCTCAGTGTTATATGCTCTCTCCATTCTGATGAAATTTAAAGCTCCCTGGGTGTGCATTTCATTTTTAAAAAACAGCTATTGGAAGAGTGATCACTGGTCTTCCAATGCCTTGGCCCTAACACTGATGCTGAAAAACATTACAGAAACTGGGAAGACACATTGATGAACTGTCTGGCCTCAGTGAACTATATTCAGAGAAGACATATTTGCTAAAAAAAAGATTCATAAAATGTACAGTACATAGGCCCATTATCTAGACCTGCTGCAAATTATAATTTTTTTAAAAAAATAATGGTCTAAATTCTGCATTTTAAAAATCCTAGAAACTGACTAGATTAGACAATTAAGTTTTGTTTGCATTAATTACTAATTCACAGGGTTTATTTTTAATTCTGTTGCAGCACAGGGAAGGAAAAAGGCTTCCCTGTAAACTGAAAGTTCCACCTTTTTAATATCTTATGAATATTTGTCCCCATTTACAGTATCTTTAACTTCAAAATGTGAATACTATGGATATGTGAAACATTCGGCCCATCAGTTTTTCTTAAAATTAATTTACCCAACTACACACATCCCAGCCTGTAAATGTGGACCTGATAGGCCACTGGAATTTTATATATTTATGGACTTCCACTGAACAATAGAAAAGTGTGTGTGTGTGTGTGTGTGTGTGTGTGTGTGTGTGTGTGTGTGTGTGTGTGTGTGTGTGTGTGTGTGTGTGTGTGTGTGTGTGTGTGTGTGTGTGTGTGTAGGGGGACTTGTGACGCAAACCGTATTTTTAAAAACTGTTCACAAACACACTCTAATTAATATAAACATGTGCCCATTAATGAGTCTGCTTGAAAAATGTAAAGAGAAATAGCTATTGATTATTTTGTATAGTATGAGGAATAGGACATAAGTAAAGATGTAGCCTATGGAAACAGGATTGACAGATCTGATCATCCCAAGTGCTCAAAACTGGTAAGAAAGAAAAAGTACAGATTCTTGTGCCAGAATAAAAGATCACCAGCCTTCGAATAATTTTAAGTAAGGTAATTATGGACATGAGTTAACATGAAAGGGGTTCTTATTGTTTTCATAGTCTTTCTTTAATTTCCAATAAAGAGCTCTTTAAACATGAATTATCACAAAGGATGTATTTTTTGTGGGGTATATTTTGTGTATATTTTGGTGGGGTAGGGGGGGACTCTTATGTTTCCTTCTGTGCAGCTGCCAGGACCAGGGGGTAGATTTACTGATTGTGTTTCTCAGCTATATGAGTACCTGCATAGGTCTGATTATGATTTTCCTCCCTTCATCTACTACTGCCCACTTTTGGTGTAAATATAGATTGATTCTCTGTTGCCTGCCTTACTCCTGCTTTTTTCAAGCCATTTTAAGGGTTGAACTTTTTCCAAATTAGTGGTAGAAAACAAAATAACCCAAAGATAACCAGGATGTCCATTTCATGTAAATTGAAGTACAGTACTAGTAGAGTGATGGTGAACCTATTAGAGACCGAGTGCCCAAACTGAAACCTAAAACCCACTTATTTATTGCAAAGTGACAACATGGCAACAGGGGAAGGAGGGAACTCTTCCTCTGGGCTGCTGGGCAGAGAAGTGAGGCAAACTCTGCACTGGGGGAGGGAGAAAGCGCTCCCATTGGGCTGCTAGGAAGAGGGACGGGGCAAACTCTGTGCTGGAGCAACTGCATGGGTACCCACAAAGAGGGCTCCAAGTGCAATCTCTGGCACGCATGCCATAGTTTGGCACCACTGTACTAGTGC
This sequence comes from Furcifer pardalis, assembly GCA_030440675.1. Classification (NCBI taxonomy): domain Eukaryota; kingdom Metazoa; phylum Chordata; class Lepidosauria; order Squamata; family Chamaeleonidae; genus Furcifer; species Furcifer pardalis. The sequence continues at coordinate 30,922,148 of CP126893.1, read as the reverse complement.
ACAAACGACATAAAATTAATGAGGCACTCCCTAAAAGAACCCCAAACAAAACACAAAATGAAGTTTTTACCCTGTACATTCCTAAAGGAGACACTCAGCATGCACAGCTTGTTTATACTCTGAGCTACCACTGGACTCAGGGATGCTATAATGATGACAAACATTTTGAGAGATAATGGTAAAACCTAGCTTATTCATATATCAAACACAAATGTGTTCTCATTCATGAATCAAAAACTAATGTGTGTACTCCCCTCTCCACACACCTAAAGTGTTGCCTCATGTGTCCAGTCTAATGGCAAGCCATGTTAGATCAGCTCTAATAAGTAAGAAATATCAAACAATTAACTGACTTAAAACCAATCAGTAGATACATAAAGCTCTTCTTTGTCAGAAGCTGGATGAAATTATCTGCTCCCCGCTATGGAATAAGAATGAAGCTATTAGATGAACATCTGGACATCTCTCTCTTTTATACCTCAATTTCACACCATAACACAAGCATTTAGAATGAATACAGCCACAATGGAATAAAGCAGTGTGGAAAGCAGAAGGTGCAATCAGTATGGTCATAAATGGCTACCTAAGTACCTTGGAAAGTGAACATTGCACTGTTATTTCCTTTTGGAGATCCATCCATGCTCAGCAGGAAGTGGCCCATTTTTCAAACACGGGAATCCACATGAAAGAAGAATCCTCAAGACAGGTTCTGTTTGTATATGTCTGTCCAGATGCCTGATACCTGTCCAGAAAATTGCATGTAACAGAGACCAAAATAGAAATAGTAACGTCTCTCCAAGGTCTTAATCTTAAATTAATTTGTACTTCCAGAATTAAGAGGCATTTTACTTTCAAGGAGGATTTGAGGATAGACATATGTCTAGGAACACAATGTCCAGGTTGATTATCTGCCCATTTGTCATAACATATGGATTTCCCATGTTAAGTTAGAGTCACATTGTAGCTTCTTGTGTTCTGGCTTTCTTGTCCCTATGGCCAATCTACACTACAGCAGAAACATCCGAAACATTAAACACTTTGATTTTCAGTCAGAGAAATTATTCATACCTTTGGCATATCAAATGTAATTTAATGCATGAGGCTTAAGCATTTTATAGCTGCAAGCATATACTCCTAACTACACTTGGCTCTTTTTACCTCCCTTCCCTCTAACACTCATCCTTCTATGATTCTGTGAGTCTCCAAAATAAGGTTTCTGAATATGACCATCACAGAGGAAATAATTTCCCCAGTGATGTTCAAGGTTTACTGCTTAAACACTCAAGCTCTATATTACAGAAGGGATTTGGTATTTAATGGGCTATGTCCAGGGAAGGTCAGTCTCACCTGACCCTGCCATTTGTTTTCTCTTGGTGCTGAGATATGATCCATGAAGAGTCCACATTCCCCGAAGGGACATCATGCCCTTGTACCATGCAAAGGAAAGCTAAAGTCTGTGTCTGTACTTTTCAGTTAATGGGGATTTGCAGTGATGCAGCTTGTTAGGTAATTTTAGACTCTGGACGTGATGATCTCATAGGGTGACATGGCCTCTCCTGAAATCTCTTTGATATTCAGTAAACTCAAGGTGTCCCCCTGCTTGGCTTCTTAGTTGTGCAGGATCATGGATTTCTACTCCCATTCCCATTTGCTACTCTACGGGTACCATTGCTATTGAAGTACAGAAAACCAATGCTTTTCTCATAAAGAGATTGACCGTCAACCATTAGAGATGTAGATGAGGTTTGCTGCATCCTTCAATTTCAAGAAGTTCATGATTCTGAGTTCAAATAGGAATCCAACACTAGGAAGCCAGGGCTTCTTCATTCTGCATCACTCCATCCAATCTAATTTATATTCCTAAACCATATTCAGCCTGGCCAAATATCTAGGGTTTGCAACACCAAGGCCAAGCCTAATGCAGAATCCCACCCACAACAGTAAATGACACTATAAAAATACCAGCGGTTCTGAATCTTTGCTTCATTCACATACAGCTTTCAATATCTTTGAAAGATATTAAGTAATGCATTAAAAAAGCATGTATTTATTTATTTATTTATTTATTAGTTCAAATTTATGTAGCCCTGCTTTGCCATTTTTTCAGCCACAATAATCCCCCACTATCCAAGGATTCAGCTATCCACAGTTTCAGTTATCCACAGCTCAAAAATATTCACTGAAAAAAAGGTATCCCAGAAAAAAATAGATAATATATAGGAATTTCCATGATGCATTACCAGAACTGGCTGCTAGAGGCCACAATGTACAATGTAACCTATAGGTATCACTCTTTTCCATGGTATCAGGCAATCACATTAAATCTTGGAAGCTATCCCCCACAAATAAGGGGGCTACTGTACTTGGTTTTTGGTGACAAATTCTGACCCCAGTAGATGGCTGGGAGTGGTAATAGCTCATATAAATCTCAAGGGACTGGATAGTCTTACTGCCTATTAGGTGCCATAGAGGAAGCCTCTCAAACACCACTTGTCCCATGCTCCCTTGAGATGCCCAAGAACCTTATACCATTCCTAGGTGCCACTGTGAACAGTTTTCTTCTTCTTGAAAGGCAAGTATAGCAAGGATGGAGGCCCACATGGAGGTAAGAAAAGGTCACCATTCTATTACTATGTTTGGGCTGCAACACACATCATTCTGCCTAGGGAAATTTCTGGTGAATTCTGGAAGTTGCAGTCCAAAAGAAATAAAAAAAAAACTCATACATAACCATCATTCAGCAATAAGGAGCATTGGTTCCCATTCCTAGGGTTAATGGAAGTTGTAGGCAGTGGTGTGCTGCTCCCGGTGCACCCAGGTCTAGGCATGCTGGTAGCGGAAATTCCCCAAGGCCATGCCCACTTGGCTGCCCACACCCGCTTGCTCAGTCTGCATGTTCCATTGCTGAGTGGCTGAAGTGGTGGCGGTGGAGGAGGAGGAGGCAGTGCCTGCATTCCCAGGCAGGCAAAGCAGAGCATGGGAGGCCTGGAGGTGGTGGCTTTGGTGGCTCATCCCTTGACCCTCTGCCTGCCCGCCCAGAGCAAACTACAGGCACTGCTGCTAGAAGTGGCTGGCGGGTGCTGAAGCCTCACCGTGCCTACCTAAGCCTTAGCTACCTCCAGGCCTCCAGGCCTAGGTAGGCATGGTGAGGCTTCTGCACCCGCCAGCTGCTTCTAGCGACAGCAGCAGCACCTGTAGTTTGTACTGGGTGGGTGCAGAGGGTCAAGGGCTGAGCCACTCAGATGTTGTTGCTGCTAGAAGTGGCATGTGGCCAGGAGGCCCACCAAGGCAGAGGCGGCTGGGGCAGAGGTCTTGTGGTTCCCACTCCAGGTGGCAGTGGGTGGCAGTGGAAGGCTGTGTCCCCTGGCTCTCCGGCCACTCCCAAGCTGAGAGGCAGAGAGGAACCAGAGGGAGGCTCCACCACAGCTGGTCCAGGCAGCCCGTCCTGATTTCCACTGTCCTCTTTCCCTGCCTCCCTCAGGAGGGACTGCCTGGACCACAAGGCCTCCGCACCAGCCACCGCCTTCTTGGTATGGCCCCTGTCTTGGCTGTCTATGCAGTGGCCTTAGCCAGGGGTTTCCCTCCTCCGCCGCTTTTCCTGAGTGCTTTGCTCGCTGCTTGGCCTTGGATTGGACATCATTGCAGGGGAGGAGCAGACCAGGCTGTGTCCACAACTCTTACCCCTTCTGGGCAAGTCTCTATTTCTACCCTTTGTGTGTGTGTGTGTGTGTGTGTGTGTGTTGTGCGCTGTGTTGTCTGGGTGTGTTGTGTGGGTGTGGGTGTGTTGTGTGTTGAGGGTGTTGTGTGTCGTGTGTGTGTGTGTGTGCATTGTGTGTGTGCACGCGCATTTGTGTATAGTCTTTAAGATGTCACAACATTTTTGTCTTTTTGTTTTGTTTACTTTCTGACATGGTTGAAACACAGACTAACACGGCTACCATTTCAAAAGTAGCCATGATTTTAGTCTGTGTTTCAACCATATCAGGAAGTAAACAAAAAGAAAAAAAAAGTTGTGGCACCTTAAAGATTAACTGCTGTATTTTAATGTAAGTTTTTGTGGATTGAGTCCACTGGGCACACAATGGTTGGCTAGCATAGCAGATAAGTTTACAAATCAGTGTGGCTTTTTACAACCAGTAATAACTGCAGTGGCTCAAGTGGTTAAGCTACTGAACTTGATGCCTGGAAAATCAGCAGGTCAACAGTTTGAGACCCGAGTACTGTACTCCCATCCCAGTCCTAGCTCCTGCCAACCTAGCAATTCAAAAGCAAGAAATTGCTTTTTTGGCCACATCCACAAAGTTAGCCCCACCCACAAAGTTAGCGCCACCCACAGTGTGGTAGTAAAATGTTTTGGAGCCGCCCACTGGTTGGAGGGTCTAATTCTCACAAGACTTGAGAAATGCAAAAGATTCTTAGTTTTGTTAGCTACATTTTGCTACTCATCATCAGCTGGAACTTGTATCTGAGAATGCCTTTTTTCCTGAAGCAGGAAAAAGGCCACTGGCATGAATTTGTTTAAGGTGGATCCCATCTTGCCATGAAGTGACCCACACATTATGATCACGGAGCCATCTTATGCGGCACATATGAAATGAAAAATGCAGGATTTAACACCGGGACTGCAATGGACTGCCACAGCCTTGAGGATATGGACAAGGTGCGCCTTCACAGCCAGTCCATCTGGCATGGCCTCTTCCACCTCCATGACCATTGGGAATCAGAGTTCCTCCTTTGCTCATTTTGCCATTGGGCTCAATATGATGGTTTCCAGTGGCATTTCCTCCACTGAGGGGGACTGCCCAACACTCGGTGTTGAGTCACTGGCTGTACGGTCTACTCCATTACCATAATGGAATGTCTAGTCAGACACTCTTTTGCTACTAAAGTAAATAATATAGTCTTCCTACAAAGCTAAAATTGTGCTACTCACAGCAGATGTAATTTTAAAAGGTCTTTTTCTGCTTGAAGAGAAGGTTGGACTGCCAATACATTCACTGCAGAAGATACAGCTATGGCATAATAAAGACCTGGGGTCTGCAAGTTTAAGTTAATTTTGAAACATTATTCTTATATATATTTAAGATTAAGGAACAGATTTTAATTTGTATCACAAAAAAGTAACATTTTTGGTTATTAATTTTAAAAAAATTCTTGTGTCCATGTTCTCTCAAAAGCTAATGTGTTACTTGTGATGTATTGCCTGGGTCCAGCCTCTACAAAACACCCTCCATTTTCTCAAGAAGGAAAATGAACCAAAAAAGATGACGTGGAAGCAACTATTGATCGCCGTTCTTTTCCTCACTAGCCTGGTAGCTAACGAGTATCAACAGCAGTGACTTTCCAGCATGCATTTTATTGTTGCCCGATGAATTCAAGCACAGAAGATGTCCTCCAATAAAAAAAAGAAATGGCCTTCTTTGCCACTGGTCGTATTTCTGACTAATAGTTTGCAAGGGCTCTCCCAGTCCAGACAGCCAATAAATCAGGTCCTTTACTGTTTCATTATTAATACATTTATCTCCACCAAAACTTCACTGTCCTCCAGTAGTGATCTCCTTTTGTATGCAGCCAAGTCCAAAACTTGCATTTTTCATTTCCAGTACTGATTACATGTTATTTGGGATGACAGGGACAATGCTGTTTTGGAAGTCCACGTTATTTAGAGATCTATAACCAGGACTATACAAACAGCCCCAGGCACTGCAGCACAACATCTCATCCAATGTTTAAGGACAAATGGTTAATACATCACGTTTATTAGGTGAGTGGAATAAATCACAGAGCAATCTCTCTACCACATTGTTGGGGACAAGCCAGTCCCTATCAGCTGAAGGCGGGGAGGGGGCTAATTGTCCAGATACAGTATGATGTCTGTTGAAAAATGATTGTTTTTGGTGTACTGGGGACAGACTCTTATTTCAAAGGAATTGGCGCAAGTCTGTTGACCAGCTGTTGTTACCTTTTTGTAGCTCATTCTTCTTTCTTGTTACTTGTGCTTAACGGAGAGCCTGTTAGACTCCAAAATAATTCACGGCTTGTAACTAATTCCTTTTTCTTTAATGATAACATCACAACTATCATTTAATGACCAAAATCCTATTGATGATTCACATTTGCCTACAGAAAATTGTGTCAGTTTTGCTTGCAAATTGTCATTCAGTAGCAAGGTGCTAGTGGGTTCAAATTGAAGAATGCAACCAGTACATCACCAATGAATGGTATATTTGCCGCTGAGACTTGAGGGTTTACATTGCTTCTAAGGCAACCACAATGTGGATGGAAAGAGACTATATTTCATAGCATTTATAGATGTTTTCTAAAAGACAGCTGATGGTTTGGAGCCGTAACTGCAATTAATTGTTGACTGAAATCTTGTTGCCATACATTACACTGCATAAGGCTGATGATGCCATCTGCAAAGCAATACTTTGGAAATTAAACATTTCTAATGTCTCTCCTGAAGCTCCCAAGATTCCTGTGTAATCCCTTTCATCATTGAGAATCCATGAGATGGAAGGAGGAAGTCTTTAAATATTGCTGGGATGTCAGTATTGGTTTTCCATAATTAAGATTACTCCTCCCAACCCATTTGTTGTTCAGTTGCACAGTGATTCTGACCCTTTGCGACCCTATGGACCACTGTTTGCCAGGCACTTCTGTCCTCCACCATCCTCCTCAACTTGCTCAGTTCTGTGCCCATAGTCTCTACAATACCATCTAGCCATATCATTTTTGGCCGCCCCCTTTTTCTTTTGCCCTCCACTTTTCCCAGCATCAAGGCTTTCTCAAGTGAATCCTCTCTTCTCATTTGATGTCCAAAGTACTTTAGCTTCATCTTTACTATTTGACCTTGAAGGGAGCAGTCAGGGTTGATTTCTTCTAAGATTGACCTATTTGTTCTCCTCGCTGTCCAGGGGACTCTCAAAACTCTGCAACGCATGGCTTACACAATTTTCAAAGGTAAAAGGAGTTACACAGGAGCCTCAGGAGTAAGTCAGAAATTTTCAAGTTCCAAAAATAGCATCACTGCTGGTGACATCATCAGCCTCATATGCTGTACCTTATAGCAACAGGATTCCAGCCATTGTTTGCAACATACATGTCTCAGAGAGTACATTAGTCCAATATTTCCTCCATTATTTGAATTGTGAGCATGGCATGATGAAGTGACATTATAAGGGAGATGAAAATTGAGGTTATTCCTTCCTTCTGAGTGAAAATAGCTGTAGGATGAGAAGAATATTTGTATGACCTTCCAAATCAACAAAGCCTGTGCCATGTGTATTGATGAGCTTTGTGGAAGACCATTGTATTGTGAAAAGTTAAAGTGATATTGCCCATTTTCCTTCTCTACAGCCTTGAGATGTTTTTTAAAAATCTTATAAGTGTATATTAAAATACACTTGCTAATCAGTTTGCACATTTAAAAGTTTTCTGCTGGTCGGGAAAGAGTTGTTTTTCACATCGATTGTCAACTAGTAAGATTTAGGGGAGTCACAAGACTAAGTTGAGAGTGTTTGGCAAGAGAACACAAGATATATAGATATCTGTCAAGCCTTGTGACAGAACAGAAGTGTATCCTTGTCTAGAGATAGATTGGGTGGACAAACATCTGCTAAGTTTTAAAATAAAACACCTGGAATATATGATGAATAGGAAATCCCAGACCAGACAAAAAGGTCCATGTGATCTTTTGCTTATGTTCCCGAGAGAATGACCAGATAATGAGGCAATGGGTCCAGCTGCAGAGGATGTGGCATCAACCCAATCAGGGAGCCCCTGAGTCAGGTTCCCTGATTGGGCAGCATACAAGTGCGAAATTAAATTAAAATTAAATTAAAATGAATTATTCCAGGTGGCTGTTGATGGGTTTTGGATATCTTCTAAGTGAAGGGGTGTAGAACCAAGGCTGATGACACAGCATTTTTGTGGTATATAGGAGGAAGCCATAGACCCAGATTTTCAGAGCTCTCTTAGAACCTCAAATGGTGTCCCTTGATAGCATGTACTCCCAGATAGCATGAGAAGGAGGAACAGAGGGATCCTATGCTGATTTGGTAAACATGAAAGCCTCTCTGTATTATTATTCCTTGTATCATTTTTTAATTTTTTTAATTTTTATCATCATACTTCTATGCCACCCTCCTCACAAATGACTCAGGGCGGCTGGCAACAAATAAATCATACCAGTTATACAATCCCACAATATAAACCAATTTAAAAACAGTGAAAAGCAAAAAGCAAAAATTAAAATAGAGCTAAAAACGCAGCATCATTTGTATCATTTGCTCTTTCCTTCTCTGAAATATTCTCTGTCTTGCATAGAAGTTTGCCTAGAAGAAGATGGCCAATCTTGCCATTCCAGGTGTTCTTGGACTTCAAATCCCAGAAGCCCAAGTCTGCACTCCTGCTGATCAGGGCTTCTGAGAGTTGAAGAACAAGAACATCTGGAGTGCCAAGGTTCACCATCAATAGCCTAGAATAAAATTTTGCTTACTCACTGAAATGCTTATTTTGTTTCTGAGATCCTAAAAAAACAACCCTAAAGCCCTTCAGATCTGGCAAGTCTGAGTTAGCAACACACTCAGAGGCGTAGCTACCGCTGTATCTGCCGTATCAATTATACGGGGCCCCCGGGCCACGGGGGCCCCCAACGTACGTAAGCAAAACAAATCTTTACCCTTCCTAAGGGCCCCCAAACAAATTTTTACACGGGGCCCCGCCAAGGCACGCTACTCTTCTGAACACACCATACCATACCTGGCATAGACCTTCTTTGAGGAGGATGGTATGCTTGCACTGAAAGGATCTTGAAATCCCAGATGGCACCCTAGAAAGAAAGAGATGAACCGGGACCTTCTTGAAAGGACCCGCCCTTCCAGTGGAAGAAGGAGGCTCTGGTGAAGAAGAATCTCCCATTCTTAGAGAACACTAGCATCTCAGAGTGCAGGACAACAGAGGACAGCATAGCTGAGACAGTGTGCTCACTTCAGTCAGTCATAATTGGATTGTCCTGCAGCAAATAATAAAGTACTGACATCGGTGGAAGGGAATTGCACACACCAAGACAAGTCTAGAGCACAAACCTCATCCAGGTAGCTGAAAGTCTCTCTCACCAGTTTCATGTTCCAATTTCTGGTCATCAGCATTCTTTGTCTTTCGCCTGATGTAGCTCCTGTTGACCTGACTTGCACTGTTTACTGCTCCCATGGCTGGGTCATTGACCTAGTACGGTAATGGCCTATGGGCCAACTTTGGCTATTATCCACCAGAACACTTATGATATCCCCTCTGTGAACTGACTTGGACTGCCTTGAGCTTCCCACCAACCTCCCACCTTGCCAACACTTGCATTCTCCAGCCAGAATAGCCTATGGTCTTACATCCAGCATGTTCCTATTGTGTCATTCTAAAAGACACCTGGACAAATTGTAAGAAATATATAGAACTGCTATATGGTGTGGTAAAATATACATTTAGACAATGCACAACCCACACAAATGCTTTGCAACAATATAATGGTAGAGTAATAAAAGCTTGGGCTTTTCAAGTTTGTAAGGGCATTTATGAGTTAGCTGGCACATGCATATCTTTTAAAAATTACATTTTTCTTTATAAAAGAAAATATACACACAATGAAACTGCTACTGCATTTGAAGGTCATTCCCACTTGCCTAAACAAACAAAAAACAGCAATTAAAATGATATAAGTACATGATGTAACAACTACAAAGTTTTCAAGGGCAAAGGAACTGAAAGGAAAGCAGTTACAGGGGAAAAAACATCAAATTGGATTTTAATTGTTTCCATGTTGTAAAAACAAAGTTGGTTTTGCACAGTAAAATGCTAAATTTATGATGGAAAACCCCAAGGCCTCCCAGCCAAAAACAAAGATCTCATTTTCTCCTTGACTTTCTGTAGGTGTTCTCAAAGCTTCTCAAGGAAGGGAAGCAAGATGATCTTTACAACAGGAGCCGTGGCAAGAACACAGGTTCTGAATGGCAGGAAAGCACTGGCTCTCTTTTCTGCAAAAAGTTTAGACAGTTTACTCTTCTGAGGGTTATAAAAAAGTCACAACCCTAACCTCTGTTTCAATGACTGCAAAGCATTATTGTAGAATCACTGAGTTAGACGGAGCTTTTTAGGCCATTGAAGCTCAATGCAGGAATCTGAATCATAGCAGATATGACAGGTGATTCTCCAAGAACTCATGAAGAATGAGAGGGGTCTTCCTTCTTATTTTCTGTGGAACCCTTTCATCACCAGCACACGATAATCATACCCCTCTACTCTGGTTTCGCTTCAGATCACATAAATACTTCATATCCCTCTTCCAGGATCATCTCCCATCCCAAAGAACATATACTGTCTCCCTCTGGACCTCCCAAAAAATTTTTTTCCCTTAAATGTGTGCAGCCATTTTAGAAATAGAGGTATGTACCCTATTTTTTAAAATTAAATTTTATTATTTAATACAATTAACAAAAAAAGAATTAGAGAAACATAAACAAAAACATCACAATACATATCTTCTAACATACAAATACATTACAATACAATACTAAACATATTAAAAATAAACAAATAATAATGATGTGTAACCTTTTTTCTTATATCTTGTTTACTATTACATATATATTCCTTATCCTTATAGTCTGTAACCACTTATATATTTAACTATCTGCTGTTATATTTTTTAAACACAACTATATATTTTATTCCTTACCTTCTAATACTATAAAAATTTACACTTAAATTCCATCCTAACATTATATAATAATTAAAAAAACCACAAATAAAACTAAAACACCCCTGTGCTATTTACAAAGCCCTGGAGATTGTGATTTCCCTTTTAACACATATCTTTCAAAAAACTAAGTTGTCCTGGTACTGGTTTATCTCCTTTATCCTTTTTCAGTGTATATTCCAGGAAAGGTTTCCATATATTCCAAAATGTATTTTCCTTAATGATAATGATACCCTTTCTCAAATTGATTTCCCAAGTTAATTTATCATTCAATGCAATTTCCCACATTCCTCTATACCAATCCTCCATTTTTATGTGTGAGAAAGATTAACCAGAATAAGCTTTAATCTCTGGTGGGTGGGTGTATTTTAATGTATTTTTATTTTATTCATTTATTTAATTTATTTATGGGTTTGTGTTGTGGGTGGGTGGGTGGGTTGAGGTGTGTGTGTGTGCGTGCTTATTTTTATTTTATTTTTTATTTTTATTTGACCCCACCCATGATGTCATGATGTCATGATGTTGGCTCCACCCATGATGTCATGATGTCATGACATTAGCTCCGCCCACACTTTGATGACATCACGGTGGGGTAGTAAAATGTTTGACATCCCACCACTGTATGTACCCTCTTAATCCATTGCACAGATTACACTCACAAACACCCACACCTTTGCACAATTGTAACTTCTCCATATTACCAACTACATCGTCACTTCTCTAAGATTAACCTTTCAGGAAAAGTGACGTAAATATGGCTTTATCCCCTACGATCTTGTCTCCTACAATATGTCAGCAGGCTATTTCAATATAGATGTCTTTGTCCTTTTCCCCTATGGCAAAAATAAAAAAATAAAAAATCAAGATAGCCATTTTAACCGGGGCCCATTATTCTCTTATCTCAGTATTTAAAAGCTCCAAAACTTGGATCTTCATTGCTAAGTATTCTTCACTATAATAATAATAATGTCATGTCAGAATTTATTTTGGGTTGAGAGAGTTTTTGCTAGAGAAACTCTGCTCTTGACTAATATGTAGTCTAAGCATAAACCAAGTGGCAAGAGATGCAGACAAAAAAACCTGTTTATGTTACTGAAGCCAGCAAAGATCCGATCTAAACAATGAAAAGGGGAAGAAATGAAACAGTATCCTCATATGTTTAAGTCTTCTATGAAATGTTTTTTTTAATGGGAGGATATCCTTCTATGCTAGAAAAATATCTGTTCCTTATCAGGGACGAGAGATATATTTCATGCTACAAATACCTCTGCTTCTTATCAGGGAAACCTGACAGAATAATGTTGATACATACTTTCTGGCAAGAGGCTGCAGGTAGGAATTGTAGACATAATGTGAGAAGAGAAGGGAGAAATAGGGTTGGGGGGCGGGGAGTCACACATGATGCTGTTCTGTGATCCCAAGACAACTTACCGAAGGAAAGTCTCATAGAATTTGAGTATCTTGGTGGGACAAAACCAAAACAGATAAGATTTTTTTTATTTATGGTTCTCTCAGATAACAGTCATCTCCAAAGATGGCATATTTTTCCACCCACTTCCAGACCCCCAGAATGAATACCAAGAAACCATGCTTTTCAGGGTTTGGTTTAGTAATAACCTTTCTCTTTTAAACTGTCAGGTTTCTGAGCCATCCTGTTTTAAAACACTTGTAGCAGCGATGTAGCTGCAGTGGCTCAAGTGGTTAAGATGCTGAACTCAACAACTGGAAGGTCGGAGTTCGATTCCTGAGTACTGGACAATGGAATGAGTTCCGTCTCCATCCTGCCAACCTAGCAGTTCAAAAGCAAGAAATTGCAAGTAGATAAATAGGGGCCACTTTGGTGGGAAGGTAAACAGCATTCCATGCACTCCTGCCATGTGTCTGCGGGAAAGTCTGCAGACTCAGACAGTGCTGGCTCTTTCGCTATAAACAGAGATGAACACTGAGCCCTAGAGTTGGTTATGACTGGCTTTCAAGCAAGGATGAACTATACCTTAGAAATGATTAAGACAGAAGGGCTGAAGAATTTTGCCAGGAGAGTGAAAGGAATCCACCAATGTCTACCTAATCATGGAACCAGTTGTGTTTGCTTAGAGCAGTGGTGCCTAACTATGGCCTGCTGGCACAATTAGACCCACACATATCATTAATCCAGCCTGGACTGAGAACCAAGGCCCTCTATGGACCACACCCTACCCGCCCACACCGCCTGACATAGGAATACGTCACCTACCACTATTGAGCTTTGCTCCTGCTGGTCCGAGCAGCCACCGCTTGGTCCTAGCACTTCATAAGCCTTTTCCAACGTGGATCGCTGTGCTGGAGGAATTTTCCGAGGCTTCTCCATTTCAAAATAAATGGCACTGGGAGAGTCCCTTGGTGCACCAAGGCTGATGTCAGCACGACATGCCACGGGACTCTCCCAGCGCCACAGATTTTGAAATGGAGAAGCATTGGAAAATTCCTCCAACGTGGCGATCTGAAGCATTGGGACCGAGCGGAAGCTGCTAGGACCAGCATGAGCAAAGCCCAATCGCCGCTGCCTCCACTACTAATGCTGCTGACACCGCTGCTGACGTCAAAATGGTCAGCAGTGGGAGCAGCCTGCCTCTGGCCCTGCATCTGCGTGTCAGGGGTGGGCCTGGCCCGTGGACGAAAAAGTTTGGGCACCACTGGCTTAGAGTAAATGAGCAGTCCAGAGCAAATGAGTGTCAAATGAAACCATCATAACTACTACAGCAAGAATATTGACCAAGGACAAATAAAGACCTTATTTTCTTTTGTTTTCCTTTCAGGTTGGCTGGCAGTGCTTTAGAGAGGATGTCAGTACAGCCAGGAGAGGTAGGGAGGGAAGTAACAGTTAGGCCAGGAATAGTAGGCAGTGGATCCACCCTGCCAGGGTTGCTCCTAGGGTCATGACCTGAGGGCCCCACTCCTGCAAGCCCCTATTTCCATAAGATTTCTGTCCTTATATGTAGCTTGAGTTGCCTTCAACTGAGCCTCACACCCATGAAGGTCTTGACCTGACTGGTACTTAACCTGCAGCCAGAATTGTTCCCTGTGAGTTTTTACACCTACAAAGATCCACTACCCACCTCCCTTGAGTACCTACACCAGGAGTTCCCAACCTCTTTCAGCTGTGGGCCAGACCACACCCCCTCAGACAACTGAGAGGGCTAGACTGGTGGTACCCATAAACACTGTCATAAAATGTGTCAACAGCTGTCATAAATACATTTATGATGGCTTCAGAGCCATTTATAGCTGTCGTAAATGCATTTACAATGGCTGTAAATGAGTTCGTGGCCAATTTTGCCAGCGGTGGCAGCAGCTGCCGGAGTGAGGTTGAGGGCTGGATTATTTGGTGCCATGGGCTGGATTTGGCCCATGTGCCATAGGTTGAGAACCCCGGCACGGCAGCCAACCGTCCCGCATTCTGCGCGGCAATCTCATTTAGGGAGGGGAGATTTCGACTTACCCTTGTTTCGAAAATGGTACCGGACCTCCCCCGTTGCGTCACGGAAGCACTGGTTTCCACTCCGACCGGCAGGCAGTTAAAGAGAAACGGAGCCGAAAAGGCTCCAATGAACTGCGCCTGCGCAGAAACCCAGTTTGGCGCCAAATTGGGTCTCTGTGCAGGCGCAGTTCATTGGAGCCTTTTCGGCTCCGTTTCTCTTTAACTGCCTGCCGGTCGGAGAGGGAACCGGTGCTTCCGTGACACAACGGGGGAGGTCCGGTACCATTTTCGAAACAAGGGTAAGTCGAAATTCCCCCTCCCTAAATGGGATTGCCGCGCAGAATGCGGGATAGTTGGCCGCCCTAAACCCCGGGCCTACACCTTTTCTTATCCCCAGATAAGCTTACAGCCCTTGGGATCTAAGTTTGGCATCCAACGCCTAAAGTGCAGGTTAATCAAGATTCATCTACCATCAAAGGGTGTTTTGACTAGGGGTACTTGGGTCAGCACTCAACTTAATTATCTGTGATGTAATTAACTGCTCTATAACATCTTAGCCACACCTTAGCTATCCATCTGTGAATCCATGTCATCAAGAGGTTATGATGGCTGTCTTCCTGTGGGTAAGAAGGAAACACAGCATTCATCTAGTTGACATTGTTTTTCATATATTTCTTGCAGTTTCACATGTGATTATAAGGCTCTTGTGTCAAATATTTTTTATCATGCCACTGGATTAAATTCTGTTTATTTTGTCTGCTGCTTTCTCATACTAATACATCTCTTTCCCCAGTACACATAGTGTATACACATATTTTATCTGTGATTTAATCTTGTACCACCCTGTTGTATACCTCTCAGTGACAGCTTTGATGCTACTATTGGGAAAGTACAGAATCTGAAGGATAAAAATAAATTTTATGTCAGAAATTACTCTGGGGTTGAAAGGATTTTTGCCGGAGAAACTCTGCTCAGAGGATGCCTGAATCAGGCTCCTTTCATGTCCTTTCAGGATAATTATGTTGTAATGATAAGTGCCAATTAGGCTGAATTCCTTAAAACTGAAGAACAAACTATGTATGTATGTATGTATGTATGTATGTATGTATGTATGTATGTATGTATGTATGTATGTATGCATGCATGTATGTATGTATGTTAGTCTGAGGTCCTAGGTGCAAAAAGGAGGAAGGCAATTGGCTGGCCCTGCTGCCAGCTTTGATCTGGAGTTGGAGCCTGAAGAGGACCTGTCCCTCAGCCCACTGCCAGCCCAGGTCAGAACTCTGAGCATGAGGAAATGAACCTGGCACCAGCCCTGCAGCTAGCTGTCAGTTTGGAGTGGCTTGACAGGAGGACCAGGTGTCAGCACTCTGGAAGACCATGCAGAGTCCAACACGTCTGAAAGGACCAGGGCTCTTTTAAGACAAGACCTGCAGCTTAGATGAAGGAGGGCTAGAGCACACCTCCAGAATCAGCCCTAAGCTATGAGCCCTGAGTCTCTTTAAAAGGAGGGAAGTACTGGCAAGCTCTTGTTGGAACAATCCACTGTGTACCTTTGATATTGGAACTTTGAACTTCTGCCTGCGACCCCAATGATATCTTTGTATTATCCCTGCATCTATAGTTGCTACTGAATGGCTTTTGACCCTGGCTCTCCCTGACGATAACTCTGCCTATCCCCTCTGACCTGGGAAGTAAGAACTCTCTCCTACCTTTGGTGCAGCAGGTGTTGACTGAACGGCTTGGACAGTGTCTGGGCCATAATAGTATGGATGTATGGATAGATCAGTGGTTTAGATATCTGGCTGTGAAGCCAAAGATTGGGAGTTCAATCCTGCATTGTTCCTCCTGAGAGAAGAGCCAGCCTGTGTGACATTGAGTAACCTGCTCACAGTGATGGGATGTAACAGGTTCTCACCAGTTTGCCAGAACCGGTAGTAACACTTCCCAGTGTCCCGGAGAACCGGTAGCAGCTTTTAGGGGGAACCACCTTCGGGGCTTACCTTTTTACTGGTTCTGCCACTGCACATGCGCGCCAAGCACTTGGTGTGCAAGAACGCCTATAGTGCTTGGTGCATATGCATGGCCTCCTTGCAGTCCTCCCAAGCGGGGAGGAGGAAGAGAAACTGCTAGCCTGAAGCTCCCTATAGCCTGCTCCCCAGGGTAAGTGACTCACCTTTGGATGTGGTGTGTCTGTGTGTGTTTTAATGTGTATTTAATACCTTTACCTATATTGACAGACTACCACAGTTCCTAAAAAGGCCTGGTGGCTGGCAGGCCTGGCTTGGGGTTTTTAAGCAAAGTCTTGGAGTTACCTCATCAATAAGCTACACTTGTGCTGTTCCAAGTGCTGTTCCAATTGGAGAACCCTTAAGGAGGTACAGCTGTTTTACATTTACATTAAGGCATATTATCCTAGAGAACTGGTTAAGCAAAGACTTAGTAGCTAACTTCTTTAACTGATGAAAAGTTGAAAAGTGCCAAAATGAAGCCATCTTGTGGTGAGTTCATTCTGTAGTTCCTTCCAACTGACCTAGTGTGAGAAAGATTAGCCAGAATAAGCTTTAAGATGTGGTTTAAAAGTTGTGGTTGATTTGTGTTTGGAGTGTGTGTGTGTGTGTTTGGTGGGTGGCTGTATTTTAATGTATTATTTATTTATTTATTTAATTTATTTACGGTTTTGTGTTGTGGGTGGGTGGGTTGAGGTTTGTGTGTGCCTATTTTTATTTTTATTATTTTGTATTTTTTCCCCTTTGGCTCCACCCATGGCATCATGACATCATGACATTAGCTCCGCCCACACTGTGATGACATCACAGTGGGGGTAGTAAGAATTTTGATATCCCACCACTGTCTGCTCAGTTTTAGGATACCCCCCAGAAAATGAGAATGATAAAGAACTATTTACTAATCATTACTAATCATTCAGATTAGCTTGTAGAAGGCTCCCCTGCCAGTACGTAACCAATGTTGGCTTTGCCCCTCTCCTCCCTCACCCTTAAGACAAGTCCTGCTCATAGCCTTGTGAAAGTGACAGCAAGGGTTTTTATAGACTATATCTGCCTTGTCAAAAGCATCTTTTGGTTCCATGCAGCAGTCTGCCCTCCCATTCCATTGGAATGGTATGAGTGTAAGGCAAGGATCTTTGAGGACTGAATGGTAATTCTAGGTATGATCCACAATTAACCCTTAGGATTTAAACGTTTATGTTGTTATTGTTATATTTGTTGGCCTAGTCCAGTGGTCTGCAAAAGTGGCTCTCCAGATGTTCTTGGACTTGAATTACCAGGAGCCCAAGTCAGCACTCCTGCTGATTGGGGCTTCTGGGAATTGAAGTCCAAGAACATCTGGAGAGCCACATTTGCAGACCAAGGGCCTAGTCCATACTATTTAGGGTCAATTTGTCTCATACACCTCCTTGGCTTTGTACAGCTGTCACCCCTTGGCAGGGAATGAGGGCTCGGAAGGAGGTTTGATGATTTGTATGAAGGGCCCAAAGATATCATCCAGATGAAAGGATGCCACCCTTGTAAGACTCTTTCAGCTAGGGAACTCTTTGTATGTGTATATGGTATCCTTGTGGGTGCTCAAAGCTTCTCATTGCCTGATGCTGTCTAGTGGGGCTGAGAGGAGGAAAGGCCTTACCCCAATGTACTACAATGCTGAGCAGCAATGATAAACTTGACCTATTAAACATTCTGAAGTAGGGCTTGGAGACAGTGCTACCTACTTGTAGTTCTGCCTCCATCATCTCAGTTGTTCACACTCAATTTGCCAATTTATGTTTCTTGCTGTATTTTCTCCTTGAATATAGCCTTGTTTGAATCTAGCTACTGACTCATGTCTTCATTTCTGGCATGGATGTAGAGGCAATTAATATGTCTTGAAAAATCAGATCTTACATTTGCAATGACTGTTAATGCTTGTTAATACTACTCTGGGTACTATTGTTGTTGTTGCTTAGTTGCAAACTGGTGAATTTGGGTATACCAAGAGCACATCATGACAGTTCTTGGTGCCAGCTGCAACACACACAGAGAGAGAAAGTGCAGTCTGCTGGATTTGTCTCTCTCAACAAATAAGGTACAGATCATTTTTAAACTGTATGGTTCTTGACTGCTTATTGAGACTGAACCACTGTGGATACTACTAGAATCCCTCCATGTGTAGCAGAGCTAACAGACTGTGGCGTTGGTGTTTCCATGAAGCAAACAACATGCCTTCTTCTCTGACTCACTTATAATTTGAAAGTAATGTATCCTGCTGGAAAAAAAGAAATCGATATGGAAATGCATGCAACATCATGTACAGCAGGGGAAAAGAACTGCTAAATAATATGATGAATGTGCAGAAAATCAATTGGAGTATTCAAAAAGGATAAGGAAGGAGCAGATGGAAGAACTGCCTACAAGACCATTAAAAAACAAGCAAAGACCAGCATCCATTTCTGCTTATTCCCTCAGATATTGAGAATCAATGAAATATGCAATCAAAATACTTTAAAGCACATCAGGGGCAGCATACAAGCATATTACCTTCAGGAATTAGCCCAGTAAATCTAAAGAAGATGGCTTTTTCCTTAGACTTTAGCAGAAGTGTGTTATAGGAACAACAAGTAAAGCTTTTGCTACACAGTGTAAGAGACAGGCAACAAAACCCCATAAATCTAGACACAAAATGTCGGAATAATTTCGATGATGGAAAATAGAGCAAACACTGCAACCTTGAACTTGTGTGATTATCACAACATTGAATCTGACGTGCACACACACATATTCTGCTGCTGTCTACAAACTAGCTCAGTAGCATAGACAGATAAGAACTGAAAAAAACTAGGCTGATTTTCTTTAGAGGGGGGAAAACACACTTCAGGTTCCAATATATATTTTGGAGAAAACACGGGCCAAAATTCTGTTACTTAGCATAGTATATCACACCAGACTAGGCTCACTCAAACAATGGGGATTTAGTGAATCAATTCCTCTGTGAGTTCCATTTACTCAAATGGGCCAAACTCTAGCTACAACTTACTGTGCTAAAGTACATCACAACTAGAATGGGCCCATTTGAATCAATGAAACCTATGGAAGTTCTTACCAAATCCCTGCTGATTCACTAAGTAAGAGGATGTTGGCCATTGTGTCTGCTTAGTAAGACATCAGTTTTGTTGTGCTGCCATTAAATCTTCTAAATAACTTAAATACAAAGCCCCAGTCAAATGTGAAGCATTCTAGCTATTAGTATTGTGCAATGCTGGTCCACTTTGGGCAACCTAAGCACTTTGTAAACCTATAAGCCTGCAATGGGGAAAATTGGAATTTCTACTGTAAGGAAATCCTAGAAGTAGGAGTAGAGCTACAGAAAACAGTGGTAGATTTTGGCTCAAGTCCTGCCGGGCTCAGCTCAAAAGAGAGGCATAACTCCTGCACAGACATCCAAGAGGCTCTCTGTAAGTAAGTAAAGCCTTGCTTGTCTCATTCTCAAACAGAAAGACAGGAAAGTCTAGAGGACAACTTTCACATTTATGAAACTGATTTTTGCCTTGCTGCAAGAGCTTTTAAAAGTCAGAAACACTGAATTATTTATTTATTTATTTTGCATAATGGAACCCCAAGTTATGAAAATAATTCATTCCTAGGGGGGTTTTGTATCGTGAAAATTTTGTAGCTCAAACATGGTTTCCCATAGGAATGCATTGGAAACAAATAATCTGTTCTGGAGGTCAGAAAAAAGTAAAAAAAAAAAACCTTATTTTTCCCATTCCAAACTCTTTATAAAGTAAACTTTGGAATTTTTCGCTTCATTTTTGCCACCTTATGAAGAGATTTGAACAGATAAAGACATCCTACCCCAAACTTTTTTCTGACCTCTGAAAGGGAATTAATTGTTTTTCAATGCATTTAAGCACTTCTGACAGTAGCCTCTGGAGGCCAGCTCTGGTAATGTGCCAGACCCATCCCCGACAAATCAGCTGTAAGCTCCCCCATGACCCAGAAGTACCAAAAACTCTTCACATGCCGAAATGTACCAAAAATGTGAGGGAAAATTCCAGAAATGGAATGGAAATGCTCTCCATACCCTCCCACCACCGTGGAAATATATATATTCCTTAAAAATGAGCAACAAACAGCATGTATGATTGTATGCATGGATAGATAGATGGCTCACTGGTTTAGATATCTGGCTGTGAAGCCAAAGATTGGGATTTTGATCCTGCACTGTAACAATAAACTTGACCTATTAAGCAATCTGAAGCAGGGATTAGAGACAGTGCTACCTACTTGCAGTTCTGCCACCATCGCCTCAGTTGCTCACACTCAATTTACCAATTTACTGGCTCAGTTCAAAAGAGAGGCATAACTCCTGCACAGATAGCCAAGGGGCTCTCTGTAAGTAAGTAAAGCCTTGCTTCTCTCATTCTCAGACAGGAAAACAGGAAATGTAAAAAAAATATATGTTATTATCACCTGAGAGACACCCTGAGAGTTTCAGTCTGTAGGACAAGTTTCACATTTATAAAACCGATTTTTGCACAGATTGTAATACTTTTCTGCCTTGCTGAAAGAGCTTTTAAAAGTCAGAAACACTGAATCATTTTTGCATATGGTGGCAGCAAGGGCCGGATGGAGTGGTGCATGGGCCGTAGGTTGAGAGCCCCTGACGTAGAGGAAGGAGATTTCATCTCACTCATAGATTCATCAAACTTAAGAAAATACTCTCTGTATATTTCAGACCCTGGAAGTACCCGATGAACAGGATGGCGAACAGAATTCTGCTTGGCAAAGGTTTCAAGGGGTGGGTGGGCAAAATTCTTTAAAACCAAAGCAATATTTGAGTGTTTCCTTGTAACATCCTTTTGTGAACTCTGAGAAGCAAACAGGGACAATTCTGATGTGTTTTATCAAACTTTCCGCACACTGGGGACTTCTATACATCCCAACATTTAAAACTGGTTACAGAATAATATTTTTTACTAGCAAAGGAGCATTTTCCTCACAAAAACCCAAACAAGCATATTTTTTACCTACACCTTCCATACTATCCTCTACCAAGAGAGTTACACCAGGCCCCATCGATGGACATTTTAATGAAACATCTGAAAAGTGTTCTCTTTAAAGAGGCTTTTAATAACATAAATTTTCCCTATGACCTGTTAATATGTATACATTTGGACAAGAAGGCAAATCCACCTGTGAAGCATGCTTCTTCTTTGTATCTGAATAAAAAGGGGACCAGAAGAAATTTTGCTAGTTAAAAACAGTAATCCCTGCAAAGTTTATTATTATTATTTTTGCTCTCCATTCAGTGGAAGATACAGAAACACATAAATTTATTATTTTATCTCCTTTTTAAATTTTGTCTAACTCTACCACTCAGCAGCAATCGAAAGGTCGTCTCAGATGTTTGGTCCTGTAATTAAACAGGCTGATCAAACACTCATTAATGAACAAGAGCCTGAATTAATTTTCCAGATGGTTCAGCGGTAGAGTGTGACATGTTGATACTGCTGGGAGTACAAAGAATCACACAACTTCAGTCTTACACGCTTTGGATCAAGGTATATCCTGGTGGGCAGCCTTATCTTAACAAGTATTTTCATGTCAGCTAATAGCTTATCCTGGACTTGGTTAAAGTACTGTTCCCATCCCCCTGTGCCTTCTTGGCATTAAATATCTATTTCTAATTATTGAAGAAAACAAAGCATTGTTGCTTCAGAGCTGACAGAAACAAGAATCTGAGCTTGCCCAATACAGGAACTTCCCAGGCAAGCCCTAATATGGGTAGGTATGTAAAGCATTGTCAGAAAGGGACTGTGGTGGCTCAGTGGTTAAGAAGCTCGCCTTGTTAGCTGGAAGGTCGGCAAGTCTGCAGTTCAGTACTCGAGTACTGCATGACGGAATGAGTGCCTGTCTCTGTCCCAGCTCCTGCCAACCTGGCATTTCAAAAGCAAGAAATTGCAAGTAGATCAATAGGGACCACTTCGGTGAGGAAAGATATTGGGAACATGAAAGAAGCCTTATTCAGGTGTCCCCTGAGCAGAGTTCCTCCAGCAAAAATCCTTTCAATCCAGAAAGCACCTTTGTGTGCTTCTGACAAGATAAAAAAATTGCCAGAATTTGACAGACGATATATTTTACAAGAGAAGTCTAGACCATGAAATGGAAATGGTACAAGCTAATTTTATTCAGAACAAGTATGGTTCCTTGATTTGTGAAACTCAACTGCAGGCTACAGCCTATTATCCCTTTATTCATTTCCCCCCAAACAACACATTTTTCTTTCTTTCATGTTTCCTCCCTGCCCAAAGAGCATTGTGTGATGTCCTTTCCCCCTCCACCCCATAGATCAGTGCCTTTTCCACCTTGACAGGGTCTAATCTAGTGCAACGTCATGGCTGGCTCTATGTCACCCAGTTTTTTATGGTTATGAAATGCCAGCAGCACAAACATATCATTTTATGCAGACACTCGACAGCCATAAAATTTATGGAAAGCTGATGTCCTCAATCAGCCCCTTCAAACTTTCACTCATAGGCTGTCACTGACCCTAGCCCTGACCTTGAGCAACATTGCTGCCTTCCCACAGACTTCTGTAAGGCAGGTTTAAAATACAAAAGTGCATATTTGTCCTAGGTAAAAGCAGTGCTACCACCTGCTCAGTATCAGCATTCATTTTTAATGAGAATAGTAGTATTCTTGGAGTGACTCTGCTACTACTACTTTTAACTATATGAGTTGGTCCTTTTTGTTATCAAGATACTGTATTATCATTCCTTCACAACCGTCTGACACACTCAATTCACTCCAGCTCATCAGTTCATGGAATGGGGAGCAGTCAAACTCCTCTTCCCACAGACAGCCATGTGCTCCAGACCAGAAGGTTGCATCAACTCCAACTTTATTGGGAGGGAGACAGGAATTACTGAGCAATCCAGTGCCCTCCAAAGTTGATCTTCTAGCAGCCAAGTTCCCTGTACATGGATGAACACAGTCTCTTCCTGATCCCCAGTTCCATCTACTGAGGATGGATGGAACAGGAACTGCAGAGCTGCCAAAAATCCTGCACCAATCTGTGTTCCCTGGCCTCTTCTATGGAGGGCCTGTAATTCATCTTGGGCTCTCACTTGGTTTCTGCGCTGTTGGCACTTGGATTCTGCACCTATTGCCTCCAATGTCTGTTCTGTGCAAGGGCCAGAGTATGAACAAACAGTGGTGGCAGTGGAAGAACTTGCTGGCTGTGGTCCATGTGACTCCACTGAAGTCTTTGCTATCTGGGGGCAGTGTGGGCCCTTGCCATTCCCTTAGGAACCTGCAATTCTACTAGGACCCCAGTCCAAGAATATTTCCTGAGGACATACTCAAACAGGTCAACCACCAGGTAGGTGGGCCCTGGCTTTCCCTCAGTGTTAGCCCAGTATTCCTCCACTCCAGACTCCTGTTTTTACTCCTCCTTTACCTTCTGCCTATATACCTTTACAGCTTCCAATTGCCCATACAACCCAATTCCCACCATCTAACCCAGGTGCTGGTCATTCACATCAACTTCCTCTTTTTCCTGGGCAGGTCAACTGATCCCAATGTGTGCTTCATGTCTAGTGGTCTCAATATCTGGCAGGCTGATGCCTGTGGTCCCTACCATTCCAGAATTTGTGGGAGCAGGAACAAACACTTTCAAAAGGAAGCAATATAACCAGCCCCTCCCTTTTCACTTAATTGTTTCAAACAGGGCTGGGTATAGCTCAGCCCTCCAGCTATCGGTGCACTGCAGCTCCCAGCATGCCTCAACCATTACATCCAACAACACCTGGATGGCTGGATTTTGCCTACCCTCTGGTTTGAACCTATTTTAACCCTTCACTCCCAAGGCAGTTTACAAGTCTCTGAAAGGCATGAACATAACATACATTCAGAAGTCCAATATTTAGGTTTTGTTCAGCACCATTTTAGAAATAGCATTGTTCCCAAGCATAGAACTTTCCCAGATAGAAGCTTAAATAAAGACATATTTATGCTCCCTTTCCATCAAACCACTGGACTGAGTAATACAACTGCACCAAAAGTGCATGAACAGTTTGCAGACCAAGGTGGGGGCAAGATATCTCTCCCACATTTTTGGGAGCTGTCCCCGCTGCCTCATCACAAACCACCTATGTTTGTGTTAAGGGCAGTAAGCGATAAACAAGGACCTGAGAGTCAGCTCTCTGATATTCTGTATGTTACTATTATATTTTTGATATTTTGCAGGGAGATAAATCTGCTTGAGGAGAAATATAGTAGTTAACCTTTTAGGACAGAAAACTATGGACAACAGACAAGATATGATTCACAATCCAGATCACAGAGGAAAGGAAAAGTGCTAGAGATATGCTTGATATGCTTTTTTAAAAATCATCCCTGATCACATAACCCATAAAATGTTTATAGATACTTTGAGGAAATATATCATTTATAGACACAGTCATGCTTTGTGTAGTATTTAAGACAAAGCACAATTTATTTGATTCAGGGGGTTATGTACAGGTGGCAGTCTCCTTTAATACAGCAGTAATATTACTCTAAAAACTTCTCTATTGACTGTTTGTGAATGCTGTTGAGTAAGCTTTTCAAGTGATTAAAAGGTTATCAAGATTACATTACAATATATTTGCATATTATGAAAATCTCAACATGGAAGCCTTTCTCAGATGCAAAAGCATAACATAATGTACAATTTTCATACACAAATAGTGCCATTTAATATAAGGAAAGGCCACCTTTTGATATATTCTCTTCTCCCCATTACCTATTTTTGGGATAATAGCAATCTTGCATGCACTTATGCTGGGTTTATTGGGAAAGGGCTTTGCAGCCTAATGTGATTATCTTTTACCTTAACTTGATGGGAAAGTTCTTTTCCCACTTCTAGAATCTTAGACCAGCCCCTCGCTCACCCTCTCTTCCTGTTTGTTTTCTTATTTCCATTGTCTTATTCATAGTTTTCTTTTCTTCTTCTGACCTCTGACCAAGCAACAAGCATGGAAGTTCTAGCCACATGCCATTTTCTCTATTTGGAACTGTAAGTATACCTTCCCCCTCAAATGTTTATAGAGAACTTTTAAAGGTTACATTAAAAAATTGTTCAGTAAATCTCCATACAGCCTCCAAGAGATCTGTCATATCCATCCTTTAACTATTTTAAGTAGAGGGGATTTTAAAAATCAGAAATCACTGCAAATTTTGAGTAGGCAATTCTCCTACACTCAGAGCATCTCTTCAGCCAAAATAACAAGGCAGAACTACTGCTTCCACCCACTAAAGCACATTGTGGGGCTTTGTTAGTTTAAAAAAGTAGGGATTGAGTTGAAGGAGTGGGAAAGCAGGGCACTCAAAATCAGAGTTGTGTGACTATGGATGTTACTGCTTTCAGATTAACATCCAGTCTGAATTGCTCACATCAGTCACATTTTCCTATATCAACACCACATTCACTGCTTGTGACTGAAGGAGAAGACTTTCAGGAGGTCAGTTTCCTCCTAATGTGAAATTCTAGTTTGAGTTTCGGAGGTTTATTCTCCTTAGATAAAATTTGTTGAGGGATTTCAAGGGAAGCCACAAGAAACCTGCATCAAATTAATGAAACCCTTTACTCAAGGGGTTCCCAACCTATGGCCCATGGGCCAGATCTGGCACACAATACCATTTCAAGTGGCCCCCGCCCCTTCCATGGGCACCCAGAAGTGCCATGTGTGGTTGCTTTTTAATGTACAGGGAGGCACATAAGTCTGTACCCACACAACACAGATACACAGGATACATAAGTATATGGATGAGTAGGGACCTATAGACCACTCCCCTGTAAACAGCATTTCAAAGCTGTTTACATTAAAAAGGAACCATACATGGTAAAGCTTCCGGCAGTGCCAGCACCAGGAACAAGGGCAGTGGGCCAGATGAAATGGCACCCAGGGGGGGTTTACTGTTGGGCTCCTGGTTTTGTCTCACCCAACCCCTTCCCCTTGGGACCCCAGCCCCACAAGGAAGGACTAACAAGCCCTACTTACCCTTTCCCTGAGTAGGCAATTCATCTCAGTTGGGAATGAAGGTCCATAGCCTCCTTTGAGGGTTGGAGTCCCCTTCCCTCCTTCTAGAGAGAAACAAAATGGCCACCTCTTTGAAAATCTTGGGACAAAATAGCCACCTCAAAATGACCATCCCTATTGTCGAAGCAGGGCAAAATGGCCCTTCAGCCCCTCAGCTGTCTTTTCAAGCCCCCAGCTTGAAAAGGTTGGGAACCCCTGCTTTACTCCAAGGAGATTTTGAATACCCTTACTAAGAGATTTACAAAAGCACGAGGATGCATTTGGACTGTAGGATGCTCATCATCAAGAGGAATCCATTTGGTATTGTTTGAGGGCCTTTTGCTTCTCGAAGGAGACTATTATGTGTCACTGCGAAATAAAGAGGCAAGACAAAACCTGCTGTGGTTAAAGGTTTGGGCCACATTTATTAAAATGTTCACATCCATGACATATGATATTACATAACCTGGCACCAGAGCAAGGGAAGCTAATCTCCCCCTCACTGATCCTGGCAGGTGAATACCTAGCCCCCACTCACCACTGCACACGCTAGACACGGGGGGGGGGGGGTTTGGCTTTTTGAGGAGGCATCCATGTGACCATTTTCCACTTCCCCTCTCATGAGCGGATCTTGGTTGTACTGCATGTCTGCCTCAGGGTGTTTCCGCATCCCCACTGATTCACATGAACCCAGCACAGGATACAGATTCTGCCTTGCCAAAGACACCCTGAAGGAATCACCCCTGCCACCATAACCCAGCACTATCCACCAATGTAGGTGACCTAAAGTAAAATTCTGCCCAGCTAATGCCATAATGCCCCACCATACAGGAATGGGGTAGGAGGAAAAACAAACCAGCTCCAGTAGCCAATATGAAACTGGCCCCAAAAATTCCTATCCGGACTGTGTCGGTGACTCAATAGCATCCTCTGATTGCAGGGTGGAAAGGCTCCATGAGGCAAGAGGCCAATGTGAAGGTTGGCTCTGATTTAAAAGCCCAGCATGCACCACCCCCATGCCGATGAACAGTGGCGTCAAGCATTAGCTGCTCCCAGCCTCCCTTCATGGCAGGAAGCATAAATGCTCCTGTTCGCTCAAGACGCTGCCCCGGCTTGGAGGTAAGCTTCTCCTGCTTGCATCTGTCATGTCATAGATCAACGTGAGCATCTTTCTCTTCTCAATGCTGCATTCTGCTTCTGCTGCTAAGTATCTGAAAGCATCTCACCGACATCCTAATTGACACAATAACAATTTTATGTTTGCTATTGATTAACACATTTACAAAAGGTCAACAAGTATTTTAAGCACTTTGCTGATAATAGTACAAACTGCAATTATCCCAGAGCACTCATAATTATTTAGTTAAATGTCAATTAAATGCAAGTGTTATTTCCTAACAGGCTGACACTGTATCTAACAAAGAGTGTAACTTTGATATTTGATTGACTGTATACATTTTCAGACAATTAGTTGGCAATTAAACTGGCCTTACTTTTAAAGTGACAGCATGTTACGTTCTAGTAATAGAAAGAATATGATTTAAACCAATAAATGAGCAATCACTAAGAGCCATGTTAGCCCCTAATTAAAGTCAATGCTGAAAGGAACACCACAGAGAAATTAAGTTTTTCTGTAATCATAATACAGTAAAATCTCGAGTTACAAATAAAATCAGTTCCATGTCCTTGTTCGTAATTCAAATTTGTTCATAACTCGAGGCATCTCCATTCAAATAAAGAAAAAGCCCCACCCCCTCAAAAAATCAAAACACCTCCTCTCTCCAAAAATCAATCAAACCACCCAAAAACAACAGTAGCATTGAAAACACTACAGGGCTCAAAAAGGCTGCATGTGTGCAATACACTCTGGGGAATCAGATTGTAACCTGAAGCATAGGGTTCATAGGGGAACCCTATGAACCCTAGGGGAAATGGCAATTTTTGCTTCACTGGAGGCAACACAGAGGAAAATTGGGGCATGTTCGTAACTCAAGGCATGGATTTCAGAACCAATTTGTAAGTCAAATTATTCGTAACTAGGGACATTCATAAATCGGGGTTTTACTGTACTGTTCTCTAGAGCAGGCCTGCATAATTACTGAAACAGCAATCAGAACACAGCTCACAAAGTGAGCAATCCCCCCCCCCCAAAGAGTGCTTAATCAGCTATATGCTGTTATCCCACCTGCCACATCCAGTTCTGGGCATGGAATAAAAGTTCACACATAGACAGGATATAGACAGGAACCCAAATCTCTTCCATCACAGATTAAGCTTAATTATTAGCAAAGATTGTAGAAACAATGGGATTTTCCTAAATGATTAACAACTCTGGTTCATTCAGTCTGCTCTGGCTGGGATCGAAGAGATTTGCATTAAATATCTACCAGAAATATCTACCGGAAAGTGAAGAAGACCTAAAGAACCTCTTGAATAGCGTGAATCATCCGTTCCCACGGGGTGAGGTATCACCAATATGCAGATGACACCCAGCTGTATATCTCAGCCCGTGGAGATCCAATTGATGCAGTGGAAGTCCTATCCAGGTGCCTGGAGGCTGTCAGGGTCTGGATGGGGGACAACGGGCTACAACTGAATCCCGGCAAGACTGAGTGGCTATGGGTAAGGGGTCCTGCGCTATCTCGGGAGTTACCATCTTTGGTTCTGGATGGGGCAGTCTTGTCCTAAACAGACCCGGTGCGTAATCTGGGGGTCCTCTTGGACTCACGACTACTGCTCGAGGAGCAGGTGGCAGCCGTGGCCAGGAGGGCTTTTGCACAACTTCGTGTAATACGCCAGCTACGCCCACTCCTAGACCAGGATTCCTTGCTCATGATCACACATGCTTTGGTCACCTCCAGACTGGATTACTGTAATGCGCTCTACATGAGGCTGCCCTTGGTGACCATTCGGAGGCTGCAGCTGGTCCAGAATGTGGCTGCTCGGGTAGTGATGGGGTGCGGGCGTTATGCTCGTGCCTCACCACTGCTTCAGGAGCTGCACTGGTTGCCAGTATGTCTCCG
The DNA here is from genome assembly GCA_030440675.1 of Furcifer pardalis. Lineage (NCBI taxonomy): Eukaryota > Metazoa > Chordata > Lepidosauria > Squamata > Chamaeleonidae > Furcifer > Furcifer pardalis. Next base: position 30,892,860 of record CP126893.1, on the reverse strand, counting down.
GGTGCAATTCAAGGTGCTGGTTATTACCTTTAAAGCACTACATGGTAGTGGGCCAGGATACTTAAGAGACCGCATCATCCCAAGGACATCTGTCCGTCCCACCAGGGCAGATCGGAGAGGCTCTCTTATCATTCCATCGGCTAGAGAGGCGCATCTCTCTAGCACCAGAAGGAGGGCCTTCTCCGTGGCCGCCCCGGCCCTTTGGAACCTCCTGCCAACTGAGTTACGTCTACAGACAGAGCTCCTGCCCTTTCGGAAGGGTCTAAAAACCTGGCTGGCAGGGCAGGTGTGGGGCTCCAGTAATGTGGGGTCCCATGTTGGGTGGTTGATCTGATGGGACAGCCACCCCTCCCTCACTCTTTTAAACTTTTTAAATCTTTTTAACCTTTTTAATTTTTTTAGATCTTTGTAAATTCATGGTTTAATTCTTTTTTAATTGATTTTTTAAAGTAATTTTGAACCTCAAGGTTTTAATTTATGAATTTTCTGTAAGCCGCCTAGAGTCAGGTTCGCCTGATTGGAATAATAAATCTAAATAAATAAATAAATAAATAAAAGAGAGCAAAAGCTGGCCAGAGACAGCATAAACAAACAAACAAACCAAGATAATGCCAACCAGCCCTATCACGCCCTGGCAAATAGATGGGGAAGAAGTAGAAGCAGTGACAGACTTATCCAAGATCACTGCAGATGGAGGATGCAGCCATGAAATAAAAAGATTAATTCTTGGGAGAGAAGCTATGAGAAACCTAGGGGACACAATAAAAAGTAGAGACATCACCCTGCCAAAAAAAGTCCACATAGTCAAAACAATGGTATTCCCAGTAGTAATGTATGGTTGTGAAAGCTGGACCTTAAGGAAGGGTGAGCGAAGACAAATAGACATCTTTGAAATGTGGTGCTGGAGGAGAATTTTGAGAGTCAGCAAAGTGATCAAATAAGTTGATACTGAAGGAAATAAACCCTGATTGCTCCTTGGAAGGACAAATATTGAAGATGAACCTAAAGTACTTTGGTCACCAAATGAGAAGAGAAGACTCACTTGAAAAGGCCTTGATGCTGGGAAAGATAGAGGCCAAAAGGAGAAGGGGGTGGCAGAGGATGAGAGGGTATTGTTGAAGCAATGGGCAAAGAGCTGAGCGGGCTGTGGAGGATAGGGGTACCTGGCATGCAGTGGTCCGTGGGGTCACAAAGGTTGGACTCGACTATGCGACTAAACAAAAACAAATCAACCACAACTGAATTATAAGATTCAGAGTAAGCAGTATAGTAAAGGTAAAGGACTCCCTTGCTCAAGAGCCAGTCGCATCCAACATATCCCCATTTACAGCCAAAGAGCCAGAGCCAGTGATGGGATGTAACAGGTTCTCACCAGTTCTCCAGAACCAGTAGTAACTTTTCCCAGTGTCCCAGAGAACCTGTAGCAGCTTTTGGGGAGAACCACCTTCGGGGCTTACCTTTTCACTGGTTCCCCCACTGCACATGCATGCCAAGCACTTGGTGTGCATGCACGCCTAGTGCTTGGCACATATGCACGGCCTCCTTGCTGTCCTCCCAAATGGGGAGGAAGAGAAGCTGCTAGCCTGAAGCTCCCTATAGCCTGAAGCTCCCTATTTTTATTATTTTGTATTTTTTCTTTGGCCCCGCCCATGACATGACATCATGATGTTAGCTCCGCCCAGACTGTGATGACATCATGGTGGGGTAGTAAAATTTTTGACATCCCACCACTGGCCAGAGCCGTCTATTTCTGCAGATGTTTCCATAGTTATGTGGCAGGCATGGCTAGACACCAGAATTCACAGAACACTGTTACATTTCCAACCAACGTGGTACCTATTTATCTACTTGCACTTTCTTGCTTTCAAACTGCTAGGTTGGCAGAAGCTGGGACAAATTTATCGGAGCTCACTCTATCACACAGCACTCAGGTCTCGAACTACTGACCTCTGAACCTTCCAGTCATCAAACTTAGCATTGCTATGGTCCTAAGCAGCATAGTAAGTGAAATAAATTAAAATACATGGAAGTCATATAGGCAGAAAGATGTTTCGAGGATTGTGATTTTGATTAGCTTTCTCACTTTCAGATGTCTTCATTCCTCAGTCTTTTTACATATGTGGTGGCAAATCAATCTTTGAAATATTAGGCAGACCTGAAGTGTGCTGCACAATACATCTGTAGTAATAGCAGACAGATTGCTTCTAGTCTTGTTGCTGCCTTCACAAATGTTAGTGACATTCAGAATCAACCACTGAAACCCAAGGAGCACTATTTTGTCACATATAAGACTATCACCTCCTTTCATGCCATCCTTATTAATGTTGGCTTAAAATATTTTTAACCTAGCCTTTCAAGACTAATTAAATGTAGAAGGCTAATCACATTTATTTGCACATGTGCTGAGGGAACACCTTACTCCTGGGGCCATTTCATGAAACTGTATTTATTTACACCTGCAGCCAATCTTGCCCTTTTGCTAGTAAAAGCTGCCTTTCTATTTTTGCCTCGTAATGAACTCTTGCTAAGACAAAAGTTTGCCTAGTCCTTCTCCAAGAAAAGTTACTGCACTACACATTCATTGCCTGTTTTAAATGATACACACACCTTCTTGCAGAATTCATCTGGAAATCCTCATGAGAGGTTTAGATTCCTCAGAGAAAGGGTATATTTTTTAAAAAATGCAGCCATGAAGAGGAGATTATAATAACCTTGAAATGCATTAAGACTGTTTTTAATACTCCTGTATCTGCTGCACCAGCTGCAAAGAGGGACAGGAATATTATTTGTTTCTTCAATTCGTGCTCTAAGTAGCTATTGAGTGGTAAATACGTGTAATTGCTATTGCTAACTACATAATGTCCATTCAATCAATGGGAATTTTGTGTCTCAATTCAGAAGTGTCACCATCTTTATTGGAAACCAGTTCTGTGGCAAGCAACATGCACACTGTCCATTCCAAGTCTGTTGTACAAGTTTCTTTTTCTTTTTATACTTGCATATACAGAAAAAATAATAAACCTTACATACATAAGAGTATTGATAGCTGTGTGCTCCGTCCACCTGTGAGGCTTATAAACAGTATCCAATCATTATTTTCTACATCATTAAATTGCCATATTTATCCCTTGACCTCCAGCAGTATAATACAGTATACTGTATCTTGTTTCGCATCTCTGGTGCAAGTTTCTATAACTCCGGTATCTGCTGCAGTTGATGGAAATATTGGGAGTCATACTCTCTATTAGGTTCTATAGAAGATGCATCTCATAGAACGATGGTATGGTAACAGCAAAGAGATTGTTAATAGCTAAAAACTGGAAAATGTATATGGAATTGCTATTGGAAGATTGGTAGAAGGCAGTGATGGCGAACCTATGGCACATGTGCCAGAGGTGGCACTCGGAGCCCTCTCTGTGGGCACCCATACAGTCACTCCAGCACAGAGTTCATCCCGCCCCTCTGCCCAGCAGCCAAATGGGATGGCTTTCTCTCTCCCCCCAGCACAGAGTTCACCCCACCCCTCTGCCCAGCAGCCCAATGGAAGTGTTTCCTTCCTCCCCTATTGCTGTGTTGGCACTTTGCGATAAATAAGTGGGTTTTGGGTTGCAGTTTGGGCACTTGGTCTCTAGAAGGCTCACCATCACTGGTATAAGGAAATATGGAAGTTAGCTATAAAGGATAAACTGATATGTGAATTAAAATTAAGGAAAGGTATGATAAAGAAAAAAATGATTTTATAGATGATATGGGGTGAGTTTATTAATTATGTATTTGTTAAAATGAAAGGGATAAAACCAGCACATAAATACTGGGGTACACAGAAAGAGCCGCCCCAAAGACTGTAGTATTTTTGAACCACAATCAGATATACAACTTTGTGCTGGCTAATCTTTCTCACACTAGGTCAGGTGAAAGGAACTGCATGATGAGCTCACCAAAAGGTTCCTAAATTTTGGCAGTTTCACGTCTGGCCTAGACGTCTGGCAGCAGCACATAAATACTTAATTTTTTGGAAATAGTGGATAAGAATACAAAAGAGAAATTTTGTTCAGGTTATATGGGTAAGATAATAATGTCCCATTGGTGATGGATGAACATACTCATTTATGTAACATTTTTTAAAATAAATTTTAGTGTTGTACTTCTGTTTATATATATTTTTTCAGTTGATATTAGTTATATATTTTTAAACAAGAACTGAAACTTCTTATTTATTTATTTTAAATTAACGCCAGGAGGTAAAGATCTAGGTACCCAATATAGCTTCTAAGATAGGCCTTTCTCTCAGTTAGTGAAATGTCATCATCATCGACTATAACTTGTATCTGAGAATGCATTTTCCACAGGAAGCAGGAAAAATGTCATTGGCATGAATTTGTTTAAGGTGGATCCCAGCTTGCCATGAAGTGACCCACACACTATGATCTCGGAGCCGTCCCCTGTGGCACAGACAAAATGTGTGAAATGGAGGCATCTTAAAACATATGTTGTGGACTGAAGTCATAAAAGAAAGATTACACCCCAGCCACTTCTAACTATCATCCTCCCCACAGATCAGCTTTCTTGTTCAAGTTCATAGTTTGAGATGGATACATCTGTCTGCTTCATTTTGAATTTTGCATATTTTGGTAAAAGGTATTCAGAAAGAAACTGGAATGATGCTCTCATTTAATTGCTATCCAGAGAGTACTGCAAACATAAAACAGCTGTGCCAAAAAAAGAGAGGAGGATATAGATTAAGGGCTAACAGCATTATTTTTCTAAGCATATGTAGCACCAAATAAAATAATCTAGACAATTTGCTGTGAACTGGAATGTTCCATCCAAAAATTAAAATTAAAAGTGAGGAAAAGACAAGTCAAGAAAAAATTAGAAAGTGTCAAGGGGGTTGCCTTTGTACAAGGAGATAATCCTTGCTCTGGCATTTTATGTATTAAACTTGTCTCAAAAGGGTTGTGTTCACTTATCTCACATTATGGTTCTCAAAGGCACTATTTACGTCAGAAGCAAGTGTGTCCTCTCTTTCAGCTGCTTCTAAACAGGACTAATCGCTTAACATTTTAGGCCTTTGGGGTGAAAATATAAGCCTTACTCACTTTTAAGGAAAAATACATTTGTTTGCTTGTGCTTGAGAAAATTATTGAGGGTTTTTTGTGGGTTTCCATTCCTACTCTAGCTGTACATTTTTATGCATAGATACTACCCTACCAAATATTGTAAGTATCAAAAGAAGGGTAAGTATATCCAGTGGTGGACAGCAAAAAATTTTGCTACCACGCTGTGGGTGGAGCCTGTGTTGTGGGTGGAGTCTATGTCATAGGGGATCTAGTCATGCCTGCTATATGGCCATGTATACTTCTGCAAACACAGGCAGCACTGGTTCTTTGGCTGTAAGTGGAGATGAGCACTGCACCCTAGAATCAGATATGACTGGCTTTTGAGCAAGGGAGACCTTGAACCACTTGCAGGGACAAAACCTGATGGGGCAGGGTAAGGAGGTGGGCATGACCACCCACTTTCACTACCCCCCTGCCCAAAGGTAACCCAATTTCGCTATCTCCCTGCCCAGAAGCCACCCAATTTTGCTACCCCCTCCCAGGGGGGGTGCAAACCTGTTGCTGCCCACCACTGAGTGTATCCAATACCAAGAGATCAGGAATGACCAGGTAGTAAGGGCCCAGGGACCACTTCCATAATCTCTAGGATCTCTGCAAGCTGCTCACAATACTTCTCATACTGGGGTGGGTGGGTGGAATGGTCTATAATAATGGCAGTTCAAAGGTCTCCAAAACACAATTAGCCATTCAATGGCTTTTCCCTCAGAAAACTCCTACATGTTACAACTTTCCTTTGTACTTCAGGCTTTCCTTGACATTTCTCAGCTACATTTATTTAAATTGAAGCCTTGAGATTTCTCAGCTACTTTATCTAGGTTGGATCCTTGGTTTGGCTTTAATTTTTCCAGTGAGGATGTGGAAAAGTGTCACTTTTATAGGGGTTTTTTTCCCTTTCAGAAACACACCATCATTCTCATCCATCCCAATTCCACAGCACACTGATTTACAAGCTTTTCTTTCAACATGGAAATATTTACATCCCCCCTCCCCACATTCCTTGTTCTCAAAATGTGCCCTTTTATGTATGCATTTTTATCTACAGCATTTTATACATTTTGCCATTGGATTAAAGCATGTTTGTGTGCATTTTTCAAATAGGCAGTTTGTTGGTTCTGTACATATTTCAAGGGGACCTGCAGTAATTTGTGAGTTCTGAATTGATTTTCAGGGGAAGATGCATTTTGTCTTGTCGCCCTTCTTATGAGGTGAGAAATATCCATTTTTGGAGAAAAGAGAAACATATTTTCTTTCTTTCCATTAGGTGCGAGGTCAACATCTTTTGCAGCCCCCCAAATGTTGTTGCTTATATATGTTACAGTTAAAACTCTGCCAGCCTCACACATTCACTTATTATTATTAGGAAATTCTAGTTGTAGCTAAGATGTTTAGTTAGAACTACAGTAAAACCTCAGATAACGCTAAAACTTGGTCCCACAAGTCTTAGTGTTATCCGATTTTTAATGTTATCCGATGCATGTTAAAATTCTATGGGATGCATCAGATAACATTAAAACTCCATAGAGATACATTGTAACCGGCACAGGCTTTAGCGAATGTTATCCGATGCATCCCATAGGACCAGTGATGGGCAGCCAAAAATTGACTACCACACTGTGGGCGTATCGCAAATAGCGCACACTGTGGGGTGTATCTCAAATAGCGCATTGTTATGTGGGGTATCGCAAATAGCACACAAACGCTTTGTAGTACAAATTTTTCATTATACGAAGCATTTGTTATACAGGGTTCCACTGTACAAGCAGCAAATTTTTAAGTAGCCACAATTTGCTCCTGTGATTTACATTGTTTCATTTACACTGGGGCACATAAGCAATATTATTCTGGCCAGTGGTCTTGAATTTAGTTTATGTTGCAAGTTAACATCAGCCTCATTCTCAACTTTGCTGTTTGCGCTTTAATATGCATAAATAAGTATTGCAGCTTGCAAGATGAATGGACTGTGCTTTTACTGCATGGCATGAATCATACCATATTTTATTTACTCAGGACGTAATTTGTATGCTCTTGAAACACAAATCAGATTATATCAAACTACAAACTTTGCTCCTTCCCCATTCCAACTTAACAGCACAACTCTCCTTACTTCCCTGACACTCTCAAACCCTCTGCCTTATTTTTCCAAGGAAGTGAGCAGAACTGGAAGGAAGAAAAGCAAAAAGTTAATCAGGGAAGTAGACAATGTAGGACCCTCCAGATGCTATTGAGCTGCAGCTTCCATCAGCTGTAGTCAGGGCGGGCAATGGTGATGGCTGATAAGGATTGCAGTGCGGCAACATCTACAAATAAGGAATTCCTTATTTCTCATTTGAAGCATTCCCCTTTGGCCAGAGGGAAAGAGGAGGGCAAAGGAGAAGCTGCGGGTTGGAGGAACATTGCCACTGACACAGGAGCTGCTGACACGAAACCACCTTAGCAGGCATTGGGCAGCCGAAACCGAATAGCTGCATGCATAGGATAAGTAATTCATCTACACTAACGTAGTTGATTTTAGATACTTTACAAATTACTGACTTACACTATAGTGAACTTATAGTAGAGACTTATAGTGAACTTGCAGTAGAGACTTGATATATTGGACTTCATAACAAGGATACTTCTGACTTATAACTTCATATAACCAACACTAATTAGCTCAATTTTAGTCTGATACTGTTTACACTGTGATAATGTGCATGATAATACTTTGTTTTAAACTGTGATAACATGTATAATGAGAGGATACTGGCGTAGAAAGCGGCAAACCAACATCAGGAATTTTGCCAAGAGAACCCTATGGACCAAAACAAAAGGCAAAACAAATGGGGCAATTTAGATGAAACAGGATGCTTAGCACAGCAGATCAAAAGAAGGGAGGGACAGGAAAGGGGGAGGAGAAATACAGTGTTGCAAGGAACAATACTGTGTAGGGACATGGAATCTGAGGTCTATGAACCAGGGAAAACTGGAAGTGGTAAAAAAGGAAATGTTCAATGTTCTCATCATTCTGATTATCAGGGGTGTTGATGTCCTTTTTGTAGAGTTCCTCTGCCTTCTCTGGCTCATCAGGGTAGGATCCCCAAGGAACCAGAGCTCCTTTTGAAGCTGCCCATTGCCCGTCTCCAGACACCGCTGCGGATCTTGCCCTGACAGTCAGCAGCAGTGGGATTGGCAGGAATAAATAACAGCCATAAACAAGTCTGCAGCTGAATCCAGCGGCAGTGGCAGTACCATTTTTGTTGTTGTTCAGTCACACAGTCGATTCCGACCCTCTGCAACCCCATGGACCACTGTCCGCCAGGCACTTCTGTCCTCCACCATCCTCCTCAACTCGCTCAGCTCTGTGCCCATTGTGACTACAATACCATCTAGCCATCTCATTTTTGGCTGCCCCCTTTTTCTTTTGCCCTCCACCTTTCCCAGCATCAAGGCTTTCTCAAGTGAATCTTCTCTTCTCATTTGATGTCAAGGGCCAGATTATTTGGTGCCATGGGTCAGATCTGACCCATGGTTCATAGGTTGCATTCCCCTGGGCTAAATTGTCAAAAGCTTGTTTTTTTCCCCTAGCATCAGGGCCTTCTCCAGTGAATCCTCTGTTCTCATTTCATGGCCAAAGTATTTGAGCTTCAGCTTCAGGATCTGTCCTTCCAAGGAGCAGTCTGTACTTACCGAGCTATTCATACTGGAATGGCAAACAAATATGGTTACTGAGCTCAGATCATACATCTAAGTACTAAGTTGCACAGCTACAGGTTCATTCTGTATATTCTCACTTATTATTTCTACTGTTTCCATACCCCAAATACAACTTTACCCATCCTTGTGGAAATGGCCCAAGTTGAATATGGAACCACAATACCCTCTAACTTTCATAAATACTTTATTCAAACCTCATAAGATTTGAAAGTTACTAATTTTTTGCTTCCTGATGATATTGATATTTGGAAATAATGTATTTGGAAAAGCAAAATACATTGAAGAATAGGATGTGATATTTTACAGGCTGATTTGTTTCTTTCAACACAAGAAACAACATGCTTATCTCATCTTCCCATTGGTTCTTCCTTTGCACAATTTTTAGGATTCAGGCTATCTGCTTAGACAGCAATTCTTGGGCAATTTTGTATGACTTTCTGAATTCCTGAGCCCAGCTGAAGATCTATAAACTACATTTGCCTTGCTGTCTACAGGCCTGCCTTTTTGATGGCTGCAACCTTGAAGTAAAATCACTAAGATTTCTACCTGAATAACAGAGAACATATCCATTGTAAATCTTTCAAACAAGTTAGTGGCAAAAGGTGCCATAAAGACTATCTCCACATATATTTCAGTTGACGTCTAATTTTTTTTCTGTCCCTTATTGAAAAAGGAACACACAGGAGTAGCATAATTCTTAACAACTGATGAATCTGCAATCTAATGGAGAAAACTATGTCACTTCAGAAAATAACCAAGTACTACAGCACTAATATCTGTTTGTTTTGGCAACTGTTGCCTTGATTTATGTAGTTGTCCCTTCACCTCCCTAGAGCAGATGTTTTTTTCATTACACAAAAAGGGAACAAATAGCCAACTTTTTACCTGGATCCAATGTATTCCCCATTCAAGGTTTTTTTTTTCTTCAGGATCCTGAAATGTCAAGCAATTGCAATACTGTTTTAATGATCAGCAACAGATTTATACAATCTGAAGAGAAATCAGATCAGCTGTGAACACACAATTTATGTAAGCTTTTTGCTCTATAAAACTCTTTGTTAGGCTAAAGAATAAATTACTGGGGCGGGGGGAGATACTGGAGCATGAAAATCCAAAAGAATGGCCACATGCTTCAGACTATGGTGAACTGCAATGTAGCAAAATTCCAGGTTAAAAAATATTTCTTTGTGAGACAGAAGAGCATGCTGGTATCATGTGACCTCTGGCCAAGGCAGTGGGAAGGAGACACAATAGACATCCTTCTTCTCTGCACACATAAACTAGAGCACCATGCCTCTGTATTAGCTACAAATGAAACATCCAGGTTCTTTTGTGGATAGTAGTAGAGATGCAAAGAAGCCACACAAAGACAAATAGCAAAACTCGAGATTAAGGGCATAATCAGATAACAAGAAAGGTGTGCATTTGATCACATCAGACATGGTCACTTTGACTGGAGCAATCTCTGTTAAAACCACCCTTCCATTTGTCAGGGAATTGCTCTGGCCTAGTCTCCCAAAAGTAGAAGCCAAAAATCCAAATTGGGCATGAGTTGGCATTTGACTAGAGTGCTATTGTCAGAGTTTAGAACATGGGCAGCTAGAAAATAACATGGAAACCAGGACCCAGGACATCTAGGTAACAGGCCAAACAGTAACCATAGCTCAGTCCAGAGTCCAAAACCAAATCAAGCCAGGGAAGCAGGATTAATCCAGATGATGACAACTTAGTCCAAAGGAGTCTGATGACTAGGAGAACAGATTAGGCACAGTATCTTCAGGAGCGAGAGCAAGGTAAGAACAGGCTCTCAGGAACAAAGCAGGGAGTCTTCAGGAGCAAGAACAAAGTGAGAGAACCAAGCAAATGTAGATCTGTTGACCATCTTTGCTGGGCAACTTCTGGGAAGAGGGCTCAGTTCTTATATAATAAAACCACCCAGGGTCTTCAGGTGGAGTTTATGAAGGTCTTGAAACTTCCTCAGGACTCTCAGGTGAGGTTAAGCAGGTGCTGCCAGGCTGAGGTTTCAAGTCCTGCAGGATTAAGAGCAAAAGCTTCAAATCCTGACAGTTGTGGATGAAGGATTGGGATGTGCATCCAAGGAAGAGAGAAATGGATGAGACACTCAAGAACCTGGATGCTTTCTACAGGATAACAGGTAGATTCATAGTTATGGTCCACTACCTCTTCTCATCCTCAGATGCTTCAGAGCCCAAAGGACTTTGTCATTCTCTAGCCCAATGCAGCAACAATATTGCAGAAAAAAGAAATACGTTCCCTGATCCCTGGGCCCAAAATTCCTGCAGAAACAAGCCCAATCTAGCAAATTTTGAAGATGCGGTCCTAGGCATACAACCCCAAGGGATGTGAGGCACTGGGATGAGAGGGTGAGGCAAACTGCTCCCAGAAAGGACTCAGCGGACCAAGGGTATGAAACACAAGAAGGCTGGGTCTGATAGGAAAGCCCTTTGCCTTGCTTTGAACTATAAAGCGACGTATAAAGGTCTCTTGTGTAGTCTATGCTCTGTATATGAGTGGGCTTTATATTAATCCCTCAAGGCCCTTTAACAAACATCTATCTATTGAGGATCTTGAGACATGTTTTGGCATTATAACCAGTAGTGGGCAGCAAAAAAATTTGCTACCACACTGTGAGTGGAGCCTACATTGTGGGCAGAGCCTACATCATGGGTAATCTAGTCATGTCTTCCATATCATCATGTATACATCTGCAAACACAGGCAGCACTGGCTGTAAATGGAGATAAGCACTGCACCCTAGAGTTGGATATGACTGGCTTTTGAGCAAGAGAGACCTTGAACCACTTGCAGTGACAAAACCTGATAGGGCAGGGCAGGGAGGTGGGCATGGCCACCCAATTTCATTACCCCTCTGCCCAAAGACCACCCAATTTTGCCACCCCCCTGCCCAGAGCCCCCCCACCCCCAATTTTGCTACCCCCTTCCCGGGTGTGTGTCTGTGAACCTGTTGCTGCCCACCACTGATTATAGCTCTGTATTTGACTTTGTGTATGAGCAGTGTGTGGAAAGGTTATAATGTCAATCTGCAAGTTGTAGAAACCCTCGTGACTGTGAGGTCGGAATTCTCAACTTGCAGGCCATGGGCTGGATATGTCCCACAGTGCCATTTCATGTGCCCCCCCCCGCCTCCACTAGACCAGGAAGTGCCATGTGGTGGAGGAAGAGCAAAATGGCTGTCTGGCCCCCGAAGCTTCCTAAGGGAGCATGACCCAGGCCCTGGCTTAAAAAGCTTGAGAACTCCTGTTATAAGGGAACTCTTTACCTTCCAAAATATGGAGTCATGTTATTTCTGATTTAGATTGAGCAATAGATTTCACAGGACACCTATAGATAATTTTACCTTTTTTCCCCTGCTGTGTGGTGTCTGGATCACAACATGAAATCATTACAGAAACAGTCTCTAGGGTGACCCATTTCCCCTCAACTCAGATGAATTATCCTTATGATGAATTGATTTAATAACAATTTCAGTACCCTTCATGCATTTTCTTCATTGCAGCTCTTCACTACAAAAAATGTCTATATACAATTTTGCAAGGCTGGAGCTGTTATTTTCCTCGCTCCCCGTCATGCCAGTACACTGTGCCAGCTCAGTGCCTTTAAAATTAAATATATAAGGCAGTCTTCAACATACCTGTAGAAGATTCACTTGCACTTACTATTATCACAGCATTAAAAAAGGTCATTAGACATACAAAGGAGGATGACTATAATAGAGCCTTTTGAAAGACTGAGTTTTCAATTACTACTCAGCAGTGAAAAATCCCATGTTAATGGAAACTTCAGCCATTCCAGACTATTACATATTATTCCTAATTGCAAGGCTGGTTTTATAACTTCCAATTAATGGTCCTAGCAAAGACCTCTAAAAAGTCTTTGTGCTTTCATTCATTTTTTAAATTTTAAAATAATTCCCCTATTATTGTTTCATTGGTGGGCTTGTGGATAAAATTCTCATTTTTTGTATTTAATGCAGGGCTTGCCAATTTTTTTAAATTAGGGGCCGAGTTACACTCCCTCAGACGGTTGAAAGGGCTGGACTGGTAGTCCCGTCCCCCCACTATTTACGGCTGCCATAAACATGTATACGACAGCCATAAATGAGTTCATGACCAATTCCACCTGCAGCAGCAGGAGCAACAGTGGGGGTTGGATTATTTCGTGCTGTGGGCCAGATCCAGCCAGGGGGGCATAGGTTGCCTACCCCTGACTTAATGGGTTGGGGAGCTGTGGTAAAATGTGCAGAAAAACATCTGACTTCCCAAGGATGAAAAGAGATCATATTCTTCATGTAGAACATGCTGTTTTACCTCAGGAATTTCATCCAGGAATAGACCAAAACCCTCAGGCAATCTTCCTCACTGGTTTTGCCTTGTAGCAAAATCACAAACTAAATTCCCATGTAACACAACTAGCTGAGCTATTTGGTCCATTCAGTGTAATCTTAACATTTGTTTTGTTTGTTTGTTTCAAAAAACTGGAAGATTTTCTGTCAATATTGGACAAAGGTCAAAGTATACATGCAAATGAAGAAGGCTAGATTTTTGAAAACTCTGCTGGAGTGACAGCAACATTAAACTTGAACGGTAAATTGAAATCAAGCCTCAAAGCGCAAGCAAATAGAGACATTTTCTATTTCATATGGAATTAAAAAGAGTTGCACTGGGTAAATCATAGGGTTATATTAGGGGTCGCAAAACTTTTTGCATCGCAGCCCATATCACTCAACATGGACAGCTGAGCAGGCCAGTCACATGGTTTCTCCTGCTACAAAACACTACTGTAAAACATGTCTACGGCTATTGTAAATGTGTTTGCAACAGCCGTAGGTCCATTGATGGCAGCTTTTATGACTGTCGTAAACACACACCCTTCCACTTCTGCTTTTGGTAGCAGTGAGGACCCTGCCGGGCCACATGAAATGCAGTTGCAGGGCGGGGCTGGCCCATGGCCACACCTGGGTTATAGTCTCACCTCAAGGGAATTTCAGTGCACTGAAAGTTAGCAGCAGAGTTAGGGCTAGCAAAGGAAAAAGAACTCGCATACTTTTTCTTCCATTTCCACAATCACAGACAATTCCTCATTCTTGTCTCCAGATTCAAATCAGATTAAATAAACTGAAAAGACCAGTCTTGCTTATCTTGAAGGAAATTGGTTCTTCCCACCTTCCTTCCTTTATTTAGGAGGAATCCTGATTGCAGAGGTTGAAATACAATAAAACCTCAGGTTACAATGGAGGTCCGTTCCAACAGCCTCGGTTGTAACGCAGGGGAAAAAATCATAACCTGAAGCACATTTTCCCATAGAAATGCATTGAAATTTGTTAAAAATCCTTACCAGATGAAAAATAATAAAAAAACCCAAAAATCATTTAAAAAACCAAAAAAAAATGCCAAATGCAATCACCACCCACCCTCACAAAAGCAAAAAGTGATCTCCCTACCTTTTCCATGATGTTTGGGGACCTTATCTGTTCTTTTCCATCCTAGGAGAGGCATACGTTCAGCCCATTTTCCACCCCTGCTGGGGTGGTGGCCATTTTAAACTCCAAAATTGCATTCGTGGCCATTTTAAATTCTAAAATGGCTGTGGTGGACATTTTAGAGTTTATAATAACACAATTTTCAGTCATAAACCAAAAAAAGGTAGTAAACCGGGGAATTATTTTAATTAAATTTCCCATCAGAAATCATGGCACTCATAACCCGGAGTTTTACTATATATAGCTTATTAAAAGGCCTCTCAAAAGGGCAAAACAGTGTTATACCCTGTGATGAATAGGCTTATTAACACAGAAGCTTCCAACATTTTGATACATTGTTGCAAGTCTATTGCACTCTGCAGAAACCTGCCCGTCAGGAACTAATTATGTGATATCCACACAAAAAACTTTTAACTCCTTCCTAGCCTAACAGCCATAAAAAAGGATTTAATTTTGTCAGTATACAATTGTTTGATAATTAAGAAAATACCTTAACAATGCTATGCTATGTAACTTCTGATGTGTGGCGACGATAATGATTGTGTTGCCAGCAGAAAAAAAGATGGCAAATCAATGGAAGCAATCAAGATAGTTTACATTCGCATATATAGTTTAAATTTGTGCAATGGGTCACTTAGCTATGTGACTAAACAACAACAACAAAGAGAATTGTACCATTTACATAGTACCATTCACATAGAGAAGCAAAGCAAGGGAAAATCCAAGAAGCTAACTCCTTTTTTCATCAATTAACCACTCTTCACTCAAACACAAAGCAATAGTAGTGAGCACAAAAGGGTATCCTGCAGACTATGTTGACTGTTGCCATTCAGGCCTTCACTGTGTAAGAGTTCTCATTATTTTTCCTGCTGGCAAAGTGGGCATGATATTGTGCACTAATATAGGGCTATTTTCTGGATTTTAAATCCTAGATATAGAACCACAATATCCCATTAACATAAATTGAGGTGTGTGTCTTTTCTGTTGTTGAATTGAATTCTATAAAGTTGTCTTCTCACTATGCATGCCACTCAACATGTTTATGTGCAAAGTTGGCCCTGGTTTTACATGTGGTCCAAGATCAATAAAGTTAGCCCTACGCTTTAGTTATGAAAGAGAAATGTGTGTGTCACATATGCTACACCTGAAATCTCAGCATCCTGAAAATGCTCTCCAATTTGGTAAAAATCTATCCAGCTGTTTAACAACATCACAAATTTGTTGTTTCCAGGAATGAATGCAATTGGGACATTAGTTATAGCTGTGCAAATTCATTTGTGCAAACAACTGTAACCTGAGTACACATAATCAGGGTGCAATATACAAATACAGTAAAATCCCATATAACGAAGGGGTCTTATAACAAAAACCTCATATAATGAAAGGAATTCTGCTCTTTAAGTGAGTTACTCTTTAAGCGAGGCACTCTTTATGAGGGGTTTTTATTTATTTATTTATTTATTTATTTATTTATTATGACTTAGACGCTGCCATCCTCAAAGAGACCCAGGGTGGCTAACAAAGGTTTAAAAAGACATAAAATACAATATAAAATACAATTTAAAATTAATATTAAAAACTAAGCAAAAATTAAAAGATTAAAAATTCATACTTTGAGAGAGGAAGGGGTCAGATGAGCCAACAGGCTGATGCTACTGTCTGACCCAAACCCCATACCTGTTCTGTTTGACTGTATGCCCAAACTACTCCCTTGTTGGCTAATTCATACAGCGAGAAAGTACTTGTAGCACAGCATTAGCATGACAGTAGTGGAATAAAATGCAAATATCAGTCTCTGCTCATAACTTGAGTCAACTTGGTTAAGGACAGTAAAGTACTTGGAACATAGAAAATGCTATAAAATACTAATATCTGAAGCTACTCATTATCTGAATCCACTGAGTGCTTCTCTTGTCAGTATAAATCTTTGAAAATAGTGCTTTTGTGTTTATCAATTTTTTTAAATTATATACACTGTTTAGAAACTCTCCCTGGTCATCCCTATGAATAAGGATATACAAAACAGCCACCCACACATACATTTTGTAGCTCATATTTTGTGCCTCCAAAACACATCCCATCTAAAATTTAACACATGCCATTATGATGCAAATAGGAATATTAAAAGCATAAATCTGGGAGGAAAACATGAGAAAATGAACAGTAGTGACCCATTATGGATTTGGGTCAGCAAAAGCTGAATGAGACCTTGAAAATAATAGGAGACAATGCCAAAAAAGCTGGCACTAGACATAAAACAATGAAGAGAGTTTACTGTCAAAGACAGCTTGGGAGGTGAAGAAAAAAACACAAGTGGGAGATGAAGATTATTGAGGAGTGGGTGTGAAAAGAATAGAGAGGCAGAGGGCCTAGGAATGAGCCTAAGTATAGGCAGACTTTCTTCTAAAATCTTCCATACAGTAGAACCCCACATAATGATAAAAGTTGGTTACACGATGTACTTAGTTATACAATTTTTTTCATTATGTGAAGCTTGCCTCGTATAACGAAAATCCTTATGGGATACATCATACAATGAAAATCCCTATCGGGAAAATCGTACAACGAAAAATTTTCATTGTACAGTTGTACCTCACTTAAAGAGCATAATGCGTTCCACAGGATTGCTCTTTAAGCGAGTTTGCTCTTTAAGCGAAACACCATTGTAAGTGACCAATTGTGGGGGAGACTGTGAACCCCGATTTATTTATTAAGCGAGTTTTTGGTTGGTTTTATTTGTTAAGTGAAACAAACATTCAGAGAAAATTCTGCTCTTTAAGCGAGTTACTCTTTAAGCGAGGCACTCTTTATACAAGGTTTGACTGTACGATGCATCCCATAGGGATTTTCATTGTAAAAAAATTCCCATAGAGATGCATTGCTTCATATAACAAAAAAAAAAATCATTATATGGGGTATAGCGGTTAGCGCAAATCCTCTTTGTTACACCAATGTTTCTTTATACAAAGCGTTCATTTTGTGGGGTTCCACTGTAATTCTCATTACTACCACACACCATGTACACATATCTTCACTGAATGTATGCGTATGTCCAGTGGTAGGTTGTCAAAAATTTTGCTACCACACCGTGATGTCATCACAGTGTGGGTGGAGCCAACATCACGATGTAATGACATCATGGGCAGAGCCAACATCATGACATCATGACATTGTAGGTGGAGCCAAAGAAAAAATAAAAATAAATAAATAATAAATAAAATAAAATAAACACACACACACACCTCAACCCACCCACCAACAACACAAACCCATAAATTAATTAATTAAAATAAAAATTACATAAAAATACACCTGCCCACCCAAACACACAGACACAAACACACACCAAACACAAACCAACACAAACCCCTAACACAAACCCTGGGTCACTTACCCTGAGTCAACTCGTTGGGGAGCAGCAGAGGTGGCGGCGAGGTGGTGTGGTGCATGCGGCCTGGCGAGGAAAGGCCACCACCTCTTCTTCTTCAGGTGCTGCCTGCACCCTTCCTTTCCCGGCAGCCAAAATGGCTGCCAGGAACTCCACATGCATCAAACCTCCATTTGACGCATGTGCAGTAAAAAATAGAAGTGTGCATGTGTCAAATAGAGGTTTGATGCATGCGCAGTTCCCGGGAACCATTTTGGCTCCAATTTTTTTTTCAGGTGAAGCGTCTGAACCAGACGCCTCAAAATCTAATAATATAACAATCCCAGGTGGTTACTACACCCCTCCCCCCCGAGAACCACCCGGGATTGTTGCTACCGGTTCGCGTGAACCGGTGCGAACTGGCAACAACCCACCACTGCACATGTCTAGAGACTGAGGAAGCAATGCAGAAAAAAACACTGCTTCGATAAAGCTATGTTGACCTAGAGCCGACTCAAAAGCCCCCTGTTAACAAATTTAGTAGTTTATAATTCCTTTTTCTTCCTTCCTAGCTGGGATATGCACATTGTGAAAGAGAAGTGTATGTTTAATCACAGTTGTTTACTAGTCCACCAATCTTTTAAATTAGGTTGCACAATGCAAGCACAAATATCCAAGGATGGTTTCAGTTTACAAGCAAAGTCCTTTTCTGCACCAGTGACCAAAAAAACTATTTTTTCTACAAACACACATCACTAGATCAATGACTACTCTTCATTTCTACTGATGGCCTCACAACTACAGGTACAGTATATCAATAATAAGCAAACTTGCAACTTAAGAACTTCCATTTCTTACCTGTGAGGTGAGGAAAATTATCCCAATTGCCTATATGTAACAGCCAATTTTTCAGAAGGGTAAAGAATGACACTGCATCACAAAAAATGTAATATTGTCTGGTACTTGGTCTAATCCATGTGTCTTATACTAAATCAAGTGTGCTGAATCCAAATATAAAGTCCAATTCTGTCTAGGACATCAGGAACTTAAGTTAGGAAATCTCACTCTCTTGGTTATTATTATTATTAGTCAGATTTATATTCCGCCCTACTTGCACAAGCGACTCAGGGTGGAGCACAACAGACATAAAATAAACCTCTAAAAACACACAAAAAACCCAAAGTAAAATCAAAACCCATTTAAAAACAACTTCTCATTCCCTACACTAATCCACCGAATATAGGAATGAGGGTAGGAATGGGGGGGGGGGGAGAGATACAGGATGTTAAATAAGCCTGTGTGTGTGTGTGTGTGTGTGTGTGTGTGTGTGTGTGTGTGTGTGTGTGTGTGTGTGTGTGTGTGTGTGTGTGTGAGTAAACCCTCATTACCCCACACCATTCCTGCCAGCCCTTTCTAAAAGCCAATAAACCTGTCTGAAGGCGCAGCTCCAGAGGCACGTGGTTCCATAGAATCGGAGCGAACAGGGAGAAGGCCCTCTTTCTCGTGCATTGGTCACACGGGGTATATTTGCCACAAATGTAGTGAAATTTGCCTGGTTTATTAGCACTGCTGTGCCTACTTATCTTTAGCTCAAAACAGACTCACTATGGCCTAGATGTACTATCCAATAAGATGGTTTCGCAAAAGAGACACGTCCTTGGTCCATCTCGCCTTATACAGTATTACCTATTTTAGACGTCAGTTCACTGTCTTGCCCAGACATGCCCAGCTGCTGCTGGAATATGCATGCCACTAGGGGATGTGATTCAGCTGACAGGACATATTGAAGGTGGTATATTGAAGGTGTGTGAATTTTAACCTTATGTAAAACACTTAATTGTCTGCAGAAATATAATGAATGAATGGGGTAAATAAAGATAGAGAACATACATCTCATTGGATTTACCATCCTACCAACCCAGCCAAGATATTTACATTTGAGAGATAAAAGAAGCTGAAATCCAGCCAAAGCTGGAGAGCCACACATTTCTGTCTTTTAGATGGATGAGTAGCACCCTCCAATAATGCTTACTAAATCAAATGTTTGAAATTGTACCAATAACCTATAAGGGTCAATGCCCGTGGATACATAAGCAATACTACCAAGGTTACATGGTTGTGGGACCCTGATACATGAAATAGTCATACAGTTGCCCTACTCAGGTATTAGAATTAGTTTTATCAGCACAATTAAAGGGAAATATTTCGCACCCCATATTCTCTTCTTTCACGAGATGACCCATGAATCTGAGCAGAACAGGCTGCTGCTTACGTGTAGATTCTGCAAGTGAGCAAGAACCCAACATTTCTAAATCTGTTGTTAAAGCTGGTTAGTCTAATGCAGGAATTCTCAACCTGCGGTCCACAGGCCAGATTTGGCCCACAAAACCATTTCATGTGGGGGGCCCCAGTGCCTCTACCACACTAGGAAGTGCCATGTGGTGGAGGAAAACCAAATGGCCATTCGGCCCTCAGCTGTCTGAGGGAGTGTCACCTGGCCCCCAGCTTTAAACGGTTGAGAACTCCTGGTCTAATGAATGCCTGAAAAGAACTGATGGATACGCCAAAATTCAGGGCTGATTTCTCTTCTATTGGGTGGTGGAGAGTATTAAGATTTTTCCTCTCACACAGAAAAAACTCTCACACATGCAGACACAAGCTAACAAAAAAGTCCTCATAATTTACAATGTTTTTAAAAAACTAATTTTTAAAAGTTCCAGATTAACCTTCTGACTTAAACTGACCCTTTATGGTAGGTCAGTAGTGTAGCATTGATTTCAGCCGCCCAGGGCATAAGCCAAATTTGCCACCCCCTGGTGGACGCTGGTGCCTGCTCCCACTAGGGCTTCTGGGAACTATAGTCCAAGAACACCAATAGGCCAAAACACGCCACCCGGGGCAAACCGCCCCCTTCCTATGCCACTGTTGTAGGTGATTTTACAAGTTCTCTTGTAAATGATTTTCTTATCAACCCAGCTAACTTTGTACCTGAACAATGTTTACTGTACAAGCAAAAATAGTAGCAGACGATCACATATCTGATAATCCCAGGAGAATCTCTCAGTAGATCCATTGGCCCATTGGCTTTCTGCAGGATAGTTCAATGTTATTTAGAGTCCAAAACATTTAAAGAATTTACTGCTATGAAGCACCCAGTGGGCTAATGCACTACACTACACACCTTGTTTCTCTTGTGAATCTGGAAGAAAAAGATATTTATGGGCATATTTGATACACATAATTAACCTAATTTGACTGAGGCATGATAGAACCTGGATCTAAATGAAACAAAATTAACTCCTGATAAAATATTGCTCTTGTTCAGTTCTTAGCAGAGTCTATGGTCTAATGCATGACATTATATAGGAGCCATTAAGTAAAAAATGAAGGAATCTCATACTTCTTGCACTATTTATCTCTAATTTTTATATGTCTGTTATATATGGCACACTGTGGTTAATTAACTTTTTATTGTACTATTTGAAGCAAGCCACCCTGCAGTGTGATAGGAACATGTGGGCTATGCCTGATGGACGAAATCTGACCTACAACAAGAATGCTTCTGAAGTATTACTCCTAATATGGTCCACCAAGAAAACCAAGATAATGGCAACAGGTCCTATCAGTCCCTGGAAAATAGATGGGGAAGAAGTAAAAGCACAGATTTTACTTTCTTAGGATCAAAGCTCACTGCAAATGGGGATTGCAGCCATGAAATAAAAAGGTGACTGATTCTTGGGAGGCAAGCGATGAGAAACCTGGGGAAGGGTGGAGGGCAAAAGAAGAAGGGGGCGGCCCAAAATGAGATGGCTAGATGGTATTGTAGACACAATGGGCACAGAGCTGAGTGAGTTGAGGAGGATGGTGGAGGACAGAAGTGCCTGGTGGACAGTGGTCCATGTTCGGTTGCACTCCCTGGGACCTGGAAAGGAAGAGTCAGACTATGAGGTGCCATTGCTTCCCTAGAATGGCCAGTGTTGTTTACCCCAACGCTGGGACTTGATGTATGGTAATTAGCCAGGATCAGCTCATACCTGGTGAGAGTCAAGCACATGGCTTTAGACAAGAGTAAGGAGTTCGAATATGGTGGGCAACAAGGAAACACCTGAGTGAGGAGAGAAAGGCCATTCCAACAGGCTTTATCTCTCTGAGTCTTCAATATGGTAACCTAGAACAGATAGTTAGGTTATTTTATTTAGGGGAGAAATGTCTGAATGCATTCTTTCTCTCTAAGCAAATTTTGATTAGGTTATTTTTCTGTGCTGAAATCTGTAACCTGATTAATCAAGAACCATGCTTCAACTTCAATAAACAACTCTACTTCCACCACATGTGTCCATTGGGATGCAGGGGTAAGCCAGAAGTAAGCCAGATGCCACCTGATAATACTACCATAATTCCTCTCTATTATTAATTTGCTGGGCACTATACACAGATAAGTCCCAGGTTTGTTTCAGCTGGGCTGAGTGGTCAACACAGGATCCTTGCCATGAGTTTTGGGTGACTTCCTAGAGGGGATTGTAAATAAATCTCCTTCGAAGGGAGCACTAGAGAAGTCCCAAAGCGGAGGTGAGGATCTTTATGTTACCACACATGACCATGAAAACATCTGCAGAAGCAGACAGCACTGGCTCTTCGGCTTTGAAACAGAGATGAGCACTGAAACAGAGATGAGCACTGAGCCAGTCGAGCCTTGCTCGACTAGCTTTCGAGCAAGAGAAGCCTTTACTTTTACCTTACTATAACTGCAATACACCAGCACATTGTCACTTCTCCACATTTAGCTGTACAAGTTTCTTTCTGTCCTAAAGGTGAGTTTAGAAATTGGAAGGTCATTTTTAGTCTGCTATCTGCCACCAAGAAAAAGGATGGTAAGCTTTCTATAGCAAAGGCCTGCCTGAATGTTGACAGCACCAATGGCAGCAATCAAAATACAGTAGTAGCACCATTCATGTAGTACCATTGATAGAGAAACCAAGCAAAGGAAAATCCCTGCAGCTGACTCTTAAAAAACAACAACACAGTTAAACACTCATCACCCAGACACAAAGAATTTGCCATGTCCGCTTTTTTTACAAGTATTAATCTAGTGAGTACAAGAGAGTATCCTGTAGACTATCTTGACTCTGCTATTGGTGTTGTCCACATTCAGGTTGACTTTTGCTATAAAAGCATACATTTTCCTGCTGGCACCATGGACATGACATTGTGCAACAATTTCAGGCCATTTCCTGGCATTTCATATCATAAATACAGAAGCACAATATCCCACATTCTTTATATTTTATGAATGGGCATTCAGTTTGCACAAACATTTATGTGCCTCTCAGCTCCCACCCACTTTTAAAAAACATATTATTATTTTTTGCAAAACAATTTTTGCTCCTTGACATCTCTGGAACTCAAGTGCACATTAAGGCAGTCAAAAGGATTATTCTAAAATTGAAACTGGACTAAATCAAAAATATTTTCCCCTTAACTATCAAGAAATTACAGGGTAAATTAAAAGTGAATGAACCTTAGATCAACAAGAGAATATATAAACTGATCAAGGTAACATGAAGATAGAAATAATATGCTAATGTAGACAGAGCTGAAAGATTCCTTCTGAGAACAGGACTTTAATGAAAAATCTATAATTTTAGAAAGTGAAGTGAAAGCTACATTCAATCCACTTAGAATAAATAAATCACTGTGAAATATCAGGAGAGCTATCCCAAGCTTCAGAAATTGAATCAATCAACTTCTTTACAAGAATATGCCAGCAAATAAAAAAGAACAAAACAATGGCTCAAAGAGTAAAAGTGTTCAATTGACATTCCAATACAAAATAAAGGGGATGCTAAAATTGTTGTGACTACATGAAGTGAATTGATAGCGCATAAACAATTGCAAACTGATTTTCATCACTATGTATTTTATGTCAAAAAATTACAATATAAATTAAGCTTATCTTCATAGTAGGGAGAGAAAACAATGAGGGATTTCCATGAATCTTTGAAGTTATTGCATGTTAGCCAAGTTTCTACTGAAGATACTACAGTTAACAGTAAAAAAAGACCTGAAATATAGGATATTTCATTTATTATCTATAAAGATGGACATCAGTGAAAGATAATTAAATTCCTGACCTCTTATAACCAAGAACTATTTGTCTATTGGTTTGGGGAATCAAATTTATGGACAAATTAGTTTTACAGCACTTTTGTTTTATCAATACCTTGTAGTTCCTAGAAAGATACTTTATTTCATCTACTTCTGCTGCCTACTTTCCCCTCTTACCCAATTGTGCTGAGCATGCATTTTCTTTTTAGCCTTCAAACTTTTCCTCCCCATTCGTGAGTGGCTTCCATCTAGGCATTTGCTGAGTCAAATCTGCTAAAATGGTTTCTCTGCGATGATTGCAGGATAAATCAGGTAAGGCTAGGTGGAAGTGCTATTGATCCTGCATCTATCATCAAATTCCCTGTGCGTTATGACAGCTATTGAAAAGTATGAGATGTCAGACGCCTTCAGGTTCTCCTGGAATGATCTACAAGTATAATGTGTGTAGTTGGAAGAGTTGGGTGACACTTTTGAAACTAATCTTTTAAAAACTCATGGCAAAAGAAGCAGTCAGTTTCTCTGACATAAAAGAATTATCTCCAAAGGATATAAAGGAGCTGCTTTATAACTGAATTAGACTGCCTTCTCAGTTATTAGAAAGAAAACACATTTTCCTCCGACCATATGGAAGGTGGCAGAAACAGCTCTGACATAAAGATTGACTAGACAGGAATAATGTGTACCATTAGCCATCAAATAATAGTTGGTCCTGGTATAAAGAGTTTCCACGCAAATTGATGGGGAAATTTCTCATAATTTGATTCTTAAAATGGTCAGTTGCGAAGAATAACATTGGGAGATACCTGACATTTGAAAATAATTCTTAGCTCAGCCTAATTCTGATCACTGCTTGTAAAATCAAATAGGAGCTTAAAAAAAGATGCCTGGACCCACTAAGATACCCTTGCAGAACTATTCTGAACAATTGCAATATGTATTTTATTTACTTTTTATTTGGTGCATTTATACCCCACCCCTCAGGGATATTCTCTCACTCTGGAAGGCTAACAACACATTTTAAAAATCTATACAATAAGAAATTAAACAAAAAGAATACCGTAAACAAATTGAATAAATTACAAACAACAAAACAGTAATAATACTACTACCCCCTTAAAATAACCATTAACAAAGAACATATATAAATATAAAACCTTTTTACATATTTTTGAACAATGTCGACTGAAAAACATGCAAAACAAAAACATCTTGCAATCTTGCCCATGTTGGGTGAGAACTTTTGACCTTCTTTGTTTTTGGTGAGAATTAAAGAAGCACAGATTTATATTTGTGCTTTAGGGCCTCTTCTAGAAACTCATTCAATCCCAAGTGACGTGAGTAGTTTATTTTTTATTTATTTATTTATTTGCATTTAATATCCCGCCCCAATCGGGCGAACCCGACTCTGGGCGGCTTACAGCATAGCTCATAATATATATGGCCTTAAAATTCATAAAATTCATAAGAAATTCATAAAAAAAAATTAAAACATTGAACAGTGAAAACGGATAAAAACCCATAATAACAGCTACCAGATGGGGGCGGATGGCTGCTCTTAAATTAGCCATCCTGGATGGGAACCTGCATTGCTATGTCCCCTGGGCCTACTAACTGTCCAAATGGAGTCCCACAGTGTAAATAAAGTGAACTTGGCTGGATCCAATGTCACAGAAAGGCCAGGTCACCAAAACAAACCACACAAGACTGGAAATGAGCTATCTTGCCATTCCCAGTGATGGGAAGGTGCGTAATTTGTGCCACATGATTGGAAACCCCCACCCCTTATTCCAGAAGCCCAAGTCTCCAGCCTCCTGTAGACACCAGAAATGGAAATGGGCCCCTTATACCCCAGACTACTAGTAGCAAAGCGGGCTGCCCTCCCTAACCCACCATGGAAATGATGCAATTCCCTCTGTATAGACCAGGGATTCTCAACCCCTGGCCCATGACACCTGGGCACCTCTAGACCTGTCCCCCTCACCACTGGAAGTCATGCTATGTCGCTTACACAGTGGTGGTGGCAGAAATCATGATGTTTTTCCAGGTTTTTGTACAGGCACTTCCCAGGACAGCAGGAGGCTTTTCAGCATGTTCGCTCCAGTTTGGGATTTTTCCATTGCTTCTTGGCTGTGCTTCAGCAGCTGGAGCATGACTGTGGGTGACTTCCATTGCCAGGCAGAGCTTAAGTCAGTGCCTGGGATCCCAGCATGGAACCAGGAAGTTGGCCATGGTCATGCTCTAGTCGCTGAAGCACAGCAGAGAAATGATAGAAATATCCCAAACTGGAGTGAACATGCTCCAAAGAGTCTCCCGTCACTCTGGGAAGTGGAAGATCCTGTCCAAGAATCTGCTAAAATTGTGCAATTCCCCCTACCACTGCTGCTGCTGCTGCTGAAAACACAAGTAGTGGGTGCAGCCACACCTCTGGCCCCCACAGCTGAGCATAGTGGCGGAAACTGGCCTCTGGCAGGAAAACAGTATTATTACTGTTTATTTTGATCATGTTGCTTGGAGATGCCTGAATATATGTCCCTACCAGAATTATAGGGTAAGCATGTTTATAATAAAATATTCTGAAGTTAGGTTGACTGATGGATTGTGTCTTCTGATAGTTGATTTTATTTTTTCTATTTCATCAATACATTGTTTAACCATAGCTTTTCATTTAATGCATTCTTAATCTGTTTGATTTGAGTTTCTGTGTCTTGTTAATACTTCTTTTTTTTTTTGCATTATTAATGTACAGTAAGCTGTTCTTTTCTTACAAAAAGTATACTTTTCTATGACATTATTTAGTTTTAGTTCAAAGTTTGTGTCTCTTATTCTAACTTCTTTATATTTTCTTCATTTTATTAAACCATCTACCCATTTTGTTTTGTTTCTCAGCCTTCTAGTAGAATAATCTGTTTTCTGAGGACTTAAATTCATTGCCCACTATAGCTTAAAATGCTTTCAACAAAAATATCTGCTTTTCTTCTCCTTCTCCAATTTGCTCTTTACTCTTTAAGACTCTTAAATATAGATTAATATTTTCCTTCACAAGACTAGTATCTATGACAGATTAAAAAGTATGTCATTAGTGCATCTAAATAATCTTAATAAGAAACAAGTTATCCACTTAGATAATCAAGAAAGAGTTATTTTATTTACAAATATTTCATTTACCAATGTAATTTTATAATTCATAATCATTAACACTTTTGGTTCATTTTATTCTTACAATTACTTGAAAATATTTTCTGTTCTTATTTCTTTCCAGAGGCCAAAATTATGTTGCTTAGTATAGCAAATTGAACTAAATTAGGCCCATTGAATTAATGGGGATTTGATGAGTTTCTCCATAAATTGCATTGCTTCAAATGGTGGAAGACCATTTTATTGAAAGGAGTTAAGGCCGTGATGGTGAACCTTGGCACTCCAGCTGTTCTTAGACATCAATTCCCAGAAGCTCAAGTCCCTGTGAATTCACACAAATGGTTTACTATACACCCAGTAAACCTGTTCATGTGGATTCACAGAGACTTGGGGGTCTGGAAATTGACATCAAGAACAGCTGGAGTACTAAGGTTCACCATCACTGAGTTAAGATGATATTACCCATTTTCCCTCTCTAAAGCTTTGAGATGGTTAAAATCATGTCTGTATGTGTGTGTGTGTGTGTGTGTGTGAGAGAGAGAGAGAGAGTGAGAGTGAGTGAGTGAGAGAGTGAGAGAGAGAGAGAGAGAGAGAGAGAGAGAGAGAGAGAGAGAGAGAGAGAGAGAGGTTGTTGAACAGTTTATGCTTGGGAAAGTACATGCTGGCCAGAGAAGAGTTCTTTTTCACATCAATTGTCAACTAGTAAGATTTAGAGTCACAATAATAAGTGAGAATCAATGAAGAAAAGACTGAGATAAAAGCAATTGGAAGGAAACAACATACTCTAAATATTGAGATAGAGGGAACAAGTATAAAATAAGTGGTAGAGTACAAATACTGTACCTAGGAACAACATTTGCTGAAAATAGCAAAACGGATAAAGAGA
Organism: Furcifer pardalis; assembly: GCA_030440675.1. Classification (NCBI taxonomy): domain Eukaryota; kingdom Metazoa; phylum Chordata; class Lepidosauria; order Squamata; family Chamaeleonidae; genus Furcifer; species Furcifer pardalis. Next base: position 30,865,034 of record CP126893.1, on the reverse strand, counting down.
TTAACATACGGTGCAATAAGGCAAACCAAATATTGGGACTTGATCCACGAAAGCTAACAATAAAAATATAGCAGTTAGTCTTTAAAGTGCTACAGGTTTTTTTAATTTTGTTTATTTTATTTTGTTTTCTGATAGGCCTGAACCACAGACTAACACAGCTACTATTTTTTTAAAAATCAAATATTGGGACAATCAGCAAAACAAGGAAATACCAATCAACACAAAGAAACACCTAATAAAAAGCATATTCATTCCCACCTTATGTTATCAGTACCAAACACAGAAACTTACAACAAAACATAAGCAAATGTTGGTCACCACACAAATGAGATGTCTGAGGAAGGCTGGTGGAGTGACTAGAAGGGATAAAATCAGGAATGAGTTTATAAGGGAAAGCATGGGAACAGAACCAGTATTTCACAACATACAAATAAAGTGGTTTGCCTATTTGGAGAGAATGTTTTGAAATTCCTTATCTTGCAAGGCATATGTGGAAAGAGGAGAAGGACAAAGACCATGAGGCAGACCCAGAGGAACGTGGAGAGATGACATCAAAGAAATATTACAAGAACACCAGATAATACTGGTGGTGGTAAAAGAGGAAGCAAAGAAGAAGACAAGAATAAGTTGAGAGTGTTTGGCAAGAGAGCACAAGATGTGTAGACATCTGCCAAGGCTTGTGACAGAGCAGCTGTGTATTTTTGACTAGAGATAGAATGGGTGACAAACAGCTGCCAAGTTTTAAGATAAAACACCTGGGATGTATGATGAGTAGGGAAATTCCAGACTGGACAAAGGAAAGGAGATGAGCAGCACTCCTCCCTATGTTCCCAAGATAGGGATCAGATAATGAGGCAATGGGTCCAGCTGCAAGGACAAGGAATTAAACTAGTTACTCCAAGTCATTGTTGACAAGTTTTTGAGTGAAGGGGCATAGAGCCAAGGTTTACACAGCACCTTTTACTGTATAAATGGAGTAGCTTTAGACCTAGATTTCCAGAGCTCTTCTGAACATCAGAAGTACCAGCAGCATCCCTGCCACCTACCCTGTGCTCCCGAGATGGCTAGAGAGGGGACAGAGCGAACCCATTAGGTAAATATGAATAAGCTTGTTTACATTCTTGTCACTTGTCTTTTGATATGCTCCTCCTCTGTCTCTAAAATATATTATGTTTAGTTAGAAATTTTCCTGGAATAAAACTTTGTTGCTTACCCACTGAGTGCTTATTTTGTCTCTGAGATCCTAAAAAGAACCTCTAGCCCATCAGACCTTGCCGGTCTGAGTTGGCAACACAGCCAGTGGCACATGGCTTCCAGGATCACCAGCTGATCAGCAGCACTACCACTGATCAGCTGGAAACCTGGATCAGCATAAACGTGGTGGCAGATCATCTGGAAAGTGGCTACTTTAGATACACTCCCCTCTGTCTTCACTTTTTCTCTCCCTTTGTTTTGAGTCTAGCAAGGAGCGAAAACTTGAAAGACAATAGGTTAAACCTAGAGCTCAACTTGAACTCATATACACTTCTCCATAAGAAAGGTGGGTGTGAGCAGTGAACACTAAACTTTGTTTTTGGTGTTACCAGAGACTGATTAAAGCCATTATCCCTTCCAACAGAATAGCAGGATCATAGAATAATGGACTTGGAAGGGGCCAATGAGGCCTTCAAGCACAACCTTTTATTCAGTACAGGAATCCAGCAGATCTGACAGATCATATTTTTTTTCTATCTACATAATACTGGCTTTCACCAACCACATAGAGTGGCTGTTTTGTAAGGGATGCTTCTAAATAACCCTGCATGTTTTAAAAACACATTATCTTTAATACCGAGGCTGATATTTTCCTGCCATTCTTCACTCCACAACTCTTGTGAGGATTAAGTCCCACTGGATTTGGATGTGAGCAGGTTCTTGATGTAACCTTTAAGACAAGTGAAAGAAAAGGGATAAAAGTCCCCTTGTTGCTCCCTCTTGTCTTCTCCTGCTTCCAGGAGAAAAGTTTCTATATATTTTTATAAGTGAGGCAACACATCTGTGCTGCCCATAATGGAGTCTTTTTTAAAAATCACTTCTACAGAGGAAATTTTTAATATGACAATGTCCTAAAGTGGCTCTTAAACCACTTCATGCTATGGCACATTGACAGCTGCAAGGCTCACTTTGGTTCATTTTCAGTGATTGCATGTGCAGGATTTGAACCAAAACAAAGTGATCCTAAAGGTTGCCCTTGCTCAAAAGCCAGTCGCATCCGACTCTAGGGTTCAGTGCTTATCTCTGTTTATAGCCAAAGAGGCAGTGCTTTCTGTGTTTGCAGACATTTCCATGGACATGTGGTAAGCATAACTAGACACCAAAGTGCAAGGAACACTGTTTACCTTCCCACCGAAGTGATATCTCTTTACTGTATCTACCTTCATTTTTTGCTTTTGTACTGCTAGGTTGGCAGGAGTAGGGATAGAGACAGGAGCTCACTCTATCATGCAGTACTCAGGTTTTGAACTGCTGACTTCCCAGTCATCAAGTTAAGCCTCTTAACCACTAAACCACCATAGTCCCTTAAAATGTTCCTGCTTGTGGCTAAAACCATGCAGACAGGAACACTCCAGGAATGGCCTGTTTTGCTCCAACAATTACATTGTGTGATCGCTAGAAAAAGGAGTGACTCAACACACCCCTGCAATGGACCAAAATGTGGGCTAAATGTCCATCTTATTGTATCCTCCATAAGCTGTTGTTGTTTCTCAGTTCAAGACTGGGGGACATGGAAGGACCCTCATCGAATAATGTGAAGACTGTGAGTCTATTGGGCAATGAGACCATCTTTGCTGACCCTTCCATTCCAAAACTACCACTGGATTGCTTCTGCCAAAAGTGATGAAGTTTGAAGGCCAGATTTTCCCCAATGTCTTCTCAATTGTTCTTTGCTAGCATTTTGAATGTACTGTATGATTGTATGGTGACTAATACTATGTTGTTCCCGATCCTATTCCTCTGTCATTCTGCAGCTTCCCTAATTGCCTGTGCTTCCTAATTTCAAAATATTTCACAGAAAGAGATTAAAGTGTAAGAAGCTGGAGAGGCTACAGGTGGCCGGAGAGCTGATTGCACAACAAGATAGGACACCTATAAACGTCTTTGCTACTTTTCAGTAATATAATATGAAGAACCAAAAGTTCCAGAAAATCAATGATGGTGATGATGATGACATTGATGATGATGTCATTGTCAATGAAGTTTATGACAACAACAACAACAACAATGATGGCATCACTGTCAATTACAACAATGACCCAGGCACTAGGATGCTGGATATTGATTGATAATAGGGATGGGCAATACATACAGACAGGATTTTTTTTTATATACCTGCAACTTCCTGGAACTAATGTGCTTAACTATTTCATGAACCTGGAATATCACCAAATATTTTGCAAAACACAAGATGACTAGATCCTGGGTTGGTTCCCCCACCCCCTTCTTTCCAGCTTCTAGATAGGAATTCAGATTGTTTGGATTAAAAAAGCCACAATAATGTGGTATGCCTCCAAAATTCTCTGTGCATCATTGGGAAATTTATTTGAGATAAATAGTTGTTTGCTTCATTTTATTCATCCCAAACTGTAAAACAGTTATTCATAATTTGACACCCAACAAGGCAAACACAGCCAAGCAAAGGTGTGATCTCCCAGACACCTGATGACCCTAAAGCATCAGACAATGGATGTTTCTTCAGACAATTCAAAAACATCAAAAACTAGATGTTTATTGAACATCTTTAGAGCTATATTTGCTTTTGTGAGCCACAGTTCTGTTGCTCTTTGTAAAAAGTAAAGAGGTCAATATACCACTGAGGAAAATATTGCTGGAGGGATTTCGAATTTGGTTATTCCTTTTTTGGTGCAGAGAAGAGTGTGGAGAGATTTGCTTAATCTCACTCTCTTTCCTTGGAGAAATGAATATAATCAGCCTGGATGCTTCTTGGTTAAACAGAATAAAAAGCTTTTACTTTATATTTCATAGCTTTGTTCTTTCAGATATGTAGAGTGAAGATACGTCTCCACGTATCTATCTTGAAAGAGCAGAAAATGGAGGGCAGAGGAAAGGCAACTTAAGAAGGAAGCAATGGGAAGGAAGGGGCAGTTTTAAATTCTCTGAGACATGGGGGTCCTTCTGAGTTTAGTGGCAGAGCATGCTCTTAACATATTGTTAAAAAAAATATCCATCCTTTAGTACAGTTCTAATTTACAAGAACAGGAAACAGTCCATATACTGACTATGCAACACTCTACTCAGATCATCTTCATAGGTCTCCTTTGCTCAAAAGCTGGTCGTATCTGGTTGGCAGGAGCTGGGGCAGACGACAGGCACTCACTACATCACACAGCACTCAGGTCTCAAACAGGTGACCTGCTGATCTTCCAGTCATCAAGCTCAGTATCTAAACCTGTGGTTTCTAACATAGAGCACACACTACACAGAGGGGCAAATTGATTTTTAAGAGGAGCAATTGGAAGCTTGTTTAGAGCAAGTTAATGGCCTTTTAGGTTTCCTCCACGTGAATATGAGTTCACTTTTTGAATAATAAGAAATATATGTCACGGGGAGGGGGATCAGAATTTTAGAGATGCTTAGGGGGGGCATGGCAAAAAAAAGGTTGGGAACCTCTGGCCTTAACTTTCATAGTGAACAGCAAACTAAATCGAAAGGAAGTCTTCAAGTTCTGCCTGTTAAAAAATGTTGTCGCTATCATAAAATAGAATTCACCCAAGTAGAAGAGAAGCTGAAAGATTTTGGTTGACATGAATGCCTTGAAACGGGTTGAGAGATATACATCCCTAGAACTTATTGTTTAGTTCTAAATTATCACAAAAATATCTCACATCTGTTTACTGTAGCTACTAGTCAGTTAAACCCAGTGGTGGGCAGCCAAATTTTTTTACTACCACACTGTAGGTGGAGCCAACATTGTGGGAGGAGCCAACATCATGACATCATGGGCGGAGTCAATGATGTGGGCAGAGCCACGTAAAAACCCCCCATAAAAATAAGTACACAAAAATACAAATTAAATAGACATAAAATACATTAAAATACACATAAAATACACATAAAACACATAAAAATACACATTAAAAATAAATACACATTAAATACACATTAAAATACACACCCACGCCCCACACCCAAAGGTGAGTCACTTATACTGGGGAGCAGGCTATAGGGAGCTTCAGGCTAGCAGCTTCTCTTCCTCCTCCCTGCTTGGGAGGACAGCAAGGAGACCACGCATGCGCGCCAAGCACTGTAGGCGTGCATGTACTCCAAGTACTTGACGTGCATGTGCAGTGGGGGAACCGGTGAAAAGGTAAGCCTCCGAGGTGGTTCCCCCCAAAAGCCACTATCGGTTCTCTAGGACACCAGGGGAAAGTTACTACCGGTTCTGGTGGGCTGGTACAAGCCTGTTGCTGCCCATCACTGGTTGAACCCTACCATTTAATTTAGCTTATTACCTTTCCCTCCATCTCTTTCTGCAAGCATTTTCTAGATAAATCCCCTGCTTTGTGGGCAGCTGGGATTAAATGCAGAGGAGGAGGGGGACCAACTGTACCAATTAAAGCTATAACCTCATTTCTGCCTTCCTCCTCTGCCACAGGCACACCAGGCAGATCTTTCAAGTCACTCCCATTTAAAGAAGCAAATATTCTACATATAAAACTATCATTATCCACCAAGTGGAGAATGACTTTCCTCATTTACATTCATTAGCCACAGCTTCCGATGAAGGTACACGTTTGCCTCTCTCTTGAACTCATTGCTTTTAAGTTGAAAAGAGGAAATATTTCAGAGTATGTGCCAAAAGTGTGCAGATAATTGCTCGGTATCTAAGCGCCTGGGCAGCCTGGCAAATATGTAAAATACGACAACTGTTTTCTCACAAGTTGCACTCCCTGGCAAAGAGAATCTAAACATGAACAGAGGAGGGAAATGCCTTAAGAGGAACCTTATAGTGTTTCTGCCCTGCAAAGTTGTGAGTTAAACCTACCAGTTGAAAGACTTATCTCTAATTTTGTTTAAAGTACTAAACAAGTTCTCAACCTTTTTAAGCTGGGGGCCGGGTCACACTCCCTCAGACAGCTATGGGGGTCAAATGGCCATTTTGCCTTTCCTCAACCACATGGCATTTCCTGGTGTGATGGAGGTGATGAGGGGGCCACATGCAATGGTGTTGTTGTCCGTATCTGGCCTATGGGCTGCAGGTTGAGAATCCCCATAATAAACTGAACACTGAAACCTCTCCCAACAGGGGCAAACTATAATGAGACACTAAGTAATAAAGTCCATGCGTATATTTTCTTTTTGTACTTGTTCTTCTTCTCTTCCTTCTTTTGTTATTATAATCCGTTCAAGCATTTTCCCTGGTTCTTTCCCCAGTTCTTAACATTGTTAGTTATCATTGGCTTTTAATGAATTGTTTTCATACACTATTTTACTGTTTCCTAACCACTTTATTGTTTTTCGAAATTGGTTTTACCACAATTTATTTTAGTTTTAAACCACATTGAAGGTTTTTGCCCGTACCTTTGTAAAACAATATTTGTATAAGTAGAGTAGCAATATTAATCTCCTACATGAAAAATGCAAAGAATCTCATGGCACCTTAAAACAAGAGTTATTTCGCCTTCCGTTCTGCTACAGATATATTTAGAAGTATAAGGAAGAGTTGGGAAGATACTGTCACATGTAGTTTGCTCTTTAATCACCAGTATAATAGAGCTGCCAAAGGAAGGGAATGCAATACGGTACAGTAATACCCTGGATAACGATTGCATCAGATAACGCTAGAATCGGATAACGATGCAAGTTTTGGGGGAAAAACTTGCATCGGATAACAATTCTGGATAATGATTCTTAGCGTTATCCCAGGCAATGGTCTGCGGGTGTAGGGTGGCTTGGGTAGAACTACCCAATCCACACACACACACACACACACACACACAGTGGTCTCAGTGACTGCAGTAGGGTCGGGGAAAAACAGGCACCTTTCCCTTGACCCTACTGCAGTCGCAGAGACTGCTTGTGTCTCTTTCCCTCCCTGTATTTAAACTACAGGGAGGGGAAAGAGACACAAGCAGTTTCTCTCTCCCTGTAGTTTAAATACAGGGAGGAAAAAGACGCGATCGTGATAGCGTCTTTTTCCTCCCTGTATTTAAACTACAGGGAGAGAAAGACTGTGTCTCTTTCCCTCCCTGTATCTAAACTACAGGGAGGGGGAAAGAGAGAGACGTGATTGGGTCTCTAGAGACCCAATCACGTCTCTCTCTTTCCCCCTCCCTCTAGTTTAAATACAGGGAGGGAAAGATACACAAGCAGTCTCTGCGACTGCAGTAGGGTCACGGGAAAGGCACACCTTTCTCTTGACCCTACTGCAGTCGCAGAGACTGTTGCGGGTGGGGGGTGGCTTTAAAGGCAGGGAGGAAAAGAGAGACCTGATCAGGGCTTTTTTTAGCATTGTTCGATGCATGCATCGGACAACGCTAAAAATCGGATAACGTCATGACTTGTGGAACCAAGTCATAATGTTATTCGGGGTATTACTGTACTTAGCTTTTTTTTTTTGTGGGGGAGCTATGTGTATATTTGTGTCATTGTTACAAGATATGCTACTTGTGAAAGTATATCTAGAACAGTGGTTCCTAACCTTTTATTGGCTATGCCCCATCTTTTTGTTGTTCAGTCACACAGTTGATTCTTTGTGACCCTATGGACCATTGCCTGCCAGGCACTCCTGTCCTCCACCATCCTCCTCAGCCTGCCCAGCTTTGTGCCCATTGCATCTAGAATACCATCTAGCCATCTCATTTTTGTCTGCCTCCTTCTTCTTTTGCCTTCCACCTTTCCCAGCATCAAGGCTTTCTCAAGCTTCATTTTTACTATTTGACCTTATAAGGCAGTGGTGGGCAGCCAAAATTTTTACTACCATACTGTGGACAGGGCACTATTTTTCAGTGTGCATGCGTCAAATGGTGTTTTGAGGCATACACACTTCCGAGCAGCCACTTTTGGCTGCCTGGAAAAGGAATCCGGAGGGTGGCCGGATAGGCGACCGAATCAGTCGCCCGGGGGTTTATTACCCCCTTCCCAGAGAACCCCTCTGGATTTCCACTACCGGTTTGGCTGAACCGGTAGCTGCCCACCACTGTTCTAAGGAGCAGTCAGAGTTGATTTCTTCTAGAATCGACCTATTTGTTCTCCTCACTGTCCAGGGGACTCTCAAAACTCTCCTCCAACACCACATCTCAAAAGCATCTATTCTTCTGCGCTCAGCTTTCCTAATGGTCCAGCTCTCACAACCATACATTACCACCGGGAATACCATTGCTTTGACTATGCAAATTTTTGTTTGCAAGGTGATGTCTCTACTTTTAACTATGTTTCCTAGGTTTCTCATAGCTTGTCTCCGAAGCATCAGTTGCCCCATCTAGGCATCTCTAAATTCCTGATTCCCCCCACCCGGTGTCATATAAATCTTATTATTCAAAAAAGTGAATTTCTATTCATGAGAAGGAAGCCTAAAAGCCTATTCACTGTTAATTTTCAAATAGTCCTTCTTAAAAATCAATGTGGGGCACACACCCATGGGGTGTGTGCCCCACATTGGGAACCATGGATCTAGAATGCTGTTTACAGTTGGAGCCACTCATTTTGAAAGGGAGAAATTAAACTGAGACATATGCAAAGAGGACCCCAAGATGGTAAATCTATTTTACAAGCAGTAGAGATTTACAATCCATGTGCCTGACTTAGCTTAGAAAGAGCAGCTTGGGAAAGAAAGAGCTCCCATGACTCAGTGGCTAAACTGCAATACTTCGGACAAAACTCTGCTCATAATCTGAGTTCAGTACTGATGGGATCAAGGTTACCTCATCCTTCCATCTCATCCAAGTTCAGTAAAATGAGTACCCAACTTGCTGGGGGCAAAATGGAGCCCACCACTGGTCAACATGTTAAGATTCAGATAGCCATAAAACATATTAGAGGAAGTTTGATGTTGCAAGAAATAGTTGACTATAAGGTGGGTGTTTTGTTCTTGGTTGGCCTGCCTTAAGAGCAGGCACAATTACATTCTTTATTACCTCCTCAAACTGGAACATAAAATCATGGAAGCAACTCATTGAGCTTTTGGTTTGTTATGGCCAAATGGATTTAAGGTAGCTGCACCCATCCCCAAACCATTTTTTCAATATGGTTTACAAAGGAACACTTTCAGAGTAGTGCTACTTATTCTTTTAAAGGATTCTTAACATGTCCCCTTACCACTATCCAAAGTGTTAATCCAAGCAAGCACCCAAAAATCCCCCAAAACTTTTACAAACAAGAAATTTACATTAGTTTTCATTTAAAAAAAAGTCATGGTATTAGTAATGGTAAATGTAAAGGTCGCCCTTGCTTGAAAGCCAGTCGTATCCGACACTAGGGTTCAGTGCTCAACTCTATCGCCAAAGAGCCAATGCTGGCTGCATCTGTAGATGTTTCCATGGACATGTGGCAGGCATACATCAACACCAGAGTGCATGGAATGCTGTTTACCTTCTCACCGAAGTGGTGACCATAAATAGTGACTATTTATCTACTTGCAATTTCTTGCTTTTTAACTGCTTGATTGGCAGGAGCTGGGACACAGACGGGAGCTGACTCTGTCATGTAGTACCAGGGAATTGAACTCCAACCTTCCACTCAGTGAGTGGAGATGTAGGTTAGAGTTTGAAAGGTGTGTGTGTGTGCAGAAGATATGAGGAGGTGGGCCTGATGGAAAGCTTCAATACCTTTCTTTTTTTTAAAAAAAAAACATTTTAATCCAAAACTGAGAGGAACTCTAAGGCTCCTGTTGCTTCCCTTGTACTCAAGCAAACTTTAAAAACCCACTTGGATTTGTTTTCTGAGATGTGCTAAAACAATTCCCTCTCATTACCAGTTTCAGCCCTGAAACTGGAACAAATGAACATTCACTATAGCTTTACTTACCTGCTGTGTGTCAAGGTCTCTGAAATTTTCTTTTTCACACATTTTTAATCTCTTTACAGTCTCTAGCAAGTTATTCCCAGAGGGGGGAAAAGGCAAAGCAGACAAATAGTTCTCTAATCTCCAGCATTTTGTGCAATACAGCAAGATAATTGTATCAAAAATGTTTCTTGGTAATGGTGGTTGAGTGAGCTTGACCATGGACATTCCAGTTGTTATGCACAAGTCTCTCTGTGGTTTTTTTTTTTAGTGAAGACAAAAGAAAAAGAATGAGAAGACTCAGCAGATCCACCAAATTGGGATAAGAAGCTTCTATCAGTTTGCGGACCCTGCTGTGAATTCTCAAGAAGTAGTAGTATCGATTTTTTTTTTAGAAAAAGAGCACACCAAGGTAACGTTCAGTGCATTTTGTAAGAGAACTTGGGCTTTTTAATTGAACCACAGGATTGAACATATTGTCAAAACTAGATTCCTGTTTGAATCTGAAACTCGAAATGTAGGTCAAATGACAGCAAGAGGAAAGGCAAACCAAAAAGTTTAACTAGAGGTAGGTTGTAATAACGAAGCTGAGATACCACACTTCCATTTCCAATGTCAGTGACCCAACAATTTAATTAGCAGTTGTAGTAGAGACCATTCAAGTCTGCAAGTGCTGTGTTCGTGTCATATCTCTTTGCCCTAAGCGGGGAGGAAGCTAAATAATTAATTTACCCTAAAGAGAGTCCAGTAGTATCTGACCCGATGGAATTGATGTTCTACACATCCTTTGCTTTGCTGTTCAGACACCTCGAAGGCAAGAATGGCTGTCTGTATAGAATCCACAGAAAAGCAAATAAAGTGGCTTGGATTACTCTGGGTTTATCTATGCTGGCTGTGCCGGGCTGGTGTAGAGCAGCTTTCAACAACCACTTGAGATTATGGGAGGAGGAGGAGCAAAAGGCAGTTTGGCACCATCCTGGAGTCCTGTTTTGCAACCCTAAGCAGTATTTTATCCTGTCCCAGCCTGCATATGAGCTGGAAATGGGATAAACTACTGTGGGTATCAAAATGGGTCTGGGTGGGGCAGATTGGCCCAAATGATATCTACAATCAACTGGACCAACATGCTCCCCCCCCAAAAAAAACAACAACCCAAAAACAAAACAACACATGCTATATGCCTATGTAGACAGGCTCTGTTTTCTCTCCAATAGATCTTTTACAAATAGCAATCTTTCTTCCCATGCTTGGCTTCTTAATTTTAGATTCCCACTGTATTCTTCCAATGAATATGAAAACATGAACTTGTATTATATGTCTCTGTCCTGCATCGTTGAATTAGATCTTCAGTTATGGGACAAACTGACGCCTCAAGCAGGACATGGTTTTGTTATTAGACAAGTTTTCAAGAGAGTGAAAACACATAAATTTGCCCCCCCCCCAACTCCTTCGGTTTTATCCTAGTGCCTGCATATAGTTCTTTACCATTTCTCTTTTTCAACATGAACAAAGTGATGCAGAAAGTGTGCCCAAAGTGTTCCTGTACTTGCATGTTGAATCACAACAGGGTAATAGTGCCTGAAGAAAGCCATTGTGTATAACTCATTGTGCATAACTCATACAATATTGATTGTCGATTAATCATCAACCATTAGAGACTGTGGTGGCTCAGTGGCTAAGAAGCTCACCTTGTTGGCTGGAAGGTTGGCAAGTCAGCAGTTCAAGACCCAAGTGCTGCACGATGGAGTGAGTGCCCATCTCTGTCCCAGCTCCTGCCAACCTAGCAGATCGAAAGCAAGAAATTACACATAGATAAATAGGGACCACTTTGGTGTGAAAAAGATCTTGGGGACATGAAAGAAGCTTCATTTGGGTGGAATTTCCCAACCCTGAGTGGAGTTTTTTTCAGAAAAAAATCCTTTCAACCCAGAACAATTTCTGACACAAAATTATTATTATAAACTGATTTTTTTATAAACTGTTAACTGATAAATACAATACACTTAACTACACAATTGACTTCACACATAGGGAAGTTTTCAGCTGGTTGCATCACTCACTGCATTAGATAACTAGCTGCAGAACCAGCAACTGGGAGTTTGATTCCCTACAGTGCCTCTTGGGAAGAGAGCCAACCTGTCTATCCATGGGCAAGCTACACAGGATTCCTTCAGAAGAAAGGAACAGTAAAGTACTTCTGGGAACTCATTACCTAGAAAATCTTAGAAAGGATTGCCATAAACTAGAATTGACTTGATGGCCCACAATTATTATTATTAGGACAGTTTTAAGGTCCAACACTCTTCTAGTAACCTTTATTAGTTACCATTCCACAACTAACCTTGCCCTTGACTAAGGAGACTGATGTTGTGATCAGGTGATGGCATAAAGATTGCATTGGACCTTTACAGAAAAGGTTAATCTCAGCATGTGAATTTAAAAGGCACTCTTTAAAGTGACCCTTTCATCCACTCCCAACTCCAATTGTATCATCTGGATTTTTTAAAAAAGAGCATTCTTGCCACTGGAGCTGAAAAGTCTGTAATTAATATTAGGCAGGGGCAGGTTGGCTTGTGTGTGCAATATGTCATCTGGTCCTAGCAAATAGAGCAAAATGGTCCATGTTTGCAGTGCTTCAAAATGTTATCTAAGTAAGACTACCAGATATTAATAAAACCACATTTCCAGATAGTTTTCTAAATGTCAAATACTCACAATTCACTGTGGACTTGCTTGAATTTCCTCTAAAACATTTTTACATTCAGAATTGTCTGATATTATGTTGTTGTTGGTATTTTTCAACTAGTCCCCACATAACTTTTTCCTACATAAAGAAGAAAATGTTCAGTGCTTGGAAAGTGATAAGCAGCAATATCTCAGTACAGTGGCTCAAAAAAAGAAAAAAAAAGAAATCATAATGTGGTGCTTAAGACTGGAATACAAATATTTGCCAAATTCATACCAGACCCTGGTGGAGAGGGTTTAACCAATTAATCCAGCAATTTCAGAAGATTTTTTTTTAAAAAAATCAATTTGTGCCATATTTTATTTGTGGATTCATGTTCACCTTTAAGTGAACCTGAACCAGTACTGTCTCAACACTGTACTTCAATATTCTTTCTACAATGTCCATTGATTTCCTTCTGTAAAAACTGCCAGATAAATTTTGCCTGCCATATAGCATGCAAATTTCCATCTCAGACATTTTAAAGGGGCTGTGGGGTCCTGCCACCATTGTCTAAGCAGTAGAACTGGCCATCTGAGAAGACAAAGCTGTGGTGCTTTTTACTTGCATAGTCTTTCCTGGTACAGGATATTGCATAGGACCAGGGAAACCACACTGTTTTGGTGGTGGACCCAGCTGAGAAACCCTATAGTCCCTTAAAACACATAAAAACCCCTTTATGTGACTAATGTGTGAATCTTTTACCCAGCTGATATGTTTACTTGTGAAAATGAACTTCCCCTTGATCCTATATGAAATAGTTAACCTGGAAATCTTGCAGGGTTCTAAACCACCTTTTTTTAATTCCAGATCTCTAATCTCATTTGCATGTAAAGGAGATACCAAAGGAAACCTCAGGTTTTCTTGGTAGTGCAAAACTATAGTGGCAGCAGGTCAGTGGCTGTTTGTACAAAGTTTGTATGCACAATTTTTAATGGATGATTTTAATCACTGTGATTAAGATTTTATGACTGTGAACTGCCCAGAGTGGAAATGTTTCCTAGATGGGGGATCTATCTATCTATCTATCTATCTATCTATCTATCTATCTATCTATCTATCTATCTATCTACCTATCCCTATCCCTATCCCTATCCCTATCCCTATCCCTATCCCTATCCCTATCCCTATTTTGTAGAACATGGGGACCACATTAGAGTGTCCAAAGCCTAAAGAAGGCTATGTCTTAAATTGAAATGTAACAAAATTATTAACTTAATGATTTAGATGAAAAGTAGACATGCCTACTGAATTTTTTTGATGCTTTTTTGATGCTGTAGTGATGCTGTAATGATGTTGAGATGTTTTTTTTTGTATTGACACTGTTTGCTTTTGATATGTATATGTTGTATTTATGAACTCGCTGTTTTTTGTGTCTGTGAACCGCTCTGAGTCGGCCCCAACCGAGTAGGGCGGTATAAAAACTGGAAAAATAAATAAATAAATAAATAAATTCAGATGTCAATCAATAAATGTTAACGTTACAGATAGCTGAGTTCTACTGGCTGGCACCCAGAATGGCCCAAAAGGCTAGTATGGGTTATAAGACTAATAGGAGGTTGAGAGAAGGAACCATGGATACCGGATGAAGCAATGTTTCTATTGTGTTTCTTGTAAGAAAGGGACAGGAAAAACAGCAAGGGGAGATGCCACTTGAGGCAGGAGGAACAGGCGAGTCTGAGGGAAAATGCTTTGAAAGTGATAGCAATAAACAAGCAGCTTGGAGGGCCACACAGAAAGAGCCCATGGGCCTCAGGTTGGGGACCCCAGGTGTACAATATCAACAACAGAATTGGATGAGCTCTCAATCCGACTGTGTAAAGATGACAAGTGAAATAAATAGGAAGATGAGGATATGGGGTGAGAGGAATAAGAAAAAGATGGCCATAATACCATGGCGCTTCCCTCACAGTCATGCCCCATTGTTTTACCATGCTATTGAGACAAAATACATGAAGTCTAACAGTTGGCATGCACATGCAAAGCATGGCTTCTCCTGGTCAGAATCTTTGTCCACCTCTGAAGGGTGAGAAACTGCTGCATTTGCCTTCTGTAATGTCATGAGTCTTGCTCTTTTTTACATTCCCCTCATTAACAGTTTTGTTGCAATGGTGTCCAAAAGCCTGAAACAAGACATTACTTTGTAGGGAAACTGTAATTTAGTGTAATCTATGGCCCAGTGTAATTAGGTAGCCAGTATATTATGTGAATAAATAATGTTTGTGCAATGCTGATTGAAGTTTAATGAGGAAACTGTGCATTTTGAACTGATATAATACATTACAATGTGAGGCTATATAGCTATTGCTATAAAATACTGGAGCCTAGGCATGTATAAATTATTTAGATCAGTGAAAATGAGCTGCCAGCAATGTCTATGTGGATAAGTTCCCATGGCAAGTAGCACACTGAGTCCCACAACTTCCTGAAAGTAACCCATTATGATGGTCGTTTCTATTTCAATTGACAAGAAGGCCTGGACTTTTGACTATGAAATGTTGTGCCAAGGCGTTGCTGAGCAGATACAGACTTTAATTTATTTATTTGTAATGGAAAACGTATAATTCTGCCTTTGCGATAAAACCCTGTTCAGTGTGAAATGAAAGTTAAATTATAATGTTCAGCTGCACATTCCAGTGTTTATATTTTGCAACTTAGGTTGCCAAACTGTAATTTCCTGTATTAGCAAGAGACTCAAAACTATCTAATTTTGATCATTGCTGACATTTGAATCTCATTTAGGACTGAAGTATTTCAATTTAAACATTAAGAACCATGTTCACACATATTTAATAGCAGTAAACTAAACAGTTTGCATAGATTAGACAGAAAGCACATCTTTTACAGAGAGCAAGCAAAATAATACAACATCTTTTGCCAGAGCTGATTCCCTCAATGGCTTATACACTGTATGCACCTAAGCTACTTTTCACCTGCTACCTATTTTTCTAGGAGTGGGCTAAGAAGAAACATAGGATTTTTATATGGAGTGGTTAAGGGCTAAGATAACAGACGGAACACCTCTTCCCACATGACATGGCCTTCAGTATGCTATGTGCCACAAGTACAGCCACAATGTGAAAACTTTTGACCTCAAGGGCATATTAGCAACCCTGTTTTCCAAAGATTCACAAACTCAAATTTGTTCTTAGCTGACATGAGAAAAGAGCCTTGTCAGAAGCTCAGTGTGTGAACAGGTTTTTCAGATCTGAAAGGAGAAAGGACAAGCCAGGGAGAAGACTGTTAATCATTCTAGAGACATTGATCAGTCCCACTGGTTGTCTACCACCAAGAAACTGTACGTTGTAGAAACAGGACAGAACGGACTGTAATACAAACAACCAGTCTCAGTTTAGAGACTGTAGGTTTCAGGTAGGGTGTAGCTATTTCCCAAATGACCTCTAAGGGACAAGATGAGGTATCACTCAGCCCCCTAGAATTTCCTTGAAGAGGAAGTGTGCTCCATGACCTGTAAGGTGATTTGGGACCATGACAAATCTCTCAAGTTTTGGTTTTCTGGCTGCAACTGGCACTTACAGTGGGATCAAAAGCTGTAACTGGCCAATTTATTATCAGGGCAAGTGGTACCATCTTTCAGCTACTCCAACCTGTTGAGTGTGTGTAAAGCACTCAATAAAAAAGTAATGTGAGGCTATGGTATTTCTCACTGAAGGAAGGAAGGAGGGAGGGAGGGAGGAAAGAAAGAAGGAAAGGAAGGAAGGAAGGAAGGAAGGAAGGAAGGAAGGAAGGAAGGAAATGTATGGCTTCAAAAAAGGGAAAGTGCATAAGAGCAGGAGGTATTGGAATGTATTTTCCTAAAATTCAACCAGGAAATTTCAACACACTGTAGCTATTGGTGTCCGGGGGTGATGCCTCAGCTGCTCCATCATACTTATGGCCAGTGGTGGGCAGCAACAGGTTCTCATCCCCCCGGAGGGGGGTTGTAGCAAAATTGGGTGGCCTCTGGACAAGGGGTGGTGAAATTGGGTGGCCTTCGGTGTGTGTGTGTGTATAGAGAAATTGGGTGGCCATGCCCACCTCCTTGCCCTGCCCCATCAAGTTTTGTCCCTGAAAGTGGTTCAAGGTCTCCCTTGCTCAAAAGCCAGTCATATCTGAATCTAGGGTGCAGTGCTCATCTCCATTTACAGCCAAAGAGCCAGTGCTGCCTATTTGCAGATTTATACATGGCCATATGGCAGGCATGACTAGATCGCCCATGTCATAGGCTCCACCCATGACATAGGTTCCACCCACAGTGTGGTAATGAAACTTTTTGCTGCCCACCACTGGTTATGGCCCTGAGTGAGGCAGAAATTTCTCACAAAAACCACTTGCCCCTTTTCTCTTTTGGGATTTTATTTTCTCTTGTTACTCCTCCCTGGATTAGTGATCTTTCCTAACCCATCAGGGAGCACCACATCTTGATTCAGTTTTCTTTCCTCATGAAACTACAAATGTGGAAGAGAGGGGCGGGGGGGGTACACTTAACAGACTATCCCTGCCCATTGCTTAAGAGAAAAAAATATGGTCCCTAGATACTTAGAGCAGCAAAGGTTTATTGTTGACATATATTTTCCCTACCCTTAGGCTTTTTTGTGTGGGGAACCAGAAAATGGATTTAGAGATGCTCGTGCCCTTCCTCTGGGCCCTGCCATCTTGCCCGGATGAGAAGGAAAATCTCCATCAGCTGCGGGCGATGAGAGGACGCTCATGCCCTCCCTCCAGACCCCGCCATCTCACCTGGAGGTCAATAAAAAGACCATCGGCTGCGGGTGGTGAGAGGATGCTCCGTACCTGCCTCCGGACCCCACCATCTCGTCCAGAGGAGAAGGAAAATTTCTGTCAGCTGCGGGCGGTAAGAGGACACTCCCGCCCTACCTCCAGTCCCTGCCATCTCGCCCTGAGGAAAAGGAAAATCCCTATCAGCTGCAGGTGGTGAGAGGATGCTCCAACCCCTCCCTCTGCACCCTATCATCTCGCTCGGAGAAGGAAAATCTCCATCAGCTGTGGGCGATGAGAGGACGCTGTTCTATGATATCTGACTATATTATTACATTGTATTGCTGGACTGTATTTTCTTGACATTTTATTACTTTATTGTTTGCTAGATTGTATTGTTGGATTGTATCTCTACATTGTATTGTTGGACTGTACTGCTATATTATTGCTTGATTGTATTGCCACATTATTGCTGTTTTGCTGTGGGGTGTTCTGTCACAGTATTGTTATGCCCTATTATTGTATTGTATTATATTGTATCGTATTGGTGATTATATTCTATTTGTCTTGTATACCGCCCTGAGTCGGTTATAATAAATAAATAAATAAATAAATGCTTTTCATGGACTGCAATATTCTCACCCCTGCTTGAAGGAGCATGGTGACCCAAATTCACAAGGGTGGAAAACCCTTGGGGCTTAGAAATATTTTTATGGAGCCCAGACATTTCAAAATCTTCTGTTGAGAACATCATGAAAGATTAAAAACACAAAACTCTATAAAACAATGATATGCACCATTTATATAAAGGTGACTCAGAATATTTATTTCACAAAAGACAATAAGGGCATATTGTAAAAAATAAATAAATACTGTAACTGAATTAGTATCCTGATCTTTTCCAAATGTTAAAGCATCTTTGTGGTCTCTTTGCTCTTGCATTCTTGAATATGTGTATGTTTGTGTGCTTGGGTGTGCATTTGTAAAAAGGATACATTGTCACACAAAATACTCATTGAAAAACAAAGCAAACTGTTCTCGGAAGAAGAAAAGGAGGCCTGTTCTAAAAGTACTGTACTCCAAATGATTTAAAGGCTTCTTTTCTACCATATAGTGTGTACAATCTCACCAGATAGCTTGACATATTTTCATCCATCCTTTCTTTCAAGGATCAAGCAGCATTTGGGTGACTTTTGTGTGAACAAGAAAGCAAAGCAAACTGCTTATACTTTTGTTGTGCATTCCAGTGACCACATTTTCATAACTATTGGCCTCACATTTTATCATTTGCTTACCTAGGAGCACCTCTGTGGTGTATGACTTTTTCAGCACAAAAAAAATCCTCAGTTTACCAGTTTCCCTTATGTCTCTCAGCAATTTATTATACTTCTTCCTCTCTGACAAAGTAATTATTCCTAAAAACTGCAACCCATTTCTGCCAAAAATAATATAAACACTGTAGACAATTTCCAAGTCTTAAAAACTCCCAACAGTTATAGCTCTGCTTAAACAAAAATCTCTGCACTTACTTTTCCAAAATGTAACAGGCATCCAAAGTAACCCATGGTGCTGGCACAAATTCCATCCATTATGGGCCCATTTCCTTACTCCTTCAAACCTCCCCTTCCCCCTTTTTTTAAATGTAGCACCTTCTGACCATCACTAATAGCAGTGTGGGAGCATTCCCCTCCCCCCGGCCCATTAAAGTTGCTAGAAAAGTCTATTTTTACATTAAATTAAATTTTGTGATCCTCAAATACCATGTTCTGCCATGAATTTCCCATCAGTTTTAAAACTGCCACACCGGTTGCATTTGGCAGCAATCTTATCTCTGGTCTCTGGAGGCTGCAGGCAGAAGATATGCAGCAATTCTAGTAAAGAGGCTGTTGTGGTTTTCCATCACAGCCCTAGGAAAGCATCTGATTTGGATCCAGGATGAACTGAGTGGTCTCCAAAGCATTCCTTACCAAATTTACTTATCCACCAGTGCAAAACAGGAGCATAAAAACAATGTGACCATAGCGCATACCTCTAATTTCCCTAGATGTGGGCTTTACAATACAAATAGAGGATAATGTTCAGATATCTCTTGGGATCCCTTCCAACACAAAACTGCACTGAGATTCTGTGATTTTATCCATAGAACTGGGCATATACAGGGTTTGTACATCAAACCTGTAAAGAAGCCTGCAACCCAATGCAGAGCTGATGGCACCAGAATTTACATGTTAACCACGAACAGCAAGAAGAGGTTTTGCACACCTGAAGCCTGTGCTACCCTGGAAGCTAGACCCAGCCTAGAGGCTTCTCCTTAATATTCCCATGAGCTCTTTATCCTGTCTGTAACAGCTGAGGAACAGCCTTTTGATTAATCTGTTTATTGTTATAGCAAAATGTTTGAATGGCTTAAAGCAGCTGGCATTACAAAAACAAATGGTCCCAGCTTGCATTTTGTCAGCATAACATGTCAGCACAGGAGTTATGATGAGTACACCACAAAGATGGATTGCTGCTTTAATAGGCACCCCCATCTGGGACTGCAGGTACTGGAGTTCAGCTCTCTACACATGAGTATTTTAGTGGTGTCTTAGATTTAGACATTAAGTCTGTGAGCAGTGACAGAAAGGCATCTCTTACCACTCATCTTTCAGGGGAGGGGGACACAAGCTTGCCACCTAATAATATTACACCACCATCATTCTTCTAAACATATCCATTCATTCATTCATTCATTCATTCTTGCTCCATATCAGAGCATTGCACAGTTTAAAATTATAGACATATCTGACATATAGTTCTCATTTTGGTTGTCCTTTGGCTTTAGTCAAATTCATTGTTCCACCAGAATCATTCAATTAGTGGTTTTCTTCCAAAATGTTGTCTTTCTGTTCAGCAATTGTTTCAATGGCTCTTCTCCACATGGGATCAGCAAATGGATCTATTATTATTATTATTATTATTATTATTATTATTATTATTATTATTATTATTATTATTATTATTATTATTATTATTATTATTATTATTATTATTATTATTATTATTTCAAATTTATATTCCCACCCACTCACCATGGTGACTCAGGGCGGCTTACAAAAAATACATTACAGTACATTATAATACAATATGTTGGTGTGGGCACAGGGGGAGGGGCAGCGAAGTCCTCAACCTGCCCTGACTTCTTCTTCTTTAAAATGTATTTGTCCCTTCAGATAGCAGACATCTTCAAGTATCTAGCTGGCTTCAATTGAGGTCTTTCAACTGGTGTTAAGTGAGAAATTAAAAGCCAGTTGAGTGCATCATTAAATAAAGAGAACCTGATGAGATAAAAGCCTTAGCCAAGTATCCTCCAAGCTTGGCACCTTAACAGTGCCCTGCATCAACTACCTCTTGATTTGGGCCTCCAATGGCAATTACATCCTCTAAGCCAGGGATTCTCAACCTGCGGCCCATGGGCCATATGCGGCCTGTGGCACCATTTCATGTGGCCCCACACTGCCTCTGCCACACCAGGAAGTGCTATGTGGTGGAGGAAGGGCAAAATGGCCGTATGGCCCCCAAAGCTTTCTGAGGGAGCATGACTCGGTCCCCGGCTTTAAAAGTTTGAGAGCTCCTACTCTAAGCCCTTTTAGCTCTTTAGCATAGTAGAGACTATTGATGTTTCATTTCTGTGTAGTAAAAAAAGACACAATGGAAAGTGACACCTGACAAGCTAAGGGCAAACATGATTGACTTTTGTTTCTCATGTAGTGACAGTGGAAGGAAAATAAGTGATCTCCACTGAGGTTGGCTAAAGAAACCTGAAGGTGATGAATTTACTATTCTCAAAATGTGAAAATGTTTCCTATCCAAAGGGCTAGAGAGATTAATTTGGTTCAAATAAAGAAGCTATTTGTTCTTTGAAGAGGGACGGGAAAGGAGAAAAACAACCGGCAATATCCTAATACTCTCTAACAGCACAAGGACTACAAAGACTATGAGATTTCAGATCTGGAAGTGGGGCAGAAAGAAGAGACTACATTCACTCATCCAAGCAATATTTTTTAAAATTATTTAATTATATTCACCATTGCAAAAGTGGGAGAGGGAGTTTTCAGAATCTGTTCTTAGGTTCCTTGGGTTTCCTTGAAGCTTTGACAGCAGGGCCATAGCCAGGGGGTGGCCAGGCTGGTATCAGCCCCCCTCCCCCCGAGCTAACAGCCTGACCCCCACCCAGTGCAAAGTTCTAATGTTATGGCTATGGCCCTGCTTGACAGGAATTTCTCAGTGATGTCCAATTTAAATGTGATGCTTCCTGTTCAAGTGACACGGCCCTGATGAAAAGCAGAAATTTCACAGTTTCCTCGACTGCTTCCATAGATGTGCATTCAGTCAGCAAAATGGAAAAACCCTTTCCACCACCTCACCACTTATCCCCATTGACATGGGAAGCTGTTGTGAAGGACAGGGGAGGGCAGATGACTTTGAAGAGGGAGAGGGTTGGTTGTGATAATTGGAGGGAAACAGTTGCAAATTCTTTCTGATTTGAATTTTGGCCATCTGATCAATATTAACATACAGTATTAGCATCCAAGAAGGAAACCGGATCTTTAAATTAGTCTGGGCACTGGTTTTCAGAATGCAGCAGGCATGAGCTGACAGTTTCTAAAATAAAAATTTTAACTTTTTCTACACATATTCATATTTTTTTTGTATTGTTCTCTATTAATTGCATCTACCACTTTCCTTTCGAGTTTCAAATTCAGGCAATTTGGAAGACTAGGCTTTTTGCTCTCTACTTAAAACACAGTATTGTACTGTAAAAATGATACACTCTGTAACAATTTTTTTTAGTCAAGCCTTGTTTTTCACATAAATTACTCTGAAGTTTCCAATGACTGCAATGCACGATAAATCTCTCCCATGGAAAGCAGCAACACTCTTCCGAGTTTGAATGAAGCAATTAGAAAAAAGCACTTGCAAAAAACTGATCAATCCCATTAATATTTGACAATAACAGCATGCTCACTAATTTTAAATGGATCTTGATATATTAAGTGTTTTATAGATGATTTCATTTAATCAGATGTGTAACAATGGTGCTGCTCCATTTGCCAGGCTTTGAACTGTAAATTACAATAAATACACTACATAAGACCAGTCCATGAATAAGATTTGTCCTGGCTGCAGTCTCACAGCCAAAAAGATTTTGGACATAAAAAAAACTTTGGTCATAAATGCATTTGCTTCTATTCAGGTTTATGAATGTGGGACATTCTGTGCCAACCACCTGAATGTTGATACCCTCTCCTAGATACCCTCTTGTGCTCACTACTATTCTCACTTGTCAAAAAACAGCCATGACAATTGCTTTATGTTTGGGTCAGGAGTGATTAACTGATGAAGAAAGGAGTCAGCTTCAAGGATTTTCCCTTTGCTTGGTATCTCTATGTGAATGGCATTATTCTCCATTGAATATATAGAACATTTTGACTGCTGCTATCGGTGTTGTCAACATCCAGGATGAACTTTACAATGCAAAGCTTGGCATCCTTTTTTCTGCCAACAATATAGCTATGATATTATGCAGCAACGTCAGGCCATTCCCTGGCGTTTCAAATATGGGACGTCTTTCATTCATAAACCCGAGGAATTTTTAAAAAAGAATTGGATTTCCTTTTTTTTAAAGGAAGCTTATGTGTACATACACTACACACAAATTCCAAAATAAATTTCCCTTAAATGATAAGTACACAATCTGTTGCTGGAAAAGGACATCAGGAAGGAAAATTGGGATATGGCTGTAGTTCCTCTGTGCCGAAATATTTTGAAGGACTATTTTGGACTTAATGAAATGATGAATCAAGGATATTGAACAAGTGCATCACATATAATAGAGATATGTGTAAATCTTTTAACCACTCAAGTAAACACCACAGGATCCCTACTGGAAAGCTTGGTTTAAGCAACCTAAAGAAGAAAGGCTAAACCAGAACAAAAGTTTTAAGGATGTGTTGTCCAAATGTTTTCCAAAAGATTTTCCCTTCCCTTAAGAAATTAAATAAGAGAGAGACCTGAGAAGTAATAAAGGTTGATACTTGAGATCAAGTTCAAAATCATCCATAATATATAAAAGAAAGACAGAGGAAAATATTAACTCATTGAAATGTGATGTTCGAATAGAACCTTGCAGATGGCATAGACAGCCAGAAAGGCAGAAAAGTGAGTGCTCGATCAAGGTAAGCCTAAAATGTCAGTATAGAAAAAAAATAAATAAATTGAAGCTAGACTACCATGTGTGAAGAAAGAAAATGAAGAATTGACCAGGAAAGACAATATTGTGGGGGAAAGTGAGGCAGAGTGAAAGAGGAAGACCTAACATGAAATGAGTTGACTCAATATAGGAAAAAACAACTGTTACTTTGTAAGACCTGAGCAAAACTTCCTTTAACAGATAATATTGCTAGGAAGAGGACTGTACTGTATAGGAAGAGAGAACAATCTAACATAAGATCCTGTTGCTCTGCAAAATCTGAGCACAGTTGTTAATGATAGATATTTGGACATCATTAACACATATAGTCGCCACATATCAGAAAATGGCCTGTGGCATCTTCATAGGTTTTTTTTTTATTAATTACAGTTCCAGACTATTATATAGTGACAAGATGGGTGGAACAACATGGAGACTCTGCAAACATGAAGTATGATTATTTTTAGCCACAAAGAAAAAAACCCAAGAAATTCACAGCTTAAACAACTGAGTTTCTGAATATTTGTTTTTTATACTTTTTAAAATATCTTCTTACATATTTTTACAACCAGAAACAGTAATTATTTTTAAGGTCTATTTGGATATGAAGGAATTAAAAAGTTTTCCTCCAGACTGTTAATTAGCTTCTGACTGGCAAGGTCAAAAGTTCAGATAACTCCACAGTATACTGAACCTGAAAAAATGTATCTATAACTTTGGAACATTCAGAGCTGACAAGCCTCTTCAACACAGTTTATAACACTGTTTTACCCTTTTGAGAGGCCTTTTTAAAGGATCACTATGTCAACTCCCTGCAGATGGGATACCTTCTAAATAAAAATAAAGTAGATGGAACCAACATTTCTCCTTCAAGATAAGAAAAATGTGTCTTTTCAGTTTATTTGATCTGTTTAAATCTGTTTAATATCTGGGTACATTTCTTTCTGTAGTGGGATTAAAACAGTTTTACAGTAATACCTCAGATAATGCTAAAATTTGGTTCCACAAGTCTTGCCGTTATCTGGTTTTTAATGTTATGTGATACATTGATTGCACAATGTTTAAAAAAACCTGGTTTCCTTTCAGAAGAGGAAAGGGAACAGGGGGTCAATCCCCCTGCCTCTTTGGAAAGGGCAGCAGGGGATTCCATGCATGAAATCCCCGCTGCCCTTTCCAAAGAGGCAGGCGGATCGACCCAAGCCCCAAAGTTGGCAGGACTGGTCTCTGACTTTGGGGGCTTGGTTCTCCGGCGGTCTGAGTTTCTGAGCACTGGTTTCCTTGGGGTGAGGGTGTGTGTGTGCAATCTTTTCCCAAGGAAACTGGCGCTCTGAGCATCAGATCGCTGGTTTCCTCTGGGTGAAAGTCCGTGCCCTCTCCCTCCAAGGAAACCGGCACTCCAAACCGGCACCCCCTGCAAGGAAACCGGCGCACTTTCTCCCACAATATTGTCCTTTCATCCAGAGGAAACCTGCAATCCAACACTTGAGTCTACGGATGCCCCTTGCTCCCCGCACCCCCAGCAAGGGGGCTTCCAGAGATCTCTGCACCAAAGTTTGAAGCGCTGGTCTCAAAATTGTGCAGTACAAAAATTTTCCTCAAATTCCCTAACGTTATCCGGTTTTAATGCTGTGCGGTGCACATGTTAGCCGGGGTATTACTGTACTTTTAAATAATATTAACTCAGAATACCTTTTAGCAAGGTTTCTCAAAGGATATAGAAATGAGGCAAGCACCATGTAACCTTCACCTGGTTAAAAAAACCTGATTGAAACTCTGATTCTTTTAACCGGGGATTCTTGACCTTTTTAAGCTGGGAGACTTGATCACACCCCCTCAGACTGTTGGTGGGCTGGAGTGGTGTCCCCTTGTCTCTGCTGGGACCATCCCGTTCCCCCAGCATTCCCCTGCTGCCGCCGCCGCCGCCATCTGCAGTGGCAGCATGGGGTACATCAGTTTGGCCCACCAACACTCCTCCGCACAGCACCAGTCTGGCCCACAAACACTCTCTGTCTTACTGTCACCACTGCCAACACACACACCATGCCACAAGTCCAGCCCACAAACACTCTCCCCCATGCCACCAATCTGCCTTGCAAACACTCCCCCCTGATGCTGCTTACCCATGCTCGGCCAGTGTGGCACCTGGGAAAGACATGTGTAGCCACCTGCATCTGTTGCTTCTGCTTTCACCACTGGTGCCACTGGCTTACAACATCCACCCTGCTATGGAGTGGTGTTAGGGACAGGCCAAGCCAGGTGGGGGGAAAGGGACACCAGCAGTGGCAGTGGTGGTGGGAGCAAAAGCGTGGACCAGATAGAATGGTGCCATTGGCTGGATCTGACTCATGGGCCATAGGTTGAGAATCCCTGATTTTAACAGTCAAGACACAGCCTCAGTCACACAATGATTAGATCAACAATGTATTTTCCTGAAAAAAAAGGTTAAATACTTTGGGAGTTGTTTCTTGTCTGAACTATTGGAGTTCTCACACTCTACATCATTCTCTCTCTTTAAAAAAAAAACCCTAGTCTCAAGCTGTGTCCTGTCTGTTTTTATTAACAAAAAGCAGTGAAAAGAAAACCAAAATCCTTCAACTCATTCACTAAGTCAGAACGCCAAGAAAAGAAAGAAAGAAAGAAAGAAAAAGATGGAAAAGACTTTTACCTCATGACTACTAGATAGCTCAGTAATGGAGCTATTGTATAGATTAAAAGTTCAATTCCGCACTGTGCTTCCTTGAACAGGGGCCGGATTTGATGATCTGAAGGTTGTCTTCCAGCTCTGCTAAGATTATTGGTGGTGGTGGTGGTGGTGGTGTTTCTCAGGTACATTAACAAAGCCAGATAAAATTAGTCTTACAAAACACTCAAAATGTGGCTTAATAAGGAAAAGGCGAGAAATCCCTCCCCCCAAAAATAATAATAATAATAATAATAATAATTGCTGGCATCTTCTTTTCTTCCTACATTTATAGTTAGCATGATTTATAACCATTCTTAAATTGTACTTGGTGGTCTTATCAAAGAAGTAAGGCACATAGACCACATAGAAAGCCACCCTCCTTGGGTGCAGGAGCTATTATCTCGTGTCCTGTTGTGTTGAAGTAAAATGTTATAGTGTATAACAGATCTGTGAAAGACATTAGAGGCTATTGTAACTATTAAAGTAAGCAGACTTGGTTAGAAAAACATTTAAATTGTGTTGCAAACGAATAATTAATTGAGTATGCTATGAATCCTAATATATTGTTGAGACAGGCAACTTTTGAGGGAAAATATCATGCTAACAAGAATTGTAATGTTTGTTTTATTTCATAACTATGACTAATTTCTTAGAGTGAACAGAAATTAATCAAAAAATTATAATGTGCATTGATTGATTTATTGAGTCAATGCAATGCCCAGTTAGTGCATGCATTACTCTGGGTGATTTATACAAAAATTAAAACTTACAACCCTTTTGGTAACCAAAATTACATTCAAAAGCAATACAGCAACAAAGCAGACAATAATTATAATCACAAAAATAAAAATGTAAAATTAAGGGGAAAAGGGGGAGTTGTTACTTACAACATCCCAGAGAGTGGATTATTAAAGGCAGTTGTTAATCATTCTGTCTTTAACATCTTTCTAAAATGAAGCAAGGAAGAAGCCTGGCATATCTCTGTCAGCATTTTGTTCCAGAGATTAGAGGACACAACTGAAAAAGCATGCGCCTTGTATTCCCCATTTTTGGCCTCCTTCAGTGTAACAACATTTAACATAGATTTAGAGTGGTGGGTGGGACAGATAGCTAATTTCTGAAACAGATGTTGCAACAAGTATTGAGGTCATAAACCAGGCATGGCCAACCTTTTTCCATCTGACCATGCCCTCCCCTGAAGAGCTGATGCTGAACATAAGGTGGTGGTCATCTAACCTGACAACCCTGAGGACTAGCGGCCTTGGCAAAGTCCACAGGGAAGTGTGATGGTCCCCAAGTGGATTAAATCCCACTTGAATCTATCTTGATGGAGGGCAGCAGCTTCATCAATCCTGGGCTGGGACTAAGGAGGACTTTGTGTGTCAAAAGGTCTCAGGACATCAGTAGAATGGGTGTCACGCTGCAATGTGGAAGGCTGATGATAGGCCTCAACATTATATTCACAGGACAGTCTTCATGGTTGATCGCCATGATGATCCCCAATATTTGGAATCAGATACGAGATAAGAATAAGAAGGACTCAAGACTATGAAAACAGTTGTGAAGGAAGTCTAGTGGAGGAAACAGCAGGCAGATCCAACACAGCAGGAGAAGGGGAAGCAAGGAAAGAATTACAAAATTTCAATTCCCCACCCCCTAAAACAAATGCTGAAGATGGAACAAGGAAGAGCTAGTGCTAAAGTACGATTGAACTACAAGAAAGCAAATGTTTGGAGATGTTCCATAAAAGAGAATACAATTGCAAAGATTGTTGTTATCATAGAAATAAGAAATTGGAGAAACCACTTGTTAAAATTACAGGGCAATTTAATATAAAATTTCAAAACAAGAATATTGAAGGAAACAAGAATATCGTGAAGCAGCTGTGAGCTGACCCCCAAGGAAAGGAAGAAGCAAAGGAGCGAGAAAGCTTTATATAAAGACAATTTGAATAATAAGGAAGACAAAATACAGGAATTATAAGTAGAACTGTGAAAAAAATCATTTGAATGTTGAGGAATGAATACTAGAAAACATAGGAAAAGATGATCAAGTAGGGTGTATAGCCACCCTGGCCCAGTGGCGGGCTTCAACATTTTTTACTACCTACTCTGTGGGTGTGGCATGGTGGGCATGGCCAGGTGGCCAGGTGACTTGCTCCTTCTTCTCTTTTGGAGTGATTTTTCAAATGCAGGGGTCTTGGAAAGGAGGGAGAAGGATGGCCACAAGAAGGCTTAAAAAAGATTCTACCAGGAACAGAAGGGGTTAAAGGCACCAAGTTTATTATTTCTAGAAGGAAAGGAGACCAGATGAGGGTGCGGTACAGGAAATTGTCCCTTTTCAAAAAGCATCCCTTACAGTTTGTCATTTTCTTCCTATCCTAGATGACAGAGAAGGTTGGTGTGTGGTGGTGCAGGCCTATGACCTGAAGCTCCAGCAACCAGATGGGTGGGGCCAGCTGGAATTTCTACTACTGGTACAGGCATACCAGGATGTACCAGCTGAATCCCACCACTGCCCTGGCCTGAGAAGAACCATCTTGTGTATGTGTTAAGTGTCACTCTTGTCATCTCCTATCTCCACCTTGCGTTTGGTGCATTTGTATACAGAAAAACCTTAACTTACTGAAATAGTCAATTCCGTAACTTCTTCCATAATTGAGTTTTTCCATAAGTTAAACCATGTCCAGCCCGAGGCCCCTCTTTTATGGGGTGCCACAGGGCTCAGTACACTCGCCTCTCCTATTTAACATCTACCTTTAAAGCCCTATATGGTACTGGGCCAGGATACTTAAGAGACCGCCTCACCCCAAGAACATCTGCCCGTCCCACTAGAGCAGATCGGAGAGGCTCTCTAACTGTTCCATCAGCCAGAGAGGCGCGTCTCTCTGGCACAAGACGGAGGGCCTTCTCGGTGTCCGCTCCGGCTCTATGGAACCTCCTGCCAACAGAGTTATGTCTCCAAATGGAATTGCTGCCCTTTAGGAAAAAATTTGCTGCCCTTTAGGAAAAATGGCTGGCAGGCCAAGTTTGGGGTGCGGGAGGGACTATGACCCCAGCCCGCTGGTTGATTTAAGCCCTGCTTGCCCTCAATTAGTTTTTAGATTTTGAAGTTTTAAATTGAGGGTTTTTAAGGAATGTTTTTAAGAGTGTTTTATTGTTTGTTTTTTAATGAATTGTGAGCTGCTCTGGGTCACCTCGGTGAGAAGGGCGGTTGATAAGTATGACTAATAAATAAATAAATAAATGATGTCCCATAGGAATGCTTTGAAAAAATGAAAAATGTTCCTGACCAGACCAAAAAAATATATCCAAAAACATCCCCCCCCAAAAAAAAAAAATAGAAAAAAATCCAGACATGACCCTCTCCCATACCTCCATCAAGCCCACCAGCTGGTGAGGGGCTGGGGTGGAGAAAAGGGTGTGTTCTTAGAGAATTATCCTTTTTTATCTGCACCTCTGGAATATAAATAATTTAAAATTCCAAAAACATCCTCAAAAAATCCAAATAAATGCCAAACATGATCTTCTCCCACACCCTGATTGATCTCACCAGCTGGTGAGGAGCTAGGGTGAAGAAGAGAGAATTCTTAGAAGATTACGCTATTTTATCCCATACCACCACACCTCGACCAATCAAGCTCCCCAGCTGATTAGCAGCTAGGGTGGCGAAGAGGGGGAGTTCTTGAGGTGTGGGAGAGAAAGGGGAATGCCCTAAAAACACCCCCTCCTTCCCCCTTAGCTAACCCCCAACAGTTGAGATTGATTGATTGAGGTGCAGAGGTGTGGGATAAAAAGGGGAAAAAGCAGCTCACACAGTAAAAGGGCTTGGGAGTCGGAGCGGCGGCAGGACTTCGGAGCCGGCGCCGCCGGCGCCTGCGGGTCGGGGAGGAGGCCACCCTCCCATCCAGCCCGGGACGCTTCCGCCTGCTCCCAGAGGCTCCGCCCAGCCGGGGCTTAAAAGTCGGAGCAGCAGCAGGACTTCGGAGCAGCCGCCAGCAACACCTGCGGGTCGGGGAGGAGGCCACCCTCCCATCCAGCCCGGGACGCTTCCACCTGCTCCCAGAGGCTCCGCCAGGCCGGGGCTTAAAAAGCCGCAGTGGCGTCAGGTCTTTTGGTACTGTTGTAATTTTTCTCTGAATGTGATAACTTTGTAAATTGGATTGTTGTTTAAAACTGATGTTTACTGAAATTTTTGATGCTGTAGTGATGCTGTAATGATGTTGAGATGTTTTTTGGTATTTACATTGATTACTTTTGATATTTATATGTTGTATTTATGAACTCGCTGTTTTTCTTTGTATGTAAACCGCTCTGAGTCAGCGCAACTGAGTAGGGCGGTATAAAAATTGGAAAAATAATAAATAAATAAAATAAATAAATGAATGATGAAGCTATCTCCCTACCTTTTCCATGCTGCTGCTTCTTCCTGAGTGGTTTGTCTGGCCGCCAGACTTCCAAGGGTAGTGGGCGGTTGGCATGGGACCTCCATTTTAGAGACCTAAGTGGTGGGGCCACCATTTTAGACTCTCCCAGACAGAATGAACTCTGGGGAAACCTGTATCTCAAGATTTTCTGTAAATCAGGATGTGAGTTCCCCATAATTTCCTTCCATAAGTCGAGTTTTCCATAAATTGAGGCTTCCATAATTTGAGGTTTTACTGTATATCAGGGATTCCCAACCTTTCAAGCCGGGGGCCAGGTCACACTCTCTCAGTCAGCTTGAAGGGGTGTATGGCCATTTTGCCCTGCCTGCTCAACGGGGGTGGCCCTTTTGCCCCAACAGCTTCAAAGGGGTTGTCATTTTGTCTCCCAAATGCCCTTGGAGGGGTGGGGTGGCCACATGAAATGGCATTGTGGGCCAGATTTGGCCAGTGAGCCTTAGGTTGAGAACTCCCTGGTATATTTTAATCCCCATTATCCCAAGTTTCTAGAAGATAGGAAATGTCCTTTGATGGTGTCCATTGGTGCCCTCCATCTCGCAGGGAATTTGGAAGGGAGCAGAGCCCATTTCAGTGGGCTCCTCTCTCACAGCACACCTTTAGGTATCATATGAGACTAGCTGGTTGCCTTGGGGCCAGATAGGATTTTTTTTTTTTTTTGGCTCACTGGCACATTAACAATAAGGCTTAGTGGCTAAGACTATGGTGATATTAATATTTTCTGATTGTTACTGTGTTATTGATATGTATATACAGCATTTATTTTTCTGATACTGTGATGATTGTGATTATGATAATGTGAAATTTGTGACTGTTATGTTATTTTTTATACTTTGTAAGCCACCTTGAGTCAGGTTCACCTGAGCAAGGCGGGGTATAAATCTGAAATGAAAAAATGAAATGAAATACTCTGAGCTTGACGATTACCTGGGAATTTTCTCACCTGTCCCATACTGCTTGCCAGGGTATATCTGGGTAAATGTAGGGTGTGGACTAATTTAAATAGGTCACACCTGCAGGTAGTGTATCTGTGAGTTCCAACAAAAATTATTTGGTTAAAAAAATGTGCCCTACATTCCAGTTACCTGGATCCTGAGATTCAATGGCCGGGCAGGGGGATACAGTGGTGGCAGGCAGTGACTGTTCCACAGTTTAGATGAGCCCTGGAGGCACAGTGGTTAAACAGCTCTCCTGCAATGAACCAGTTGTGAGTTCGATCCTGACCATGGATCAAGGCTGACTCAGCCTTCCATCCTTCTGATGTCAATAAAATGAGTAGCCAGCATGTTGGGGGCAAAATGCTAATTAAGTTGTGAACTACCCTGAGAGTGCACTAAGTGTTATGGGGCGGTATATCAGTGTGATTGTTTTGCTTTTCAGATCATAAGGATTGTTGGCTGTTCGCCAGAAAGCATCACCCCAAAATTTGTTCCGGCTGGAAGCATGACGTAAAGGGCAGAGGTACACAGAATCCCCTGGCTCCGGGCTCAGACCTCTACAGTGCTTTAGCCCCCACTGCAGGATGTGGTGGTTCATCAAGTTAAATACAGTGGTACCCCACATAACGAATGCTTCACATAGCGAAAAATTTGCATCACGAAGCGTTCGTTATGCAAGGGCGATAACCCACATAATAATAAAAAAAGTTCGTTATGTGGGGTTTTCGGTAACCGGTATATACCGGCTCAATGAGAACCCTCGTTAACGAACTTTTTTTCCATTATGTGGGGTACTGCCAATAGTGCTTCACATAATGAAAAAACCGCATAACAAAGAGGTCCGTGGAACTGAGTTTTTTCGATATGTGGGGTTCTACTGTAGTTAATAAAATGTGGCCCTAGTTGAAACACCAACACTTGTGTCTGTCTCATTATTTCTGGGTTTGAGGGATCAATGACAAAGCTGTATTTTTTAGCCTGCCATAGCTTCTGTCTAGGTACCGGTAGGAATAATTTCACTGTTCTGTCTGATTTTTCCCCCTTTGCCTCAAAAATCCTTAAATTTCCCAGCTAAAGGCTGGCTCTGCATTTGAGCCTTCCATTCTATGGGAGCTGAAGTGGCCATATATCTATGAAAGCTTGAGGTTGTGTGTGGTAAGCTTTTGGGCCTAACTTGGTGAGTAAGGGTTAAGAGATTCTTCCCCACGATAGGTGGATTCGGAGAGGCGACAGCTGCTGGGCAGCCTATAGTGAGGAATGATTGATTAGCCAATTAACGGCCCTACTGAACATCAAACAGCTTGATTTCAAAGGAAATATAGATAAAGGCAAATAGGTTCTGCCAGGTTCAAACCTTGTTTTTACATGAGCTCATGGTTAGTCATGTTTTGGCACTCTGACAGTTGGCAATTATATACCTTAGTTAATCGCAGTCTTCTCGCAATTAGCATGTATGACATAGATTGATTGTCTTAGAGAGACACGTCATGCCAGTCCTCGAATGCAGGAATAAATTAGGAGCCCTATGAGGGTTCTGGGCTTTTTGAGCTTTTTGCTTCTACCCTACACAAAGTCTCATGTCTATTTAATTACAACAGCTGTGGTTGCTCAGTGGTTAAGAAGCTCACCTTGTTAGCTGGAAGTCTGGCAAGCCAGCAGTTGGAGACCTGGGTACCACAAAATGTGCTCGTCTCTGTTCCAGCTCTTGCGGACATGAAAGGAGCCTCGTTCTGACATCCCCTGAGTAGAGTTTCTCCAGCAAAAATCCTTGCAACCCAGAATAATTTCTGACATGACATTAATAATAATAATAATAATAATAATAATAATAATAATAATAATAATAATAATAATAATAATAATAATAATAATAATAATAATAATAATAATAATAATAATAATAATAGCACAACCCCCTGAAAAGAGGGAGGAAGAAGGAGAGAGAGATTGAGATTGAGAGAGAGAGAGAGAGAGGAGAATACACATGAGATTATCCTCTGGCTGTGGTACAATACTTTTTGTTTATAAAGTCCATCTGTTCTTTCTTTGGCATGGGGAAAATCCAACCATGTGTAAGACTCAGGAAGAAAGCTCAGACGATCTGCACTGGGGGGTGTAACTCTCATTTTTCAGTGAATGATGCATTGCCCTTTATTTCCTCATGAGTCCAGATGTAGTGAGCTGTAAAGATCAGGCTTTTGGTTGTGTATTACCTCTGATCCTCATTTTATATGCTAGTGGAATTCTCTGCCATGACTGGCAGCTTGAACAATATACCAGGGGAGGCAGGAGTTTCTTGTATGGAAGAATATTATCATCTCCTGATGATTTCAGGCTTAACCATAAAAAGAGCAGGATTTGGAGAACCATACTTACCTCCACATTTCCCTTCTGAAGAGTTGCTCCATGGGAAATGCACAGCATGTGTGTGGCCAAATGTATGAACCCACTCTTTTCCCATTTCCTCCTTCTCACAACTGTTATCAGAACTAGTCTATCCATGGCAATGAACAGATAGTAGCCCAGGACATGGTTTGGCAACATGGATGTTCAGACATCCTTAGACACCTGTGGAAGGGGAAGAGAAAGAGAGATAAAGAGGCAACATCACTGGTGTAAAGCAAAGCAAAGAAAGAGCAGTGTAGAGACAATAAAACCCATAGTTCATGCACTATTATTAGTTCCTCCCTACCCCCCTTGAGGAATTTACAGGATGGCACTCTGGTGATTACACATAATGGCTCTTCTAGTCACTGGAAGGATCCTATATCAGATTAAAAAGTTACAACAATAAATTGAAACAAAAGCAAAAATTAAATTTCCTCTAAGTGTAGAAAGTGTCTCTCACAGACTTTGTTAATGGCAGACAATAATACTGTATGTAGTCTGATCAACATATCAAAAACTTGATTGAGCAATGAACAGCACAAAAAGTCTTACAAACAACATTGGCTGAAAATATTTTTCTTTTAACTCTAGTGCCAGTCACCTCCTATATCCACAGATTCAATATCTATGGTTTCAGTTATCCACAGGTTTAAAAATAATCAATAAAAATCCCTGAAATGCATAATACAGTATATGTGCATTTCTATGGTGCATTACCAAAGCTGGCCATTAGAGGAAACTATCTGAAATGTAATGTTTATGAGGAACAGAGGCAGATATTTTGGTAGCTAACATGTAGAACAATGGAGGCATTCTACCCCCACTCCTGACTTCATAATTTCATGTATCTGTGGAAGGTCTTGGAACATATTCCCTGCAGATATGGGGAGAGGCCTGCAAAGGGTGTGGGTGGGTGTAGATGTAATTGTGATGGAAAAAATACCAAAATGCAAAAACATGGGGCAGGGAACAAAGGGAGATAGAGCACTGGAGTACAGGGAATGCTGAAGAGATTGTAACCTATGTAAAGCCAGGTTATTTTCAAAAATGTACTGGGATATGTAAAATATTATGTAAGGACTCTAGCTCTATTCACACATTAAAATGTGGAAAACATGTATAAACAAATGGAGGTTTGGCAGTATACTTCTCTGTCACATCTTCTATGGCCTTCCTCATGTGGTGTGTGACAGGTCTGAAGATACAATTCACATGTAGACTCACCACAAATAACAGAAGCTCTTCCTCTTCAGCTACATCACTCTCCACATAGGGGAAAGTGATGAAACCAGGGTTTAACAGGACAGGGGTAGAATGTTCTCCTCTACAAGTGCCTAATCTCTATGTTTTGACATCTGACCTATGTATTCCTCTATACCTGGGCCTTCTACAATGTTATCTTTATGTATAATATTCACAAAAGAATAATCCTAACTTTTAGCAAATGTTCATTATTGTGTGCTTAAATTTGTCAACAGCTGTGGATTCTCAGCAGACAACCACCACCACACATGAGAGATATTTGTCACTGCTAGCCTGCCAGGCAGGCAATTAAATAAAAATCAGATGGTATCCATCACCAACAAAGGCCATGGATGGGCTGAGGATGCCTGGTAATATTGACTGAGAGCTCTGGACTTGGAAATACATTTCAGAATATTTTACTAAACAGGCAATGCATTAAGTCACATAGCAGGTGGTCCTGAATTTTTCAAGATACCTTCATTAGAGGCCAGCTTTAGTGGCCATTAAGCCAGTGAAGCAATTATGTGTCTATGACTATCATCAGATGCAACTTTACATATGCATGTTATTAATTTTTGTGTGCATGCACATTTGGATTATGAAAGTGTCGATCTGTATTTACCATCCTGTACAGTTGACTGTTAATTTAACAAATTGTTCACATTCTCTGTATTATTTCCTCCACCCCCAAATTTGGAATAAGCATCTATCTCATGGTAAGGACAGGTTGGAGATATTCATTCATTCATTCATTCATTCATTCATTCATACATACATACATACATACATACAGACATACAGACATACAGACAGACAGACAGACAGACAGACAGACAGACATGCATGCATGCAGACAGACATGCATGCATGCAGACAGACATACAGACATAAATCAACATCAAAAGTTTGAGATACGCAGATGATACTACCCTAATGCCAGAAAGTGAGGAAGACCTAAAGAAACTGCTGCTTAGATTGAAAGAAGAGAGTGCAAAAGCTGGCTTGAGACTCAACATCAAAAAAACAAGACAATGATAACAGGCCCTATCAGTCCCTGGAAAATAGATGGGGAAGAAGTAGAAGCAGTGACAGATTTTACTTTCTTAGGATGTAAGATCACTGCAGATGGTCACTGCAGCCACGAAATAAAAAGGCAACTGATTCTTGGGAGACAAGCTTGAGAAACCTGGGGAACATAGTTAAAAGTAGAGACATCATCTTGCAAACAAAAATTTGCATAGTCAAAGCAATGGCATTTCCAGTGGCAATGTATGGTTGTGAGAGCTGGACCATTAGGAAAGCTGAGTGCAAAAGAATAGATGCCTTTGAGATGTGGTGTTGGAGGAGAGTTTTGAGAGTTCCCTGGACAGCTAGGAGAACAAATAGGTCAATCTTAGAAGAAATTAACCTGACTGTTCCTTAGAAGGTCAAATAGTAAAGATGAAGCTAAAGTACTTTGGACATCAAATGAGAAGAGAGGATTCACTTGAGAAAGCCTTGATGCTGGGAAAGGTGGAGGCCAAAAGAAGATGGGGCAGCCAAGAATGAGATGGCTGGATGGTGTTGTAGATGCAGTGGGCACAGAGCTGGGTGGGTTGAGGAGGATGGTGGAGGACAGAGGTGCCTGGAGGGCAGTGGTTCATGAGGTTGCAAAAGGTTGGAATTGACTGTGTGACTGAACAACATGCATGCATGCATACATACATACATACATACCACCCATCTAGCAGATTGCTACTCTGGGTTGTGTACAACATTTTAAAAACACATAAATTATAAAAATCAAAACAAATTTAACATAAAAATGCAAAAAACATTAAAAAATATTAAAGAAAATATGATGGCACTAGAACACTACTTTTTATGGTCCTCCACCAAGAAGAACCTTCCTTAAATAAAAAAGTTTTAATATGTTTCTTGAAGGAAGAAAGTGTGGAGACCTCACTGATTTCACAAGTGAGAGTATTCCATAGCAAAATTGCTGTAGCTTCTGTCTGTAAGCTCTTATTCAGTCCAAGACCGATGCCAGACAGCATTCAAGACTGGTGATACCATCCACTGCAAAAGGGTAAAGGAGTGATAGTGCTGTGTTTCATTAGATTAGTGATGGCACAAAACTCCAAATCTCCAGATGACCTCATCCCATGGCTTCAGTGGTGGGCATCAGCAGGTTCACACCAGTTCGCCAGGACCAGTAGCAGAAATTATGGCTGGCTCCGCCCATCCAAGTTTTGAAATAAAGTAGTCCTAATTTGGGTGCAATGCAGGGCTTTTCCCCTGGCCACACCCACCATACCACGACCACAGTGTGGTAGTAAATTTTTTTGGAGCCCACCACCGCGTGGCTTCATATAGATGTTGAACAACATTGGGGAGATGACAGACCCATGGGGACCACAATTTGAGGACCCGAGGCACCAAAACAGCTTATGGTGTGCTACTGCTTGAGATGACACAGATGAAACTAGTCCAGTTGTGCAGGATGAGGTGGAGCAAGGGACATCTCAAATTGATATACACTAGTACCTCGGATAACGATGAGACTTCGTTCCACAAGTCTCGTCGTTATCCAGTTTTTAACATTGTGCCCTGTTTCCCTGGAGGCTGCAGCAAGCCAGAATGTCAGGATTTGAATCCTGATGTTTTGACTTGCTGCAGCCTCCAGGGAGGTGGGGGAACTTTGGAAACAGCTTGGATTGGGTCTTCCGACCTCCCTGG
This sequence comes from Furcifer pardalis, assembly GCA_030440675.1. Classification (NCBI taxonomy): domain Eukaryota; kingdom Metazoa; phylum Chordata; class Lepidosauria; order Squamata; family Chamaeleonidae; genus Furcifer; species Furcifer pardalis. The sequence goes on along the minus strand of CP126893.1, from coordinate 30,826,946 downwards.
AGCTGGCAGGGGGGTCAGGGAGCCCAAAATTGGTTTAAAAAGGACATTTTTTACCCATTTCGGGCTCTCTGACCCGCCCTGCCTGCTCCAGGGAGATCAGAGGACCGATGCAAGCTGTTTCTAGGCTTCCCCGAGCCGGAATGTTAGGGTTCGTTTTTTTTACCCATTTCAGTCTCTCTGACCCCCCTGCCAGCTCCAGGGAGGTCAGAAGACCCGATCCAAGATGTTTCTGGACTTCCCCCACCTCCCTGGAGGCTGTAACAAGTCAAAATGTCAGGATTCGAATCCTGACGTTTTGGCTTGTTGCAGCCTCCAGGAGGGTGGGGGAACTTCAAAATTAGCACGCATTGGCTCCAGGGAAGTCGGGAGAACAGATGTGCGCTAATTTTGAAGTTCCCCCACCCTTCTGGAGGCTGCAACAAGCCAATATGTCAGGATTTGAATCCTGACGTTTTGGCTTGTTACAGCCTCCAGGAGGGTGGGGGAACTTTGGAAACAGCTTAGATCAGGTCTTCCAACCTTCCTGGAGCCGGCAGGGGGGGTCAGAGAGCCCAAAATGGGTAAAAAAAACCCTCCCTGCTGGCTCCGGGGAGATCAGATGACCTGATCCAAGCTGTTTCTGCGGTTTTCCCACCTCCCTGGCCAGTGCAACAAGCCAAAACGTCAGGGTTCAAACCCTGATGTTTTGGCTTGCTCCACTGGCCGGAGATGTTGGGGAAGGCCAGAAACAGCTTGGATCGGGTCCTCTGATCTCCCTGGAGCAGGCAGGGGGGTCAGAGAGCCCAAAATGGGTAAAAAAAGTCCAGTTTCTTTTACCCATTTCGGGCTCTCTGATCCCCCTGCCTGCTCCAAGGAGATTGGAGGACCTGATCTATAGCTGCAGGGTGGCTGGGGAAGTTGACCGGGACTCCCCTTTGGCTTCCCTAGCCACCCGCCCATGCCTCCGCAGCTGTGGGGTGGCTGGGGAAGCTGACAGGGGAGCCCCCCATCAGCTGTCCAGCCACCCCACCCCTGCCTCCGCAGCTGCAGGGTAGCTGAGAAGCTGAACGGAGAACCCCATTCAGCTTTCCAGCCACCCTGCTGCTACGAAACGACTATATCGGATAACGCTAACAGATCATTATCTGATGCAAAATTTCTTTGGACATTTTGCATCATTATCTGATTTTAGCATTATCCGATACAGTCGTTATCCGAGGTATTACTGTACTGTATTAATGCAAACATCAAGGCTCTGTCAAATTGCCTCCATGTCCATTCTAAAATGGGCAGCTAATTGTTCACATTGTGGGCCATCCATTAATTGTTGCCTATTTAGCAATCCAAAATCAGTGAGCTTGTGAACTATAATAATTTATTGTGTAATTCATTGCAAAGCCCCCAAAGTAACTGACATCCATAAGTGTGGCAAACAATTCTAAATAACTTTTTCATTAAGAAAACCCTGTTAGGGCTTGAGGAAGCATGCTGTAAAACTTATCCTATGCTTTTTCAAAAGCCTTAAAATGGCTGCTAAGTATCTTTTTAAAATAACAAAACAAAGGAAGAACATTATCCCTTGGATTGAAAATGAAATTGTTCCTACTTTTTACTTTTAAAATGTAATCTTGTCATGTACGCACTTGCATAAAGAGAGAGAAAGAAAAAATATGAGGCAGGTAGCAGTATTATTTATAAAAGAGTGGGTCAAATCCTGTTGTATACCTATGCAATTGGCATATGTTATGAAGTAAAATTCCTCCATGCCAAGAAATCACTATAGATATTACCAGTTACACATTGAGTCACACAATGCAATATGCAACAAATAATGCTTATAGCAATGTCTTAACTTGTGGAAATTTGCCTAGAAAAGATACACTGTGTTACCCCAGTATAACTAGGTAAGAGGATTTTGGGTATTACTGCCAAACTCTGAGTATATATTCTTGGAGAGATGTGGGCTTGACTGAAGTGTTTATGTATTCTCAGCCAGAGAGTCTCATCTGGGCTGTAAAAAGGAGTGTCTTAAGGACTGCTACAACGATCCAATTCTTCCAAAATGGGGCAAGACAAGATTCTCAGCACGTCATCTATTACTTCCTCCTTTATGCAAGCACCTAGTGTTGAAACCTCTTTCAATTTAGTATAATATGCAATGGCATTGCCTTGGAAGTCCTATCTAAAGTAGCCACCAAGGGCAACAACATTTAACAATTGATATTTCATACAAACAATATTGGGTGCAGAAGACATGCTGGCAAAACAGTCAATGTAGTGTAATCAGAGCTTGTTACAGGCTTCAAATAAGGCTCTTTTGGGAGCAAGGAAATTGTTTGAATTAATCTCCCTCATTCCTGGAGGAATTGAGGTCCCTTAGCAGTGCTTTTAAGCTTGCTTTGAAACAAAAAAAAAGTATTTTGTTTTCAGAAAGCTGAGCTTTAAAAATTAAATGCAACTGAATAGCAGTGGTGTATACACTAGGGATGTGAATTGTCACTTGCCTCATTTTTGTGCATAAGAACAAGAAACTGGTTGTTTCCCCTCATCTGCAAGAGGGGTAGGTTATTTTCTATTACTCTCAGGTAGTTTTTTTCACATTTATGATAAAGTTTTTGTTTTTGTTTCTTTTCTTTTGTAAGTAATCCAAATTGTGTGAATGTATGGTCCCTGATGTCTAGTAGCATGAAGCATTAGGTGGGTTGTCTCCATTTCCCCACCATTAGCTATTCCACCTTTGCTTGGTTTGGATGTGTGTGTGCATAGACACACATGCACATAACTTCACAAAGGTAAACACACTTATGAATACATTGCAAAAAATATTAATAATTCTGGACACCTTGAAAGAGAACGAAAAATGCCTTTTTGTCTTTTTCTTATGGGAATCTCAAAGTGCTTAAGAATTCCTTATCAAAGCATTTTACCACATAGACAGGCCCAGATCATCAAGGATAAGAAATTTAGCAAGTTGTCAATCACTGCCAACTACAATAACTGTCTTGGACCCTACTCTTTTGTGTTATTTTATCATTTTAGTCCAGGGGTTTTCAACCTTTACAAGTCAGGGGCCGGGTTACTCTCCCTCAAACAGTTGAGGGGGCTGGACTGGCTGTCCCCCTGCCATTTACAGCTGCCATAAATGAGTCTGTGGCTGTTGTAAATGTGTCTATGATGGCCATGTACTCATTTATGTTTGTTGTAAATGCATTTATGAGGGCTGCGGACGCGTTGACAACTGCTGTAAACATGTTTACGATGGCCATAAGTGAGTCAGTGGCCAATTCTGGCAGCAGTAGCGGCTAGAGCAAGGATAGGGGCTAGAATATTTGGTGCCATGAGCCAGATCTGGCCTGTTTTAGACCATTGTGAATGTCTCACCGAGAGAAGAGGTTCAAGAAGCCAAAGTGTAGCCCCAGTATTGCATGTAGGCCCCATATCTGTTTTTGTGGCTATTAGCCTCCCCTCACCCAGCATGTTGGGGCAAAATACTATTTAATTTGTGAGCTGCCTAGAGAGTGGACTAAGCACTAATGGGTGGTATATACGTGCAATTGCTATCTAGACAAAGATTCTGATGAATGATGGAATGGGGAAGAAAACGGAAAGCTCAAAGTGGATTAGTTGGAACTGGAGCAAAGAGAGATCAGGAAGTTACAGCAGAAACTGGTCAAAAACAACTCTTCTCCCACAAGTCTCTTGAACACATTACTACACTCAGCACTTCAAATTAGCATCACAACAAGATGTCATATTTCATTCTCATTCCTGCCAACCATCTCCTGTTAATTTTCTTTAAGGATGAGGTTTCCAAGAAAGTAGCACATTGGGTTATTTGCTAATAATGTCTTAAGGGTCATGGTGGTTTAGTGGCTAAGAAGCTGCTTGTCAATTGGAAGGTCACCAGATTAGCAGTTCAAGACCCGAGTGCTGCATGAGGGAGGGAGCTCCCGTTGTCTATCCCAGCTTCTCCCAACCTAGCGGTTTGAAAGCAAGAAATTGCAAGTCAAGAAATAGGTACCGCTTTGGTGGGAAAGTTAACAGTGTTCCATGCACTTCAGTCTAGGCATGCCTGCCACATAACCATGGAAATATCTGCAGATGCATCTTTGGCTATAATACAACTGGCTTTTGAACAAAGGACACCTTTACTACCTTTACCTTTAATAATGTCTTGGTTTGCTCATTCAAACATTCTCCCGGCCACTCAAACCCCTCCTTCAGTCCTCCAATGATGTGACCAAACACTCTTCAGACATATCAGAGGAAGGACACTGTGTCATCCTCCAGTGGGATCCAGTTCTCCACTACTTTGTGTAAGACTGGAAGGTGAAAAGGTGGGTTCATGTGGTGATGCTCACTGGTACAAGATGCTTGTTAGGAATGGAAAGAAAAGCTCTACCCTGGGGCTACTTCATAAGGTAAAGTAGCATCATTTTCTCTCAATCCTTTGAAATGAGAAACCGA